>CM070606.1:28938777-30138777 GCA_036346395.1 Hsuehochloa calcarea
ATGCATTTAGCAAGCATTTCTATCCATGTGAGTGTAATAGAGTAGCAATTATGAACTTGTTATCGTTTGTTATAGGAACTTTTCGTTTCGGGCGATTGCCTTTCGCCTACGGGCTAATATGAATGTAATCGTGCCGAAAAACTATCTTTTGCTTTTATGGATCTTGTACTGGCCCTAGTGCCTTAGTACACCCATTTGGTGTGTAGGACCGTAAAGGCAACTAGGGGGGTGAATAGGCGCTTTCTCAAATTTCTCGCCTTAATCAAATTCAACACGAACTTTACTCCTTTAGCTATGAAAGCTAAGAAGATCAGTAAACGCACAGAGGAAGCCTTGTGCTGAATTCGATAACCCCCTCAACCACAAGACACAAGTGAAGGATGGATCTCACTGGTCGGTCTGGGCACTGGCGGTCTGACCGGCTACCAATGGGCGGTCTGACCGATTTGAAATCGGTTCGACCGGCCTTGAATGGGCGATGCGAAGCGGTGGTCCGATCAGCCAGATAGAAATCGGTCCGACCGATTTAGTCCAGTACTGAAAAACAATACCCAAATCCAAAATGAAATTTGGTCCAACTTTTGATTCAACCAAAGAAACTTGACCAAATTTGGAGCACACCTCCCTAAGGATATTAGAGACCTATTTCTAGAGATGATCCTTCAGATCCACTTCGTAGAATCGATCTCTCAAGGTTTTACCAAATAAGTGCACAAACCCTAGAAATACGAAAATCTTTGATTCAAGACTTGCTTGTGGGGGTTGATGATCTAGATGATTATAGGAGTAATCCCACACATCAAAGTAAGACAAAATAGGTCAAGAGATCAAGCATAAACCCTTGAATCAAGGAAGCACCGAAATCATCCAAAAGAGAGAAGAACACAAAGGAGACAAATGATCTTTCAAGCAAGCATCACAAGATTGATTGATCTCACTAGATGCTTACAAAGCCACTCCAACACGGAGGACAAGAGCTCACACAAGGAGCACACACAATCTCTCCAAACCCTAACCTCTCCTCTCCTCTCCTCTACTCTCCTCTCCAAACCCTAGAAAAAGGAAGAGGGGTCCAAATGCTTCAAGGGGTTTTACATCTCCCCCTTTCTATTTATAGGAGAGGCCTAGGGTTTCACTTTTGGGACCCACTCACACATGGGACCCACACACACAACAAACTGTTGAAGCAATCACCTGCTTTACCACGTGTAGGTTGATCAGCGGCTCTCATAACGTCGCCAAGTCCCTCCCGTCCGAATCCCATCGGAACCTCCCAAGGACTTGTACCGACTTCCGCACCGCCTGATCCAACCAGCTGCACCGAACTACACATTCGATCCATCTTGCCCATTCTGCACCATGCTTGAGTCACACGACCTCACCCGGCATCCATGATTGTTCTGGACCTCAGCTCTCCAAGCGTAGTCCCAATCCACCTTACCGTTGACGTCGTTGACCTGCAAGCCACCTGCACAGCAATAGACAAGCAAATCGTTTCCGGGAACAAGTTCTTCACAACTTGACCCACGTTAGTTTCACAATGCAATATGCAACAATAAAGCATTGAAGTTCATACAATAAACACAATCAAAACACATCAATGCCAAGAAGGCTCACCTTCAAGTGATCGTGATCCGACAGCCCTTGCTACCGCGGCCCGACCGATTTCGGGCCGGTCGGACCGATTCCACAACGGTCGGACGCTTGAAAGACTTAGCCAAAATTCCATCGTGAAAATCCAAACCTTCGAATTTTCAACTCAATAGAAATTTTGGTGGGAGCTCCAAAAATGATGCGACCACATCCAGGAGACTCCCCTCACCTGCCTACACATCCTATTTTTGGCTCAGCTCCAAAAACCACTTTTAAACATATCGGTCGGACCGGCCACCACGGTGGTCGGACCTCTCCCACGGGCGGTCTGACCGCCCGAGACACCGGTCAGACCGCCTGTGGTCTGACAGCCTTGAAGCAAAACCAAAAACGCGAGATTTTGCAAACCAACAAAGCCATTGCCAATTGACTCATCATTCTAAGATCGTGCACATATCCTCACGATATCCACACATTCTCTTTTTTATACCACTAGCGACTTCAATAATTAATACCTCCCAAAGTACTTAGTCAAGAGAGGTTCCATATCCCTCTCATGTGGTTAGCACGCAAAAACGTTTGGGTCAGTGTCCAAGATGTTCGGTCCTTGTTGACTCGGGCACCATTCACACACCCAATAACCACACCATCAAACCAATGTGCCCAAGTATAAAATATTTCACTTTCAGTTTTAGTTTTCCAAATACAATTACCTACATGAGTATCCATACTCAAATAATTATAGTGATGATAAAATGACCATCACCGAAGCGATGATCCCCATTCTACCGTTCTAAGCATTTCTAAGCAACATCAACTCGCAACAAAGTAAAGTGATTAGAGTCCATCCATCGAACCCTAAATCACATCGAATAAATCATAGGCTTAGTGGTAGAGGATGAATATTTACCTACAGGTTATGCAACTATAGGATCAATTACTCGATCGATAATTTAACAATAAAATAGAGCATGCATACATACACTTTGCAAACAAGATAATAGACTTTGAAAGTAATGGGATCAATATAATCAAATGGAAACAACTGCTTGCCTTGCTGGAGATAACTTTCTTGCTGCAGAGGGTCACTCGCGTAATCAATAAAGTCGTCGAAACATAATCGAAAGAATCGAAAACACAATAAGAACGAATGATACCGAAAAGACCAAAAAATACTATTTCGTCCAAAAATCATGAAAACTTCACAGAAGGTAGAGCATGATTTTATATGAATTTGGCAATACAAATCAATTGATTTGGATACACTGTACAAAACTTATGACAGTTTGAAAATCGGTTTTTCAGAAAATCCAATAAATTACAAGCTATCACTATTCATCCGAATTTGAAAGTTTTGGTGAAAATTTTCATAGAGGTGGTGCATATGCCATTTTTATGGTAGAGAGAACACCACATGATATGATCAACAAAAAATGATTCACCTCATTTGGAGCTAAGATGAATTTTTTATGATTTTTCAAAGACAAGAAAGTAGTGCACAAGATAATTATAAAATCAGATTTTTAGGGATAGCAACATGCTCAAAACCTATTTCACAATAAATTACAGGAACAGAGGAACATGACAAAATTGAGTTTACTAAAATTGGAGCTACAGAGAATTACTTATGCAGTTTTGAAGTCGAAACAGTTTTTAGAGTAATAAAAGTATTAAACCTAAAGCAATTTTGCCAAAAGTATTTTCTGGAATAGTAACAAGGTTCAAACCATATTTAGAATAAATTACATGCAAAAAGGAATCCAGCAAAATTTGAATCATCAAATTTTGAGCTATAATGAATTACTTATGCAATTTTGAAGTTAATGCATTTTTCAGTTCATAAATAAAGCATTCCGGATTTTATAAAACCATAAAAAAAACTTTTTACACCCAGCCGATCCTAACCACAGTCACTGACTAGTGGGTCCCATAAATAGTGCATTTTTCATTTTTGAAACCGAATAGAATTTTCGGCCTGACAGGTGGGGTCCACATGTCATACTCACGGCTCATAGCACAGTGCATAGATTTACTGGTTCACGGCCGGTCCACGAGATTCCAGCCCGTGCGCTAAACGCTATGGCCCACATGTCATACATTGTGACGACCGGGATTAAAACCTCGCTTACTGTGTTTGGCCCCACATGTTAGTCACAGCAAGAATTCGAATAAGACGGCCATTAACTACTAAACAATTATTAGCAATTAATGAGCAGGATTTGGTTTTAATGGCGATGCTACGATGTCGATCGAATCGACAATCTGAGTGGCTTCACGGACTCTGCCGGCATTCCGACCCTACGGCACTAGCTAAAGGTATGGATGGGTTCACAATACCCTTGCACACCCAACGGTGGTAGTCACGGTGGTTGAGCCGACACGAGCGGCGCGCCGACCGGAGAGGCGGCGAGAGCTACGGCTAAGCGCAAGCGACACAAGCGAGCTCCGCATTGTCCGAGGCGGGTGCCACAACATCAACAAGGCACAGGAGGCTACGAGCGAGGAGAGACTCGAGGAGGTCGGAGTTGAGCCGGCGACGAGGGCGTGATTGGCGGTGAGGTGCTTCACCGAGGGAGCTCGCTCACGGTGAAGGAGGCAGGTATGAGTGGTAGAGAGAGCTCCAGGGCAGTCCACAGATGGTGTACAAGCAAGGAATCGGCAAGTAGCTTACCACACCGGTGATGGGAAAAACGGAAGCTCCACGGCCGAAGATGGGTCAAACTCGAATTTCTGGGCTCCACGTGAACCGATGGCAAAATAGAGTGAGGAATGATTAAGGTGCCAAGGCACGGCAGTAATGCACTTGAGCGAGGACGAGACTCACCGGACACTGAGTTGGCACGGCGGCGGCTCCGGGTGCGAGTTCTGCCACCGAAGAGAGCTCGACGGTGTTCCGGGCGCTACAAGCCAAGGCAACACCTCGCGTTAGCAAAAATGGAATCGAGGAGGGCGGAGATGGAGCAGAGGCGGGAGCACTGAGCTTACCCGAGAGAGAGCCAAGATATCTCCTCCTTTCCCTCGGCCACCGAGAGAGAACGTGAGAGCTAGCAGGTGAGGGAGACGGAGTTATAGAGCTCCAACGGCCGGGAAGGAGACAGCGTGACGAGGCGACGCTCCAGGAGTGGTCAGCCGGGGCGGTGGATCCACGGCGTCAACGGAAGCCGCGCAAGCCTCTACGGCGCGTGGCGAGTGATTTCTGAGCGCGAGCGAGCTGGAGAAGACGGGTCTGACGAGCGGGCCCCGCGATGTCAGTGACTCACGGCCTGAAGACAGAGCGGCTCGTCCGGTGGATCTGGGCCGTTCGATTGGAAATGGACGGCTCGGATCCAGGAGAGAAAGGCCGGAGATGGTTCGAACGGGTGCGAAACCTGGACCAGAGGATATGCATCAGACGGCTTACACGCGATGCGGTTAGGCGGTTAAGGTGAACCGAGGAACTGTGTCGAAGTCGACTTCGGGTTCGAGCAGAGGAACAATGATTCGATTTTGAATTAAAAGTGCGAGATGATTTGAGAATTTGCAGAGTAGCTCCACCGATCCAAAAATTCTGATATTTTTCTTGAGTGAATCGACTTCAAGATCAACCACGTGTAAATTTTCAGAATTTTCATACGATGCATTGCCCGATAGAAAATTCACAAGCTTCCGGACAGAGGGTTTGACCAGGAAGACAACAGGTTTGACCAGCCCTCAAGAAATAGCAAATAATTTCTAAAAATTATGAAATTTCTCAGGGAGGTTACCAAGATGATCAAGAATTTAGGAAAAATATTTCCAGAGGATGATCACAAGGTTTGACTATAAGATCTTGAATTGCAACACTTCGAGTCAATTAACTTAATTGAATTTAAAGTCCACATTTCAAGGAGATAAATTCTAGAGAATTCAAATGACAAGAAGGATGCTTCCAAAAGTTTTAATTTATCCTCATTTTTATACATTTGAAATACAACCCCAGAGATTTGGGATGTTACACGGGCCTTCCCCCGAAACCTACTAGAGGTATGCCTGGGGGCGATAGACGATCTCTGGGGATCACAATTTTGTCGAAGGCGTCCGCGAAAAGCAGGTCCACAGAGCTTCCCCCATCCACGAGAACGCGTTTAACCTCGAAATCCTCGATGTTGGCGAAAATGATGAGAGGGTCCTGATGAGGGAAGTACAGGCTCGTGGCATCCTCGGGACCAAAGGTGATTGGTATCTCGTCGTAGCAAGGTGGGCTTGAGGCAGGGTACGTCGCGACATGGTGTATATGTCGGGCATATGCGCGCCATTGTCTCTTCGACATCATGCCGAGTGAGGATCCACATATGATCATGTTTATGATCCTTTGATGGTGCTCCTCGCGGCCTCCCTCGATGCAGGGCCTTATCGGTGAGGCGCGGTGGTTACTGTTCCGCCCACCTTCACGCTTCACGGTTGCTAATTGTGATTCATGTAATCCTGCATGGCCACGATGGTGCGCGATCTCGGTTGTGTGTGTGATCGCCGCTATGGAGATAACAAAATAGCGGGGCTCGGCGACCGACCGGTGTCTAATTGCCGCCCTCTGTTACGCCCGTGCCCTCGGCCTCCTCGCCTCCCCTCTTCGGGGGGTTGTCTGCCATCCACATAGTACATGTTCCGCCCCTTTTGGCGGTACTCATTGGCCCGTGGCTTGGTAGCTGCGAGTTCCTCCTTCCCGTCGGCCCTCTTGATGGTGGTGTCGGGCGGTGGCGCCTGGACCTCCGTTCTTCAGGTGTTGTCCTCCTCCGCCCGGGCGTATTCTTCTATTTTGTCGAAAAGCCTTGCCACGGTGCGGATTGGCTTGTGAGTCAATCTTTCTGACAAGGCGCTCCCAAGGTGGCCTCGAGGGACTCACGACTCCGAGTGCCGTGGTGCTTGACGGTCCTTTGGGAGCATCCACGCCACTTCCGAAGCATCCGCCCTGTTAGCCCTCACGGGCCTCCTTGCGGCCTTCGCACGAGCTTTGGGGCCCTTCCGGGGTACTTGATACCTCGGAAGTCGTGGCTCCGGCTCCTGGCCTCGTGGTCTTCGCAGGATCGTGGGGCGGTGGGGCCGCTCCTACGAAAGAAACCGAATTGCAAAATGTCTTTTTATTTTTTATGATCTAGATCCACCACGATCAATGGTGTAGATGTTTCTCTTTTTTCTCCAATTTACGTGAGAATTTATAGCTCTTGAGAGCGAACGTGGTAGCTTCTTTTGCGTCTGCTTTGACACCATTCATGCTATCCTCATTATAATTTTTATTTGTATTCAAGATTTTAGTTATTTTTATTGGAGTTCGTATACAAATCAATTGATAAATTTATTTAATTTATTTTGAATTTTAATTATTTAGGGATTTTACTTTGGAATTCACATGTAAATCAAATTGCAAGTTTTTCTTTTTTTTAATTATGAATTTCAGTTCTTTTTCTTGGAATTAGTATATGAATCATATTGCTAATCTTTCTTTAATTGTATTCCGAATTACATGTATTTAGGGATTTTACATTGGAATTCATATTGAAATCAATTTTTTGATTTTATTTTCAATTTTCAATTTTTTTTGTTGAATTTTGTATACAAATCTAATTGCCTATTATTGTTATTTGAATTTGTATCGAAATGGAATAGGTAATTTTATTTTTAATTCTGAATTTTTGTTTTTTTGTTGGATTTCCTATACAAATGTAATTACCATTTTTTGTTTATTTTTTTATTCTAAATTATAATTATTCAAGGATTTCCCGTAGGAATTAGTTTGAAAATCAAATTGCTGATTTTATTTTAATTTTATTTCGAATTTCAGTTTTATTGTACTCGACATAGACTCTTTTACTTGAGAATTCATATGGAAATCAAATTTCTATTTCTATTTTATTTTTATTATGAATTCAGTTTATTGCACTTGACGTAAATTTTATTTGAACCACTTTATTTGAACCTAGACTGTTATAATCCAAACGCACCACGATCGATGGTTTATATCTCACTTTTTCTATCTATTAACGTAAAAATTTCTAACCATTGAGAACAGATGTGTTGACTTCTTTTGATTCTATTTTAATAAGACAATAGATAAATAGTAACAAATGCATATGTTACCGAGTGCCTGACCATATGGGTTGAAATGTGACAGGACAACTGTTGGATAATAAAATTTATCTAACTTTGATATGATTTACCATAGTAATAGACTTTTCACATTTTTTTTTACAAAAGCTTTAAAATAATCACAACACATCAACTACAAAATAAGCCTTTACAGCAAATTGGTGACGGAAATCGAGCTTGGAATGCAACTGGACACACACACTAAAAAAAAGATAAAATGGAACGCTCACTAAAATAATAAGGATAAAAAAACATGGTTTATTATTGCCTTTAACAAACAACAATATTCTACAAGCCTTGGTCCCCATTGCGGATTATTCCCAACCAGAAAAGATTAAACACTAACATCCGACGATAACTCCAAACGTAACGGTAAACATGACAACAATTGTACACTTGGGAGGCGAGTAGCTTGAAATTCTGCTAGCACTGGAACTTTACAACGATGCAGGAGATGTCGTCTTTGCTCTTCCTGTTCACAGCCTGCTCCGTCAGATGCTTCGCAGCTGCCTGCGCGTCCTTGAAGTCCTTGATTTCATCGACTGCCTCTTGGTTAGTCATCACCTGAATTTGTGTGATTTTTGCATTATAATCATTGTAAATGATAAACACATGGCTGATGCAACTTAACAACTCATACAAGAACTCAACAAACCATTTATTAATGTGAAAGTTAATATAATCCATAACAATTGGAATAAGTTGCCAAACATGAGCGGCCATGTAAGCGTTATGGATGCTACAAGAATTAGAAGAATCAAGATTCATAATTCATGCAATGCTCATGCATGACAAATTTCATGGCTTAATCTACGAATAAGCGCTACATGTGCTACTAAACCCGTTACTACAAGTTCAAAATCAAAGCATGTGGTGCATGCATACGTGCATACATGATTACACGGAGAGGTCTAAGAGGCCACGGTCCGATTTGTTGAGCTTAGATATAGAATACAACGTACTGTGATTTAGGTGTAATCCATCAGGAATGATTGGAATAAGTTTTATAGGCATAACCTTCCATAAACCGTCGCTTGCTAGAATTAGAAAATCATAATTCTCATCGATAGGTTCCTCGACCACATCAGGCTCAGAGCTGAGGTGCTTCTTCAAGCTCCGATCTCCGAATGCTCTTGCAACCGCAAGCTGCCCATCAACGCGTGGTACATCTCCTGCAAGTGAGGCATGTTTGGAATTAGAGCTCAATAGATTACAGATCATATGCTTGTGAATTGTGACCATAACAAGAAACAAGCTGTTATTAGCTGGGAGAACATAAATGCCACAGCCAGTCACTACTATATGGCAAAAACCTTCTACACATGTCATTAGAGAAAACTCGGTAGAAAACATCTAGATTCAGAAACGTTAAGTCGGAATGAATGTGTTGTTCGAGACATATAGTTTAATGGTAGGCACTGACAAGAGATGATAATTTACCTGGTAGGTTCGAAACAAAGCCACCTTTTTTCTCGATTGATTGTCGCTCCTTGCTTGGTTCATGATCAACTGAAAGCTGCTCTGCTACACCATTCTTGCTAATAACAGCTCGTGAATCTCCGACATTCGCAACCACTAGCTTCACACTCTTTTCACTGCCTATTAAGATGGCAGTAACAGCAGTGGAGCCTCCTCTTCCCAACTCAGCTGCTCTTTCCAATATTTTCTCATCAGTAAGTTGATATGCTTTTCGGATAGCAGTTTCTGTATCACTCAAGAATTCTGGCTGAGGATGCAGGAGTCAATAAAATAATCAGCACCGTTGTGAATTCAGTTGACTATGTTCGACCAAATAAGCATAATCTGTACATTAAGTCACTATCTTAATTGCTCTTCCTAGTATGGTTGTTGCAAGTAGATTGTAGAACATACATAATGTACTCCAAATATATGAACTTCCTAACCTAACAAAAACCCAATTCTTTTTACCTTATTATAGCGTAGCATCAAGCATTGCTGATTCGCTTGTACCTTTTCTCTCCGTAAGGATATAAAGCTACCAAATTCAAATACTTGACAGATAATTACAACACACTCTTACTAACACCATTTGAGCACATATGCAAGGCAACAGTTACTGAACTTTGATCCTACAAAGATAACAGGAAGTCAAATTGAACCATTACCTCATTCAAGATGTAATCAAAGAGATGTGAGCGCAGAAAGTCAGGAACGGTGTGGCCCAGGTGGCCATCAAATATTGCAAACAAACCCAAATCATGCTCGCCAACTTGCCTGTACTCTGCCACCAGGTAGTCCTCCATTGGATGATTTGATTTCCCCTTCACAAGATGGTAACCATGCTTAACACACCTGCCTGACAATTTTGTCTTGCCTTTCCCTGTTTCTGGTCCTGATGAACTAAAAGCATCTTTCACCTGTCAGAACAACATATAATCACGTGCCAACCATGTTATGCTGACAACAAGCACAACACAAAGCAAAGCAAATATATAGCTTGTTGAAAACATCCAGCACAATGAAGCTAACAACCATGTTATTTTTTGCCATTGATTGCATGAAAAGGGTGAACATCGCAGCAAGCATCAAGTAAATAAAGACACACAAGATAATCAGCCAAAAATACCAAAATGAACTTGTCTATATTGTCTGGATATCCAGTAGCACATAACATTTCAAGGTAACCTGTAATTTCTAACCTTAGATTGCAAACTCTAAAACTCAAGCATGAGCAACTCGTATCAAACAGTTTTATGTAGTTCTTGTTTACTTCCCAACTGCCAAGGTTCTCGTGAGACAATATGTTTCAGAAAGTTTTATTTCATTTGTTCCTCGGCAATTTATAAATTCTATTGTTTTAGGTTAGTAGAAAAAACAGGTAATTTTGTGTGGACTTTCGGGGATTAATTGTTGTGTATATCCCGTAGGATTCCACACCCTTTATTTATAGTCTCAAAATAGAGTTCAACTCTAATACAACTCGTTATTTAGATCTAATACAAACTCTCCAACACTCCCCCTCAAGATGGGCCGAAGATATCAATCATGTCCATCTTGTTACATATTGTAGTACACTCACTAGGACCTAACCCTTTAGTAAAACAGTCAGCCAACTTTTCACTAGACTTAACATACTCCAACTTCAATATTCTACCATCAAGCTTTTACTTGATGAAAAACTTATCAATCTCAACATGCTTGGTACGATCATGCTGAACTGGATTGTTAGCAATATTGATTGCAGATTTACTGTCACAATGCTACACTAATAGATTATTCCTCCATACCCGAACCTCAGACAATAAACCCTTCATCCATATCATTTCACTCACACTCAATGACATTGCTCTGTACTCTACCTCTGCAGTAGAGCGAGGCACAACCCCCTGCTTCTTGCTTTTCCATGACACAAGGTTACCTCCCACAAAGATGCAATATCCAGAGGTAGACATCCTGTCATCCACACTGCTCATCCAATCAGCATCGCAATACCCTTCCACATTCAGATGTTGATTCTTTCTAAACCAAAGGTCTTTCTCAGGGCTACTCTTCAAATATCGCAGGATTCGATAAACAACATCTATGTTGCCTGTTCTGGGATCATGCATATATCGATTAACCACACTTACTGCATATGAAATATCAGGCCTTGTATGACACAAATAGATAAGACGCACAGCAAGCCTTTGGTAAGCTTCCTTGTCAACTGAATCTCCTGACTCATTACATAGCATGTGATTCCCATCAATAGGTGACGCAATAAGGCGACACCCAAGCATACCTGTTTCTGCCAGCGGATCAAGAATATATTTCCTCTGGGAGAGAACTATACCTTTCGAAGAACGAGCAACCTCGATTCTAAGAAAATATCGAAGAGCTCCAAGATCTTTCACCTCAAATGCCTCTCCCAGTATTTTCTTCAAGGACTTGATTTCTTCAGCATCATCTCCAGTGATCACAACATCATCAACATAGACTGCCAATATAGTGATATGTGATCCTTTATGCCTATAAAATACAGTATGATCTTCATTGCACTGAGAATAGCCCATACTACAGACTACACGTCTGAATCTATCAAACCACACCCTTGGAGACTGTATCAGACCGTATAAGGACTTCTTGAGTTTACACACCTTCATCTTAGTCTGTCTGTTCTCAAAGCCTAAATGAATCTCCATGTATACCTCCTCTTGTAAATCACCATGTAGAAAAGCATTCTTCACATCCAACCGATGTAAAAGTCATCCAAAGTTAGTTGCACAGGAGATCAACGTTCTTACTATGCTCATCTTCGCCACTGGTGCAAAGGTCTCATCATAGTCTATCCTATATGTTTAACTATAACCTTTTGTAACCAACCGTGCCTTGTATCTCTCTATCTTGCTTTCAAGAGTTTGCTTAATTGTAAACACACATTTGCATCCTACTGCTCTTTTTCCTATTGGAAGTGGAACAAGATCCCATGTCTTGTTCATCTGAAGTGCACTAAGTTCCTCCTTCATGGCATCCTTCCAATTAGGATCTTGCTTAGCAGCTCGTCAATCCTTTGAAACATGCACTATCTGAAGAGATACAATGAATGCTTTGTATGCAGGTGAGATATAGGAATATGAGATGAAATTTGTAATATCATGCTCAAAATCATACCGGACTGGAGACTTTCCTGCATCAGCTCTAGTTTCCCTACGTTGTGCAAGTGGTAACTCTAGATAGGAGCGATTAGAATGAACATTACCACTCGCCCCAAAGGGAGGCAAGAAACTTGATGGAGAGAGACCCGAGGAGGGATTTAGGACTGGATCAACTGGCAAGGCTAGGCTCGGAAGAAATTGCTCGCTATGGCAATCTTGGTTGTTGTAAAGCTCGTAGTTGGTGGCTCAGGTGCTAACTGCTTGTCTCTCAGCTTCTCCCCCTGTTTCCCAAAGCGTTTTCGCTGATAAACCTTCAATTCTTTTTTGGACTATCACATCTCTCGCATATTCCGTTAGGTTTAGGTAAGGAATTGTCCCCACAATGACTTCTTCTCGTTGACTCTCCTTGTCCCCCCCTCTCGACTGTCACCCTCAATGATAGGAGAGAACTCCAAAAACTGATCAAGAGTGTCACCACTCGTACAGTAAGGCTCAAAACTCCTGAAATGTCATATCCATACTCGCGAACAACTTTCGTTCAACTGGGTTCCAGCATCTATAGCCCTTCTGACTTAATGGATAGCCTATAAAGATACATTTCAATGCCTGTGGATCCAGTTTACCAACCGCTGGTCAGTGATCTCGTACAAAACACACAGCCAAACACCTTGGGAGGCACCTTGAACTCCAGCTGACCCAAAAGAAGTTCAGCTGGAGACATCATCCCAAGTATTCGAGACGGCATGAGATTGATGAGATACACTGCCGTCATTACTGCCTCGCTCGACAATCCCTTTAGCACATTCATCTAAAACATGAGTTAACGTGCTACTGTAACAAATGTTGATTCTTCCTTTCAGCCACTCCATTCTAAGGTGGGGTTCCTGGACAAGTAGTCTGATGAAGTATCCCCTCTTCTGAGAGATACGCTGCAAACTCCTTATTAACATACTCAGTTCCATTATCTGATCGAATAATCTGAACCTTTGCGTCAAACTGAGTAGCAATCATCCCATGGAAGTCCTGAAAACATCGAAGGACCTCGCTCTTGTGTTTCACCATATAAATCTAAGTCATACGAGTATAGCAATCAATAAATGTGACAAACCACTTAAAACCACTCACAGAAGTAACTGAACATGGACCCCAAACATCCAAATGTATTAATATAAAAGGTTCATAACTTCGAAGATCAATACTACTATATGTAGATCGTGTATGCTTTCCAAACTCACAAGCATCACACACAAATTTACTCTTGTCTGCCCTTTTGAACAAATCAGGGTATAACTGACTTAAACTCTCAAATGATAGATGTCCTAAGCGACGATGATATAATAAAACTTCTCCCTCGATTCCTCCTATAGCCACAGCCAATGCCGCATCAACCTGATCAATGTACCACAACCCATTATGCCTTATTCCAATCCCAATCCTCTTTCCAGTTCTTTTCTCCTGGAACAAACATGAATCCTCATCAAATGTGACGGTGCATTTGAATTGGTCAATGATAGAACTGACTAAAAGAAGGTTGATTGGAAATGAGGGAACATGCAAAATGAATGATAAAGCAATTGATGGTGTGCACTCTACAGATTCTACACCCTGAATAAGCTGGAAAGTTCCATCAGCTGTTTTGACAGTTTCAGAATGGGTATATGGGGTGTAAGATGCGAAAGCGTTAAGTGAACCCGTGATATGCTTGGATGCCCCTAAATCTATGATCCAATCAATATGAGAGTGCTTGTATGTGGATGCAAGTGCATGTGCCTGAGTACCTTCGCCCACGTGGGCGTAGTTTGCAAAGTTACCAAAGGAGGTGGAATTATGAGAAATCTCCAATGTCTTTCCCTGTTGCCACTTCTCCCACTGCACAGCTTGCTCGTCTGTCAGAGTAACAGACGTGATCTCCTCTGTCACGGCAACATTAGCCTTGGGGCCAACTCGGCCCCTTCCTCGACCTCCACCTCCATGACCGCCACGATCTCCACCTCGGCCTTCACGACCACCACGACCTCCACCTCGACCTCCATACTATGGAGAAGGGCAAACACGGCTCAAATGTCCTCTCATCCCATAGTTGTAGCACTCCCTATCATCTGGCATGGTGTATGCCGATCTGACCGAGTTGTTGTCCCCCATTACTCATAGTCGAACCTCCTCCTGCATCATAGCCGAAATAGCCTTCTCCATAGTGGGCAAGTTTACCAAGTGAAATATAACAACCTTTCTACTCTCAAACTTTGGGTCCAATCCCTTTAGAAAGTGTGTAACCCGTCTGCGTTGTAGCCACACCCTACCAGCCTCAATATCACCAGCACATGTTAACTGCAGTGGTTCACTAGCATACTCCTGAACGATATTCTCCTCTTGTTTCAGAGCCTCCACCTTGCCCTGGACCTCTACCATCATCATCACATTTCCTGCCCCGGAGTACATGTTGCTTAGCGTCTTCCACATTGCCAGTGCACTTTGCATCATCTCCACCATTCGAGCGATGGATGGAGACGTCGAAGTTAACAACCAAGCTACCACCACAGAGTTGGTAGTGTTCCACATCCTCCAATATATGCTCGTCTTATCTGCAGGCTCAAGCAAGTCTCTCGTATGTAATGCTCCACCCCCTTCGTCCTTAGAATTAGTTAAGCCTTTCTAGACTAACTCAGGTAATTCTTCCTTCCAACTTTACATCATTTGGCATTAACTCCAGCTTTAAGTCAGATGACCCTGCATCAGCCCTCGGACCTATCATACTCATCACGAAGAGATCATGTAACATGCTTCTCATGTCACCTTTAGTTACCAGAGGGGAAGTAGTTTCAACAACTGTCTTCCTTTTCTCTTCTACCGCCCTCATTGCGGCTTCTTCCTTCTCCTTCCTCGCAGCTTCAATTTTCTCAGTGGTCATCTTCTCAATCAACCAGAGTAATGCCAATTACTACCAAGATATGCTGCGCATATCTCCCACGATCACGGCAATTCTTCACGTAGCAATATTATGCCGAACCTCGATGATTGCCTTCACGATCATCCAAATCATGCAGACCGGTAACATAAAAAAAATTATTACCTTACCGAACTGAGGCCCCCCCTTTTTTTCTTTCTTTCTTTTCCACTGACACACCAACACGGCTCCTGATTTTTTCCTTCTTTCTTCCCACCGACCCGGCTCCCAATCGATTTCTTTTCCTTCCACCGACACTCCTTCCTTCCTCCCGATTTGTTCTTTCTCCACCGAAAGAGGCGAGCGAGGCGGCGATTAGAGGGCGGAGGATGCGGCGAGTCTTGTGCGTGAGAGGCGAGGCAGACCTTGGCTGGGAGTGGCGGTGGCCATCGGGCGACTAGAGCGACTAGGCGCGACGAGAGGCGGCGACGACGGGCGGCGAAGGTAGATTAGGCGTGAGCAGCGGCGGGAGAGCGATGGTAGCGACGAGGCGGCGATGTTGGAGTTGCGTCGTCGGCCCGGCCGTGCTCCCTTAATCGCAACCCGTGCTCACGCGCGAGAGCAATGCGGCTTCGCAAGCGGCGAGCGATCTGGCGGCGACGGCTCGAGGAGGCGAGCGACGAGGACGGCGATGAGCAGCGGCGGCGCGGATTGGATCTAAGGTGAGTACGGTTAGGGTTAGGGTTCGTGTTCGGGTTAGGTGGTGGGGGATGGCTCTGATACCATGTGGACTTTCGGGGATTAATTGTTGTGTATATCCCGTAGGATCCCACATCCGTTATTTATAGTCTCAAAATAGAGTCCAACTCTAATAAACTCGTTATTTAGATCTAATACGAACTCTCCAACATTTTGCCAAAGGAAAGCTTTTATGAGAGAAAATGATTACAGAATCAGTCAGGACGAAATTGAAATTAAAACAATTGGCCTGCAGAATGCCATCCATTGATATGATTACATTTCAAGTCATTTTCACCTGTCGTTCAACCTTTTTAAAAAAATAAGAGTTAACATTCAGAAATTGGCATCTGACACGCTTTCAATTATTTACCAGAGATTACAGTTATTTAAATTCCATTACAATCAAGTCCATTTTGGCGCATGATGAGGACATAATGAACTTCATTATGAATATGTGATTTTTCCAATTGGAGAACCGAAATGAAGCCTTTTTTTCTCAGTCTATCTGAACAACTGAACCTTTTTGTATAATAGGAATTAATTATAATATACAGGTATTCCATTTCATCTGGGAAATAAAAATATTCTTTGACTTGAATAAAATCAAGGAGTTGTGTTGTATAAGTGACCACGAATTTTTTATCATTCAATGAGCATCTTGTATTTCATAGAAATTGGGGGTTATATAGTCCTTACATAAGGCCAGCCTATCCAACTTTCAGCAATTAAGATACGTTTAAAGCATGGAGCACACAAGATAGATTTTATATTTCTGTAACAAAATTGAACTATATGAAACCTGAATGCGGATGTTGTAGGATAGAGGCCCACGCTAAATTTACACTTTGACTTCCATTTGTATCCATAGTATAAATCTACATATCCAGGCTATAATAATGCTTGGGCATTCCAGATATGTTCTCATGGGGCACACCCACATGCATACAGAACTAAAAGATCTCCATCAGTGAGTATTGACAAGCAATTTAACAGAGTTTATAAAATAACCAGGATGCATGGCCCAAAACCAATATACATGTTCAAAATAAAATAGCGGGTAAAAAAAGTTCAAAGTTTTGCACATAAAATTAAATTCATACTAAACGAACAAAGATACAGATGTTTTTTTCCCTAAGTGTTAACTCAAGTCTATGCCTGCGTATATGGTCCATTATATTGTGCCCTCCTACCAGACTTGTACTCAATGCTCTCCCTTGTTCCTAAAGAGTTTCGTTTCCTCAACTGTTGTTTTCTCTAGTGCTATCAGCAGGAAACAGATAAATGTTTCCTTTTTCTGCTAACGGAACCACAAACCATGAGCCATAACTCCGTAAGCCTGGTGCATATACACGAGGGAAAGTATACCTTCGGCTTCTAGCCATCTGTAGCTCTTGATTGCATTTCATTGCAGATCACGAAAACTTCAAATGACATCCAGTACTTCAAACCACTTTTGCAAAAATAACCAACTCCATGCAGATTACAATTTTCATCATTGCAATGATATTGTAGAACAAAAGATTGGCCTTTCTCCTGTAAAATTATTTTCAATAATTCAGCTAGTAAAATACCTGAACCCCAACCCCCACCCCGCAAAACAACAGAGATTCATGGCATCGAGGCCTCGTTACCAAGTTTCTCGTGTTTATAGGACCTCACAATTATGCGCATCCCCATTGGATCATCATTGAAGACCACCCAATCGACCAGCACCATACCAAACTTTCTCAACACATGCTCGGACTTCATCACAAGACATCTAAATAAGCGCCCTCTCACCCTCGCCATTTCAAGACCTCCTCAAACTTCAGCACGCATCTTGGATGGAACATTTAAGACCGGTTTCTTCATCCTTTCATGGAAGGACCAGAAAAGGAAACATATAAAACAACGATGCACCATACTCGCTAAATAGCACAAACAGAAACAATCAATAAGAGGGGAAAAGGAGGGCACAAGCAAGAACAAATAAGAACCCCCTCTTCCATTTTTTGTTACCTTGTCCTTCATCTTGTGGTAGATTTCCTTGCCAGCCATTGGTTGCTTCTTTAAAACTTTTGATTCAGAGTTCCTGCCTGAAATTCAACCACCCTGGCAGCAGACAAATGGTTTGATTCACACCTTCGTTTGCTCTATCCCACCAAACAATATGACTGATTGTTGGATTTATTGTTGGATCAGCTTGGAGCAATCCGCAACATTATAAACTTACAATAATTGAGGGAGGGGTGGGTTGGTAGTGGTGGGGGCTGGTCTGCTTTCGGGGAAGGGGGGACATTGAGAGAGGGGACTGGATCTTGGATAGAATCGGTTGACCTGAGATAGAGGAGATTGGACATGGACATGTCAAGTGGGGACAAGAGAGAGAAAGGGGAAAGCCCTGGTTTTTCCCCATTTCCTTCTCATGTTTCACACTCAGAAGGATTTCATGTGGAAGGCAAGATTAAGGATGGAGCTGAGGCACTGCCCCCAAAAAAATCAGTATTTGTCAAATTTGGCATCTGAGAGGTCTGGTGTTTCATCATAGTAGCAAAGATCGGCATACTGAATTATGTCCTGACAGTTCTGATAGAGTTCGATTAGATAGATCATGTTAGAATTGACCAGTCTCCTCGAGTTGCACAATGGGACGACAAATACAAGTTATTGACTTGGACGGTTTCCTCTTGTCAGATTTTTTTTAATTTTTTAAATAATATTTTAAAATTAAGTATTTGTTAACTTTATTTTTAATTCGAACTCCTTTGATAACACCATGATTCGTAGTGCAATCAAATCATACTGTCACGCTACCTACCTTGATGTGGCTAGACCTGTCACGCAAGCTCTCACGCGCACGCCGTGCCAGTATTGCCGTTGTCACGCCCGCAAGAATGGCATTGTCACACTAACGCTCGTGACGTGACAGTGGTGGCTATTTTTTTTGAAGGAGTTCCCAGATGAATAAATCTTACGATTGTTGTAAAAGATACGTAGACCATTTGCTAGGAAATATGAAATTTTCATGCACAAGTTTATTATTTTATGTGTTCATGTATATCGTATTTAGCATTTGATTTTGCATAGATATCTAGTCAAAAAAATTTAAAACCTAATTTGAGATAGCAAGAATTGAACGATGCTAACTGAATGCACAATCCTAGGCAGTAGATCTTTTTTAAAATCTGAGATGTTCTTAGTTTCAATGAAGAGATGGATGAATAGGGGGTGCTCGTCGTCACTTAGGGGTCGAAAACCATTTAGTGCCTATTTTTTCATAACACACCTTTTGAACCTTTATTTTTATATTGTGTCCTACCTTGCTACGCCAAGAATTGAACACAAAAAAAGAACGGGATTTGAAATCGACTTTACAACGCAGTTGCGGATTGAAATAGACTTTATAATGCAGTTGCAAATTACATAGTGCACATGGTTTGGTTATGTACATCCTGAACGAGTCAACAAACCGATATGCACCTACAATACATGTGCGCCTTTTTGGAATGGAAATAAATTCGTTTGGAACAAAGATCATTAGTTTTGGCGGCCCATCGCTCCCTTTCCTTTGTCTCCTTGCTGCCCGCGGCGGCGGCCAGTCTCAAAGTCAGTCATGTCCTACGAGACGGACAGGAAGCTTGAATGATGTTAGGATAACACAACGTCGGGTCAAATTAATAATTATAATGCATATTGAACATAACTTACCTCTTCGATTCGGAGTACACCCAGGCGACGGGAGCGCTAATATGATCAACGACCTCACTTGCAAGAACCTTCCCTTTATCCCGCGCGCTTGGCCCCGTCGTACTCATATTCCTGTTCGGGTGTCCTCCACCACCACTATGCTTTCTTAAGCTCATCCGATGTCTTTTCAGTTGGGTCAGGTACGTAAGGTATCTAGCGTTTGAAGGTCTCAGCTTGCATCGCATAGTTCAACATGTACTTCTCTTTGGATGAGCGCCTATCATACATGTTAAGATTCGAGGAAGCAACCCGTAAGCCTCCTTCCAATCACCTCACAATAAACTACATCGCTCTCTACTTTGTCCTCCATGCTTTCCCGTACTTCACGCGATACTTAATGAACCCAAATATAGCCTCAATAAGGGTGGCGATGGTCACATTAGGGTCGACAGTCACAACCCCAGTTATGCGTCTTGCAATCAAATTAGCGGTCGCTTGAAGGTGCTCCCTAGACACTCGTGCAGTCCTACAAGAGTGAGGCTGATCCACTTTCATTATTTTCCATTGCTTGTCCCTAGTTTTTCGCCCCTAGACCTTCCATCCGCACCTCCTTTTGCACCTCACGGTATACCTCTTGTTCACATCGGAGTGTTATACTACAAGCGAACGATGGTGCCTCACTGAGTATTCTTATAGCAAAACCTTCATATCATCCATGCTTGCAAACAATATGTCCTTGCGTACGAGGTCATTCTCCGGGCCCGCAATGCCATCCCTACTCTTCAACCCGTTTGCACAGATCGCGTTACCAACCATTCTAAGATCCTCTAATGCATGCACCGACGGGATCTCACCCCTTACACTTTGAAGAATCCAGCCTTCCTCAGAGGAGAAAAGCGGAGTGGACGCTTCGTTTTCGGTCAAGCTCCAACCTTCTTTGGACTCAATGTCACAGATTGTTCCATATCAGAACACCTCCTCATCAAGCTCATTATTCATTACAGCGCCATTGAAATCAGTCACAGGGTCACTAACATGGTTCAACGAGGAAACAAGAACGTATGACAAATCCACCAACGGGGGGCATCGTTGTTAAGACCGATGCCAATGACCTATTGGGACGGTTGCTCCTCCATTGGGGGCCTTGCAAAAGTTCCATAATAGATTTAAGTTCCTCCATGGTGTCGTTCACCACATCCATATTCTTTCGCATATCCTTGCCAACAATTGCCCTCTCCACCACAACCTCCAACGACTGGACCTGAGATGCGAGCACAACCACCTAGTACGTGTCCCAATCATCATTGCACAAGATTGGCATCAACAAGGTATGAACCTTTGAACCCAGCCTAGCATCATACTACCCCTCCATTTCGACAACGACCCCAGGCTCATCCGATCCAAAGGTCGACTTAATCCTTGTCAGGAAAGTTCAAAAGTCTGATGATTCTCGAAACACAAGCACAGTCACTTCCATGCCAACAAAGTCAGCAACACTCCATGTTTGGCCAACTGGCACACTAGTAAAAACACGTACAACTTTATCTATCTACATCCAACAATACGAACAAAACATTGCAAAAGTCAGAACTGCATATCATAGGTACCAACTATGACACGTACTATTGACGACCAACTACGCTCCAAAGTAGTACTAACCATAACCATTCCATATATGACTAAATAGGCCTTTCTGGAAGAAAGGTTTTATTACAAATTCCCCGACAACTCTATTTGCCAATTTGACCCTTTTCACCACGCCGCCACCCGAGACGTGGCAACCAAATTCTGCTCAAACATGCAATTCAGCCAAAACCCTAAAATAAAACTACAACAATGAAACTACGATTTAATAGCTACATTTCCATCACAACTACATGAAACTACAATGACATGTCCAATTTCATCCACAAATCGCTAAAAATCGCATGAACACAACAAAATAGCCTAGCAAAATTAACCAGCATGAGTGCATTTGACACATATAGAAATGTTTCACCCCTAAATTATACAAGTTCTTATAACAAAATTGTGACATCCCATTTTCCCGGCCCGGCCCAGCCCGCGACCGCTCTTTTTCCGGCTCGCGGCCTACTTCTCCCGGCTCTCTCCCTCATCACCTCGGCCGCGTCGCCCGTTCCTCTCCCCTTATATCTTCCTCACTTGAGCCTTCGTCTCCCCAGCCTTTCTCTCGCTTCACCTTCCCCCATCTCGTTCTCTCCTTCGGTTCCCCCTTCGTCTTCCCCGCTCCCCTAGATGCGCCGCCTCGCCATTGGCCTTCTTCTCCGCTCATCCCGGCCCGCTTCGCCGGCTGCTCCACTTTCCCCTCCTCATGCAGCGCCGCCCCCACTCCCCACCTGCTCCACTGCGTCGCCCCCACCTCGCGTCGCATCTCCACCGACTCCGCCATGCCCTGCCGCATCCACCTCGCCGCCACACCTCCATGATGTCGGCACCGTCTCCTCCGTCCAAGCGGCGTGCTTCCGCCCGGTCCAAGCGGCGAAGCTCCCGGTCAGAGCAACGCGTCGTCCCCCGTCCACGCCAGCAATGCCATCCCATCGTCCTCCCACATGGGCACCCACTCCGCGCCATGGCCGCCCATACCGCCGTCGCCATGCCGCCTCTGTCAGCCCCTTCACCAACTCCCCTCATCCCGGGTATAAAGGCCGGACCTCCGCCTCCTCCTCGCCGTCCCCCGGGTAAGTCCCCCAAAGAACTCCCCGGTTTCGGCTGCTTCCTCCCCCTCTCTGCGACCGACACCAGGAGCCTGCGGCGACGTCCCCATGCCTCCCCGACCACGGCTGCAGCACCCCGCCTCCCTGGGACCGCCATCACCGAGCTCCTCCCCGCGCCACCCTCAGCTCCATCGACGGCCATCTCCGACGCTCCTCTGCCTCCACCAACACTCGGTGAGCCTCCCCTCCTCCCGGTGCCCCTGCCATCCTCCCCCTCTCTCCTCCGGCCTCCACTCGCCGCCAACGACAGCCGACCAGCCGCCCCAAGCACCCCAGCTTCTCCTCGATCGTGCCGCCCCCCCTTGATCAAGCCCACTCACCCCCAAAGCCCCTCCTCCCCTGCTCCTCCTGCCGATTGCTCTCACTGTGGCCGAGCCTCCCCTCAGCGGCGGTGGCATGTGATTGTTTGCCTGTGAATTGCCTCCCAGATCGATATTGTTGTTGATATTTCAGATTGTTGTCAGTGATTAATGATCTCCAGTGTTCAATATCAGTAGCTATGTCAAGATTGATTAACAGTGATGTGATTGTGATTGTTGTCTGTAGTTGTCGTTCACCCAATCTGTGATGCTAGGCAGTGGTAGCAATTTTTGTATCTGGCATTGAAAATTTTCTATGCTAATCTGGCAATTTGAAATGACAATGTTTGATAGCAATTTGATTATCGATATTGTTGTTAATAACGTATGTTTTGTATTTGAAATATGTGTGTAAAGCGGCAATGGAGTCATTTGTGGATTATTATGTCATTTGAAGAACTAAATTGATTAATTTGGCGATTATGAATCGGTGCTTTAAGTCAATAGTTTGGTTGGTCTAGCAATTGCAAGCTGTATGGTTGATGTGGCAGTAGATTGAGTGCTGGCATTTGGAATTTCTATCAATTGAGTTGTTGTGTCGTAGAAGTTGCGATTAATTGTTATTCACCTGTTTCGATTGTCAACGTTTGATTCGTAGTTGCTTCCCCAGATCATAGCGGTAGCGATAAGGTTGCAATCGATCTGACAATTGAGAAATGTTGCAATAGGATAGTAGGATGTTTTGCTGGTAGTAAATTGATTATTGATTAATTTTCTGTGATTACTGATCATCAGTATAAGTGTTTTGGCAGTAATTTGAATGATTGGTTGTGATCCTAATTATTAGGGATAGCTTTAATCTTCAGTAGCAGTATTGTCTATTGGATTTGTTAATCAATTGTTAGTTGTTGGTTAGTACTTCGTCAGTAGGTCAATGATTGTTGGAAATAATGGTATTTGGTGAAAACTGGAAGTATTGATTTGATTGCTTTCT
This sequence comes from Hsuehochloa calcarea, assembly GCA_036346395.1. Classification (NCBI taxonomy): domain Eukaryota; kingdom Viridiplantae; phylum Streptophyta; class Magnoliopsida; order Poales; family Poaceae; genus Hsuehochloa; species Hsuehochloa calcarea. The sequence continues at coordinate 28,962,387 of CM070606.1, forward strand.
CAATCCATGATTTGATTGCTTTCTCAATCCATATTGTTAGGCAATGATTGGTAATATGGCAATTGATTAGTTGGTAGTAGAATCGGTATTTTGTTATAGCAGTAGATCGTAGTAGTAGGTTGAGTAGCTGTAAGATCGAGGTGGCCGACTAGAGGGGGGTGAATAGGCGGTTTTAAAAATCTATCGGGCTAAACCAATATATAAATGCGGAAGCTAATAGCGAATTGGTTTTGCACAATTAAAACCTAAATCAACTAGGCTCAACTAAGTGCACCGACAATACAAGAGAGCAATCATATAATGATATATAAGCAATTAAAGCATGTAATAAAAATTGCTCAAAGTAAAGCACAAGTAAAACAAGATGACACGATTATGTTTTACCGTGGTGGTCGGAGACTTGCCGGTCTCCCTTAATCCACGTTGAGGTAAGCCCAACCACGTTGGACCGGCTCCACTAATTAAGCCAACACCTCCGAGGTAAGTCCAACACTTGGACCGGTTCCAAACCGAACCAACACCTCGCTCCACTAGGGTTGCTCTTCCTCCACTCCGGAGATGGCGAGCACCAAACCACTCACAACACGGGCCTTCTCACAAGCTTCTTGAGAAGATCACCGCACGACGCTCCATGCCGTCTAGGTGTCGGCAAACACCAGAGTAATAAGCCAAGCCCTTGCTTGACTCTCACCACGCAACGAATGCACAAGCTCAAGTGGATACAAAATCCACCTCTAGATGCAACACATGCAACTAGAGACCTCCCTCCTTGCTCACAAGGTGCAACACATGTACAATTGAGAGGAGAAGCTCACACTAGCTCAAGTGAGTGAAATGGGATGCCAAAGATTGTCTCTCAACCGGCCAAGGTGGGTATTTATAGCCCACACATAAAAACTAGCCGTTGGGAGGCGTAAATCCCAAAAATCGGGATAATCGGAAGTTCCGCGTACAAACTCCGAACTTCCGTTTTCTCTGTTCATGGGCAGACGGTGCATAACGGCTCAAAAATAGCCGTTAAAAATTTTGGTGCGGAAGTTCCGCAGTACAAATGGCGGAACTTCCTATTATCGGAAGTTCCTCTGTTCTCGGGCGGAAGTTCCGCAGCCCAATTTCAGCACAGACGATACTCGGTAAAAATGTCATAACTTTTGACTCCGATGTCAGAATTGAGTGATCTTGGACTCTATGGAAAGCTTATTCAGAGGGCTACACAACCCACCTATTTGATTGATCTCAAACACATTTGATCAAATCAAAAAGCACAACTCCAAAGAGCCACTATCATGATCTAAGTCCAAATAAAGAGCAATAAGCAATCTTAGACCATGCCAAGGGAAAATGCATGAATCCCAACAATTTGCAAAACACATTTGCAAACTTAGATCATGCCACAAGGTGTAGGTACATGGACTTCAACCATTTGCAAAACACATTCGCAAAAGTATAGTCACATGCTACAAGGATTAACTGCATAAGCCTCAACTATTTGTAAAACACGTTCGCAAATAATAGCATCATGCCATGTAGAGCTAGAGCAAGCAAGATTGAGCTATCAACACATGATGAGACTCAAGCTACTAGACAAGACCCCTCTTAATAGTACGGCAACCTATACTAGCAATCCGGTCTTCCAACCAAACACCAAGACCGGTAAAAGACTAGGAACACATCCTTAGCCCTAGCTAGTCATACCTTTGCCGTGAGCATCTTCTTGAAGCTTGATGACGCACATCTTCACTTCAAGTCCGGGTCATCGTTTTGACATGCATCAACCCATGATGCATCCTTTACTTGACCTCCATCAACACATGATGGGTCTTCTCTTGACTTGACGATCAACTCATGATCATCTCCTTCTTCGAGATCTTGTTATGCATCAACACACGATACATCCTCTTCTTGAACCTTGACTTGATGACGATCAACTCATGATGCCATCCAAAGTCTTCGTCACCCTAGAACATAGCCTATTCATCCAACTCATGAAAAATATTAGTCCCACAATGATTAACAATAATTATCAAGATATACATGCAACAAATGCTTCTAAACAAGCTATTGTAGAAAGGTGTGGTACTACCGCCAACTATCATGCGGTAGTTCCGATTATCGGAAGTTCCGCTCATATCATGGCGGAACTACCGCGCTTGCGGAAATTTGGCTAAGTCCCAAAAGAGTGCTCTCTGAAAAACGTTCGCGATTTTTCCGGAAGTTCGCCAATGATGAGTTCGCAGATACAATGCCGGAACTACTGATGATGTTCAGAAAACAAATTTCAACAGATTTTGAATGCATGACTCCTTTGTCTTGAGCCATGTTGATCTTTTACCATCTTTGCATTTCCTTTTCATGTCTTCATTCAGACTCCGGGACTAAGCCTTGAACACATTTTAGCACACACATTAGTCCCACAACACAATTGCAAATAATTGAATATAAAGCAATATGAGTATATATGAACTACACAAGTTTTATATACTCAAAGGATTTATTTCAAAGTAATGATCCTTAATATATGAGGAGAATGGAATATGGATCAATACTTATGAAACCACAAAATATAGAGTGAACTCCCCCTAAATGTGTGCATACACAAATGTGTAATAAGAACATATGCACATATTCAACTTTAACTTATGGTTGAGTTCAACCTATATTTTGGATCCGAGGAATGCAACAATATATAAGATTAAGATGTCGATTGCATACCTCGTTGTGTTTCACATTTATATCCAAATGAGACTACACAAAGATAATACTAGATAAAAGAGTTAGTCTCATATTTGGATTTGTCATTAATCACCAAAACACTCCATTAACTCATAATGGCGGGTCTAGATCTTTCAGTAGCTGCCATTTGAATCATTGTTTATCTGGCAGCTGAGTTTGGTATTGAATTGCCATTGGATTGTGTATCGATCGAGTATTCTAGATTGGTATAGAACCGGCAGTTAAGTTGCTTTGTCGCATGTCGAAGGATAGTCTTGCAGTCTTCCAAATCCATAGTAGAGCATTCCGGCAAAAGCTCATTCGACCTTACCCTCCTTTGAATCCTCCCTCTGGGCAGAAATTCTCTGTCATTCCTCCTTCGCCCAACTGGATGTTTGACTCTGTCAAACCTTCCAGTGTCACCCAAACCCTTCTCTCAAGCTCGTCCTCCGCAATCTTTCTGAGGCTCTCGTGTTTTATTTGGTCTCTTGGATTCTTTGGATTTATTTGATTTTTCAATCGTTATTGCGTAATTAGAAATCGAAGTCCAGAAGGAACGACGACTCAAGCAAATCCAAGATCCAAGCAAGGACACCGACCAAGACTTCGAACATCTGTCTAATCAGGCTTTGAGTAAGATCAAGGACACGGTAAAAATAGCCCAGGCGAGTCAACACTTTGATCATATTGATCCTACATTTTATGCAAATTATGTTCTTTTAAAATATCAAATTGCATGCTTTAATTTCTTATGCAAATGTATGTCAAACACCCTAAGGTAGTTAAATGTCTATTTGATGATTAAATAATTATTATACCATTTCCTTAAAAATTGAACTCCCAATACACTTGTCACCATAGTAAATATCTGGTAACACACTAGTTATAGGTCGTACTTAAACGCCATGCTAAACTAGTTTAAATACCGGGGTATTTAAACCCCAAATCATCATCCTTTAATCATGACAATTATTTTGAGCAGTCATTGGGGAGAATAACTGGACTAGTTGGATAATTTGTTTTATACTTCTCCAAAACCCTAAAACTTGATAATACCACATCTGAGCGGATGGAAAGAATGGTGGGTGCCGTCGTGCACGAGAGCGATTGGTATGTGGTATGAACCGCCCGGATGGATTAAGGACTTAATCTTGTCATGACCTCCCGTGTAAAACAAGTACAACCACAAGTCTGCAAAATGCAACTTGGCTTGGTAAATTTATCGGACCCTGAAAGTCATCTCACTGGTAGACGAGAGAGGAGGTGCAGGCGTGAGCCGGGAAGGGACACCGAGGGTGAAGTCGCCAGCTACGCTCGTCGTAGTGGTGAACATCCCGCGCAACTTATGGGCGCAACCCCATATGGGTGAGATGATGGAAAGGGCGAGGTAGATTGAAAGGTTACTGTGACGATCGCTCAACCATATGACTATGGAATCATGTGGGGTAACGAGTATGATTGTCTCTTGTGGGTAAAGTGTACAACCTCTGCAGAGTTAAAACTGTTTAAACAGTCGCGCCTACGGTCAAAGGCAGATATAGGAACTTAACTTGAGTTAGTTCTATTTCAAAAACTTTTGTGGATGGGTTGAAAAATGTGCGGGGCTCACCTAGCCCTTGAATTGGATTTTCCTGGGTATTCTTACCCAGCGTTGGTAATAGGTGGGTATGACCACCATCAAATATAAGCATGAAGGTGGAGGTAGCATCTGCTTTATTAATTATTGCACAATTAATCTCTTTAAAAATACAATTTGGTTAAAATGCTAAGTGATAGGATTTTCTAATATTTGTATTTATAAATGCTGCTTTACGCAAATAAAAGAACCCGAGCCATCCTTGTTACACCTTGCATGTATATTATTGCATTTGTTGTGTTGGCTCGATAGCACGGTAGTTGTGCTCATCCTCGCTCTTTCCCCGAACCCTCAGAAATAGGAACCACGAGGTGCCGATCGCAACAAGGATCCGTAAGTCCAAGACCGTGAATCGTTGAGCGTAGTTTAGTCCTTAGCTGTTCTAGTCTCACCCCAGTCTAGCTGAGTATGTCGGTTCTTGTGTGCCTCCTATATTCTCTGAGGTTTTCGGATAATATCGGGCGTACACGGGTTCCCCAGTTACTTGCCTGCAGTAAGATGTGGCGTCACCCCTTTGCTTCCGTTGTTGCTTCCGCTATCTTTTGTAATGTATTCATTTGGCCTGTTCGGCCCTTATTGTAAAAATTGACCCGAAGCGGTCTATGTAAACTCTGATGTGTAAATTAATGAATGAAATGATTTTACGCTATGTACGGTTTGATTCAGCAATGTGCCTGTGAAGTGCTATCTACTGATCCAGGGAATAGCACAGTGGTTTCACAGAGGAATCCAGATGGAGAAATCCGGGGTTCCACAAGAATGCAAAAGGTTACAACCAGGTTGTACTCAGCTAGTTAAGACAAGTTGAAATTTTCGGCAAGGTACAGTTACATTCATACATGCAGCATAAAAGATTGTATGTTGAAATATTCCAAAGTTGTATTGCCCTAGTGAATGGGTGAAAGTACAACTCTACTCAAACTTGACACCAAGCGAAATGATCCAAGAATCAAGTAGTGACCGAGCAGAAGGTTCATTCATGTATGTGAATATTTATCAAGTAAGTTATAGCCATTGGCTAGGGGATAATTATGTTCAATATTCTTAATGAATAGACATCCAAATGAAGTAAGAACATCTAGAATGCATGTTAACTTATGGTATAGCCATGTAAAAAGATTTATTCGAGCAAGGGTTTGCCTCCCCCCCCCCCAAAGGAAAATAATCATGCAGATATAAGCAACAAAGTACGCACACATTCAACTACCATTGCATACTAATGTTATCCAATTCATTCTGACGTGCAAAGATTTAAACCAATTCCTCTTAAACATGCAATTCGGCCAAAACCCTAAATCCACAAATCTACCAATTTTATCCCAAATAATTGGAGAGAATGGGTGAGATTACCTTAGGGGATGATCTCAATAGGTTTATGGACTTCGAATTGGTCCAAATCGATGGATTTGGGGAGGTTGGGGTGGGAAGGAGAGAGGACACGCGGGAGGAAGAGAGGGGGTTTGGGGAAAAATGAATAACTGGGTAGGTCGATAGCACCTAAGTCACCTCTGTCACTCCACGCGCATTGGCGTGACAAAGCAGGTTTGTCACGCCACGAGTACTAGCGTGAAAACGGCTACGCAAGCCCTCCACGCTGGCATGTCGTGCGCACGACGACTTGCATAGTAGGTTTGGCCACGCCCAGGAAAGTGGCGTGATATAATGATTTGGTCACGCCGTGAGTTATGGCGTGACCAAAGGGGTCAGAATTGAAAATAAAAGTTAGTGAGGGGTTAACTTTAAAATATTATTTAAAAAAGGATTAAATAAAAAATCCTCTTGTCACGGAAAGAACTGGTACTTGCTCTTAATCAATCAATTGTGGCATCATCATTATGTCATTAAGAAAATCATTTCTATTATATTTATAGAAAATGTCCATTTTCCTTCTTGAAATATTACGTCGGTCTACTTAACCCCTCTACTATTTTTCGTCTTACTTAACCCCCTAAAGTTGCAATATTAGTTTACTTAACCCCCTTGGGCTAGTTTTGATGGTGATTTTGCCCACATGACCGACATGTCACCTAGTCTTGATACTTGTCGTAGGGGCGGCCCCACCAACCCCAATGACCCAACGCGGTGAAGCCCCTCTCGAAGGCCACGCACCAGGGCTCCCAAGGGTACCAAGTACCCCTTCGGAGGGTCCTCGAACCCCAAGCGAAGGTCCCCAAGAGACCAGCGTGGGCCAGCAAACCATATGCTTCTGAGGCTGCACGGAGGTGTCCGGACCATCGCCGAAGCACCACCAGCCCAGAAGACGCGAACCGCCTGAGACCGCCTCATGGGCGCCGAGGGTGCCCACTAAAGGGTGCCCAAGGCCCGCGCCACGGGAGCACGCGACATCTGACGAAGGGAGGATGGCACCGATGAGCCGGGTGTACTAGCGGATGGACCAACACCAAGGAGGCCCATCGTGAGCCGAAGGCTACTGACTAGGGTAGGAAAAGCCCTGCACCCCTACGAGTGTAGTGCCTTTTAGGGGTAGATTCATAATCTTGTGTACCTGTTGGAAGGCTATAAATAAGCAATCTCCTCCATGTAATAACTCGGACCACGGTTTTTGGGCAATTAATACACATTTATTCCTTACATTCGGTCCTCTTCGAGGATCCTTTAGTCCTTCTTTTAGACACCGGGGTCCCTTTTATCTACTGTCTAGCATTTCTTGCTACGACAATACTAGAGAACATAGTTGATCGTCCATGTCACAGCCCACACCAAGTACGCGTGGATGAAGACACGGAAGATCCTCCAAACCCTACTCAAAATCACCTGAACCACTTGATCTAGCCACACAAAATCCTAGCCCTTGTATCTTCTTCCACCTCAACTCCTCCCATCTTCTATACAACGCCACCTTTCCCTTGCCACTTTCGCCGCCTACAAGCCCCCTGTTGCCTCTAAGGAAACAAGTGCCTCCCATTTCCCCCATCTTCGTCGCCTCCAAGCACCCCTTCACCTCCATGATCCTGGTCCCCACCACTAAAGCGATGGTGCGGTGGGGCTCCTGGACGACAATGGCGACATACAACAATGGCAAGAGGCGACGGAGGAACGATGAGAAGGGGCAAGCACCATGTGTTCCTGGGAGAGAGGAACCCATTCCTAGCGCCTAGGAGGACGGGGAAGCCCAAACCGACGTTGACGGCAGCCATGGCAGGAGAGGGGAGCTTGGCGGTGGCACACTTAGGAGCGAGAATAGAGGGGAGGAGACCAGGGAGAGCTTCATTGCGATATAGAACACCTTTTGATACAGTTATCTTGATGACAAGATGACGGCAGAAGTGAGGAAGGTGGTTGTGAGGTCAATTTTGGATGAGGGGAGATGGATTTGACTATTCTTTGGCTAACTCGGATTTAGAGGAGATGGGGAAAAGATGAAGGGAGGAGGCAGGCGTGGAGGGTGGCGAGGCGAGGAGGCGGAGGTGGGAAAGGGGGGGCTTCAAGAGAGCCATGGCAGCGAGTGAGCACGGGTGAAGAAGATGGGAGGAGACAAGAGAAAAAAAAAAGAGCAAGAAGAAGAAGAAAGTTAATGTGGGTGTCACATGGGCAAAACCAGATGACGTGGAGGCCATGTATGCAAAACCACTGTCGAAAACAACCATAAGGGGTGATGTAAACTAGCGTTACAACTTTAAAGGATTAAGAAAAAAAAAGTATAGCCGGCTAAGTAGACCGAAGCAAAAGTTCGGAGGAGATAAATGGATTTTTTTTTTCCTATATTTATTTTTACCTAGAGCTTGGTTAAACAATTTTGAAGCGTGCGGGGGCAGCCATAGTCCAATCTAATATTCTACAGTTGTCTGCAAAGCTATATAATTTCAAATTTTATTGGTTCAATGCAACCTTTGGTTTCACATAGCAGAATTTTACATCGAAAACCATTGGTTAGCGTTGGTCAAAACTATGTTCAGTGGTATGTTGTATTGAGCCTTCCATCTTATGATATTGCATCACGTGGGGAGCTCAATCGGAAACATCTCCACTCGATTGTCGAGATTGTGAACAGGACAAAAGTGATGGCTCCTACCTAAAGTGATATATTTGTCTAAAAGCATGCCACTTTAAAAAAAAAGACCACTAAAAGACTTTTTGTATGGAAAGAACCTGCACTTGAGCGAAACACAGGACATGTCAAAATGTTATCACTTATCAAGCAGTGCCAAATAACTGAAAAGGGGGGGAATAAATTCTGACAGTTAATTGGAAAGAAAGAAAAAAGCTGGCTGATCGCTAGCCAGTTCTATAATGATGAAATATAATATTTCTATTTAGACATTCCTACCTGCACCAGGAAGGAAGGAGCTTTTTGGTAAACCAAGAAGTGGTTGGAAAGATTCACCATTCATCGTATCTGAAATAGAGGTTAATTTTTGGTACACTTACGCATCAGTCCGTCCATTCAAAGCGGGAAAAAAGCCTACATAGCTACTACAGTATTAGTGCGGAGAATTGAACAAGTCTTCGCTTTTTTTCCAGGGGAAAAAATGACGGGGACCTTCAGAAATGGGAACGCACCTTCCAAAAGATGGCAGTGGGTTTCGTACTTTCGTATGCAAACTCCCATTGGTTCTGTGCCAGTCAAAGTCTAGCCACCGGTAAGAGGGAGGGAGGCAGGTGACACTGTGACTTACCAATCAACAGGGTACCATTAACCACAATTATATAATACAGACATGTGATCGATATACATCGAGTTTGATTACTCCATATATACACTTGCGCAGGATGAACTGGTTAGTCAATAGGTTCAAGTTCTTGGTGTCTGAATGGAATTTAGTCGCATTGAGTATTAGCAAATGCGTTGTTTACCACCATTTCTTCCACAGGCCGGAAAGGTTAGCTCAACTCAGTTTGACACATCTTCCAGCCATTGGTGTGAAAAACTGAAAATTGAAGCCATACTTCCATCTGAACAACATTCTTGGAATGCTGGCTGCCAACATGTAGAATGCAATTCAAGTTCTGCAAAGAGAGGCACAAAAGCAAAACAACAAGGCTACGACAATGGGATAATAAGCAATGCGTAGTGGTTCATCAAAATCACACAACACACGAAAAGAAATATACACAGTAACAGCAATCAGCAATCCTGAATGGCCCTTTTTCCCTAAAAAAGCATACACCGTGTCAGCTGTGTTGACTGACTATATATAACATGAGTTGGGGCCGATATATCGTCAGAAAAAATCACAATAATTTGGCGATGAGCGGCAAGATTGGGGATGATCTTGGCGTCAGGAAAAAGAAAAAGAAAAAGGAACAACAGGTGTGTAACTGATAGATTGAGAGCTGGAGAGATTGATCATCTGATGAAGGCGTGCCTTCTTGCCCCTCTTTGGTCCACGTGAAGCTGTGGTGACTTCGGCTTGGTCACATTCTTCGTCGATCTGCGAAAACAGCAATTGCGTTTTTGTGAGATCAAGTTCAGGAGGTACAACAACACCAGATTTTGCAAGTTCAGGAAGCAATGACAAATTTTGGTCGTTTTCTGCTCACCTCTGTGGACGGAATGGTCTGTCGAACTTTGGGAGAGGCCGTGCGTGTGGCACCATGGTCCTCCTCAGCTGCTTCAATGCCTTCTCTTCCTCGATCTTCAGACATAGATTACAGAGGTTGGTCACCAGAGCAGATAAAAAATGCATGCACTATGGAAAACATCTGAGCAATAGGTAAGATACGGTACCTTTTGCGCGAATTCGTTCTCCTCTCTCAACCTCTTGTAGCTAATCTCTTTTTCCTTCACCTGCATTGCAACAAAACGCTCCGTAAAATCTCCTAATCATTGGATTCCAAAGAATAACAGAAAGAAAAAGCGCAGACCATGGTATCAAATTCTGATCTTTGAACCACCCTTTCATCAACATGCAACGCAAATTGTTGGACTTCAGTGAGAGGCTTCCGCTCCTTCTCTGGAAGAGGAATAGGATCCCTGCAACAAATTTAAAAGGCTATTATTATCTATGTATCTTCCTCATATAGAAATCAAGAATTCTAAGGACAACAGACTGTATGCTTACTTACTCTTTCAGTATAGGCTGTGCCTTGACAATTCTCCTCTGAGCATCTTCCCTCTCCGTCCTTTCTCTTTCTTCCATCATTCTTTGCTGCTCCACTTCATGTCTCACCAAACTTTCCAGCTGAAAGCCTTCCGGCCTCGTGCATGGCTTCGGCTCGGGCTTCGGTGGCACCTGAACAGAAAAAAATGTCAGGCAAGAAGAATTAAGAGGTTGGCCTGGAAACAGAAAAATGTTGAGCACGTACCACTGGATAGTCTGTAGTGTAAGGATATGGGTTAGCCTTGGGAATCCTGGCCTTTTCTTCCTCTGATTGCTTCTGTAAGAGTTGCGCAGCTAGCTGCCTCTCTTTTTCATGCCCTCTTTCCTGTAACATGGATACAGTATTATTTGCTTGCAACAAAGATCGTGAGAAATACTATGAGCATTATAAAATAATTTGCATTTCACGCACATCTGTATGTAGATTGAAAGGGTTTGGTATCGTTAGTCTAGGCACATCTTTCTTGTCATGATATGAAGAAGACTCAGAGTGAAGAGAAAGCTGCACAATAGGCTATAAATTAATAAGGGTGAAGAGCTTAAATTGGGTTAGTTCATTACTTATATGACAGGATCACTTGTACGACTTACACCCACCTTATCAAATAGATCCGCAACTGCAGGAGGACCCAAGCGATCATCAGTACAAAAGTGGAACTCCTTGGGCGCAGTTGCCTGAGGCTTTGGATGGGCAAACACACCAATATCGCCCATGCTCTCAAGAATCTGCATGAAATGATGTTCAGACTGATGCTCTGAAGCATAATGTCATCAAATTTATAGGCTTCAAGTGAGATAAGTATACCTTTTTGTTCAGTGGCTTGGCCTTGAACTTGGGGGCCTTCTCCAATTCCTCCAGTTCCAATTCCTGAGAACTTTTCACCCTGTTAAAAAATGATGTTAGCATCGAACATAAAGATAAAATGGCTATTGGTTTCTCAATGAATGAGTGTCAAAGGCAAACCTTGGTGGCCTAGCTCGCATTGCTGTCTCAAGTTGTGGAGGTTTTAGCTCCGTCAGTTTCAGTGGCTTACTACTCTGACTCTGCAAGATTGAAGCATTTTACTTTCAGTAATGATAAGAATTGACTTCCTAACGTGGCAACCAGGTCCAAGTATGCTTACCCGGATAGTTCCCACAGAAGAAGCTTCTGAACAGGTGTCCGCGTGTCGTGTGGCTCTTTCCATCGTTTTAAGATGAAACTCCTGTACTCATTGCAAACGCATAACTTAATTAGTCAACGAAAAGGGTGGCCGCTCGTGAATTTATCATGATAATAGAATACATACATTGAATTCAGGAAGTTGTGGAGCTTTCCTGGGAAGAGGAGGAAATGAAGGAGCTTCAGCAATCTAAAAGCAGAAGCAAGCAATTAGGCTTCGGTCCCGAAGTCTTGCTTAGTTAAGTCAAGCGAACATACAGTAAACAAATTCTCACCTTTTTGTTAAATGGCCGTGCTCTGAACTTAGGGATCTTGGCCAGCATCTCCTCCTCTAGCTCTGTAGAGCTCTTCACTCTGACTGCTCGGATCCTATGGGCAGTCTGAAGCTCAGGTTCTTTTGGCCTTGTTAGCATAAGCTTAGGTCTTCTGTGTAGTGTAGTTGCCGCATCCTCCTGCATTGTGCGTACAAATTGCAATATGACCTCTTAGTCAATTACCAATACTGTTTTCATCATCAAGTATTCAGATGTAATAAATGTATTCAGTTTTATCAAACTCTGGATTGGTTGAGATATCATGCACCAAGAAAAAAAAACAAATTAAAAAACAATGCACTCACAAAATAATGAAGATTCACCATATACAGTCTTTTTTTCTTTTGTATTTCTAACCATCCCATTGTTAAATTATACAAGTATGGGCAATATTTTGTTGATAATTAATGGATTTTCATATCATCGTCTTTACTTTAAGACAATCAGCTTTTATGCTCAACCAACTGCCCCGCATAAGAATGTGAAAGCAATGTACATGGTTAGTTTGTTACATAGCTTGCAACAGAAATGGGGAGAGGAATACTAACATGAGAAAGTGATCGGTTGTGGCGAATACCCAACTCTCTAGTCCCCGACTCAAACTTCTTAATCATTTCTGCTGCCGAAATATATGGTGTCACTTCCTGAAAAATGGCACAAAATTGCTAAATCACATTGCACTTGCATTTTCATATCTCCCCGCTAAACATAAAATGAAATGCATCACTAGTCAGAAGATGATTTTGGCATCTACCTTCTGAGAGTGTGCATCTTCATGGAGCTTCCTCATGGAAGACAGGGTCATCTCAGTGCTTCCTGCTAAACCACCTCTTCCCTTGTGAGGCAGCACCCGGGTCTTCACGTTCAGTATCTGACCACAACAGCAACACAACATTCCTGTCATCAATCTTACAACTCCACAATGACATGAATTTATAAGTTCCATCCATAGTCTCATTCCGGTACCTGTCTTGTCCTTCCGTCGTCTAGCTTCTGCCTCTTCACAGCCTGATTTTCTTGCGAAATGTCATTAGCAGCAATAGCTGCCTTTCCAGCAATCACATCACGAGGCCCCCTAAAAACCAACAACCCAGACATCATTAAGAAAATCATCTCAAGATTGGAGAACGATATGTATGGGTGGGTGTATATTTCATTATTTCTTACTTGATCACAGTCCTCTTGACACTCGTCGAGGGCTGCTTCAGAGCAGACCGTTGCACCATCTTTGATCCAGTCACAGCGGCAACAACTCCCTTGGACGCGTTCGCCTGCAGCTTCGGAGTGCACGCTTCGGTCTTCACTATCGACTTGGCACATGTAAGCACCGCAGTGACAACTTTCAGAGGAGGAGGAGGCCTCTGAATCTTGGGCGTGCTAGACCCACCATCTGCTGCTAAAGCCACGCCAATGTTAATGTCAGAATTCAGAAATCACAATTCCCCACAGGCATGGATCGAAGAAAAAACCCACATTTTGCAGCCGGGTCTTTCGACGGGGGGAACTCGAAAGACTTGGGTGATTCCTTCTCATCCTCTTCTGCCGGCGGCGACTTTGACATTGCATCGGCACATGCAGCCACGCTGGCCAAAATAACCAAGGCAGTCATTCATATGCCAAACACGAGTAAGAAATAGAATGAAGCAACAAATTGGGGTCCAAAGAAGCAACCTTTCTTCGTGCTGCTGGTTACTGGCATTGGCGCAATTCCCACCGGGATTCGCTTCGGGGACCTGAAGAATTCAGAATGTGAGCTCCAAGAAACTAACTAGTATTTCTGGGAATTGAGGAGAGCACATGAAATCAGCTAACAATCACATACAAATCCGAATGAACCGTCTTTGTTCTCCTGCGCATTCCTGAACAGCCAGAAGTGAAAGGGGGACGGACACACAAAGAAGACAATTAACATCCAATCACAACGAATCGTGGACAAATTTTAGAAAGAGAAGTAGCCAACACTTACCCACCAACATCCCCTGCGGGATTGGTGACGCCTCCTGCTGCCTCCTCCACCGTTTCCTTGTATCGTCGTAAATTTACAGATCACCAGATAATAAGAACGGCAAAAAGAACCCAGATTAGGACAAAATTGGAGTAACTTTCTTGTTTTATTCTTACCTTCGGGGCCGGCTCCGCGTCCGCGAAGTCGCAGAGGCTGTCGATCTTGATCCCCGCCCTCGACTCCTTGATCCTCGGCGCAAACGCTGCAGGAAGGAAGAGGGAAATTCAGGGCATACTTGAGGAGAGAAGCCACGGGTTGGCGCGGGGAGGGAGGGGGAGAAACGATCGAGTTGGGGCGGCGCGCGTACGCGAGGGGGCGTGGCTGACGGAGGCCTCGAACCAGCGCTCGGCGGTGCGGACCTCTTCCTCCGTCTCGTCGTTGACGAAGTCGAAGTACTTGGGCGCGCGGAACTCGTACACCTCGTCCACCTGGAACTGCGCCGCCGCCGGGCCGGAGGAGGGGTTCGTATCCGGCGCCATGGACGCGGATAATTCTAGGGCTAGCACGCGAGCCAGGCTCTCCCTAGGGTTTCACCCTCTCTCTCTCTCTCTCTCTGGATGTCGTGGCGACTAATGTATGTCTCGATGGGAAGGGAGATGGTGAAGAAGAAGGTGTTAGGGATGGGGGAGGCGGGGGAGCCTGGGTGGGAGGAGAAGAACGTTGGGGAGGGGGAGGAGTCTAACGGTCGGGAGATTCGAACTGTGTGCCAAAGGGAGCAAGGCTTAAGAGAGGCTGGGTAAGCGTGGGTGGGTTGAGACGCGCGGGCCTCTGCGCGCAACGGCTATTTTTGTGGGGGCGGCTGGCCCAGCCGGATTAGTGCGTGGGGAATAAAGATTTAACGGATTATTAGAATGGGGAAGAAGGTGAACGGGATCAGATTTAGCCGAGTATTTTTTTTTTGCTAAAATAGCGAATGTTGTGCCCAATATTAAAACTACTCCTGCACAGTAAAAACAAAAATAACATCTTATCCGTACCCAGAGGACCAAATTTACCGAGAACACGATATATGACGAATTCGGCCCCACAGGCGTAGCAATTAATTTTCGGCCCCACGGATGCGAATTCTCTCTCTTCCAAAAAAAAAGTTATAGGAATTTTTAAATATAGCAAATGAGCTTCAAAAATTATGGGGTTTTTTTTGTTAAGTCTCTTAACATAGTGTACTTTCTTGTGTAATTTTTTTTATAATTTTATATGTTTTGCATTTTTCTTAAAAATTCATTTAACGTAAAAAATAATGATAATACATTTTTTTACTTTCATGTGTAAAAAATTGTGGGATTTTTTTGGGTACCTGTGATAATACATTTTTGGAATGAAATTACGTAGTTTCAGCTGGAAAATTTTGTTTAAATGATTTCGTGACATCTTGGTCGGTATACGACAATGAAAATTTGATCTGATCAGCAGGGGTAGGCCTGGCGGCCGGAATGTTGTCGTGAAGTCAGAGTACGATTTCCTCTACGTCTCGGTCGACTTCGGGTACCAATACTATTTTTCTTCGTGCTCCGAGTAGTACTAATCGTATTACTACTTTTACTATCTAATTTTTTTGGTTTTGTCTGATCCGATCACTCGATTTGTAATATTAAAAAATTATAAACTTGGAATAATTATACTGAGAATAAATATGGAATGTATTTTGAGCAAGTTTTTGAAATTTTTCTCAAATCGATTATTTCATTTGCATACAAACAATAGCCTTAAAGGAAGTTTTGAGAAAAATATAGGACATATAAAATTGTAAAAAAACTTAACAAGCAAGTACACTATGTTAGGAGCCTTCACAAAAAAAATTATAATTTTTGTAGCTCATTTGCTATATTTAGATATTCATATAAATAATAGCCTTAAAGGATTTTTTTCAGAAAACTGCATAACATATAAAATTCTAAAAAATTACATAAGCAAGTACATTGTGTCAAGAGCCTTCACAAAAAAAAATTATAATTTTTTGAGCTCATTTGCTATATTATATTCCTACAATAGACCTTTTGTGGAAGAGAGAGAATTCACGCCCCTAGGGGACGATTCACTATGTGTCGTGTTCTCGGTAAATCCGGTCCTCTAGGGCATGAACAGGGTACCATTTTTGCCTTTGCTACGTGAGAGTGCTAGTTTTGCTATTGTGCACGCCAAAAATGCCAAATGCACCAAAAAAAAACTCGATTTAGCCATGGCAATTTTCTATATGAGGATAATCCCAATGGGGCCAGGGGCTGAACTTATCCTGCGGGGGAACGGGGATGCCCCCCGCTAGGCTAGCGGGGCGGGCCTCCCCCACGGGGTACACGGGGACTCTGAGATGTGTATTCTTTTCTTATATATTTAGATTAAATCTTAAATCTATGTATTAAGATGTAAATTTTGAAGCTATATATTGCAAAAAAAAAGTATACATAAATATTTTTTATTTAATAGCTAAAATCGTATTAGCAA
Organism: Hsuehochloa calcarea; assembly: GCA_036346395.1. Taxonomy (NCBI): domain Eukaryota; kingdom Viridiplantae; phylum Streptophyta; class Magnoliopsida; order Poales; family Poaceae; genus Hsuehochloa; species Hsuehochloa calcarea. The sequence goes on from CM070606.1 coordinate 28,978,720, forward strand.
GCAAAGACTAATATATAAACCATCATTTTATCCCCCCCGTCAGGAGCAGGGGTGGGGATGCCTTCTCCCATGCGAAACATAACGGGACTGACGCGAGCATAGCTTACTAGGAATCGGGATGGGGCCGCGGGGGTGCCCTTCCCCGTCATCCCTCACCCTGACCCCCGCTAAGTTTCCCCCGCCTCGTCCCCGCCCCCACAGGGATTGAAAAATAGTTTGTGTGACTTTATTAACTAATTTATTAGTATCTACGTATATTTTTTCAACATATAATTTTAAAATTTATATCCTAATATAGAGATTCAAGTTTGTGTGTGCGTGCATATATATATATATATATATATATATATATATATATATATATATATATATATATATATATATAGGAAAATGGTTTGGTACTCACAGGAGTATGTACTCCCGCCTCTCATATACCACTTAAATCGTATGATAATACCTCTTTATCTATTTGAGTATACTCAATGATGATTATAAGATACTCAAAGTGAGTTCTATGAAAAATTCATGAAAGTCCACTTTTTATAGAAAATTTGTGTGTATACTTTTGTTTATATATGAAAAGGTATATTGAGCGGGAGTATGTACTCAGAGTGAAACAGTGTCCTATATATATATATATAGGACACTGCTTTCATACTCAGGAGTACATACTCCCGCTTCGAATATACCACTTAAATAAATATATTATACTTCTTTATCATTTTCAGTATACTTAAATACCAATTATAAGATACTCCAATGCGACTTGATTGAAAATTTTTCATTGGAGTCCTTTATTTTTGCTATATGCCCTTTTTCATATATAAAAGAAGTATATACACAAATTTAGCTATAAAAGGTGGAATTTAATGATTTTTTTTATAGAACTCACTTTGGAGTACATTATAATCATTATTGGAGTATGCTCAAATAAATAAAGAGATATCATCATACAATTTAAGTAGTATATGAGAAGTGGGAGTACGTACTCCTAGGAGTACTATATCATTTTCCTATATATATATATATATATATATATATATATATATAGGAAAATGGTTTGGTACTCCTGGGAGTATGTTGTAACGTCCCAAAATTTAGCTTTTCAAAAATCTTTTGAGTAGTTTAGGTCCCTGAAAAATTTCACCAATTTTATTTGAATTAATAAAGCTTAATTGGAATTTTTCTAAATTAAAAATATTTAATTTGACTAACATAAACATAAATTTAATCAAAATCTATTTTATTTGGCTTCCTGGTGTTTCCAGGAATTTTCTGGTATTTTCGGGGATTTTTCTGGATTTGTTTGCTATTTATTCTATCTTATGGATTTATTGCCTTTTAATTCAAATTCGAAAATCAGTTTTACTTTCTCTCTCCTTCCCACGTGAACAGTAGCATGCAGTACTGTTCACGCATTTTTCCAGCCGCGCGTTGCTCTGCCGAACAGCCGAACCGATTTTCCGATTCCGTTTCCAATTCAAACTTCAAATCTCGATATCTTTTCGCTCGGTGCATATAAATACGAACCGTCTGCGCCCACGCGTCCGTCTCGACGTCCTCTTCTAATCCCCTGATTTGGTTTCCTCCGAATCGATCTGTATTCAACGCAGTTCGCAGAATACCGAGTTCATCCGAAAATCTTCCGCTGCGAGTTTCTCCTCCGTCCGACGTCCGCCGGCCGAACCGTCTGCGGCGTTGGATTCGCGTCGTCGTGCTCTACGTCATGGTGCTAGCCCCTTCGCCTGAAGTTCGCCGGAGTTTCGCCGTCCGTCGTATTCCAACCGTATTCTTCGCGTATTCTCCTTCCTCGGTGAGTATTTCTCAAATCCGACCGCACCATCGCGTCCGGCTCGTCGTTTCCTTTCCGTTTTGCCCCTTCGCCGCAGTCGCGCCGCCACCGGCCGCCGGCCACCCTGTGCGCCACCGTTCCTGTGCACTGTAGGAAGTTTGTTGCCATGTTAGTTTTCCAGTAGATGGCTTCCAACGTTTTGCTCTCCAGTACGTGTATCTTGTTTTGGTACTGACTCCTTTGTTATGTTGATTCGTTGCCCTTCCTTCTTCTTTTCCATATAGGTATATGTATATCCAGTACGTACAAGGTGCATGCGGTTCTGTGTGCTCTCGGTTCTGTTGGTGTGTTGGCCTCCTTTCTTTCCTTGGCCCCTGTTGGCTCTCTCTCAACAAGGGTAGTAGGTCGTCCACTTGGTGCACCAGAAGCCGATCTTGAACCTCTGTGTCACTATTTATGTATATGGTGCAGTGTTGATATTTTTGGTGCAGTGCTGGTTCGGCGGTGATTGCTCTACCTAGTGCGTGCGTTCGGTCTTCCTTGTTTCGTCACCTACTGTCATCACGCCGCCGGCCACCCCGTACGCCCAATTACTTCTGTTACTGTTCATGTATATGCACTGTACATTCTTTCGACTGATCTATTAGTCCTTCGGATTAATCCTTCTATGTTGTTTCTTTCGGCCATGTCTTTGCTATCCCTCTGTCAATACATCAATGCGCATGAGCCGGCCAGCAAGCTCCTGCTCTCAGTTCTGTTGATATGTATGGTTGTATACATGTGTGTGCGTGTGTCTATACATATATATATGTATGTACGTACATATACATGTATGTGTATATGTATCTATATATGTATATATATATGTATGCATGCATGTATATATGTATACATAGATATATATCTCCTCTTACTTCCATGTTGACCCCACATATCATCCACCCAAATAAAAAGTCTAACTATTAATTCTCTCACTTACATGCGGGTCCCGCATGTCAGTCAACCTTTGGTCAACCCTCCTCCATGAGCTTGGTCCACCGTGGACTAGCCTATCTCCGTGGACCTGGTCCATAGACCAGTGGCCCACATGTCAACCCTAATCTTATTTTTTGAGAATTAATTTAATTCTTGAAAAATCATTTATCTTATTGGTCCCACATGTCGCTCTCTCTACCTTATTTCTGGAATTATTTTTAATTCTAGAAATCCATAAATATCAGTCGTTCCCACATTTCATACACTCAATCATTCTCTAATATTTTCGGAATGGAATATTCTGATAATATTCCACTTGTCAGCTTGTCTCTCTTTTTATTTTTAACATTCCAAAAGCCATATCTTATTCATTCGAATTCCGCTTGAACCCATTCAAATTCCTACATTCATCTAAAATTCAATATCTATCTTCCAGTACCATTCAATTTCAATTTGGAGTTTATTTGATTTGTCTTTTGAATTGTGTTTGTTTTGCGCTATCTTTATCGTTAGACGTTGAAGCCCCGGAATCGTCCGAAGGAGCTGAAGATCAATGAAGTAGAAGATTGAAGATAAATAAAGACCATCATTGCTATAGCAAGGCAAGTTATACATTTGATCATATTGAACCCAGTTTTCAAAATACTTTGTTTCAATGTATTGCATTCTATTTCAAGTATTTATTTAAATGCTTTTGGGATAGTTATTAATCCAAATTGTTATATCCACCTTGTCTATTGTATGCCATGATCTTTTGTCACCCTAGGTTGGTTCATTATTAGTTGGTATTATCGTAACACCAACGTGGGTTGGTTAGATACGATTAGACTGCTTAGCCATGCCACGAGTCATCATTTCATCTGAGTCGCAATTATAAACTTGACTAAGTGATTATGAAACTGTGTGATGAAACTGTGTGTCTTGTGTGTGTTGTTACTCGTTGATGGCATGTGTTGCACTTAATCAACAAAGGGAAAAGATTTAGACCGAGGCAAGTGGTGGATTCTGTGTGAATGGTGGATCTGTGTGATATAAACTTTGTGATTTGGGAAAAACTGGAAGTCTTGCCTTAGTCAATTAAGGACTTAACTTTGTGCGCCATTGAACTGGGCCTTCTTGCACGACCACATGCCTAGTATGAAATTTGGGCGACTTAGTAAGTTATGGAGTCTTGACATTGACAACTCGGGTTGTATTTAAGGTGTGTGATGGGTGGAGGTGTGATATGTCACATCGCGGACGGTTCACGCATCCCTGTCCAATGGTGTGTGTCGTTCCAAGGGTGTGTGTACAAATTGGCGCAGATAAAGCACACCAGAGTGTCATTGTTTGAGATGAAGTCTCTGAAAGGTTTTGTTATGGTCAGTGATCGCTACACTGGTTATATCGTGTGGGTAAAGTGTACAAACTCTGCAGAGTGTTTAAACCAATCTATTCGAATAGCCGCGTCCTCGGTTATGGACATGCTCGGGAATTTCACACGAGGGGTAGATTTTCATAAAACAATTGGGAAGGGTCGGTGTGTGAGATAACTTGTTCAATTGTGTGAAAGAACTTGATTAGATGTGTGTCCTTTGTGAAATCAATTGTTAACTTATTATTGTCTATTTGTTTTGAATTATGCTTTCAATCTATTATTTGTATTCAATTGCAAATATTGCATTTCGCAAAATAACCACGAAGCCATTCCTTTGGAATAAGCCATCATCTATAAATTGCATTACGTGGTATGACTTGCGAGTACGGTGTGTACTCACTCTTGCTATAAACAATCAACAGAAGTGGAAGAATCATCAGTCAACAAGGTCTACTTCAAGGATCGTGGAGAACTAGGTCGCGCTACCCCAGTCGATTGCCTGTGGGCATATGGATGGGCTTCACTGAAGTTATTCCGTTACGTTCATTGCAGACTTTATTGAGCTATTTGTCTTCCGAGACATTAATTGTAAGCTTTGACCTTAAGGTCTTTACTCGATAATTATTGTTATTTGTCTATTTATTAGTCATCTTTGTATATGGAATTGATATTTCATCGATGTTGCCACTGTGTGCACTAGCGTGATCCTGGACTAGTGCAGTATACACAGAGGGTCCAGATTTGCATATTTGGGTCCCGACATATGTACTCCCCCGCCTCTCATATACCACTTAAATTGTATGATAATACGTCTTTATCTATTTGAATATACTCAAATGATGATTATAAGATACTCCAAAGTGAGTTCTATGAAAAAATTCATGAAAGTCCACTTTTTATAGAAAATTTGTGTGTATACTTTTGTTTATATATGAAAAAGGTATATGACAAAAATAAAGGACTCCAATGAAAACTTTTCAATCAAATTGCACTAGAGTATTTTATAATTGGTATTTAAGTATACTGAAAATGATAAAGAAGTATAATATATTTATTTAAGTGGTATATTCAAACAGTAGTATGTACTCTGTGAATACTAAAGCAAGGCGTCCTATATATATATATATATATATATATATATATATATATATATATAATTTATAACATTGGTAAAGTGGTTACCAATGTTATCGGTTGTCCGATAAATTTTTATATTAGACAAAAAAATTCAGATTTATTTAATTTTAATCCATATTCAAATTTCAATTCAAAAAATTCGTCCAAAATTTCTGGTAACCGACGATAACCGGTTCTACTAGTGGGATCCGATAAAATTTTCCCTGGTTCAGATACGAGTCCAAATTTTCTCACTTTCTCACTTCATGTATTCTCAATTAAATATCATTTTCTAATAGAAGATGTTAATCATTTAGCGCCTCCAAAATCAACAGAACTCGGTCCAAATAACTAGCACATTTGCAAGTATATTAGTAACCGACAAGATTTGGGTATGTTATTAATGTTCCTCAGATGTTATACACGGCGGTAGCAGTTACATTAGAAAATGAAAAGGAAATATATTATTCACGATGATCGCAACAAATGAAACAACAGATGGCAGCATAAGCCGCTGAGAACATCAAGCAAAAAAGGGAGTTCTAGAGACAGCGTTATGTACACTCAAAATTAATTATACACTGCACCAAGATGAAATACTATGTTGTATTGGCTGGATCAAACGGAGTTAAGATCTTGGGAAACTTGGTTTTGCCACCTGCACCAACGACAGCAACTATTACCTCATTCCATGTTTTCGGTATATGGCAAGGTGCAAACATAATGTCGCTAAACCAACCTGGTAAGAAGGAACCTCGCCAGTGGGCTTACGGTAGGAGCAGCCAATGAAGGCGTATTAGATAGTTTCTTGTTGTTTGCAGGTTCTGAGGGAGGTTCAGGTTTCTTTGAGAAAATCGACATTGCCGTCTCATGAAGACTTTGCAACGAGGAATCCTTCGAGCTGCAGGACAGGTATTATGAGCCACAGGGAGCTGAGCACATGCACAAAAGCAAGCAAACGCGGGCGCGCGCACACACACAGAGGACCGTACCTCCCTAGACGGCGTAGCAATCTGCCCACCAGTACCTCACAGGATCCAGGTAGCTCATGCTCTAGATCCATCAAGGAACTGAGGACTGCATGAACAGCAGGCCCTTCAAACTTGTCGCCAGTAGCCTGCAACAGGATAGCAATACACTAAAAGTTTGGAAGACGTTCCTGGAGGGATGCAAAGATCGATATTGGCATATCGTAGTGACGGCACAACTAAACCATAATTGAGATTTGATTATCTTAATATTCAGTTCAGTTCTTATTTTTTTTTTTTTTTAACGTGAAGACTTAGTTGAGCGAAGTAGACGGATGCACTTTGGTCTTTACAAGATTTTAAAGATACAAATGTAAAATCAGTAGAATTCAATGTAACAAAGACACTTAGATTGAAAGAAGGGACATTCCAAACATATTTTACCTCTTTCAGAGAGGGCATTATCAATGATGAGAGTGCAGGCGAAGCTACAGAACCAGAAGCTCGAGGAGCTGATTGCCCATCAGCTAACTGCTGTGATTTGCGACCTTTTTGCGTGTCAACATTCTCACTAGGGTAAAGAACATACTTTTGTTAAGGAATGGTATAAACAACAGACAGTAAGTCAAAATAGTGCAAAAACTAAACTTGAAATACCTTGGAACCTCATGACTATTTACTCCAGAAAATCTAGGTTCATGTGATTCCTTTTCATGTTTGTTGATAACTGGTCTTTCTCGAGCATTTCCCTTTCTTAGCCCAGCCTGTAGAGCAGCCTTTGCCTGCATGTACAGCTCAAGTACATTAAATAACTACGCATTGACCATTAACCACAAGCGAGAAATTGGCAACAAAAAGAATGTTCATGTGCATCACCTCTGCAAGGTTAGTAGCACTATCCTCAAGTGAAGCACTCGATGCTTTTTCTTGAATCCCCAGCCTTGACCTTGAAGATTGCGGAGTTTCTGGTTCTTCACTTTGATTCCGAACAACTGTCCCACTGAAAGACATATCTTCATTCGAGGAGAATCTGCTGGGAGGCTAATAAGTAAGATGTATCAGATGCTGCTGCCTACTTCTATTCGTGTCTTGTTTTCAGGGGAAAGTAGGACCATCAATATTAAAAATCCAAATATGATCTTTATGTACCTTGGAACTGTGATTAGTATCTGCTGAGTATGCCTGAGATGCTCTTGGAGAGCGTAACACAACAGTTCCTGACCCACTTACAGATTGATCGTTCTGGCAAAGAACCCACAGTTAGAAACATCATTAACCATTAAGGAAGTTGCATGGCATCTGATGAAGATCTTACATCTTCTGTAGAACTTTCTAGTCTCCCATGTTCACTCTGCGCTACTTTCTGAGACAGGTTTGTTGAGAGCGATTCTTCAGATCCAGTCCATGATTTTCTCCACTGATTTTCCCGAACAGCTGTATGTTTTGGTGTATTTGGACTATGAGGCATATCAAATCTACCATCCTTGGTGGAAGTGATTTGCGGTGGTCTTAAACCACCTCGAACAGTTCCTGTGCCCTCCGATCTATCAGGAAAATCCCAGCCACCAGCCTTCCTAACCGTTCCTTGACTATAATAGAACAAAAATAATCAGATACAAGAAGATAAAAGCAAAGTAAGTTTACGGGCGGTTTTACTGTTTTATTAAACACCTGGAAGGATAAGCTGCGTCTTTTGTACCCCTCTTCACCTTGATAGTACCTGTACCACCATCATCTTCTTCAATGTGTGTTTGGCCATTTTGTGTGGCATCCATGCTATCTTTTACTGAAAATTTTGGCCGCTCTCTGCCAAAGTGCCAATATCAGCAATAGAGGCACAATAGGAGAATGAGATAGATAGATAGATATTGATACACTTCAATTATCAGTTAAAAAAGGTGTGTTTTACTCAATTTTTTGTTGAAGAGAAAAGTATATCATATACCTTATTCTCTCCAGAAGCTTTGGAGTTTTTCTGGCATTTTTTATGAAACGATGCTTCAGAAGCTCCTTAGCACTAGGCCTCTGTGAGAAAGTTATAAAGGAAAAATATTAAACAAAATATGACACAAGACTATAAAATCCACCTCTGTGAGAAAGTTATAAAGGAAAGCATTAAACAAAATATGACACAAGACTATAAAATCCACCGTCTTTCCAGCCTAGACATGATATTAACTTGTTAATAATTCTCAAATAAGATTGACCTAGAGACTCACAGAAAGAAAGTTTTGCCCGCAATTTACAATATAGCAACTAAATTGGCAAAACATATACGTAAAATTATGTACAGAGTTTACAATATAGCAACGAAATATCCACAAAGCTGCTGTATGGTCCCTGCCATGCTTGTCACGAAGTCGCCAAGGCATCGCCTTGGTTCCCCGGCGGTGCGGAGGGGACTCCGCGGAGGCTCACCTCGCCTTGGCCATCTCAGACCACCTCACCGCGCCGGCTGCCAGGCCCCAGGTACTCCGTCTCCCTCCTCCACTCCCTCCCTCCCACGGCCCGCCGTCACTTCTGCGCTCCAGCCGCCCCTCACTGCGGCGCCCCGCCGCCACTCCCTCCCTCCTGCCCGCCACGCGGCCACTTCCCTGCTTCCTCCTCTGCTTCTTCTTCTTCCTCTGCTGCCACTCCCGAGCATGGATTCAAAAACCGTTCCCGGCGCAATTCCCGACCGGCGGCCGGTACCGGTAACCGGTTTTCCGGCGGCCGGTACCGGTATCCGGCCGGTTACCTGTTTTCCCGGGAAAAACTCGGTCGAAATTCGTTTAAATTTGCTTAAAAATCAACCAAAATTCGAAATTTAAAATTTGAATTTGCAAACTCCGAAAAATCAAATCCCGCCGCCCACCGGTAAGGCCGGTTACCGCCGGTAACCGGCCGGGATTTCCATCCCTGCTCCCGAGTCCCCTGCTGCTGCTTCGCCTTAGCTCGCCTTGAGGACGCCCACGGAGCCTACTTGGACGCCACGGTGTCATGGCGCCTCTCAGGCGCCGTGGTCGCCAAGCACACCATGACAACCATGGTCCCTGCTTCTCTATTAAACATCCTCATATGCCATTACGATTATATCTGGCAGGATCGGAGCCCTTCATGGCATATCATAATCTTAGTTACAACTGGTGGGACTCACAAACCAACAACCAGTACAAAACTAGTGATGTTGCAAATAATAATGGGAATTATAAAGAGAAGATTGACACAGCATATGTTCAAAAGAACAAAGCAAGGTGAGAACAGTTCTCAACAATGTTGTTTTTATGGGAACTTCTTTGTCAAACAAGTGCAAAGTGTTATGAAAACTGTATGTGTTATTAAAGAGGCCCAAAAGGCAATATATATAGGGTATTCTATCTCTAACACCCCCCTCAAATGCAAGGCGTATGCAATAGCATTGCATTTGGAAAGGGTTGACACTAAAATATGGAAAATCCAAAGTCCGAATCTTGATAATGTCGTCGTAGCATGCAGCTCTTGGAAAAATATGTCGAGTATCAAAAGACCTCCCATCTGGTGTCGTGTGACGGCTCATAAAGCACAAAGTGCGGGAGCAAAGTTGACCACGGCAACAGGTCGAAGAAGATGATGAAACCGACATGAATAGAGAGAGTTGTCAAATCAAGTCGAATAGGAATAGATAGAAGCATAGCGGCGCAGATCGTAGCCCAAGACGTGCAGTGCACAAGAAACGCAACGCAGTGCACAAGAAACGCAACAGAGACGCAGTGCAGAAGAAGCATGGCGTAATGCACAAGAAGTACAACGAAGACGCAGTGTGGAAGAAATGCGACAGCCTTGAAAGCTTGGGGCGGCGGATCTGCAACGGCTCGAAGAAAAGAACAGCGGCTGCAGCCATACCAAAGAAATTCCTATACTTCTATGACTGACAATAAAGTTTGTGGACTCGCATGGCTTAGATGAACTAAAAGATAAAGTGGTACGGACTTGGATGGACGTAACGAAAGAAACGACACAAAGAATAAAAACCTAAGGATAACTAGCAGTAAAAAAACTAGCAAGACTAGCAGCAGCAAAAACTCGATCTTCACCGACCGCAGGAACACACAGTAGCCTAGATGCAGGAGCAAAAGCCTAAAGAAGGAGCTGCCCAAAAGACTACACCAAATTGGCTCAAACAGCAGCACTGGTATAACTCGCAGCGGATCTCCACCGACGAGAAGCTTCGACACCCAATAGCCACACCCCAACCGGGACACAACCGAAGAAACAGAGGGGCAGCAGATCTCCAATCAACCAATCTCAATCTTCACCCCACCGACAGGCGCATCCACTCATCCACAAATAGAATATGCCAGCACTAAACTCCATCGACTTTGGCGCGGTCTTTGTGGGAACAATGGCGTCTCTGGTGAAGACGGCAGAAGCCGCCGGTGTGGATGGCGAGCTCAGGCGGCGCGCGCAGAAGACCTCGCGGCGCCGGCCGCGGCGTCGATCGCCATATCGCCTCGAGGCCTTCACGGAGACGAGGGCGGCGGATCCGAAGCGCCGCCGGCCGGATTGGCGGGAGAAGACCAGCGGCGGCGGATCTGCCGGAGACGCGGATCCGAGGCGGCGTATGGATCCGGCGATGGCGGTCGATGGAAGCGAGCTTCGGGGTGGAAGCGGCTCGAAGCGCCATCCAACGCCGAGCGGTCGCTCCGGCCGGCGTCGGCCGCTCGCCCACGCGCTGGTGGACCACGTGCTCGCCGCGACGACAACCGCGTGGCCGGCAGATCGCCAGCCGCGACGGCCGACGAGCCCGGCGATGGCGGTGATCGAGCCTAACGCCAACGGCGATCGATCGAGCGAGCTCGGTCGCGACCTCCTCCAACGGCGAAGGCTCCAACGGCGGAGAGAGAGGCCAAACCGATGGTGGCCGATAAGATCCGACCTCCGGGCGTCGGCGCCGGCCGACGTCGTCTCTCAAGGGTCAGACGACGGAGGCCGCCCTCGGGAGCAAAGATCGATCCTCCCGGGGGCAACGACGGCGGCGGGTAGAGGCTAGGAGGCCGCGCAGGTAAGAAACCCTAAACCTAGCTCTGATACCATGTTATGAAAACTGTATGTGTTATTAAAGAGACCCAAAGGGCAATATATATAGGGTACATATAAGGACATGTTAGAGATATATTCTATCTCTAACATATCTCTAACACTCTATCTCTAACATATCTCTAATGAAAACTGTATGTGTTATTAAAGAGGCCCAAAGGGGAATATATGTTATTCTGCCTTTACTAGAGATAGGGTGTTAGAGATATGTTAGAGTCTAACATATCTCTAACACCCTATCTCTAACATATCTCTAACACAGAGAAAGTGATTCTAGTAAAGGCAGAATCGTAGAATAAGAATTTTACCTCTGCTGGATTCTTCCTTAAACATAGTGACACAAACTCTTTCATCGGTTTAGAGAAATGCTCATCAAGCTGCATGTTAATAAATATACCGCTTATCTTCTCATGAAGAAATGCACAGTGAATGATTGGATAAATTGCAATGAAGCACTTGATAACAGTCGTTAAAAATAAGTGACCTGAGGAGGATTTTCACGAGGTATCATGAAGAGAACTCTCATGGGATGAATATCTGCCAAAGGGGGTTCACCTTTTGCCATTTCTATAGCAGTTATACCTAAAGACCAGACATCCGCCTGCATTGAGACACAAACTTATCTAACAAAGTTCAATAAGAAGCAAAATGTTTAACAAATGCACAAGTACCTTTTCATTGTACCCTTCAGAATTTTGAATAACCTCAGGTGCCATCCAAAACGGAGTTCCAACAAATGTCTGAACAATTCAAAGCCATTCCATTAGCAACAGTAACAAGGTATATTCTGAATTAATCTATGTGAATTTGCAAAACAACAAAGATTTCCCTGTACAGAATTCCCACAAAGGGAAGTAAGCTCGTTGTTAAGCTAAAATGCTCCCACATGTCCACATCAACATGATAGATAAGGAGACTTCCATCTAGTACACATTCAGTTGATACAAACAAGCGCATGGTTGTACAAGTCAAAAATCTAACTTGAGACACTTTGGTTATTGAGCTCTTTACTTTCCATGAACCATCCACTCCCTCCCCTTCCTCCCTTCCCTACACTCCCTCTCTTATCTGTAAAACCAACCTCAATATGATGCCCAAGAATCATCAAGGCTGCTTTGCCCTACCACCCAAATCAACAATGAATGCCACATCACCCACTCTGGCACCCACCCCTCACCAGATGGTAGCAGTAGTATATAACAGCATTCTCCCAATTGAATTCCAAAATACCCCCTCCAGTCACAAAAGAGTGACGCCTAGAATGCATGCAGTCAAACCATATAAATTTTGACCAAAGATTCCGCACGTGCATGAAATTGATAATGAGTGAAGTTTTTATGAAAAATACTTTCATAATATTGCACTTTCACAACTATTTCGAATATATGATAAGAGAATTTAGTGGTCAAAGGAGTATCTTGTTGGCTTTGAAAAGTAAAAAATGTTACTCTTTTCACTTTTGTGACCGGAGGGAGTAATAAAGAATCAATCATGATTGTAAATGGAAAATGGAGAGCAACACAATATGCATACACCCCAGTCAATAAAAGCTTCCATTTATGAGTAATTCTAGTTCTATTCCAAAGCTTCCATTTATGAGTAATTCTAGTTCTATCCCAAAGCCCAGTCAATATAAGCTGCAGTTGAGAAGAGTTTGATAAGTTCCTGATGCATATGCAGAAACATTGAGTAATCTGAGTACATGACATTACAGAATCATGGTTAAGATGGTACCTTTCTCCTAGACATTGTTTTAGTCAGCTGTGCAGAAACACCGAAGTCTGCAACCTATGGAAAACACATACTGACATTAGAAAGATATTATACGCTAAGAATTAATAATTTTATTGTCAACAAAGCATAGAATCATCCACAAGTCCTAGAAAAGTTATACCTTCACATCTCCGCTTTCAGTCAGGAGGATATTTGCAGCTGCAAAACATCACATGATGTTGTCTATTACAATGTGTTATATACTTGGTATTAAATAAAGCAAGGTACAAAAATATATGCACTGAAGACAACATCCTCAGATTAATTAGTCCTTACACAATAGGATCATTTGTAGATATGTAATCAATGCTACATTCAACTAGCATAAAATGTATGACCAATCGTTTAGATTGGCAACCCATACAACCACAAGCTAAGTTGCTAACTCTCCCTTATCTTTACATACACAAATATTTGAACATAATTCTGCACAGCATTGTACCTGTGGCAGGGCATTGCAAACTGTCCAGAGCTAAACATAGGCCTCTTAGGTTTGTGGACAGGGTGGGATTTGCGAGGGTTTTGCTCTCCTTCCATATCCACCAGCTGACAGCACTTCTATAATTTTCAATCCACCCAGCTTCATGCTACTCTAAAAGCAAATGTAATTCTTCACCCACTCGTCCGCATCTTAATCTACCCTATTTGAGTTTATTAACAAAAAAATCTGGCGACTCCAAGTAAATTTTTTAAAAAATAACTTTATTGTATTAATGAAATCAGTGTCAGCTAACTCAATATAAAATATACAATGTAATTTATGTACATCAGAGTGGGTGGGCGGGGGGAGATTGCCTCTTGATCCGTATCCTACCTGCCCCACCCAATTAGGACGGTTCAGAAGGAATGGATAGGTTTCCAGAACAATATTTGTAATGAAAGAGAAACACCAAAGAGACCACTAACAATATATCTTTGATCTTTCTCATGGAAGCATGCTTCGACCTGAACGGCAATGTGCAAGTGCTATTAGCCTACTAGTTCTTACAGAACAGAGGAACACCAGCCCCATCAAGAGAGCCTCCCGTGCAGTGGTTTTAAGGGTTCTTGTGCAGTGGACAGGAGAGAATAGACATGGTTAACGTACAGCAAGGGGTGGCCAACTAGAAAGATATATCTAACACACTAAGCAACAAGGGATCATATATACTGTGGGTGTTAAGATAAATCAATCTGGAGTCTGTACAAATTATCCATGACTACCTGAAGCAAACACAGCTCAATGGTAGGATCAGTTCCAGATTACATCCTCAAAATATTGATGCAGCTTGGGGAGTCCTATGGGTTATCAGGTTGGTCTTTTCTGATTTTCTCCAAGCAGTAATTGATATTTACAAGACAAATCCAGATAAGAGAAGAAAAAAAAGGAAAGGGCGAGGAGCCGAGGAGTAATCAAGACCTTTAATGTCGCGGTGAATCTTTCCTTCAGAATGTAGATATTCAATTGCATGTAACAAGTCCCTTAGAATGCATGCAATAGACATTTCATCCAGAGGAGGTCCAGCTTGGAGCTAAATATGGAAACAGAAGTTGGAACAACATCAAATTTTGAACCAAGTAGTTTACAATGATTCTTGAAACTGGAATGATTCATCAACTTCACTTGTATCTAGTATCTACATGGTATTAAGTGTTTTTCTGTGCCAATAAAGGTATGAAATATACAGAACATACCAGGTCAGCAACAGAGCCACCAGCCATGTATTCCATTACTATCCACAATTTGGTTTGATGAAGATAAGAGCCATAATAGTCAGTTATATATGGACACCGGCATTGTGACAAAACGGATATCTCCTACAAAATGAAATAAATCCTTTTAGGACAAGAACTTTCCACACCAACTGCATGCTAAGTTGATCCCATGATAACCTAGCATTCAATATAGTGCATAAGGTGAGAGTACAACCTTTTGGATATCTTCAATGTCATCCTCGCTGCATAGAAAAGGTTGAAAAGACATATTAATAACTTGGATGAAATTCTTGGGGGTAAATGATATCAAAAGAACCAGACACATCTAACTAAGGGGGAAACAAATGCATCAACTAGTTACCAATGAGACATGAGTCAACCCTGCCATCTATATCTTTCTACATTAAATACACAAATCTGCATTTTCATAATAATAAGTTACTTCACAAGAAAATGAAGTGATGATATAGTTATACGCTAGATTCACAACGTTAATTGGAGGAAATATAATGTATAATTGTATACAATAATCAGACTAGAGTCACTAGACCAAGGGATGCAATTTTGCAGCAAAAGTGGATGTTTCTCATTCAAAACAATTTTTTGTATAATACAGGTTAAGAAATATATTAGCATCAGTACACTTTATCCTTTCCCCGTATTAAAACAAATGGATATCATGGTTGTAAATAGCAGGAAATAATGCAATTAGCAATTGGTGGATTTATAGTGAAACTAAAACCTGATAATTAATATGTTAATTTTAAAAATAAGGAGTCAAAGTGAAATTCAGGCTAGGGACTCACGCTTCTTCCAGATCAATCACTTTTATTGCAACCTCCTTATTCAGTTCCTTGTCAAACCTATTAATAAATAACCTATTAATAAATAACACAATAGAATATGTAGTAAGCATTGAAATTTATCATCCCAAAGAAAAATATTAGAAGTACAACTCGTGGGTAAAATATATTGAAGAAAATGTCTACAGATATGTAAGAAAATACCCAACAGCTTACAAAGTGGATATAGAAATTAGGGTATATCTTATGTCATCCACCATGGAAATAACATGTCGGCCTCTATGCGCATAATATGCAAAAGGACTGACACAAGTACACAACAATATATTCATTTGACATACTGTACACTAGATTGCATAGCAAACTCTGATAAACTAGCCATATTATCACTGACACACAAGTTTCTCGCAGTGACTTTATTTGCCAAGTTGCTCATAGCACAATAAGAAGCATTTCTTACAGCAAGGGTCTCTCGCATACCAAATGCATGTACTTCAATTCAATGCAGATAAAGCCTAGGGTGTCTTTGCTCCAGCATCGTACCAATAATTAATCATTTTAGAACAATCCATATGATATTTGACACCTAAATGAACAATAAAAATCATGAAAGTTCGAAGAAAAAAAAACACTTATACTTGGTTCATACCTGAGTGCAATTACCACAGAACTGTCTTTAAGGGTAATGCTATGGACCAGACGTCCGAGCGCGGTCAAACGCCTACTCCACTGGCTCCACTACTGCTCTCCTCATTTTCCTCGCCTCCCACCCATCTCTCTTCTCTACTGACCTAGACCCAAATGCCTAACCCATCCTCCTCTCCCTTTGATTTCTCGTCAGTTACTGGATCTCGACGCCGGAGCACACTGCCTCCGCCACGCCTTTTCAACGAGCACCCCTATCCTCTCCCGTCTGATCCATCTCGCCACCAAACAAGCAAACGTCCTCTTTCACATCCCGTGCAGGCGGATACGGATAGCAAGCACAGCCACACCTCCAGCATGCCGTCATTGCCAGTGAGGATGGGCCCCGCCGCCGCTGTCGGGAAAGAGTTCGTCATCGCGATTAAGAGGTGGTGTTGCCGGAGATGAGAGTCTATAGGAGCTCGCAGGTGCAGATTGGGGTGAGGATGCGGTGCAGAGGCTTGTGAGAGGAGGAGCCGCCGCCGCCGCCGCCGCCTCCTCCTCCTCCGATCTTGTCTCCTCACCTCGATACTGCTACCTCCTCCTTCGATGGATTTTGTTGCATGTGTTTTATCGATTTGTTGTAGCAACCTTTCTCAATTATTGAAACAAGGTTTCATTTTGTTGCAGTGTGTACTCGCAAAAATGATGTAATAAGTGTTTTTATTGCACCAAAGATTTTTTTTTGTTGCAATTGAGGATGTGATTTGTTGCAGCGCTTTGCTGCTATGGTTTGTTGCCACCGAATGGGGTTTTGTTGCACGCTTGGTAATCATTGTTGCACTCGATATCATTTTTTGTTACGGCTTTTTGTTGGTAGATCGAACGTTTATTTCATGTTTGTTGCATCTGGATCAAGATTTGTTGCAAACTTAGAAACTAATTGTTGCACTTCTAGGTTTTTTATTGCACCGAATTGAACGGCCGAGATCGATGTCTTAAGTGAAATCTGACGGGTGGGGTGAGCGTATGATGGGAACACTCCCATCATACGTCCGGGCGCTAGTCGCCCTCTTATCTTAATGAACAAGAGATGGGGAAAACAACAAAAGCATCTCTTATAGGCTATAGCCATTTCCAAAAATATTTGGCTAGTGCCGCTTCTACTCCAATACCGGACAAATCAGTGTCCAGTTAGGGAAACACTGACTATAACAAATCTGTGTCTCAACTCCCAACCAATCCACAAGTTGCTTGAGCTACTCGCTTCTAACGCATTATATATTCTCCATGAATAAAAGAGATTCAGCTTCAACCAAGTATCTGGAACTGGCAAGCATATTCCTAACACGGACAGCTTTTCACACCAGGTTGAAGCCACAAAATCAAGATATGGAACCCAAGTTGGATACCCTGCCATCCCACGCTAGTGCCACTCAACTAACACACAGAAATTAGCACAAATTTTGTGTAAGCCTACCTTTGTTAGGCACTAAATTGACCCAACTAGCACTGCTTGTTTCCATCCTTGTCATGGCGTCGCCTTGGCGTCCCGGCGGTGCAGAGGTACTCTGTCTCCCTCCTCTGCTTCCTCCCTCCCTCCTCCTCTCCCTCCCTCCCGTGGCCCGCCGCCGCTCCCGCCGCCCCTTACTACGCCGACCCGCCACCACTCCTTCCCTCCTGCCGCGCAGCCACTCCCTCCCTCCATCCCGCCGCGTGGCCACTTCGTTGCTTCCTCTTCTGCTTCCTCCCTCTGCTAGTCTGCTTCCTCCTCTGCCGCCACTCCCCTGTTTCCTCCTCTCCTCTGCTTCTTCTTCTTCCTCTGCTGCCACTCCCGAGTCCCCTGCTTCTGCTTCTTCCTTTGCTTCGCCTTAGCTCGCCTTGAGGACGCCATGGCGCCCGCCTGGACGCCACAGCGTCATGGCACCTCTCGGGCGCCATGGTCGCCAAGCACGCTGTGACAACCATGCTTGTTTCCCTAAATCCCTCTCCCTGCACTCAAACCACATCCTTTTCACGCAGATCCCGATCAAACCACCAATGCCACCTTACGAACGCGAACAAGTCAGTGAAAAACGTCACAAACGCCACTCGATTGGCCGCTCAATTAGCTCAATCCCGCCGCCCAACACCGAAATTCCCCCTGAAATGTACACCATCTCAAGCCCAAACACTAAAATCCCCAATGCCGCTCGACCGAAAGCGAAACGAACGGCTCCACAGGGCCTCCGCCGCCACACATCAGCTCAGAAATCCGCGTGAGAGAAAAAGAGATTAAAAAAAACAGGGCGCGAGAGGGGGGAATCCGCGAACCAACCCTTTGAAGACGTCGCCGAAGGAGCCGCGGCCGATGAGGTCGCGGTTGTTGAACCGCGCGTCGATGGCGGACGCCATCGATGCCGAGTCCGACATCCCCCTCCCTAAGATCTGGCCGCCGCCGCAGGGCTAGGGTTTAGTGGAGGAGGAGATCGCTGGATTCATCGTCCTCCTCCTCCGGTGCTAGGGTTTGGATTTGGGGGCAAGTTCGCGTCGCGCTACTCTCTCCCCGTCGCCTCGCTGCAGTTTCCGGCTTCGCCCATTTCTACATGTCGCGAGATTTGGTGCCCATGTTTGGTGGTGGGGCCGCATGGAGAAAGGTGGGCGGGGGACAAACCTGTCCGGGTGGGCCGTCCTGCCTGGCTAATTAATCGGGCCGTGCCGGGCCGGGCCGGGCCCGAATTGGTTAAGCTCAACGACTTGGGGTCGGCCTGCGTAGAAATCTAAAAAAATCCAAATATATATATATAATTCAAAAATACATATTAAAACTATAAAAAAAATGAGTTCTATACCCATAAAAAGAGATAGATATATTGAAAATATAATATAAAGCTTTATTAATATTTACATGGATGCCTCGTTAAAACCTTGGCAAAGTAAAAAGAGTACAATCTATAACTCTGTACATATCCATGTTCTAAGTGTCGTTGTCTAGGTACAGACTTTTGAACACGTCCGCCATCTTTGGATTATCTACAGAGTGTTGTGCTCGTACATCAGCTTGTTCCCAGTCTTTTACTGTTATAAGTATCTCTATCATCTCACCCGTGAGACTTATTCTTCTCTCATCCAATATTCTTCCATAAATACTGAAAGCAAATTCGGATGAAACCGTGAACACAGGAATAGTTAACACATCACGTGCTAATATGGATAGCACTAGATATGTTACCTTATGGTTGTGCCACTATTGCAAAATTTTGAAGCCATCTGCGTGGTAATCCATTGTATCACTATCCAGATGGACGGATAGTTCCCCACTCCTTGGATGGCGCGAATGGTCTTGCTTCAGAAGGTGTCGTTGTAGAATCTGAACCCCTGGACCTAGAGGAAAAACCTGCACCCTAGATTTTGCCCTACACATTTGTCTTCTTACTTGCGGTGGATGGTAATGGAGGTCGTTTCAAGCTGTTGAGACCCAAATATGCAAATATGGATCCTCTATGTATAATGCATTAGTCCAAGATCACACTAGTGTACACAGTGTCAACATAGATGAATATCATTGCACATAAAGATGAATATAAGAATAAAAGACTAATTTAATTAATTAATAACACTTGTGACCTTATAGTCAAGTTTACACTTATTAAGCCACGCAGGGCTAACACTAAATAAAGGGACAGCAGCGGGACAAAAACAACTCCAGAGGGAACCCATCAACTTGCCACAGGCAACCGACTGGGATCAAGACCTAGCGATCACCCTCCTCGTAGAACTACTCCTCAAAAGCAGGCGAATACTCCTCCACTTCAGCTAAATGATTGCAGTAAGAATGAGTACTCTGAGTACTCAATAAGTTGTACTGCAATGCAATTATATGGTTTATTCCAAAGGATGTGACTTTTATGGTTATTTTGCAAAAAAAAAACATTTGCAATTGAATGCAAATAATAGATTGAAAGTGTAATTTAAAGTGAATAAACAATAATAGTTTAACAATTATTTTCACAAAGAACACAAAGCCTAATCAATTTGTTGCACACAGCCATATGAGTGTAACTACACAGTTGTCCCTTCCCAAGTGTTTTTAATAAAAATCTACAATCGTGTGAAATCCCCGAGCATGTCTATGACCGCTAACGCTATTATTCGAATAGATTGATTAATACTCTGCAGAGATTTGTACACTTTACTCACAAGATATAATCAACTTGTACGGAGCTGATAACAACAAAATCTTTCCGAAACTTTATCTGACAATTGACCCTCCCGATATGTTCTACCGACATACCAACCCTGACGAAGTGCTTTGGTCCTACGCACATCGATGGACCTGGAGACGACGAACCGCTCATAAATGTGAATCGTCACACAGACATAATCACACCACCCTAACACACAACTTAACCTATATGCCTTAGTAATCAATGTAAAGACTCTGTAGCTTACTAAGTTAGGCATGTCCCATACCAGGCATATGATCGTACAATTATAGTTTGGTTCAATGACGCACAAAGCTAAGTCCTTAATTGACCAAGGCGAGACTGTCACTTACTACCAACTATCACATTCATATTTTTCCAATCGCACACAGCTCCACCATATCATAATTCCATCCACTTGCCTTGGTCTAAATCTTTTCCAACCCGGTTGGTTAAGTGCAACACATGCCATTATCGAGTAACAACATACTGCATACAGTTTTCCACAAAAGTATTCTATATTCACTTAGTCAAGTTTAGTTTTGCAACTCAAAATGACATTAATAACTCGTTGCACGGCTAAGGAGACTATTCGTAACTAACCAACCCACATTGGTGGTATAATATACCAACTAATAGTTAACCAAGCTAGGGATACAAAAGATCATTATCCTATGAACAAAGTGGGTATAATTAAATGGGTGTATAGCTAATATCAAAACATTTAAAGAATTAAATACTTGAAATAACATACAATAATTTGAATCAAAGTAGTTTTGGAAAACATGGTTCAACTTGGTCAAAGGTAGAACTTGTCTTGGAACAAGTCTTGGTATTGATCTTAAGCTTGATCAACTCCTCCTTCCTCAAAAGCTCCCGAAGTATCAACATCTACTTGCAAACGAAAAAGAAAACCCAAATAAATACATAATAAAGCAACGAATAAACTCCAAAAATTAAATAAAAATATCAGGAAGGTAGGGCTTGAATTAAGATAAATTTAGAAACTTGAATGGGTTAAATCGGAGTTCGTATGAGGAATGATGGACTCTCGGAAGATTCAAATCTAAGAAAAAGAGAAAGAAAAAACTATTTTGAATTTTTAGAATTTTCTTTCTAAAAGAAATTCTAAATTATTGCACCAGCAATGAATTTCGGAATTAAAAGTGTTGGACCGAAATGGCGACTAGAGTAGGGAGGGGGTGAATAGGAACACGATCTCTTTTTCACAAAGATCGGATTCAACACGATTTTCTCTCCGATAGCTATGAGAACTATGAAGATCAATATCTTAGCACAGCAGAAGTCTTGTATTGAATCCAATCCAAACCCCGGAGCAAAACAACTAAAATCAACAAAAGCTAAAATCCAAAGTGTTGGGCAGTCTGACCTCTATGTCAATGGCGGTCGGACCGGTCACCTATGGCGGTCTGACTTCCAGCCTGATGAACAGTGAAATCAGCCCAAAAAATGAAGTTGTACATAGGTGTAACTTTTGATCTACAACTCCAAACTCGATGAAACTTGGAACATACCTTCTTTAGGATATTAGGAACCTATTCCAATCAAAGATCGTGAAGATCTTTAGCAAAGTTCTCACATTTTCCCGTTTGAGTGAAGGATGGTTCAAAACCGAGTCAAAACAAAAACTAGATCCAAAACCTTGCTCGTGGGTTAGAGATGTTCAAGATGATCCTAGATGAGTTCCCACATGTCACAACAAGTAAGATTGGGGGTAGAAACCAACAAAAAATTTGAGAATCAAAGAAAGCCCCAAAAACACAAAATAATGAGTAAGAACTAAAAGAGACTCATCTCAAGAAAACTTGTATAGATTGATATGTGATTATTGTTGGTTTACAATCACTCCAACATGGAGGACAAAACTCAATACATGAGCACACAATCAATCTCCTCTTCAAGAATCCTAACCTCTTGTAACATCCCAATTTTCAGAGCTTTAAAAATCTTTTAAATAGTGGTAGTGAGAAAATTCACCATTTGGATTTATTTGAATATTAATTTAAAAAGCTTAATATGGACTTTAAGGATAAACTGATTTAATGTGCTTAATCCCAACATCAACAATTGTCAAAACTATTTTATTTAGATTCTTTATGCTTGGATATATTTTATAGAATTTTCTGGAATTTTTCCAAAGTCATTTGCTATTTTCTATTGGCTAATTGTATTTTTTGAATTTATTTAAAAGAAAAATCAAAAGAAAATCCTTCGGAACAGTGCTGGGCCGAAGCCCAACACTATTCCGTCGCAGCCCTCTTTTCTCTCAGCCCATCCCCGCCCGCGCTCGCTCCCACCGTTGGATCAAGATCGCCGGTTGCCGCTCGCCGTAAGGCGCCTGCTTTCTCACGACCGGTGGCCCGCCGACGCCACGTCGCAAGATCGTCTTCCACGGACTCTCCCGCGCCCGACTCCGCCCCTACGTCTGCCGCCACCGCCTTTCGCCCTGGATTCGCCCTCCTCCGCCTATAAAGGTCCCGACCCTCGAATCTACTCGCCTGACCTCCTCCACTAAAACCCTAAAGCGCCGCCGGTTTCGTCGCCATTGCGCCGCATTGCCGAAGGTTCGCCGCCGCCAGAACCCTTCGCCGCCGGATTCCGTCGCCTCTAGAACCTCGGCGTCCGTGCCACCACCGCCATTGTGAGCGCAATAGTCCCAGCTCCCTCCCGCCACCGTCGCCTACGCCCGAGAGCCTCCGATCCACCGCTGCCGTGCCATCCGACAACGGAGCTCGTCGCCGCCGCCGCCTCCTCCCATTGCCACCAGATGGCGATCACCGTCCAGCGCCGTCACCACCACTAGTAGTCACAGATTCCACTCGGCGATCCATTTTGCCTCTCTCCGCACCGGCTCGCCGTCGATCACGGAGAGCCCTCGGTCCCAGAAGCGGCTCGGCTTCTGCGTGCCAGGTCGTCACCCTGCGTGTCTGACCAGTCGGCGCTGCGCTAGCGTGTCACTGCGTGGTCGCCAGATCGCCACGCCTCTGGTTTGTTGCGTCGGTTTTTCCTCGGCCGGTGGATTCATCCACTGTGGTGAGCTAACGACAAAGCGGGCCCACCACAAGACGGTTTTTAATTATTTTTTTTCTCGGCTGACGCAAGCATTGCGCAATAATCCGATTTTCCTTTATAAAAATAATTCGGAAAATTCAATAAAATCCAAATTAGGGTTTTATTTGATTTTCAAACTTCCAAAGCCCATATTTTTTGCATCCGAACTCCGATTGAGCCCATTCAAATTAGTAAATTCATATAAAATTAAGATCTATTTAATAGTGAATTTTATTTGATTTTTGGAGTATGTTTTGCCTCTGTATTTATTTGTTTTTGGTTTCTTTTGTCTCGTTTACGAGTAGACGTCGATACTTCGAGGAATTTTGCAGAAGAAGGAGCACCTCAAGACCAAGACCAATATCTAGATCTATTCCAAGGCAAGTTATACCTTTGATCATATTGAACCCAGTTTTTAAAATACTTTGTTTCAATGTATTGCATGTTATTTCAAGTATTTGTTTAAATGCTTTTGGGATAGTTTTTAATCCAATTTGTTATGCCACCTTGTCTATTGTATGCCATGATCTCTTGTCACCCTAGGTTGGTTAATTATTAGTTGGTATTATCGTAGCACGAATGTGGGATGGTTAGATACGATTAGACTGCTTAGCCATGCCACGAGTCATCATTTCATGTGAGAGTTGCAATTATAAACTTGACTAAGTAATTATGGAACTGTGTGATGAAACTGTGTGTGTTATGTGCTGTTACTCGTTGATGGCATGTGTTGCACTTAATCAACAGAGTGAGAAAAGATTTGGCCTGAGGCAAGTGGTGGATCTGTGTGAATGGTGGAACTGTGTGCTATAAATTTTGTGATTTGGGTTAAAACTGGAAGTCTTGCCTTGGTCAATTAAGGACTTAACTTTGTGCGCCATTGAACTGGGCCTTACTGTACGACCACATGTCTAGTATGGGCTGGGCCTAACTTAGTAAGTTATGGAGTCTTGACATTGACAACTCAGGTTGTATTTAAACTGTGTGATGGGCTGGAGGTGTGATATGTCACATCGCGGGACGGTTCGCTGCATCCCTGTCCAACGGTGTGTGTCGTTCCAAGGGCTGTGTGTACAAATTGGACAGCAGGAAAGCACATCGGGAGTGTCATTGTTTGAGATGAAGTCTCTGAAAGGTTTTGTTATGGTCAGTGCTGGCGCCACTGATTGTATCGTGTGGGTAAAGTGTACAGCCTCTGCAGAGTGTTACATCAATCTATTCGAATAGCCGCGTCCTCGGTTATGGACATGCTCGGGAATTTCACACGAGGGGTAGTTTTTCATAAAAACAAATGGGAAGGGTCAGCTGTGTGAGATAACTTGTGCAGCTGTGTGAACAACTTGATTAGACTGTGTGTCCTTTGTGAAATCAATTGTTAACTTATTATTGTCTATTTGTTTTGAATTATGCTTTCAATCTATTATTTGTATTCAATTGCAAATGTTGCATTTCTGCAAAATAACCACAGAAGCCATTCCTTTTGGAATAAGCCATCATCTATAAATTGCATTCTGTGGTATGACTTGCGAGTACAGTGTGTACTCACTCTTGCTAAACCAATCAACAGAAGTGGAGGAGTCGTCGCCTGCTTTTGAAGAAGAGTACTACGAAGGTTGATCGTTAGGGTCTTGATCCCAGTTAGTTGCATATGGTAAATTGATGGGAGCCCACTGGAGTTTATTTTGTTTCCTCTGCAGTTTGTTTCTTCATTGTCAGCCTTGCATGGCTTAATAAATGTAAAACTCGACCGTAAGGTCCCAACAGTTATTTGTTATTTAAAGGTACTCGTTTATTCTTATATTCGTTGTATGGATGTGATATTTCATCGATGTTGACACTGTGTACACTAGCGTGATCCTGGACTAGTGCATAATACACAGAGGGTCCAGATTTGCATATTTGGGTCCCGACACCTCTCCACTCCCTAATCTCAAAAATAAAACTAGGGTTTCAAAATAAGAAAAAGGATTAAGGAGGTGCACATCACCCTCCCATATTTATCGTGGAGACTAACCTTCTAGAAGAGTTTCTATTGGGCACCCGTTAAGCCCACACACAAACGGGTTTAACTCACGCACGCATTTTAAAGCGCCGTCTTCATCTTCTTTTGACCTAAACCGCTTTTCCTTGCGTCGTCTTGCGTCGCGGTTTAGCCAAAAGCAATCAAGGTGGTATTTTAGTGATATTACCAAAATACCCCTTCTCGATCCTTTTCCAAAGACCGAGTCCAATCTTCATGAAGCAGTTCCATGCTTCACCACGTGTAGGTTGACGAACGGTTCTCATCATGTCGGCAAGTCTCTCCCATCCGGCTCCCACCGAAATCACCATGGCACTTGCACCGACCCCTGCGCCGCTTGATGCAACCCATCGCACCGAACATCTTGTTCAGTCATCCTTGTCCATTTTGTGCCACGCTTGAATCCAATGACTTCATCCGGCATCGCCGATCGTTCTGAACCTCAGCTCTCCAAGCCTAGTCCCGATCATCCTCGCCATTGACCTCCAAGCAACCTGCACAACGATAGACCAAAAAATCGATTTCGAGAACAAGTTCTTCGTAACTTGACCCACGTTAGTCAAAACATGCATCATGCAACATATATGCACCGATACTCATGAACTTGACTCAACAAACAAACATCGCCGCTACAAGGGTCGATGATACAAGTGAAAACCGATCAGACCGCCATTTAATGGCCGGTCTGACCGCCCTCTGGCCGGTCTGACCGCGCAGTAGGGACTTAGCCAATTTTCAGCCCCTAAAATCCGAAACCTCTATGGAAATTTCAAACGAATAGAACTTTTAACTAGAGACTCCAAAAATTATGAGACCAAGTGCATTAGAATCCCCTCTCTTGCCTACACCCTCTATTTTTGGCCCATCTCAAAACTCAACATGTTGTATTGGACGGTCCGATCACGCTTATGGCGGCCGGACGCCTCGACCGGCTCGACCACTGGGTGGTGGCCAGATCACATCGGCCGGCCTCGATCACGCCGCCGGCCTCGACCGCCTATGACCTCACAGAACTAAAATTTTGCCGAAAACGCGTGATTCGACAAACCTTTTCCGTCATTGCCAATTGTAACATCATCCTAAGATCATGAGCATATCCCCATGATATCCACAATCTTCCCCTTAATGCACACATTGGCAATTTTTAAAAAATGTAAGTTTTATGGTTTGAAAAGTAAACTACTTGACGTTTTTGCACAAATGTATAACTTGGTCCAAAAGCAAGAGAAAACAATAGAAATGACCAAGTTGGCTTCAGATTAGTATAGGCAAGCGAGATAAGTCAAAAGAAAGTAAGAAAGCTTTAATTTCCAAAGAAGAGTCAAAAATCTCACTTGAGGTCCATATGAAAGAACAATTGTTCAAATTGACTTTTGATCATTATGAGGTCCCAAGAATTGCAATTCAAGTTCAGAAATGGCAATAAGATGATAAGAATGCAAATTAAAAGCCCCCCCCTCACTTTGATCATCATTTTTTTAGAAAATTTCATTTTCTCCTAATTCTCCAAATTGCTCCCCCTTTCAACATTTTTGCTACTTCTTCTCCCCCTTTGACAATGGAGTCATCAAAGAATCACGCCTTCCTCTCATCCAGAGATAATAAATGCAAAAATGAGGAAAAGTATAAGAAAGAGCATGCATGAAATGCAATGGAGTGACTTCATTTTTTTTAATTTTGCATATTTTAATACAAGAAGCTTTGAAGATTACCCAAAAGAACAAGCTAGCATTTCTATAATTACACAATACATATCAAGCCTGAAAGCACTAGCAAGATCATGTTAAGATATATATATCAAAGCTAAGTTAGAAGGCTTAAAGTAAAAAAAAGCGATTAATTGTAACAATTTAAGCAAAGCTTCAAAACTAGCAAGTTCATCAACAAAGATTCTAAAGTAATAATGGCCATGTCAGAATGTCAATGTGAGATCAAGAAGCTAACAATGACCATCCTAGAGATAGAAAGTCCGGAATTGAATCATTTTGCTCAAAGAGCTTCAGTCACCTATTTTTACAACAGTTTTTCATTTGCAATGAATATTGATGTTGATTAAAGGTTTATCTTAGTGAAGAAGATCCTGGACTAGGAGCCATCCACAGCCTCTTCCTAAGCTTCAACCAAGGCAATTTAACAGTCTATCTTAGTAAAGAAAATCATGGACTAGGAGCCATCCACAATCTCTTCCTAAGCTTCAACCAGGGCGACAAATCTTGAGGTTCATGTCAATTTTGATAAGCAATCCCTATGAGATCGTCTGGATCATCAAACTATCTCCAAGTTCATATCTTTGACAAGCAGTCTTGTGATAATAGTTTGGCACATATTTTAAATTTTGATTTATCAATTTGCACAAGAGCAGTTTTAGATTCGCAAGGGAACAAAAAGCTCAAGAGATGTTCAATCCTATATTCAAG
Organism: Hsuehochloa calcarea; assembly: GCA_036346395.1. Lineage (NCBI taxonomy): Eukaryota > Viridiplantae > Streptophyta > Magnoliopsida > Poales > Poaceae > Hsuehochloa > Hsuehochloa calcarea. Next base: position 29,006,571 of record CM070606.1, read on the forward strand.
ATCTAACAAAGCAATTTTGACAGTGCCAATGTTACAAGAGAATCACTAATTGTGTAACTTAGCTAAAAGATCCACAAATTACAATTTTTAGTTTAAGTTGTCTTTAAGTTCTAGCTCATTTAGCAAAGACTTAACTACACATGTGAAAGTATGATAATTCTAGCAAGTCAAAGAACTAGACATTATATTGAGCAAAAATTGAAATACTAAAGCTCAAGAGGGTAATAAGTAAAGCTTCATCAATTTAAAAGATAAGCAGTAAGGCTTATATTACAATGCATCTTTTTGAGATTTTCATTTGAATGCAATATAATACAATGAGATGCATGAAAAACCTAAAAGCCTAAAAAGATCAACAAGTTCAGAAAGGAACAAGGAAAGATTAGATGAACAAGGAAAGTTCAGAAAAGAACCAACTCCCCCTCAGAAAAGAAAGTCTCATTTAAGCTTTATTAAATTCAAATAAAATTTGGTGAAATTTTTCTAAGGGACTAAACTACTCAAAACGGTTTTGAAACTCAGAAAATTGGGATGTTAGAAACCTCCCCCTAAAGGAATCTCGACCCTGAGATCTAGACTAGCTAGAGAAAAAAAGGCTAGGAAACTCGGTTTTCAACTCTTCTTCACACTCCCAAGTTGCTTCACTTTCTGAATGATCACTCCACTGAACTTTGCAAAAATGAACAGTCTTCCTTCTGGTTAAACGCTCTGCCACATCTAAAATATTGACTGGTTGTTCCTTGTAAGTGAGATCCTCTTTCAATTCAATTGAACCCAAGGGAGTCTACTCTGTTGGCACACGAAGACACTTTTTCGACTACGAGACATGACAGATATCATGCACTCCTGCTAACGACCGTGGCAGTTCAAGATGGCCGACATAACGGCCGACTTCCTAGGGGCAAGCTTCCCTTTAGCATGAAACCTTCTCACACCTTTAAGATAAGTAACTCGAAGATGAACAAAATCTTCTGGCTCAAAGCTTAGATCACGACGACGATTATCAGCATAGTTTTTCTGCATGAACTAAGCTATCTTCAATCTTTCTATAATCATAGACACTTGGTCTACCTCTTGAATGATATATGATCCGAACACCAAATGCTCGGCTGTATTTTTCCAATTTAGAGTGGTTCTACAGTCACGACCATACAAAGCTTCAAATGGTGACATTTGCAGACGGGCTTAATAACTATTGTTGTATGAGAATTCTACAAAAGGAAAACTCTTATCCCAACTAGTAGCATGAGCTACAACACATGCTCTCAACATGTCCTCCAACACTTGATTTACTCTTTCAGTCTGCCCATCCGTCTGAGGGTGATAAGCAGTACTAAAGTTTAAATGAGTTCCCAAAGATTCATGCAAACTCTGCCGGAAACGTGAGGTGAATTGGGATTCTTGATCTCACACTATCTTCTTAGGAACACCATGCAAACTGACAATCCTCGACATATGTTCGCACCTTTGATAAATGTCAAAAAAAATTAGCGTGAACATCTACAAAATAGTTAGAATAGTATAGGCATGTTGCATCACTGAGAAGTTGGAAAACATTAGCAAATCCTTGAATTTTAGCTATAGGATCTAAAATAAATGCAAATGCATATAAGAATGAGATTTCTTTCCAATATTTTAAGTATTTAGTTTTCATAGCAATGAAAGCTTGGTTGTCTTATCGGTATCATCGCAGACTCCTGATGTACCCGACCAGGATCTCTTTGCTCCGGTGGTTGTAGACGTAGATATTATCATAGAGCCTAATGATGGTATGCATGCTTGCTTTTGTGGTTGGTTTGAGGTCTCGAGATTCTCGATGGATACAAGATCCTTCGGTGAAAGTCTATAATCACTAATAGCAAAACTATCGTAATTTTCCATCACAAAAACTGTAAATTGAAAATAACACCATTATTTATTTCATCTTAGTATAACAAATAATAACATTAAAAATATGCAAAAAAAGTATTGTACCTCTTTTCCTGACTTGCTGCTGGATTTCGAATTTTCTAATACTTTTCACATATTTTTCGAATTTTACCAAATTATCACACAAGGAATCTAAATTTGCATAACAGAATTCGTATAAGAGATTGAGCAATGGATGGTTGGTAAATGAGGGGGCACAATGTATATTTATAGATTTTTTTTGGGGATTTTTTGAATCCCCTGGTATTTTCGACTATTACCCATGCCTAAACATGAAGGCATGCCCCCCCCCCGTGCTGGGCCAGCCTGACTAGCACCGCATGCCTAGTTGGGCTATTTTTTGCTTGGCCTAGCACTATGCGTGTCCGGCTGGGGTTGCCGACCTAAGCACGACACGCCTAGTCGGGCAAGACCAACAGTCCTATTCTTCAGGTCGGCATGGCCCATTTGGACAGCTCTAGGCAAGGGGTGTTGAGGCCTAGGGGGCAGGGAGGGACTGGACAGTGGGGATGGCCTAATGTCATGTGGGACCTACAGTATGGACTTCTAGAGGGGCCCTCTTTCTGCCTTCTTGCCGGAGTTGGACTCTGGCGGAGTGGTTTATAGAGGTGCAGAGGCAGTCTTTTCTCGTCTTCTTCGTCCGAGTTTGGCGGGTAGGTTCTTACGTCCTCCATTGTTGTCCAGGTGTTTTTCTTTCTATGGGTGCCTACGTGGAGTGACGGAGACAGAGGGCATCGGTAGGAGCTCCGAACCTCTGAGGCTCAACATGCTCCATTTTATATACTTCATTTTTTATCGTATAAAAAGATTTATATTTGGCAACCCTTGATGCGCAACTCCTGTTTTGACTTGTGGATAAAATTTTTATAGCTCTGTCCTCACTTATGTATGTGGGCTTTAGTAATATTTAGTTTTTTTTGATGCATCAATTAGCAATAAGTCGGGTGAGGCTAGAAAGAAATTTATTATTTAATCTTTTTAATAATATTTTAAAGTTAACCTCTCGCTAACTTTATTTTCAACATTCTGTCGCTCTACTTTCCTCGGCGTGGCCAAACCTGCCGGCGTGGAGGGCATACGTGACCGTTGTCATGCCAGTACTCATGGCATGTAAGCCTGCCCTTTCACGCCAACGTGCATGGCATGATAGAGGTAACTTAGGTTCCGCCGGCCCACCCATTTCTTCATTTTTTTCCCAATCCTCCTCTCTTCCTCCCCGCCCCCAACCTCCCCAAATCCATCGATTTGGAGCCGATTCGAAGTCCATAAACCCGTGGAGATCATACCCCAAGGTAATCTCGCCTATTCCCTCCATTTTATTTTGGATAAAATCGGTTAGATTGGTGGATTTAGGGTTTTTCCCGAATTGCATGTTTGAGCAGAATTGGTTTGAATTATTGCACTTTGGAGTGATTTGGATAGTATTAGTATTTTATGATACTTGAATATGTGCATATTTTGTTGTGTTCATGCGATTTTTAGCGATTTGTGGATGAAGTTGGATGTTGTGGGTAGGATTTGTGGCTGAAATATGATATATCATTGTAGTTTCATGTAGTTGAGATGTCAATGTGGCTATTAAATCGTAGTTTTGATATTATTGTGAGGAATTTGGATATGTCATTGTAGTTTCATTTTAGGGTTTTGCCCGAATTGCATGTTTGAGCGGAATTTGGTTGCCACGCCCTGAGTGGCAGCGTGGCGAAAAGGGTTAAATTGGAAAATATAGTTGGCAGGGAGTTAATAATAAAAAGTTTCTTCTAGAAATGCCTATTTAGTTCAAAAAATCAATTCCCAGCTTGTCGGGCCTTTTTGTGGATATCATGGGGATATACTCCAGATCTTAGGATGATGTGACAATTGGCAATGGCGTTAACGGTTTGTCGTTTCGTGTGTTTTCGGCTACGATTCTGATCAGTTAGGCCTAAACCGGTCTCGACCGGCCAGGCGTGATCGACCGGTCCAAGATCGGTCTGACCGGCCCTAGCGGTGGTCGGACCGGTAATGTCAGAAAATGGTGGATTGAGCTGGGCCAAAAATAGAGGTAGCAGGCAAGAGAGGAGATTCTATTGCACTTGGTCTCATAATTTTTGGTGTCTCCAGTCAAAAGTTCTATTGGATTGAAAATTCCCGTAGGTTTCGGTTTGACCGGCCCGGGTGGGCGGTCGACCGCCCCGGGCCGTCTCGACCGTTTTCACTTTGATCGTCGCCGTCGTGGCGGCGTTGTTTGATTGTTAGGTCAAAGTCATGAGTTTGTGGCATATATGTTGCATGATGCATGTTTTGACTAACATGGGTCAAGTTGTGAAGAACTTGTTCCCAAATTCGGTTTACTTGTCTATTGTTGTGCAGGTTGCTTGGTGGTCAACGACGGTCAACGGCGAGGATGATCGGGACTAGGCTTGGAGAGCTGAGGTCCAGAACGATCGACGACACCGGGTGAGGTCAATGTACTCAAGCGTGGTGCAAGATGGACAAGGGTGACCTATTGGCTAATTCGAGACGCAAGATAGCGCAAGGAGTAGCTAGTTAAGTCAATAGGTGTTAAAGACGGCGCATTAAAATGTGTACGTATATGTCCCGTTTGTTTTGTGCCTTAACGGGAGCCCAATTGAGTCAAACTTCTAGAAGGTCTAAGCCTCCACTATAAATAGGAGAGGGAGGTGGCTACACCTTCTCTTCGTCTCTTTTGCTATTTTTGTAAACCCTAATTTTCTTAGGAAGAGATTTTGTGGAGGCTAGGGTTCTTGATAGTTTGATGTGATTTTTTTGCTCTTGGATTGAGCATTGTCCTCCATTGATGGAGAGGCTGTAAGCCCATATCATATCAAATCAATCAAAGGAAAGTTTGATCAATATTTTGTCTCATTGCGTTCTTTCTCTATATTTGATGATTTTGAGTCTTTCTTTGATCCGCGAGTTTTTGATTGAATTCTTCACGTGATCTAGCTTTCTGTGATGTGTGGGAACCTACCTAGGATCATCTTGATCATCAATCACCCACGAGCAAGATCTTGGATCAAGTTTTCGTTTTGATCCGGTTTTGAACCATTCTTAAATCAAACCGTAAAGGATCGCTATTCTTCCAAGAATTATCACAATCTTTGATTGGAATAGCTTTCTGATATCATAGAGGAGGTGTGTTCCAAGTTTCATCAAGTTTGGAGTTGTAGATCAAAAGTTTCATCTATTTGCAACTTCGTCATCGGGCTATTTGATCTGTTTCGAGGCCGCCGTCAATCGGCCGAGTCACCGGTCGATCAAGTGAGCAATCGGTCGGACCACCAAGAATACAAATGGTCCGACCAGCAGTTCATTGACTTGTCTTAATCTTTGTTGATTTCGTCGTTTTGCTAAGGGGTTTATATTGGATTCTGTGGATATCGTGGGGATATGTGCATGATCTTAGGATGATGAGTCAATTGGCAATAGCATTATTGGCTTGCAAATTCTCGCGTTTTCGGGTTTGCTTCAGTTCTGTCAGACCATAGGCGGTCTGACCGGTGACATTGGCGGTCAAATCACCCGTGGAGCGGTCCGACCGGGCGTGCTTGCCGGTCCGACCGCATTTGGTTCAAATTGGTTTTTGAAGCTAAGCCAAAAATAGGATGTGTAGGAAAGTGAGGGGAGTCTCCTCGATGTGGTCATATAATTTTTGGAGCTCCCAGTCAAAAGTTCTATTCATTTGAAAATTCCAGAATGTTTCGGATTTTCGAGATGAAAATTTGGCTAAGTCCTTTCGGGCGGTCCGACCATTGTACAGTAACTCGGTCCGACCTACTGGAATCAGTAGGGACCATTTGTTTTGGCGGTCAGACCGCCGATCACTTGGAACTTGACTTTTTTGGCATTGTTGAGTTTGGATGTGTTTTATGTACGAATTTCAATGCTTTATTGTTGCATATTGCATTATTGAACTAACGTGGGTCAAGTTGTGAAGAACTTGACGATTTCTTTGTCTATTGCTATGCATGTGGTTTGCAGGTCAACGACGTCAACGGTGAGCTGGATCGGGACTACACTTGGAGAGCTGAGGTCCAGAACGATCATGGATGCCGGGTGAGGTCGTGTGACTCAAGCATGGTGCAGAATGGACAAGTTGGATCGAGCAGGCGATTCGTTGTACCGGTTGGATCAGCGGTGCTAAGTCGGTGCAAGTCCCTGGGAGGTTCCGATGGGATTTGGACGGGAGAGACTTGCCGACATGATGAGAGCCGCTGATCAACCTACACATGGTGAAGCAGGCGATTGCTTCAACAGATGTGTGTGAGTGGGTCCCATGTGTGTGTGTGGGTCCCATGTGTGAAACCCTAGGCCTCTCCTATAAATAGAAAGGGGGAGATGAAAAACCCTCTAAGCACTCCTGCCCTCAGTTACAACATCCATTTTCTAGGGTTAGGGTTAGGAGAGGAGAGGAGAGGAGATTGGAGTGTGCTCTTGGATTGAGCTCTTATCCTCCTTGAGGGAGTGGCTTTGTAAGCAACTTGTTGAATTAATCAACCTTGTGATGCTTGCTTAAGAGATTGATTGTCTCTTTTGTGTTCTTCTCCTTTTTGATGATTTTGGTGCTTCCTTGATTCAAATGTTTATGCTTGGTCTCTTCACCGATTTTATATTGCTTTGATGTGTGGGAATACTCCTAGAATCATCTAGATCTTCAACCCCTCACAAGCAAGTCTTGGATCAAGATTTTCATATTTCTAGGTTTTGGATCACTTCTTTGGTAAAACCTTAAGAGATCGTTTCTTTGAAGTGGATCTGGACGATCGTCACTAGAAATAGGTCTTATATATCCTCAGGGAGGTGTGCTCCAAATTTGGTCAAGTTTCATTGGTTGAATCAAAAATTGGACCAAATTTCGTTTTGGAGTTGGGCTTTGTGTTTTGGTACTGGACTAAATCGGTCCGACCGATTTAGCAATGGCGGTCAGACCGCCAGCCATCGGATCGTCCGCTATTTGCTGGTAGAACCGATTTCCACCGGTCGGACCTTGATTGGCCGCACGGTCGGACCGCCAAGATGTTGAACTACCCACCTGAGAGCAATTCTCCAGTGTTGAGTCTTGTGGTTAAAAGGGGTAATCGGATTCAGCACAAGGCTTCCTCTGTGCATTCACTGATCTTCTTAGCTTTCATAGCTAAAGGAGAAAAGTGTGTGTTGAATTTGTTTAAGGCGAAAAATCGAGAAAGCGCCTATTCACCCCCTCTAGTCGCCTTTACGGTCCTACAGATTCAATATTAGTCTTCCGCTGTACTGATATACTGATCTTCATAGCTTCCATAGCTACAGGAGTAAAATTTGTGTTGAATCCATTATTTGTGAAAAAGTGAGCGTGCTCCTATTCACCCCCTCTAGTCGCCTTTTCGGTCCAACAAGTGGTATCAGAGCCCGGTTAGTTCAATATTTATCTTAAGGTCCTTTGAACTTGGCGATGGATAGATACTCCACAAAGTCAGATATCTTCGATGGGCACAACTATGCCTATTGGAAGAATCACATGCGAAGTCTTCCTTGAGAGCGAAGGACACGCTTATATGTGAGGTTGTTCGAGTCCCGCCACAGTTCGGTTGTTGCTACGTGCCGTAAGCCCTTTGGCTAATAACAATAAGGCCAAAAACCTCTTGTATGGGGGGCTTGGGAGACTGGAGTATGATCGAATTTGTAATCTTGAGACTGTTGGAGATATGCCCTAGTGGCAATCATAGAGATGATGATATTTCGTTGTATCCATGATTTAATAAATATTCCTTGAATATTGCCTTTGTGTTGATTAACTAGTATGTGACTTGTTTGTGAAACTCTTTACTTGTATGGTTATTCTAAAGTTGTCTCTAGTCGGAGTTCATGTGAGGACACACGTGAATGGTGGATTAGCACATGTATCGGTTTATGACTATGTTTCACAGGTCATAGACATGGAGATGTCAAACCAATAATGTGGACACATGTTTAGAACATGGGGTTGGACCGACCCAACATGAGACATAACAATTATACTTATGGTTCACTCTACACAATGTGTACGCCTTGTCCTTAGACCTAAGATTGTCGCATGTACTTGAGATGTGAATCGACCTACTTAGGGGCTATCAAACGCTACTCCGTAACTGGGTAGTTATAAAGATAGTTTTCGGTTTGTCATGAAGCATGCCGCGAGGCATGGTCGATCAAGATGGATTTGCCCTCTCTACCCGAGACAGTTATCTCTGGGCCTCGAGTGATCGGATCCAAATGCATGGCCATGCTACTTAAGGTTAAGAGTTAACCTAGTAAGGGATTAGGATCACAAGATCGAGAAAGAGTGGTCACTTGGAGCTCAATAGAATATCGTGAGGCAAAGGGATTGGCATGTACATAACGTTGTGTTGGTTCGTCCGATATGATCTTTGTGTACGTTTAGGAGTTGGGACGTCTTGCTAGAGGCCGCTACCAACTATTGACCAAGTATGTATACTCGTGTCATGTCTAAACATACGTGAACCTATAGGGTCACACACTTAAGGGGCTGAAGCTTAATTCGGATTAGATCCGAATTAGACTGGGCATTGAGTCCTAATGGGCCTCTATTAGTAGAAGCCCATTGTAAGGACGCCTATAAAAGGAGGGCAAGGCGCATGTGATGGCGGGGAAGTTTTTCGTGACATCCTCAAACCCTGGCCGCCACCTCTCCCACACCCTAGTCGCTCGCGCGGATCTAGCAGTCCGGCGTGCGTCGCTTCCTCTCGTACGTGTGGATACCTTTGGAGGCGCTGCATCTGTAGCGTTTGAACGAACCGCAAGAGCGGAGCTGTACGTGGGACGCCGCGACAAGGACGAGGAAGTAGTACGACTACTCTGCCCCGACGTGCTGCATCAACTTAGTACGACTACTCGCCTCGACGTCTTCGCACCAGCTTCATGAATCGCGTCTAGTGGTAAGACCGTGATCTATAATTGCAGTGATCTTGGTTTACGGGTAGAATTTTTATTAATTGCGCTAGTGTAGCCTACCCATAGCCTTACAGAGACTGCGCATGAGATTTGGAACACTCTCAAAACTTATCATGAGGGTTCGTCCCAAGTCAAGAAAGTACGCCAAACAGTCTATAAGCATGAATATAATAAATTCGAGATGCGTCCTGGAGAGAGCATCGATGACATTTTCAGTCGCTTTAATAAAGTGATTAATCGGATGAAAGCTGTTGGTATTGAATATTCTCAGTTTGAAAATGCCACCCACCTCTTGGCTGCAATCAACACCTAGGAGTGGGAGATAAAGGCTACAGCCATTCAGGAGAATGTCAATATTTCTGATCTGACTTTGGAGCTGCTCTATAGCAAACTCAAGACTCATGAGATTAAGAGGATTGATCCTCCCAAGAAGGAAAATATGGCTTTGGTAGCAGACTCGCTCAAGGGAGCTTCTGATGAGTCTTTTAAGTCTTCTTCTGGATTTTCTCTTGCTGGTTTATCTGCAATTCATGAAGAAGAGTTTGAGAGTCTTCCTGAGGCTGAGTTGGTCCTCATAGTCAAAAAGGTCACACGGGCCTACAACAATATGAGAAACAGAAATCGAGGAGGTCCCGTGACTTGCTATGGGTGTGGTGAGCTTAATCATATACGGACAAATTACCTCAAGCTGAAAGGTAAGAGCAACCATAAGGAGGAAAAACCAGCATAGAAGAAAATCAAGGTATGATACTGCCAAGCTGACAAAGGCCGCTCATCGGGTGCTTGCCGCTTTTGAGGATCAATCCTTAAGCGATGTTGACTCTGGGAGTGAGGAGGACAAGGAGGACCGAAAGCGAAGCGTCTTCTCTGCTTTTCTCCTCTGAGGAAGGTCGGGTTATTTATAGTGTATTGGATGAGATCCCGTCGGTGCATGTATTTGAGAATGTCAGAATGGTTGGTAACGCTGTATGTACAAATGGGTTGAAGAGAATGGATGGCACTACGGACCCAGAGAATGATGTCATACGCAAGGACACGTTGTTTTCAAGCATGGAGGATATGAAGGTTTGGCTGCAAGAATACTCATTGAGGCCTTATTGTCGGTTTGCAGTACAACACTTCAATATGAACAAGAGGTATAATGTGAGGTGCAAAAGGGGGTGCGGATAGAAGGCCTGGGGGTAGAAAAGTAGGGACAGATAATGAAAAATAACGAATGTGAAGCAACCTCACTCTTGTGGGATTGCACGACTATCCGGGGAGCATGTTGAGGCGACCACTAATTTCATTACAAGGCGCATAACTGGGGTTGTGGCTGTCGATCCTAATGTGACCGTCACTACCCTTATTGAGGCTATATTTGGGTTCATTAAGTACCGCGTGAAGTATGAGATAGCATGGAGAGCAAAGCAGAGAGTGATGCAGTTACTGTGGGGTAATTGGAAGGAGGCTTATTGGTTGCTTCCTCGGATCCTAAGCATTATGCAGCCCAGGAACTTGGGCATGGAGTTTTATCCTTGGCACGGGAACCGAACAGAACCAAATGAAGGAGTTATGAAACATGTTTTCAGGCGGGTGTATTGGTCTTTTAGGCAATGCAAAGAGGCCTTCAAACATTGCAGACATGTCCTATCAGTTGACGCCACATTCCTAACCAGGAAGTACTATGGTGCTTTAATGGTCGCCGTGGGTATTGATGCGGAGAACCAACTGATTCCACTAGCATTCACACTTATTGAAGGTGAGAACAATGCAAGCTGACAATGGTTAATGGATATAGTTCATCTACACCTTATTGGACCTGGACGGATGGTTTGCATAGTCTCGTATAGGTACTGCGGTATTATGAAAGCTGTGAAGAGCAAACTTGATGGACACCCGGATGTGCTACATAGGTTGTGCATACATCACTTAGCGATAATTTTTTAAGCAATGCAGTAGGGAAGATCTCACAAAAAAGTTCAAGTTGTTGTGCGAATGTTTGGAGAAGAGAGACTTCAAGGGCAAGCTAACAGAGTTGAGGGGACTAACCAACCAACGAGGAATAAGTGGTAGAACGAGGTCTTGCAGCACAAGAGGAAATGGGTACATGCATATGATGAAGGTGGATGTAGGTATGGTATGATGACCACGAACATCTCGGAGGTGTTCAACAACATTCTGAAGGGCATTAGTGCTATGCCAGTGTCGACCCTCGTGGAGTACTTATTTAGGAAGACCACCTCATACTTTGTGTATCGGTGGACCCGTGCAAGGGATGCATACAATACCGGCGAGCGTTGGGGTGCGGCTGCTACCAAACACCTTGCTCTGGCAGAGGACGAGTCATGCAACCAAGAGGTGGATGAATACGATCCAACTTTGCATATCTACATCGTCAGGGCAGCGGGGGGCACATCGATAGGAGGTCAGCATTATGGAGGCCGAAACCATAGAGTGAACCTGTCTGCAGGAGATTGCACTTGCATGATCCCAGCTTTGCTACATGTGCCAAGCTGGTACATCGTCACCGCATGTTGCATGCATGGTGTAAGCCACCTTTCGAACACCTTCATTAGCGAGGAATTCTCAAAGCTAGCCACGTCGAGGACTTGGGAGAAGAGGTTCGAGCCTTACCTTGATCTCACGCATTGGCCACCCTACGTTGGGGAGGAATACATTCTCGACAAAGAAATGGTGAACAAGCGATGTGGTAGGAGGAAGAGGAAAAGACTTTGTAACGATATGGACCGCTCACAGTAAGCCGGTAAGGACATGTATAGCCTAAGGGACTTCGACGACGCCACCACAACCAACGGGTGCTCAGAGTGTCATGAGCACGACCACACCAGGGTAAAAACATATTAATAAGAATTGCCAGTAGTGTAGGGTAAGGCGACGCCGCTCCTGTATCCAACAGGACGTGTCTTGCACCCCTGAGGTAACAGCCATTGTCATTGTGCAAAGATTATTGTTGTGTCTTCAACACGTTCACTCCATAACATTTTCTCCATTGTATTGTACTTCATGTCTACTAAAAAATTTATTTCTTCTATTGCAGGATGCCTCAGCACCCGCAATACACATTGTTCATCTCGGAGTACGATAATGACTACCGCGCACACCTTATAGCTGACGAGGGTGTGGTGATATTTCTTGTGGCGTTGTTTGATCATGCTTTCAACTTGTTGACTGCAACATCTCAATTTTCTGAGCTTTAAAAATCTTTTGAGTAGCTTAGTCTCTGAAAAATTCACCAAGAGTTTTAATTTTAATTTTAATAAAGTTTAACATGGACTTTCAATATCAAAATAATTTAATGTGATTAATACAAACATCAATTAATATCAAAACTATTTTATTTTGATTCTATGTGCTTAGATATATTTTCTAGAATTTTTTCGAGTTCATTTGTTATTTTATATTTGTCATTTGCATTTTCTGTATTTTCTAAAAACAGAAAATATATTTTAAATATCAGGAAATTGCTTTGGGCCGAATCCCTATTACCCAGGCCAATCCTATTCACTATTCGGCCCAGCCCGCGTGGCCTTTCCGCTCGTGCAGCGCAGTGCGCGTGCCCGCTCCCTTGCTCTCACTGATCGGTGGGCCCCACCTGTTGGATTGTCGTCATCCTCGCGTCTTCATCCTCATATGTCGGGACCTTGTTGACTGATGATTCTTCACGATCCTTGAAGTAGACCTTGTTGACTGATGATTCTTCCACTTCTGTTGATTGTTTAGAGCAAGTACGAGTACACACCGTACTCGCAAGTCATACCACAGAATGCAATTTATAGATGATGGTTTATTCCAAAGGAATGGCTTCTGTGGTTATTTTGTAGAAATACAACATTTGCAATTGAATACAAATAATAGATTGAAAACATAATTCAAAATAAATAAACAATAATAGTTTAACATTTTCTTTCACAAAGTACACAAAGCCTAATCAAGTTCTTCCACACAGCTGAACAAGTTACCTCACACAGCTGACTCTTCTCAATTGTTTTATGAAAATCTACCCCTCGTGTGAAATCCCCGAGCATGTCCATATCCGAGAATGCGGCTATTCGAATAGATTGGTTTAACACTCTGCAGAGGTTGTACACTTTACCCACACGATACAATCAGTGTAGCTAGCACTGACCATAACAAAACCTTTCAGAGATTTCATCTCAAGCAATGACACTCCCGATGTGCTTTCCTGCCGGCCAACCGATACAGACAGCGTTTGGTTACGACACACATCGTTGGACAGGGATGCAGCGAACCGTCCCGCGATGTGACATATCACACCTCCAGCCCATCACACAGCTTAAAATACAACCTAAGTTGTCAATGTTAAGACTCCATAACTTACTAATCACTTAGTCAGGTTTATAATTGCAACTCACATGAAATGATGACTCGTGGCATGGCTAAGTAATCTACTCGTATCTAACCAACCCACGTTGGTGCTACGATAATACCAACTTATACTGAACCAACCTAGGGTGACAAAAGATTATGGCATAACAATAGACAAGGTGGATATAACAATTTGGATTAATAACTAAACCAAAAGCATTTAAATAAATACTTGAAATAGAATGCGATACATTCAAAGAAAGTATTTTGAAAATTGGGGGCAACATGATCAAAGGTATAACTTGCCTTACTATAGCAATGATGGTCTTGTTTATCTTCAATCTTCTACTTCCTTGATCTTCAGCCCCTTTGGACGATTCTGGCACTTCAACGTCTAACGATAAAGAAAGCGCAAAATAAATAAAATTTAAAAAGATAAATCAAATAAACTCTAAATTAAAATTGAATGGTACTGGAAGATAGATATTGAATTTAGATGAATGTAGGAATTTGGACGGGTTCAATCGGAGTTCGAATGAAGAAGATATGGCTTTTGAAAGTTTAAGATTCATATGGAATGATGAAAATAAAAAGGAAGATAAAAGCTGACAAGCGGAATATTCTCAGAATATTCTATTCTAAAAATATTAGAGATTAGATGAGTGTATGACATGTGGGACCGACTGATATTTATGGATTTCTAGAATTAAAAATAATTCCAGAAATAAGGTAGAGAGAACGACATGTGGGACCAATGAGATAAAAGAATTTTTAAGAATTAAATTAATTCTCAAAAATAGGATTAGGGGTTGACATGTGGGTCACTGGTCTATAGACCAGGTCCAAGGAGATACGCTAGTCCACGGTGGACCAAGCTCATGGAGGAGGGTTGACTAGAGTTGACTGACATGCGGGACCCGCATGTTAGAGAGATAAACAATTAGGGTTTTAAATGGGTGGATGACACGTGGGGTCCACGTAGAAGTGAGAAGTGATATATATATATGCATACATACATACGCACGCACACACACACGCACACATATACACACATATGAGCTTGGGTGGTGTGGATGGCAGGAGATGGCAAAGCTTTTGGCACTGAAATACAAAGTGAGGATTAGATGAAATAGATGGCAGAGAGAAGGGATTAGCAAAGAATAGAATACCGTACATAGTAAGGGAATCAACAGAGAACATTCCTTATAGAAGGCACGTAACCGAGAATCAACAAACAATGAACAGAGAAGGTGCGGCTCCTCCTGGAGCATGGTGGCGTGAGACTAAGAATTGGCATCAGATGACAATGCAAGGTTTAGGAAGATAATCATGAGAGAGAAGGGACCAAAGGACAAGCCATATACTCACGTAATGGACACTACATGTAAACAGTGCATACCAATGGTATATATTTTTCTCTCTAAGATGAGAAGCAAAGATTAGAGAAGAGAATTAGCTGTGAACAAATTAACTCAACAATAACAATAGAGAGCGTGGCGATACCAGAGAGCAAGCAAGGAAGGAGTGCAGTGCATATACATGGCCAGTAACAGAAGTCAATAGGCGTACGGGGTGGCCGGCGCCGTGATGACAGTAGGTGGCGAAGACGCACGCACTGGCAGAAGGAAGACCGAACGCATAGAACCGGAAACACAGAACAACAGAGGATGAAGAATCGAAACTAACGAAACCCCATATTACACATGTACAGTAACAGAATTAATTAGCTAACAAGATAGCCGGCGGCCGGCGGTGGCGCGGCTGCGGCAAAGGGGTAAAACGGAAAGGAAACGATGAGCTGGACGCGATGGTGCGGTCGGATTTTAGAAATACTAACCGAGGAAGCGAGAAATACGAAGAATACGGTTGGGCTGTCGTGGACGGCGGAACTCTGACAATTTTCGGGCGAAGGGGCTGGCACCATGACGTAGAGCACCATGACGCGAAGCCAACGCCGCAGACGGTTCGGCCAGCGGACGTCGGATGGAGGAGAAACTCGCCGGGGAAGATTTTTGGGGCGAACTCCGTATTCCGAGAACTGCGACGAACACAGATCGGTTCGGAGGAAACCAAATAAGGGGATTGGAAGAGGACGTCGAGATGGACGCGTGGGCGCAGACGGCTCACATTTATTTGCACCGAGCGAAAAGATATAGAAATTTAAAGATTAGAGTTTGAAACGGATACGAACAGAACATCGGCTCGGGAGTTCGGTTTCAAGGCCAGATTGTTTTAGCGTGAAAACGATCTTGTTCACATGGAGGAGAGAGAGAAATTCTGATTTTTTGAAATTTAAATAAAAGGCAACAAATTAAGAATATAAAATAAATAGCAAATAATTCCAGAAAAATCTTCAAAAATACTAGAAAATTCTTGGGAACACAAGGAAGCCAAATAAAATAGATTTTGATTAAATTAATATTTAGATTAGTTAAATTAAATATTTTTAATTTAGAAAAATTCTAATTAAACTTTATTAATTCAAATAAAATTGGCGAAATTTTCCAGAGACCTAAACTACTCAAAAGATTTTTGAAAAGCGAAATTTTGGGATGTTACATCATTACACCGAGCTTTTCGTCCGCCGTTGTTGCCTGTTGTGAGCTCCATTCAGCAACAGCTCAAAGAAACCGCAAATCCCGCACTGATCTCGTCATTCAAATCCTTGATCTATCCGCAACCTATTTTGCTATGTATCTCTTCCAAATCCCTTTCAATTTTTTTTTATCTCGTCTCAGCTCCGAAACAGACCCCGTCGTCGATACACCACCTCAGCCTCGCCCGAGCCCGATAAAAGGCACCCGAGGATTGCCTCTCCGCCCGCACCTCAAACCCTCAGCTCCCTTCGCCTCCGAAACCCTAGTGCTACTGCGATTTAGGTTATAGGGTTTGGCAACCGGAGCTCTTCGATTTCAAATTCCACTGCCATCGTTGATGCCTCATCGACGTTGACCGCACCGCTAAGATGGCTATCGCACGGGCTACCGCGAGCACCTCTCCGCGTCGTCGGAATGTCACTGGAGTGCAATATCGACAATAGACGAAGCTTCTTCTCCGCTCAAACTTCGCCGTCGACCGCCCCAATCGTCCTCGACCATCAGCAAGCGCACCAATAGGTCCGCATTAGCATCCTCTACATGCTGGTACCACTCATCGCTGGCGAAGCGTCACCGTTCGCAAAATGCCATCGAAACCCGAGCACCACCGCGCCTTTGTCGTCCACCTCAGCACCCACGTCAGCCCCAGCGTCTACGTGTCACCTACGTGGCGTCCGCATCAGCACACACATGGCACACCCAACCCTAATCCTGAATAGAGTTGTTGCATCATACACCGTGTCTATGCCATGTGGGGTCGAGCAACCAGATCACTGTTTCGTAGAACCATGCACCCGTAGACCATAGACCAGTTCATGGACCCAGTCTATAGACTGAGGGCCCACCTATCAGCCTGTGTGGGATTTTTCCTGATTTATTTTTAAATTCCAAATTACAGTGCTGATGTCAGCTTACGTCATATTCCAAATTTTTTAGTAGAAAAATAATTCAAGAATATCCAGTAATTCCATTTTTGCTTTTTCTTTAGGGTTAGATCTTCCATAAGCCATATCTTCTTCATCCGAACTCCGATTGAGCCCATTCAAATATCTAAATTCGAGCTTTATTTCTGTGAGATTGTTTTTTTTTAATTTTTGGAGTTTGTTTCCTCTCTATTTTGTATTTATTTTGTTTATTTTCTTTGTTTACGAGTAGACGTTGATTCTTCGAGGAATTTTGAGGAAGGAGAAGTTGATCAAGCCCTAGACCAGTACCAAGACTTGTTTCAAGGCAAGTTGTACCTTTGATCATGTTGAACCGAGTTTTCTAAAATTACTTTGATTCAAATTATTGCATTTTACTTTAAGTAATTATTTAAATACTTTGGGATTAGTTATTTATCCAAAATGATATATCCACCTTGCCTATTGTAATGTCATGATCTCTTGCCACCCTAGATTGGTTGATTATTAGTTGGTATTATCATATCACCAACGTGGGTTGGTTAGATACGAGTAGTCTACTTAGTCATGCAACGAGTCATTCATTGTCATCTGAGTTGCAAATATGAAATTGACTAAGTGATTTTGGAATATATGTAAAATTGTGTGCGTTGTGTGCTATTACTCATTGATGGCATGTGTTGCACTTAACCAACAGGGTGAGAAAAGATTTAGACTAAGACGAGTGGGTGAACTTTGTGATATGGTGGAGCTCCGTGCTTGGGAATTGAAAAATAATGATTACTTAGTTAAAATACTGGCAGTCTCACCTTGGTTAATTAAGGACTTAACTTTGTGAGCCATTGAACTGAGCCTCAACTGTGCAACCACATACCTGAGGGGATGGGCCTAACTTAGTAAGTTGTAGAGTTTTAACATTGACTACTCAGGTAGTATGTTAGAAATGGGTGGAGGTGTGTACCGCTGTGGTAGGGTCACATTTATGGACGGTTCGCCGTCTCCAAGTCCAATAGTGTGCGTCGTGCCAAAGCGTTGTGGTAGGGTTGTTAGATGGTAAAACACATCGGGACAATCAATTGTCAAGATAAAACATTTGAAAGGTTTTGTTATGATCAATGTAGGCCACACTGGTTATATCGTGTGGGTAAAGTGTACAACCTCTGCAGAGTGTCAAACAATCTATTCGAATAGCCACGTCCGCGGTCATGGACATGCTCTTGGATTTCACACGAGGGATATATTTTTATAAAACAATTGGGAAGAGTCAGCTGTGTGAGATAACTTATGCAGTTGTGTGAAAGAATTTGATTAGGCTTTGTGTCATTTGTGAAAACAAATGTTAAATTAATTTTGCTTATTTGTTTTGATTTGTGTTTCCAATCTATTATTGTATTCAATTGCAAATATTGCTTTGCAAAAGAACCACAGAAGTCATTCAATAGCAAATGTGAATCTTGTTTACTTGGCAAGATCACGAAGGCACCTTTCACGACTATAGGTGAGAGGGCAAGTGATTTATTGACCCTTGTACATACAGGTGTTTTTCAGTATTTTATAACTTTTACTGATGATTTCAGTAGATTTGGCTATGTCTATTTGATAAGGCATAAGTTAGAATCTTTTAAAAAGTTCAAAGAATTTCAGAATGAAGTGCAGAATCAACATGGCAAGATAATCAAATGTCTACAATCTAGTCGTGGAGGTGAATATTTGAGCCATGAGTTTGGTGATCATCTAAAGAAATGTGGAATTGTTCTACAACTTACTCCGCCGGGGACGCCTAAGTGGAATTGGGTGTCTAAACGACGAAACCGAACATTGTTGGACACGGTTCGGTCAAGGATTAGCTAATCTGATCTTCCATTGCAATTCTGGGGATACACTTTAGAAACAACTGCTTTCGCTTTACATAGGGTTCCGTTAAAAACTGTAGAGAAGACACCATATGAGATATGGAACTAGAAAAGTCCTGGATTATCTTTTCTCAGGATATTGGGCTGTGAGATATATGCCAAACGTTTGACATCTAATAAACTCACACCCAAGTCCGATAAGTGCTTCTTTGTGGGGTATCCTAAGGAAACTAAAGGATATTATTTTTATAATCGGTTTGATAATAAAGTGTTAGTTGCCCGTAATGGTGTCTTCTTGGAGGAAAATTTTATTTTTAAAGGAGTCAGTGGAAGCAAGGTGTAACTCGAAGAAATTCGGGAACCATCTAAAAATATTTCAAGTCCTACTGAACCTCTACATGATGAATAAGATGTTGTTAAACCTGTAGATGAGGCATCAGCCCCACGTAGATCAAAAAGACCACGTCAATTGCCTCTAAGGTATGTGCATGACAATTTATTATTGAATAATGATGAACCTAAGACTTATACGGAAGTGATGATGGGTCCAGATTCTTAGTTATGGCTTGAAGCCATGGGATCCGAGATAAAATTCATGTATGACAATCAAGTTTGGAACTTGGTGTAACACCCTGTCTATTCGGAAGACAAGATGCCACCTAACAGACCAACATACTAATCAACTCCTAAGATTAATATCGCTTCCAAAGATAAAGAAACGAATAATCCAGATAACAATCTAGAGTTTACTATCAGTTCATCAATATATTAAAACAGAAATTAACCATAGAGAGAAAGATGAACATCCAAGTGACATTTATTACAATTCATCACATTATAATTAAACCAAATAAACGTAAATAGAATCTTAATAAATGTATGATTTATTCATGTGTGTGGAACGTGCTGGACTACTCCCTCCCGCTAGCAACAAGATCACCGGAATTCACCTAAACAAATAAAAACAAGGGTGAGTCGAAACTCAACAAGCACAATGATTATATCACAACGGGTTCTGAATCAGAAGAATATGCCAAGTAATAACAATTGCATCCATGAGTTTGCGAAGGTATGGTATGAATGTATGCATTGAAGGAGAATGGACCTCTCACGTGATTATCTAAGATAACAAATGACACACCCGTCGGTGTTCACTTAAGCCCGCCCTTAACCAAGAGCGGGGACCCAAGTCCGTATGAAGAACGTTTCATACGGAATGTCCAAAACTGCCTACTTTGTAATGGTAGGTCTTACATGCCCATATTGGAATTAATGGGACTTAGTCAAGTTTCCACTCCCGTGGATGGCAAAGAAAGCATGCGTGCATGGAATGGAATGCATAACATGACTTCATCTCAATTTATCATAGAAGGTGATATTGAAATCTATCACATCATACTCAAGTCACAAGAATATTCATAAGGTAATGACTTTAACATGCAATCATTAAAATCACACAAATTAACATTGCACTTGCTTTCAATGCTGTGACGTACTGGGAAGCAACGAAGGTGTCCTCCCACTCACCGTCTCACCGCCTACACAAGTATTGCCACGGAATAAGGATAATAGAATATGGCATAGCTACACGTGTTCTACGATACTCTCTAATCAACCCACACGCCCAAAGGTTCAATTTGACTTCTACACTAAAAGTCCAGATTACCTATCTTCTGGCAGTCGTACGAGAAAATTCACCATTAATTATCTGTAACTCTAAAAGACCTGAAACCAGTGCTCACTGAATCTTAACAGATCAGACTACAAAACATTAGTTGGCGGAATTCTCTGATTCGGCCAAAACAGAGGGCTAATTATCAGCTAAACACAACCCATCTACGTCTGTCCAGAATACAGATCAGAGATAAAGAAAATGGCGTAACTTTCAACCTATTGATCCAATGAGAATGATTCTTATCATCTTGGAAAGATAATTTTAAGGGCTAAAATAACTTAGTTGGGTGAAGGTTCTGATTCGGCCCCTAATTTGAACAAAACCGAGGGACAAACCTACTGACCTCAGTTTTCAGACAGACCGGACAGTTCGTAATCAAAAATTCATATCTCCCAAACTACAGATCGGATTTTCCTGATCTCGATTCCAAAAGAACGCTAACGTTCCCAGGAATAAAACTCTAGAAGGGCAAAACCCCAGATTCGGCCTCTACAGTAGTCTAAACAATAGATGAAAACACTAACATTTATCTGCCCAGAATTCAGAACCGTGGTAAAGAAAATATCATAACTTTCATTATACAGATCCAATGGAGATGATCTTTATCAGCTTTGAAATATAATTTAAAGGGCTACAATAACTTATTTGGGTGGAGGTTCTGGAAATGCTTCTAACTAAATCAAAACCTAGGATCAAGCCGACAGATCCTTCTCGTTAGACAGACAGAACAGCGCGCACTAAAAAAATCATATCTCCTAAACCGTAAGGCGGAATCACGTGATCTCGGTGGCTATGGAAAGCTAAGAATAATACCTACAACTTTATAAGAGATAGATAGGACAGAAAACAAACGCATCTTACCCAAAATCGACGTACAAGGAGGTGCACAGCAAGGGGGAAGTGGGGCGGCGGCTCCAAAGGGGGGAGGGGGAGAGAAATGTGGAGTTTAGGGTTTGGGGTGGAACCCCCCTTATGGCCGGCCACCACATGGGCCCCTCCTGGGCCGTGGCCCAGGCCCAGGTTGTCGAGAGTTTATAGAAAACCCCTTCTATTTTTCAGGAATTTCTACTCCTTTAATTGTCTTTTCTTTCCCCGGCTTCCATTCAAATTACTCAATTCGATTCTTTACTCTTTTCGTTTCCGGGGTATTACACTTGGTTGATGCACCTGATGGTGTCACAACCATAGAATGTAAGTGGATTTTTAAGAAAAATGTAGATATAGACGGACATGTTCACATTCATAAGGCACGACTGGTCGCGAAGGGTTTCAAACAAATTCAAGGTGTTGATTATGATGAAACCTTCTCACGTGTCGCGATGCTTACGTCTATTCGGGTCATTCTAGATATGACAAATGGATATCAAAACGGCTTTCCTAAATGTAAACTTAAGTGAGGATGTGTACATGACACAACCTAAGGGTTTTGTCGATCCAAATGAAGCTAAAAAGGTATGCAAGCTTAAGAAATCCATTTATGGATTGAAGCAAGCATATCAGAGTTGGAATATTTGTTTTAATGAAGTAGTCAAAGGGTTTGACTTCATCAAGAACGAAGAAGAACCTTGTGTTTACAAGAAGGTTAGTGAGAGCAGACTTGTGTTTCTGATCTTGTATGTGGATGACATACTACTAGTCGAAAATGATATTCCAATACTTGAATCTGTTAAAACTTCCTTAAGAAATAGTTTCTCAATAAAAGATTTAGGAGATGCAGTATATATTCCTTGTATAAGGATCTATAGAGATAGATCTAAAAGACTAATTGGATTAAGCCAGGATATATACATAGACAATGTGTGGAAACAGTTTAGCAAGCAAGATTCCAAGCGAGGTTTCTTGCCCATGACACAGCATTAATCTTAGCAGGAGTCAGTGTCCTACGACCACTGATGAGCGATACAAAATAAGTAGAATTCCATATGCTTCTGCTATTGGATCTATCATGTATACTATGCTATGTACACGACTAGATATGTCGTATACTCTAAGTGTTGCAAGCAGATATCAGTTGGATCCAGGTGAAGGTCACTGGATAGCAATCAAGAATATATTTAAGTACTTGAGAAGGACTAAGGATGCATTCCTTGTGTATGGTGGTGAGGAAGAGCTGGTTGTAAATGGTTACACCGATGCTAGCTTCCAAACCGACCAAGATGATTTCAGATCACAATCAGAGTTTATGTTTTGTCTTAATAGAGGAGCAGTGAGCTGGAAGAGTTCCAACCAAGGAACAGTTGATGATTCTACAATAGAGGCCGAGTACATTGCGGCTTCGGAAGCTGCAAAAGAAGCTGTATGGATTAGAAAGTTCATCAATGAATTGGGTGTAGTTTCGAGTGCTTGCAGTCAAATGGATCTCTATTGTGATAATAGTGGAGCCATTGCACAAGCTAAGAAGCCTAGATCTCATCAAAAGTCTAAACACATACTTCGACGATATCACATTATTCGTGAGATCGTTGAAAGAGGTGATGTGAAGATATGCAAAGTGCACGCGGATTTGAATATTGCTGATCTGTTAACAAAGCCTCTCCCGCAACCTAAACATGAGGCGCACACAAGAGCAATGCGTATAAGATACTTATATGATTGACTCTAGTGCAAGTGGGAGACTATTGGTGATATGCCCTAGAGGCAATCATAGAGAAAATTGTATCACGTCTATATTTATGAGTTATTTAATAAGTGTTATTCTGTTCCTTGAACGAATCATTTGTTATAAAGATTAACAAGTATGTGACTTGTTGTTGGAATTCTTTTAACTTATATAATATTGTTCTAAATGTATCCCTGGTTGGATGTCACTGGTCAGAATACCAGTAATCCTATCGACCAACACATGAGAACATGGTGTTGGATTGACCCACCTTGAGATGTTGCTGAGATTGTTATGATTTTATGTGTCATCAGTTAGTCTCAAGCAATGATAGTGTATAATCCTTAGCCTTGAGATCAACATGGTTTTCTACATGTGTAAAAGTACACTTTAGGGTTGCTAAAGGCTCCTTCGTAACTGGATAGTCATAAGGGTATATTTCGAGTATGCTAAGAAACATGCGGAGGAATGTAACTGGTCGGATATGAGATTTTCCCCTTCTAACATAACAGGAGAGATGTCTCTAGGCCCCTCGATGTGGTCGGATAAAGAAAGTGCATGGCCATGCCACTGGTGGTCGAAGAGTTCGACCGTATGAAGTTATCTAACACTCGATCGAGAAAATAGTGAACAGTCCATGGATGACATTATATCTCACTTGGAGTTCAACCAGATATCGTGAGGCAAAGGGATAATACATGAGATGGTCATTCAGTTTGATCAGATACGGACTAGTCGTATGGAGATACGAGCTGGTCGTAGGATGGTCAAACATGATCTCTAAGTTGTTAAAACCTGATGTAAGGAGTTACAAACTGGTCGAGACCAAATATGAGCTAGTCATAGATTGGTCGAAACCTAGTCGTAAGGAGTTACGAACTGGTCGAGACCAAATAAGACCTGGTCGTAGATCATATTGCATTAAGCTTCATCCGATATAATTTTTGTATTCGGGAATCGTTATGTCCTGCTAGGTACCACTAACGACTCGTGGTCGGAAAAGGTCTCCGAGTCACAACCGAACTACACATGAACCTATAGGGTCACACACTTAACAGGTTGGAACAAACCAGTATGGATACGATTCGTCAAACGTGTTCAAATAGGATCCATCACGGGCACTATATAAGGAGATGCTTGAGGCTGTTGGGGACAGAGAAGTGGAGACGAGGATACGTGATTGCTCCACCAAACCCTAGCAACCATCTTCTTGAGAGAGCTTTCCCGCGCGACTTGGTGCTAGCACACCGGCGTATGTCGTTCCTGCCCTGGATGTGTGGGTACCGTAGAGGCGCTAATGCGGTTGTTGTTACGCTCGAGGATGATTCGCGACTTTGCAAGAAAAGCGATCGGTTGCTGCGAGGACGCTCGACTACGTTGGACAATTGACTATATCGGACGGTCAACTATGACCACTACATCGATACGCTCTTTGTTGGACCAGGCTGCTCCAACTCTTATTCCGCTGCATTGCGCGTCTAGTGGTAACGATCCGTGATCTCTTGCCTGCATGACATCCTGGTTTACGTGGTAGAATTTTTGAATTGTCAACTAACGTAGCCTACCAGTATCACAACATGGCTGCCATATACCTGCGATGAGGTCCTGGAAATGACGTTGAACCCGATGTGTATGCGGGATGATGGTTTGTGGACGACACTCTCACTGCTGGTTTACTTCTATGCGGTGGAGTACCACATGCCCTATCGGGTGATGAGATAGTTTGGGAAGCTTCAAGATGTCCACTGATGGAGTTCTCGACTAATTTGAACCTGCATGGGTAAGTGTACCTATCACCATTCGTTTCCACTATGGGTTGTGGTTTCAATGTTAACAATGAACTTATTTGTATGGCAGGATTAACCGAAGGTGGAGGTACCGGCACACCGACTAGGCCTATTATCACCGTGCTTACATGTTAGAGTGGGATGACTGATCCAATCGATCTATGGACGTGCCACAGATCCATCGGAGGCATCAGTTAATCAACTACCTCCAGTAGCTCCACGGTGTCGCGTGCCTGCAACTTCGACCTGTCATGACCCAGGCGAACATAGGGGAGGGCCACTCGTCTGACGAGGATATCGTAGACAAGTACGAAGAGTTCACACGGACGGGCATGCAACCGGAGAGGGCCCCCATCAATACCTACTACATGAGTTAATTTTAGTCCCCCTGGAAATTTCCCATGTCACGGTTGGCGAAGTTATTTACATTGTTTACCTGTTCACAGGGAAGGCAGCTGGCACGTATAAGCAACGAGGCTGGTAAGGTTCTTATGCTACCTGAGGGTTCGGAGGGGAGCTACAACCGCACGAGGAACTTCGTTGAGGTATCATTTTCATTTACCATCGACGAGAAGAATTAGAAGCACTAAGTTCCAATGAGCCACATTATGTTCATGTCACAAGGTTAAACATACAGTCTAAGTCCTGATTACATTCATTCAAATTAGGAAGCATTACATTTATTAAATGGCAAAGAACCCTAGGACTCGTTTTGAAAAATTAAACAAAACAGTAACTGCTACTACCAATTACGAACTTTGCACTTGTAATGTTGAAAAGTATATGATTCTCCTGATGCGTTTGTACAATTTAATATTAAGTGTACCTTTTGTCTAGAATCTGGCAAAGGTTGATCATGTATGGCATCATGTATCGTGACAACCTCCTTGAAGTTTATAGCACCCTCCATCCCTTTTCTTATGCACCCATCATCAGTTTTGCTTGCTAGGCATATGTTCTGGATTGGAATTGTATTTGAACCTATGATAAAATGTAATTTCACGTTTTAGTTTTGTTCATGTTCTCTACACCATACCTTCACACAATTGTATCTTAGTGTGGTGGTTTCTAACTCTTTTTTTGTTTGTCCTTATAGATGGTTCACCACCAATGTAGGCGAATCGCAACTAAAATGAACTGCATCGTCACGAGAGATGTCGTTCAAGCTGTCTTGGCTAGGAGTGGCTCATCGCATGCTACATCATTGCAGGCTACATCTTTGCAGGCAACAACATCCACTACCGCGACACGACACAACGATGACGCCGACGGCGTGGAGGCCAGATTGCCCGACGAGATGGTCCTCTCCGACCTTGTTGGTGCACTTACCACGGCGCAACCAACTGAGGCCATGCCTCCGCGCTGTAAACGCCGTGATCGCGCAGACATTAGTAGCGTCAATGTCATCGAGGGCACCCGCGGCGAGCATCCGGCTGCTAGGTCCACACCGGGCATGGGTCTGATCCGCAAGCGCAGGTGATGTAATTTAGTGTAGTACCGATACCTTTCTAATATAGGATGAATGAATGCATGCATGAATGGATGGATGGATCAATGAATGGATGAATAACTAGATGAATGGATGAATGATTGAATGTATGAGTGAATGAGTGAATATATGAATGCATGAGTGGATGAATGAATATATGAGTGAATGATTGAAAAAAACTGGGTTAACCATGCCAGTGACCATGATGTAACAGCTTAGTACTGCCATGCCACGGGTGGTGGCATGGCAGGATTTAGCTCCAGAATCAGGGGCATGGCTTGCAACGCCTCTGGAATTATCTAAGCACTGATGTGGTGGCATGGTTACGCCACACCAGTGACCATGGCGTGACAGCTTAGTACTGTCATGCCACGGGTGGCGCCATGGTAGGACGTAGCTCCAGAACCAAGGCCAAGGCTTGCGACGCCTCTAGAATTATCCAAGCATTGGAGTGGTGGCACGGTTACGCTACGCCAGTGACCATGGTGTGACAGCTTAGTACTGTCATCCCACGGGTGGCGGTGTGGCGGACTTAGCCCCAGAACCAGGGACAAGGCTTGCAACTCCTCTGGAATTATCCAAGCACCGGTGCGGCGGCAAGGTTGCGCCATGCTGGTGACCATGGCGTGACAGCTTAGTACTATCACGCCACAGGTGGTGGCGTGGCAGGACTTAACCCTAGAATTAGGGCCAGGTCTTGCAACACCTTTGGAATTGTCCAAGCACTGGTGTGGCAGCATGGTTACGCCATGCTAGGGACCATGGCGTGATAAATTGTCACGCCAAGGGTGGTAGCGTGACAGGTCTCAGATCGAAATGAACATAGTCTGCTACGCCACCAATTCAAACCAAAAAGATCTCACCTTATCGCGCCACGCACTCCCACCTTTGCAGGCTGAAATGATCACACACTGCCTTGCTAGCTTTTCAGATGGAAATGACCACACTATACCTCGCCAGCTTTTCAGACCGAAAAGACAACAGACTTCGACGCTAGCTTGTCAAACATAAATGACCACACTATCACACGCCACCATTTCAGACTGAAGTAAATACATACTACCATGCTACCTACTCAGATAGAAACGAACACCCACTCTACAACGCCACCTTTTCAGACCAGTGTCTTGTCTGTTTTCCCTCCACCATCAGCATTACACCATATCCGCTTATAAAAAGAGGTGGAGGAGAACACTACACCACCACACCCAACACTTCACCAAAGCTTAGTTCACACAACAGAGATAAAGGAGATGTCGGACTCGTCGGCGAACTTTTACACGAAGATACTACGGAAGCGCAAGTGGCTTGCTGAGAGGGCTAAACCCTACCCGGATTGTTCTATGAAGGATGTGCTGGTACCACCAGAGTTTCCATGTCCGCAATATGTGTGCGAAGAATTGGCTAAAATCATCCAAATCAAGACACCCGACGCACCGCCACTGTATGCACTACATTCTTTGGAACGTCCTCGTGGTTAATCTTACACACACATAGAATTTTCACATCGTACATTCTATTCCACAAATCCCTAACTACATCTGCATATAATGGCAGTCGGAGATGCGACGCAACTTCTTCCAATGGATCGATGGCCCAGACAGGCACGATAGGGTGTTCATCGAATAGAAGTACATGTTGAGCTATGCGATGCGAGCCGAGACCTTCAAATGCCGGACACTTTATGTACCTGACCCAATTGAAAAGCCACCATAGGAGCCCAAGAAGCAGGGTGGTGGTGGAGGACACCCGAACAGGAAGCTGAGTGCGATCGAGCCAAGCGTGCGGTGGAAAAGGGGAAGACTTCTGCTAGTGAGACTGGTAGTCGTACTAGCGCTCCCCGTCGCCGAGGCGCAGTCTAAATCGAAGAGGTAAGTTATGTTCAATTTGCATCCTGATTATTAATTTGACCCTCCATTGTGTTATCCTAACATCATTCAATCGTCCAGCCTGTCTCGCAGAACATGGCTAACTTTGAGACTCACTGCTACCGTGGGCAGTCAGGAGACAAATGGAAGGGAGTGATGGGCCGCCAAAAGTAATTAACTTCGTTCTGATTGACCTTTTTTCAATTCCAAAAAGGTGCACATCTATTGTAGGTGTGTTTCGGTTTGTTGAGTCGTGTATGATATCGTTCCTTATGCACGTAACCAAACCCTACGCGTCATGTAATTCCCAACTACATTGTAAAATCTAGTTCAAATTTTATTCTCCTTTTACATTCAATTCTTGGCGTGGCAACATGCTTAACAGCGTCAAACAAAAGGCAGGGCATAACATAAAAATAAAGGTCCAAAAGGCGTGTTCTAGAAAAAGGGCACTAAATGGTCTTCGACCCCTAAGTG
Source organism: Hsuehochloa calcarea (assembly GCA_036346395.1). Taxonomy (NCBI): domain Eukaryota; kingdom Viridiplantae; phylum Streptophyta; class Magnoliopsida; order Poales; family Poaceae; genus Hsuehochloa; species Hsuehochloa calcarea. The sequence continues at coordinate 29,035,006 of CM070606.1, forward strand.
ACGACAATCACCACCAATCATTGCAATGGGATGTGGCTGGCTATTCATCCATCTTTTGATTCAAACTAGAAACAACACAAGTTTGAAAAAAGATGAACTGCATAGGGTTGGGCATTTAGTTAGTACTGTTCATTTATTGCTAGCTCACATCAGGTTTACAATTTTTGACCAATTATCCATGTAAAATCAAATGCTAAATACGATGTACATAGGCACAGAAATCAATGAACTTGTGAAGTGATTACGATGCTATGTTTACAATTGATAGTCATGCACCTGAGGAAAAGTTAATCTTTCCACCCAAATGGTCCATGTATCTTTTGCAACAATCGTAAGATTTCATCATCTAGAAACCCCTTCCAGCCATGTGAGTTGAAATTTCCAACTTATATGATACGCAAATTCAATAAATAACGTGCACCTCCAAAGTCACCTCTATCATGCCACGCGTGTTGGTGTGACAAGGCAGGCTTGTCACGCTATGAGTACTGGCGTGACAATGGCAAGGACTAGGCCACGCATGTCCACCACACTGGCACGACGTGCACACGATAGCTTGCATTGCAGGTTTGGTCATGTGCCGAGGAAAGTGGCGTGACAGAATGGTTTGGTCACGCCGTGAGTTATGACGTAATCAAATGGGCCAGAATTGAAAATAAAGTTAGTGATGTGTTAACTTTGAAATATTATTAAAAAAGGATTAAATAAAAAAATTCAACTAGAAACAGGTTGCCACTATTCTGTGGGTACCGTAAGTCTGCAACCTCTCTTTTTCACAGAGAGAGGGAGAGATACTAAAACTACCAATTGTCATTCTCTGGTCGGACATCTTAGCAGCAGGAAGGGACCAGACCTATCAACCGTATTGTAGCAAATCCTATAGCAACAATGAAATATTTACCATAGCAATTTTATTGTAGCACAAATACAATGTAGCTATTGATCTCGGCCTTTGTTTTTTGATCGGACGGTGGAGATCGCTCGTAATACCGTAGACTGTAGATAATCTGCATTGGATCCTTCAATGCAAAGGATCCCAATCCCAGTGGGAGGCGTTAGCTAGCAGCTCACCGTACAACCAACATTGGCTTGAGGATGAGGGCGCAGACTCTATCTTTGGTGGGTGGCGAAATAACCGCTACTAGCACAGGCCCCGCCATAGAGGTTGAACTTCTACTTCTAAATTCTGATACATCATCTGCAAATCTACAATAGCACCTGCATATGTTTGTAGCAGTAAGGGCTGTCTATTTCTCATTCAATTGAAAAAAAAGGGCTGTCTATTTCTCATTCAATTGAAAAAACCAAGTAAAATTAAAGGTTTTTCCAGTTTTTTCATTCTTCGGATCATGATCCAACCACCTATGTCTCTCCCTCAATCCATCTCTAACCCTAACTCACTCCTCCCACCACCTCGTCGACACCGCCACCGGCGGTGGTGAAGCCCACCCGCCATCACCTCCCACCACAGCTGCCAACACTGCCTAACACCTCCTCCGCTCCTTCACCACCTCCCCTACCTTCTTCCCCATCTCCAACGACAAGCCGCCGGATTTGCCACCCCACCGCCTCTCTTTGCTGGATCCGTCAACCACATTGAGGAACTACCCACCGCCCGCTATTGTCCCACGACCGAGGTGGCGTCACCACTACCTCGCCGCCTCCGCCCCCTCCTCCCTCTAAAGCTCAGGGCTCCGGTGAACCCTAACCCTAACCCATGTGCATCCGATGAAGACGATGCTCTCGTCGCCGGTCGGCGAAGACGACACCTCGAGCTTGAATCTCCACACACGATCCAAATGTGAGAAAATCGATTGCGATAAAAAAAACAGGTGATTGTGTTCGAGGAAAACCGGGGCAGTAAAGCTCAGCATCATCACACATGAAATTTGAAAAAGCCGCAGATTAACTGGAGAGGATAACATCCACATCCAGTGCATATGCCACACATTTGCGGCAGGGTGAGATATAAACATAGAAATAAGCTTGCAGGTTATGCAAGCTGCAAAAGCTCCGCGCCGTGGTGAGAGCAGCTAGCTCTACATAAAGGAGTTAACCGTCAGCTGAGCGAGAACTGGTCCCAAGTTTTCCGCTACTTTGTACAATGCGAAGACCGGGATATGGCGGTCTCCATCAGAGGAAAATCGGATTGGTCGCCTCAGCTCCCACTCCATCCCTGTGCTTGAACATCTTGAGCTGCACACAGTGCCTTCCACTCCTTCGGAGGTTCTCCGTTTCCCTTGGAGTTCGGGTTTCGTCCCGTTCTTGTCGCCTCCGCTTCCTTGATTCAGGTGAGCTAGAGTCTAGAGAGGAAGAGGACGGTGTTGTTAAATGCGACATTTGCCAGGGATCCATGACCTCATGTTCCTTGAACTCTTCCCCTCCGTTTAGCAGAGGTACAGTGCCATCCAACACCATGTCACACTTGCTAGCCTGATAAGATACCAGCACACCTGGATACCGATTTACCCTTGAATTCTGAGGGCTTGAAGGATCTTGAAAGAGTGAAGGTTTCCCCCTCTTTCTTGGTTTTTTCGACCTGACAGTGCCATTCTGGCCCTGGGCTGCTTGATCTTTCGTTAGACTGCGCTGTGGTGGGGAGTAAGTCTTGATCATTGTACTCACCCTCTCTAGGAAACTTGCAACCTCCACAGGGAGTAACTGTCCCTCCAGATAACCATCAATTACTGGGAGGTCATTCTTCAAATCTTCAACCTGCAACTCACAACCAATAATCACATCAAGGACCACCCTGTAAGCAAAATGTATGAATAAATAGATTCCTGTTGGGGGCTTACCATCGTAGAAAAGTTTTGAGAGGTATTCCGACTATATCCTGCAGCATTCTGTCCAGCTATAGAATCATTTGGGAGGGAGTTGATATTGGTGTCTGCAGAAGGGTGAAACGACAGCCAACCAATTGATGGAACTCCTCAATCTCACGAGCATACTCAACCCTCCAGTCCTTCCACTTACTCCAAGTTCTTCTTGCCCACATTGGCACCCCAAGGAGGCGACCTTGTTCCCTCCCTAACTGCCTAGCAAACCGGTCAGGTACATACACCTCTTTTATGTTAAAGCTAATTAGCCATGTCCGGGAGTAGCAGATGTTATCTGCTGCAATGCAATATTCTGGAACAATAGCTGGATTCATGTCCTTGTAAGGATTCCAGTTGACCTGAAAACATAATTAAGATAAAATAAAGCAACGAGAGTACAAACGTAGGTATAAATTTATAAAACAAGTAATTTGGACTTGCATCAGATAACTGAAGCTGCTCGAAAACTTTTCTCCATTCCATAACTTTCTTTCTCTGTCCACGTGTTGCCCCTCCAAAGTTCCACCGGCAGGCCCGGGGCAGCAAGGTGTTCTGATTCTTTTGTTGGGGTTGAGTTAAAGGAAGATACTCATAAATCCAAGCCTTGTGGAAACAAGGGAAAGCTCTAATTAGTGAAGAAGGTGGTACAACACAACAGATAAGAATTGAAATTTATTCAGACAAGAGCAATACCATGAGCAAAGTCGCACTGCCAAGGAACTGGGTAGTAGCGTTCGGTGTTACTGCAACAGATAATCCTCTGTACAAATGAGCAAGGGCAGCAGCCCCCCAAGCATACTCACGTATCTTCCTAAAATCCGCCAAAAGTGGTAAATATCTTGGAGATACAAATCCCCTCATTGTGTCAGGAAACAAGGTGGAGCCAACCAGGTATAGAAGGTACGCTCGGGTGCTATATGCAATCTCATTGATGGTGGGATTTTCTGGCAGTTGATGGAACTTCCTGTACAACCAAGTCAATCTGATTAAGCCACATAGTTGCTCTCCATTTCCAGGGCTCTCTCCTAAGTAATGCAAGCACATCCGCTTCACAGCTTCATCACCAATTGGTTCTGCGGTCACCACATGACCAGTCACTGGAATTCCAAGAATGTATGAAACATCACGGAGTGACGGTGCCATTTCAAATCCCATGAAATGTGCAGTATTTGTTTCATTGTTCCATCTCTCACAAAAGGCTGTAAGCAAAGAACGATCGATGGTAAATCCTGTGGTGAGAGCGAGATGTCCAAGACCACTAGCATTAACTAGTTGTTGTTGTTCATCAGTTAGAACCCATTCTTTTAGCTTCCGTGTCTGCTGGCTCGGAAGCAGAACACCATACCGCTGTAGAAAATTGAGTTTGTTAGTATGTAATTTTGCTCAAGATGTCCAAGTGAAAAGGAAGGAGGAAGAAGGTACATACTGTCCAGATTTGCGAGCTACCGACAGGTCTTCTGCCATTTGTTTTTTGTTGCTGTGTTACCAGACCCTGAGATGAGAGGTCCATTTTTTCCTGGAAAACATGATAGGAGAATGAATGCAATTGTTCTAGGTCCACTGCTGTTGGGGAAAAAGTAAACAGAACAGGGCTGTTGTAATTTTTGTGAATAAATTTAACAAAAACAATGCATAAAAAAGGAACAACTATTGAAAACAGTACAGTGCATGTCCAAGAATAATGACAAGAGAAACACCTTTTTTCTTATAATTGTATGAAATGACGACCAATGATCAGTAAATTCACATACACCATTTATGATGGAATATTTTGACCAGTTCAAATAATTCATCAGACGCTAATGGATCCTTGTGCAGCATAAGGACAGTAAATTGCAAAATAATTCAGAATTTCAGATATAGTGTGCTGATTTTCTTTTCGGTGGTACATGAATTGCATATAAGAACCAACCACAAACTAAACACAAAAAAAGATGTACATTACATCCTGTAATACATGTAGAATGCCAGTGACGGATAAGGATGTGGTAATGCATGACAAGTGGCATGTTAATGCCAAGTCGAGGGAGTCTACATCTAAAACAAATAAGTAAAGAGAGGAGATACAGTCAAGAATCTAGACAATACATGCTTAGGTGATCACATTGCAGTAAGCCAGTAACATTTAGTGAAGTATATGCACAGAGAACTGTGTAGGAGATAGTTACCGATTGGTAGCTATATATGCACCACCTGTCGACAAATGAGGATCATGCAGGTTAATATTGTGAAGGCACTAGACGTAGTTCCAAAAAAAAATCTGACACAGGTAAGAGCAAGGGCTTCTGTAGTAAGGTGGGTAGTATGTAGCATCACTTAACACAAGGAAAGAGGTAAAAAAAATAGAACATAGGAGGAAAATTAAATATCACAAATTCATAATTTCCGTCTTTCATTCTTCAATCCTTTTTATTGTTATTATATTTTAAAATCTAAACAGTGGCAGGTGCAGAAATTTTTTTCCACTGAGATCCATTGCTTATGCAAATATTTCAGTGAGCTCACTCTAGTGTTACAATAAATAAGTTTACCCTTAAGTAATCAGCGGTTGAAATGTACATAGTATATTTTCAGATGCTAAGAGGTACCAGCACCTGGTGGTACCTCCTCCAAAGACCATACAAAACTCTCTTGTGAATAAATACTCTTGCCTGAAGGCCCTGAACTAATATTGCTCTGGCTATCTAGCAAAACAAAAGGAGAGGACAATTATTTCTAATACTTAGAATCCCTTTCACCCTTTTTAAATAAATGTAACAGGTGCTCTTAGAGATTCGAACACCCAAATCTTACCATGTTTAAATGTGTATGAATTTCGATTTCATTTCTCCAAGCATGTTGGTTCTACAACCTCATGATAAATCATTGTGTAAACATATTAACATTTAAAAAAAATCAGCACAAAACCCAAATATAAACCATGGTTATTAAAACCAGAATGGCAGGTTGAAATGGGAAAGACCAAAATCAGAACCTTGTCCTGTCCAGTGATCACTTTAGAGGAAAATTGGTAAAAACAATGTTTCATTTGTAATCTGCATTAAGGGAGAGTCATTTGTAATCTGCATTAAGGGGGAGTTAAACTGCTAACACATCCTCCCCACTGGCTCCAATAGTTTCATGCTACGTCTTTTCTCATGTTGAACAGTAAGTTTTTTTTTTGTCATGTCGAGCAGTAAAATTTATTAATTTATTATAGCATCTCATGTTACAATACTCTAAGGGAATCGCACACACATAACTACACATGGAAGCATACAATCATATAATGACCGCTATATATCATTTTTAATTTTGAATACCCTATACGTTCTTTGTACAGTCATAAACTTGTACTACATATTATATGCACTTAAGCATTTTTATCTTCCCAAAAGGTATTTATTTCCAATGATCGGTAGCTAGTATTAAGAAGCTAGTGCATATCTATTTTAGCTGAATAAGAGTTTACTACCAAAATATTTTATGTTAATTTTAAAGAATCGCCGGTCAAATTTGTGAACCACCAGTCGAACAATTGAACTCATCCCTTGGCCAGTTTGCTTACTGGTCTGGTTTTAATAAAGGTAATATACACATGCAGTTTTTAAAATGTTCTCATGGCAGAGCAGCGAATTGATACAATGTGGTCGAACAATACATAGACTGAGGATGTCTTGTCAAATTTAAGTTTGTCCCCCTAGGGTCAGCTAATCGTACAGGGTGGACTGTGCATCGACCATTGCAACCCAATAAGTTCCCAATTAGTAGCTACAGGTACAATGCATGTGTGAGTCACCATTCCCAAAAGAAAAAATGAACATAATTAAGACTGGTCCACAATTATTGCGTTTTAGAAGTTAGTTTCATCTTTTCACCAAAATTAACTAAATCAAGTTGCATGCTTGAGGACATGCGCTCTTCTGCTTATCATATTGAATTGGGAGACTTAAGGATCCGTTTGACAATGCAGTGGCTTTTGAAAATCACTTCTATCTTTCTATTTTTGGCTATAATAAGTTAATAACTACTTGAAAGCATGTTTTCTAGAGCCATAACAACAAATTCTTACTAGAATTAGTAAAAAAAATCCCCCCGACTAATTAGATTCCACAGGACTATAGCATAGTAGAGCACTGCAACCGCAAACTGACCCTAAATAAAGTGCTGGCAATTCAAAATAGAAATCTAGGTATCGACCAAGAACTGAACTTGGTTGACTTGCAGTTAGGTACCATGTACCAAATCTCCACCATAATGTAGAATATTATCCTCCAAGTCTCTACGAGATAATAGCATTATTCAACCCATCACAATGAATCTTAGCTCTTGTAATACCCGGAACCGTTAGTATGATAGTCCATATAGCCCAAGTGGAGTTGTAATGGTGGGATTAGTCCCACAATGTTTGTCTAGAGTGAGTTGTAGATGCTTGTTAGACCCAAATGTAACATTTTGGGGCTAACCCCTTACACAAAGCGATGACGAAAGTGTAAGCGGGGTGCTATGTGTGCTTGGGCCCGCCTCACACTGGGCTGGGCTTTGATCAGATTTTGGACTAGGGTATTACAGACATAGCTACCGGATTCGCAATAAAACTCCGCGAATCGCGAACCGGATCCGAACCGGTTTAGGATACATGGTTTGTGCTCGTAGTGGAAATTGGAAGAAAAGTGGCGAACTACGAACCCGAATCTCGTATGGTGACTCGGGCCAAGCTTATGAAGGTGTCGCCTAAGCGGTAAGGCGGTCCCGGGGTGTCAAGGCGTCGCCTCGCCTTGCTGTCGCCTGTCGCCCGTGTTGCGTTGGAGAACCAGATCCGGGCGGGAGGCGGAGTAGAGGAGGCCCGGGCAAGAGAGAGCTCGGGGCGACGTCGGGAGCAGGTCAGGCGGGGAGGAGGGTGGGGAAGCGGGGAGGCCGGTGGTGCGTTGGGGAGTAGTGAGACCCTCCTCCCTTCTTCCCGTCGTTCCTCCCTCCCTTCTTCCCGTCGTTCGCCATCGGTAGTCATCGCCTTCACCTCTAGGTTGTTCTCCCACTCTCCTTCCTCTGAGTCCTCTTCTCTTCTCCGTTCTCTCCCTCGCCCTTTCCTTTCAATGGCGGCGGCAGCTGCACGATGGGACACCTTAGGTCTTCCCCCCTCCCATCTGATCCTCGAGTGGGTTGATTGGTTGGGCTGGGCCGACCCAACTAGCGTTTGATGTCTCCCTCTGTTCAACAGCAACAAGTCTGCATGTGTGTGTTTAGGGATGGCAATCGGGCGCGGCGGGTACGGGTAGTGCTCGCCCATACCCATACCCGTGACCCCGAATTCCTCCCACGGGTATACCCGCGAAGGACGACGGGCGAAAAACCTCGCCTGTGCCCGTCGCCCGCGGGCATGCCCGTTTACCCGCGAATAATGCATCGCCGCCTGTGGGTACCCATCGCCCGCAGACATGCTTGTTACCCGCGAGCAATGCATACATCAAGTTCATCATAATTCACATATCAATGGTGCATCACACATTCAACAACTAATAAAGTTCATCACAATTCACATATCATGTTCGACAAGACAACTAATCAAGTTCAACAAATAAAATAAAAATACAAACTGACATAGTTCCTTACACATGCCAGTAGGTTACGGGTAATAGGGCGAAGCGGGTACGGGTGGAGCTTGCCCATGCCCGTTTACCCGATGGGTAAGGAATTGTGCCCATTTTCATACCCGTGGGCAAAAAAAGATGCCCATACCCGCCTCTATTAGGGTATTCGCCCGCGGGTACGTGGGTAATCGGGCACAATTGCCATCCCTATGTGTGTTGGAGGTCTTTTGCTGATTAGTCCTTCAGTATCTCTCTATTTCCTGCTGGATGTTATCAAATGTTGCTCCTTGACGTCATGCAGCCACCTACACAGCCTTCGTCTTAGGATGTGTAAGGCGTTGCCTCGCCTCGCCTCGCGCCTTACCGCTTAAAATGTGTGAGGGGGGTGGGTCGTCTCGCCTTACCGCCTTAATAACCATGACTCGGACGAACCATGTTTCTGGTAACTATGGTTACAGATGATACCAGAGCATCAACCTTCGTTGCACAGACACATGTGCATGTGGGCCTGTGGAGGGCACACGATAGACGTGTACCGAGAGGTGGTTCTGGGCATTTGCCTCATATGCGGTGTGCTGCTGAGGGCATCAGCCCTTAAGGGGGTTAATGTAAAATACCCCAAACCGTTAGTGCGATAGCCTATGTGCCTCAAGTGGAGTTGTGATGGTGAGATTAGTCCCATAATGCTTGTCTAGAGTGAGTTGTAGCAGCATATAATGCTTGTTGAGCCCAAATGTAGTACCTCCGGTTAGCCCTTTTACACAAAACGATGATAAAAGTGCAAGTGGGGTGTTATGTGTTCATGGGCCCGCCCCACGGTGGCTGAGCTTTGAGTAGATTTTGGGCCAAGGTGTTACAACTCTCTCGCCCCTTAAGTTTTATCCTTTCATGTCATTGTTTGTCAATGAATTGAAATCTCAGAACAAATTTCAACTCATTCCATCACATTGGATCCTTTAGGCCGTGTACACTTAATTCTTTGCAAAACTAAATCACAATTTAAACGAAATGAGAAAAGGAAAAATGGCCATAAGATTGATCAGCATGTCAACTGAGCCTAACCATTTGCTTCTGTTAGTATCTTGATCAGTCAAATATACTCACAATTAGAAAAAAAAGATTTATTGCTGAATCATCCAAACGTAATCCCACTGCGATGTGCCAGCACAATGCAAAACTATTATTCTTCCGAGAAACTTCACAATCCGGCAAACGAAACATCCAAGCGGACGCGACACTCTTATCATCACCGCCACACATGCAATGCACCGAAGCAACCACAAACCAGGACCTACGGAAAATCCAGCAAGTATCACTATTCGGTAAATGCTAACTCCGCTGGCGCAATCACTCACCACCTCGTAACATACATACATGCCAAAAATACTTAATAACTAAGCGTACGCTATTTCTCCACAACATTCCGCAGCATTCCACTCACGAAGCCCCCTACCGCGGACTCATCACACCAAAGACACTTGTCCCATATAAACTAGATTTGGCCAAATCAACATCGATGCATCAATCGATGGATGAATCAAGAACCACCTACCAAGAAGCGAAATGTCATCTCGGATCTGAGACTGAGGCCTCCCTCCAGTACGATAGGAATGAGGCTAAGCGCCAGGAGGGGAAGGAGGAGGATACTATCTGCTCACCGGCGAGGAGTCGGGGGACGCACCGCTCGCCTCCGGCCCTCCGGTGGTTAGTTAGGGCGCCTCCGTTCCCTTCCCTTCGGTGGTGGAGGTGGAGAGAAGGAACAAGTAATCGAGGGATCGAGGGAGGAGGAAACTTACGAGCGAGACGGTACTCTTCCACTGGCAGTAGGGCCCCCAAATCTGTGTCCTATGGTGGGATCCACCCGTCAGTGGAGCATCTCGTGGAGCCAAGTATCCAACCTATTCGAGTCCGACCGAGCCAAGTGCCGCGTCCAAGCCGCACGCACGCACCGCTCGTATAGTTGGTTACTTCACTTGGTTCTCCGAGACGAGCCCGAGTTAAAACCCTGGCCTCCGCGACACGCCTCACGCCGGTGAGGAGGAAGCGGCGCTGCGGTGGATTTGGCGGCGCGCGCGCACACACGTCTCCTGCCCTCTCTGCGCCGTCGTCGAACCTGAAGCTGAGGCCCCCTCCCGATTCCAACCCCCCGGGGCGAAGGATTTGGGGGAAACCTCGCGGAGCCCGTCCTTGTGCCCGCCACGGAGAGTGGCGGCGACGCAACTCATCAAGTTAGTTCTTCTCTCCTTGTCGCTCTCCTCTAGGCGGTTAGGTTAAGGAATTACGTGATGTTGGAACATGCCATGGACGGGAATAATTGGGGCCTCTAGGGTTTGGTTAAAGAACTGCAAATCCGGCTCGGTGGTTTCTTGCATGATGCTTTAGACATTAGTGTTACTAGTAGGGTGCTCGTGCGTTGCAACGGATCTTAAATAAATAATACCATAAATGTTAAATTGTGTCAATGTTTAACCCAGTTATATTATGACAGAATAGTATACCATTGGAATTTGAAAACATGCTAGGCTGCTCCCAATCTTTGGTTCTCAACCCACCTTTACCATTTACCGCTCTAGTCCTATCAAAAGGAGAAAAAATATCTCCACTTTTACTACTCAGTATCTTTTCATTACATGTATCATAAATAGTTAACATCCAAAAATTTATCAGTTTACATAAAAGATTTTTGATGATAAAAGCCCAACAAGAAGGAGAAAGCAGAGGCACATCTCATTGAGGCGGATGCTGACGACGGACTAGCGCTGCTGTGATGAAGATGCAACAAGCTTAAGGGGGAGATTGTTGGGTTAATCTTATTGCATATGTCTAGTTGTGTATTTGCATTAGTATGTTGAGTCTGTACACGTGCATGTGTGCACGTTAGTATTGTTTTAGCTTTTGTGCATGCGCATGCCTGCGTGCATGACGCGGTAGTTGAGTTATTTCGTTAGTTGGTTTGTTGATCAGTTCATGCATTAGTTGGGCATGCATGACTGAGCCACATGCTGCATGTAGATGCAGGCGATGTGGTGGCGTGTGACTGTGGAATGCGTGGTTTTTTTTTAACAGCAGGAATTCTCATCCATTTGCAGAAGTTTAGATACAGTTGGGATCTTTTATTCACCTATTTCACCTAAAAAACACCACTTATTCACCGTGATACAGATACACGTACAAATGTTGTTTAGAACTTTAGATTCAGTTGGTTTTCTACTGAACATCCAGCGACTGCCAGTCATGGAATGACAGCTTGTCGACCATCAAAATCCAAATAAACTAAGTGTGAGAATTTTCCTAAGCCCTCCAAGTATGGAGTGAGTGAAGGGTGTGAGCCACCAGGGGAGATATTAATGGCCTTGTACCTGGAATAGTTGACATGACAATACCATGACCGTCAGGAATGTAACTTCATGCCAAAACAAAAGTAAAATGTCATGATTAAATAAACTCGGATCATATAATACCAGCAATGGATTATTTGTTCTTATGAAACTTAAGTATACAACTTCCACTGGTATTATGTATACCTCATCTGCTTAGTAGGCGGTGTTGAACCAGCTGCACCAGATGTGAGGCATCCGGTTTGTGTCAGTACCCTCTTTGCATTTGCATTGGAACATTGTGCACCATTTTCCTTGAATAGCTCCTCATCTTTGGCGCACTTTTTGCATAGAGTAGAAAACCGATTCTTCACTGCATTATCAGTTCTGTTGTAGGCAAACCAACACACATGTCGGATATCTTATTTCACATATCTCATATTTTACTTTTGTTTTCACCTAACATCAAACCGTAACCAAATGCAAGACACCCACCTGCCTGAGACAACCTTCGCTATTTCAATCCATTCGTTACTAAGAACCTTTTAAGCTTGCATGGCAATTCCAAGTAGAGAAGAATATACCATTTGGCATTGTAAAGGTTCTACATCAAGTACAAATAGCTATGAAGACAGCAGGAGAACAATGCACAATAAGTGGTTTCTCATTTCTGGTATGCGCCATCACAAATGTATCAGAAGTTCAGAACACAAACATTGCAGTCAAATTAAAGGATTGGAAATGATATTACAAGATCACAAGAGATGCATGATCCCTTCTAGGCTTCACGTATCTACAACAGAACATACCAATCATATGTCCTACAAAGCATAAAACAATCACACCCTTTATCCAAAGGTAAGCAATCGAGGATAAACTCCAATCTGCATCCGTGTTAAACTCCATGGTCACAATTATTTGTGCATTCGGTTATTCTCGATCACTAAGGAAGTATCCAACACATACCGTCTTGCTCCAACATCTACATTTTGACCCCAAAAAAATCATAACATGCAGCATTGCCTAGTTTCAAGCACATCCACAGCCTGGCCCTAATAATTAAATTGCTAGAACACATAAAGATCTAACCTCACATAATAGCATGTCCTCTTCCCGGGACCACCCTCCTTTCTTGTACTATGAGTTCAAATAATTGTACCATCTGCAGCAGTAATCAAGCAAAAAAATAGAGTTACACAAATAACGTTAGAAAATCGAACAGTTTCTAACTAAAGATCCCTCCTTTATCAGTAGATTTACCCTAAAGCCCAAATATCTAACGAATCATAATAACCAAAACCAAATTATTTCTATTTTTTATATATGGCAAATGTCCTAGTCTGCACACCATGATTCCTAAATTGCTACTAAGAATTGTAACCTAAGAGCGGTACACTGGTACTACAATGACCAACTAAAAGTAAACAACACTATGGTTCCTAATTAAAAATGTAGGTTCAAAGTTGCTTTGGGCAAAATACACCTTATTTTCAAGCCATACCTTAATCTACACCTTCATATGGATTCGTAAATATGCTTTAGTAATACAGTCCCCTAGCTAAATTTTACATGGTAGGTTATGTTCCTTACTTATTCTAACCTACCACTTTAAGTCAAAAAAAACTTAGCTTGTTATATTAGAGACCACTTATTCTCAGGTCCTAGACCTTATCACTAGACACACATCAACATACCGAAAACACCTGGAGCAGCAAACTAAACTTTTGCACAACAGAAATGAGTACACTATGTATTATCTAGAATTTGCATGCACGTACTAAAGGAATTAGAAGAATAAGCAAGTCTTTGTACCTTATCAAAATTAACAACAAATATTGCAACAGGTACATGCCTATCCATCTCTTTTGCAGAATAACCAGGCTCCATGTCAAAGATAAATGAGTATGGCCTCTCGAACATAGGCTCTACCGTAGTTGCTTCTAACTCAAACAGAGGGAACATAGGCTCTACCTACGGTACGGTTCTGACTCAGGGGAGGACGGGGCGACGAAGTAGAGGAGGCCGGGGGTGATGAGGTCGTGGGAGGCCGGCGACGACGAGGCTGGCGCGAGGTGGAGGAGGCCGCGGGCGACGAGCTCGGGGGAGGCCGGAGCGCAAGGTCAGGGCGAGACGGAGATGGCAGAGGAGAAATGGCAGAGGAGGAGATGGAGATGCCAAAGGAGGAGATGAAAGACTCTGTTAATATAGAGATATTTTCGGCAGCCCGCCCATTAAGTGTAAATTTTTATTTTTCCGCCCAAGTATCACAGACGGTTCGTATCACGAACCGTCTGTGATAAGAGTCTCATCATAGACGGTTCTTAATACGAACCGTCCGTGATGAGAGTCTCATCACAGACGGTTTTTGTATAAAACCATATGTGATTTTAGGGTTTTACCATGGTTTGGAATTTTTCTTACTCTTCGAATTTACCATGGATTGGAATTTCCTAAACCATGGTAAAAATCCAAGCCATGGTAAATTTGAAGAGTAAGGAAAAAATCCAAGTTATGGTAAATCTAAAATCACAGACGGTTCTAACCACGAACCGTATGTGATATTCTCAGTATCACAAACGGTTCGTGGTTAGAACCGTCTGTGAAGTATCACAGACGGTTCTAACCACGACCGTCTGTGATATCTACATATCACAGACGGTTCTCTAGAACCGTCTGTAATAGTTACATATCACAGACGGTTCGTCTTGTAACCGTCTGTGATTATTTTATCACAAACGGTTTCAAAGAACCGTCTGTGATGAGACGTCTTCTATGGCCTGTTTTGTAGTAGTGATTAAAAAATATCATCCACATTAAACCAACAAATTAACAAAGAATATACCAAATCCAACACCAAGCATATTTGGTTTTCTATGTCTTATACCTGATTTTCAAATTAACAAAGAATGTAACAAATCCAACACCAAGCATATCATATTTTCTATGCCTTATGCCTGATTTTCAAATTAACAAAGAATGTACCAAATCCAATACGTGCTTTCCTTTTATATCTGATTTTCTATGTATTATCACATGGACTAAATCCAACACAAAGCATGGGAAGGGGTGCCCATGCTCACGCACCAATCATAGGTGCACATGCACCCCTTCCTTTGCGTGCCGATGCGATGTAATCTTGCACTGTTGCTCATGTTGCCGCGTCACAAATAATGTTTCATATGCACCGTCCATCGATTCACCGAGCCACCGATGGCGAATGGTGGCGATAGCGACGATTAACACCCAAGCTTAAAGTTGTGTGTGATGTGATGCATCATGATTTCATGTGACAAAAATTGTATATTTTTTTGTGGTACATGTGGATAATACATTTGAAACTGCGAATGCAAGGTAAAATAAACTAGGAAAACAATTCAAAGGAAAAAGTGTTTTTAAAAATGTTAAATAGTGTTACATAACGTTTTAAATAGTGTTAAATAGTATCAAAATACTGTTCACTAATTTTTGAATCGTCGGCCAGCACGGCGGCTCCAGTTCTCTAGGACACAGACATGGTGTCATTTTTGCATTTGACACAAAGATGATGCTACTTTTTAATAGTTTAAGGCATCAACAGTACCATTTTAGCTAAAAACTCGTTCAATAGAATGATTTGGGTAGTTGGAATCAATTCAATACGACGGAGGACGGCGATTCGAACTTAAAAAAAAAAGAGAGGATCTGATGCATAGTTTAGATCCAGATTCAATGTAATAAAATAATATTATGTGGAATTAATTGAACGAACCAGAAGTTTTCTTGCTCTTGCCACCAGCGTTCTGCCTCATCACCGGCAATGGGAAGGAATGCAGTCACTGGGAGGACAGGGATGGGCTACTCTCTAATCGCCACCTCTGGATCCTAGCACCGGGAGCCCGGGGAAGCGATCCTCGTCGGTTGCTGCCTCAAATCCGGCCGCACCATTATTTATATCATTATATGTGTTTTAAATCATCGAGTATGCACTGTAGAGTGCATAATTATGTATTTGTGGATTTTGATAAGATAAAACAATGTTGAACCTAGAATTTTGTGCACCCCCAAAGCCCCACATGGGTCCGCCCTCGCGTGCCACCTCGTTTTGCTCCCGCCTCAGCCGCGCCATCTCCTCCATCGCCCGTCTCCTCCTCCTCCTCCTCCTCCTCCTCCTCCTGCCTCTTCTTGTGATTGAGGAGGGAGACGTTGGTCTCCTAAACGGAGAAGAACATGGGGTCCAACTCCGTCAGCCATTGCGGGTCTACTGCGGTGACGCACTGCATGTATTCCTTTGTTGTCAGAACAAGCTCGTGGTAGACAACGTAGTCAGGGGTATAGCCAGGACCGTAGAGCGCGGTGCTGGGGTGCAGGTGGCATGGCATCCCATTCCGGCAGTTGACATACTCCCCGACGCCCTTCAACCTCGCAGCATTATGGAAGTACTAGTGACTGGAGGCAAAGCGCGCGCACAAGGACAGGGCGGAATCCGGCGGCCAAGAAGAATCTGGGCGACGTGGCCCACCTGGCTGCGCGTCCTTTCTTCCTCTATTCTATTTACCTGGTAAGATGCCGAGCAGATAGCTCCCCCATGAGAAGCATCTTTGCTAGAGTCGGGTCCAATGGGAATTCCACCATCTTCCAACCTATTTCTGTAAGGGCACCAACATTGTTCAAGGCGCCTAACACCCAGGGCTGGTACATGGAGTTGAGGATGTTCTCCTGTGGAGATGGGTCCATGAAGTCAAAATCTAGCAAGTTTTCGACTTTAGAGGGATTTCAATAAGAGAACCACGTTCCACAGGTTGGTCCCTTGGATCTCTGGCACGGCGTTAGGGAGCATCTCATTCTGGTAAGCTGATTCTGTGAACAGCCTGTAGCGTGTGCCAGGACCGGTTCTTCCCGTTGGAATATGAATTCTCTTTTGTATTTCCTTATATGTGTATGATATATTCTCTTGCAACATTCTTTTTGTACTCCCTATATACATTGTTCATTGGATCTTATGAATATACACACAATATTCATAACATAGTATCAGAGCTAGGACACTCACTTAGCTCCTTCTACTGCCATGAAGGCCGTCGCTGCGCTCCGCCGGCCGTCAACACCGACGCCCTTCCTCTGCTTCGCGACGCTGCCGCTTGGACCGCCACCCACTGTTAGAACTGTCCCGACGCCGCTTGACTCGTGGACGACGCGAGCCCGAACCCGCCGCCCCCTTGCTCGAGCTCGAGCCTGCCGCTTGATCGCCCCCGACGCCGACACGAGGACGACGTGAGCCCGAGCCGATCGCTGGAGTGCCGCCGCCGTTGTCTGCATGGGCTGCTGCCGCCGTCGCCGCCGAGGAGCTCGGGATGAGACCGATTTGTTTTAGGAAACCACCGATATTTTCGCTCGGGATGAGACCGATTTTGATGAGTCACGCGCCCGATCTTCCGATAGGTTCGATTTGGTTAAATCGTGAGGACGTTGACGCTTTGAGGCTTCCGACCAGCGGATCGTCACCGCATTCGCTACACCCGCGACGCTCGTCGTTATCGACCACGCTTGCACGCGATCGACCTTACCACGAAGGTTATTGTTCCTGCAAGCAATCGAAGCAACTCACAAGAACAAGGTAGATGCAATCTGAATTGTATTGTGGATATGGATGAAGTTTACAAGTGGGGTTCCTCAAACCGATAATCGCGAAAGCGCAATTGGCGAGAATAATCTTAGAAAACCCGCCTAAACTATGGCGGCCATCAGATATATAGGGGAACGTGAGGAGGTCGACCTAGGGTTGTGCGGTAGTGGGATGAAGCGTACACAACCGGACTCCGACCTCGTTACGTTTACAAAGTCTTATTAGTTTCCAAACGGTGACGCAAACACCTTGTGTTGCGTATTTACAGTGGAAGATCCGGTCGTAGGATTTGGTCCTAGGGTGGTCTTGAGGAGTCCATGCTATGTTTGGTCGTAGATTGTGTCCAACTTGTACTCGCTTTTCGCTCGGTTGTAGATTGCTCCAATCGAATCAACTTGTCGTAGGTCTTCTTGTAGTGGTCGAGATCTTCTTACGTGGTCGAGACCTTCTTGAACTGGTCGTAGTCTGGATTCTCGAGTACAAGTAAATCATCTCCATTAGGCAAGATCATAGAGTTCTCAAATAATACACTCATTTCTAGAAACGACTTTACCGATCGATTAAGTGACGTGCTCTAGTTCTTGTCATAGGACCGTGTAGTTCAAAGACCAGATCTGGAGGGTCTTGTGTCGTGCGTGTATCCAGAAGGAGAGATGTCCTCATCATACTCCCCTCTTGAATTGGAGTCGTCCTCGACTCAAGCTCATCTTCTTCTCCCGCGTATGGTTTCAAATCGAAATGTTAAATGTGGGCTAACCCCAAAATCTGCAGTAATTCTAATTGATATGCATTATCATTTATCTTCTTAATTATCTTAAACGGTTCTTGACTCTAGACATCAACTTTGATTTTCTTAATTAGAAACCTATCCTTTCTCAAATGAACCCAAACTAAATCACCTGGTTCAAATTTTACAACTTTCCTACCTTTACTTCCAAAGAACCTTATACCTTTGGTCATATGCTCTATATTCTCTTTTGTGGTTTCATGCAACTTGAGAATAAATGCAAGACGCTTCTTAGCATCTAGATTAATTTTTCAGAGGTCGGTAAAGGTAGTAAATCAATAGGAGCATGGGGGTTAAAACCATACACTACCTGAAATGGACTTACCTTGGTGGTGGAGTGTACTGACCTATTGTAAGCAAACTCAACATGCGGTAAACACTCTTCCCACATCTTCAAGTTTTTCTTTAAAACAGCCCGTAACATGGTGGATAACGTGCGGTTGACAACCTCCGCTTGTCCATCGGTTTGGGGATGGCATGTAGTAGAGAATGCAGACTTTGTCCCCAATTTATTCCAAAGTGATCTCCAAAAGTGGCTCAAAACTTCGCATCACGATCCGAGATAATAGTATTGGGCACTCCATGTAGCGAATGATTTCCTGAAAAAGCAGATCAGCTATGTTTGTAGCATCATCGCTTTTGTGACAAGATATAAAATGTGCCATTTTAGAAAATCGATCCACTACTACAAATATACTGTCTCTCCCTCTCTTTGTCCTAGGCAATCCTAAAATAAAATCCATAGAAATATCCTCCCAAGGGGCGCTAGGAATAGGAAGAGACATATAAAGTCCATGTGGAAGGAGACGGGACTTAGCTTTGTTGCATGTAGTGCAACGAGCTACGTAGCGCCGACATCACGCCTCATCTTTGGCCAAAAGAAGTGGGTGGCAAAGACATCTTCTGCCTTCTTTGCTCCAAAATGCGCCATCAAACCTCCTCCATGTGCCTCTCAGAATACAAAAAGACGAACAGAGCTATTTGAACGCATAGCTTGTTAGCACGATAGACCAAACCATCATTCAAAGACATAGTTATTTCATGTCTTCCCTCCTTTACAATGTTCAAGCACTTTCTTAAAGTCCAAATCAGTGACATATAAACTCTTGATGGCCTCCAAACCAAAAATCTTATGGTCAAGTTGAGATAACATGGTATAACGTCTAGAGAGCGCATCAGCAATCACATTATCCTTACCTTTCTTATGCTTTATAACATATGTGAATGACTCAATAAATTCTACCCAGTTAGCATGTCGTTTATTCAGTTTAGCTTGACTTCTAATATGTTTTAGCGATTCATGATCCGAATGTATAACAAATTCTTTGGGCCATAGATAATGCTGCCAAGTTTGAAGCACTCGAACTAAAGCATACAATTCCTTATTATAGGTGGAATAATTCAAACTAGGCCCATTTAGTTTTTCGCTGAAATATGCAACTGGTTTACCTTCTTGAATCAATACACCACCTATCCCAATCCCACTGGCATCACATTTAATTTCAAAAGTCTTACCAAAATCAGGGAGTTGGAGTAGGGGTGCTTGGGTGAGCTTCTCTTTCAACAAGTTGAATGCCTTCTCTTGGGCAGGTCCTGATGAGGACATCGCTAGTAATGCCAAAGACATCGCTAGTAACGCCAAAGCTAGTAATGAGACTTCAATAACTGGACCAATAACAAGAGCACGAGCCAAGAAGCTACAATCTCAGGTGAACCTGTTCCTTAATGAATATATCATTAATTTCAATAAGAATTGTATACTACCTAAAAACAATGTTTTACTTGTGCTCAGGTTTGAAGAGTCAACGATGGATGGAGATGAAGGACATGTGGCCGTCATCCAAGGAAGCACAAGTCTACGGCATGAATAATGAACGGCCTATGAATAGTGCCCCGCGTGAACAAGCTTGTGAGCGGTCGCGTGTGAGCGATGCGGCGTGCTACAAAGGCATGTGAACAAGTGCGTGTGAACAATGCGTGTGAAGAATCGCGTGTGAACAAATGCCATGAATAAAGGCGCGTGCTACGAAGGCACGTGAATAGTACCATATGGAAAATCTTGTGTTGAAAAGCCTTAGGCTAAGACTATATATTGAGGTAAACCCCATTGTAAGGGAACGAATTTGATAATAGAAAACTCTTGTTCTTTCGTTGGGCAAACCAACTTGAGAGGAATTGGGAGTTCACTGAAATTAAGATTGTTCAACCTTTTCCGCTGGGAATTGGGAGCGCGATAGAACTTCATCGGTGGTCGTGAAGTTCAGCACGTGTGGTTGGGCGAATTATAGAGTGCTAACTCTTGCATTGGCAACGGGGGATCACTACGGTTCATCAAATCCACGTGAGTATCCGGATCCTACGTCGAGAAGATCAGGCACCCGTATCATCTTGGTATCAAACGCGGTTTACTCGGTTAGGATTATTTACCCTTACTTTTAGATTGATTTATTTTTGTCCTATAGTCCATTAAACTGAAAATTGCAACAAAAAAAAATCCAAACCCTAGTTTTTTTGCATCTGTTAATTTTGTGAGTTTTGTTAAGTTTTAATCCATTAGAATTTTTGTTTAGGTGCTGATCGTTCGTCTTTATCTCCGTAGCATAATCTTTGTGTCCAATCCAAAATCCAAAAAAAAAAAAAATCTTGCTGATATTCTTTTCATCATTTGAGACTAGCTGTTGAATATTGCATCTAGGGCTGCTCTGAGTACTTCACACCTTGTTGAATATTTGTGACCTATGGAAAACCAAAAGAACAATTAAACCTAGTTTGGCCTTTGAAAAAAAAAGAAAGAGGAAGTTGAGCAAAAAAAAAAAAAAAAAAGAGAAGGAAAGAAAGAAAAGAAAGCATTGGCCGGATTTGGGTGAGACCTTAATCCATAAATTCAGATTGTGTAGTTTAATCTCTTGAGCAATCTCGTGCCCTTACATTCATATCATTGCAATTGGCTAGCGTCTCTCCTAGTACTTGGTGCAAAACGAGCTATCTAATCTTTAATTTCAGATTGCCTCTAGTTAGCTCATTCATTTGTTTGCATCGAGTCACATTAATCTTTGCATGTGTGTTCATAGACTTCACTTAAATCTTTTGGATCAGCACTTAGGCAAAGTATTCTAGTTTGGATTATTACTTAATTTTACAACATCAAGAATTTCAGATTGCTAGGATATACACTCTCATGCCAAGCTCCACCATATAACCGTTGTTGTGCTAGTAGTGAACACTCTTAAATTCGCTTGATCATCATTGTCTTTGTTGTCACTTCTACCAAGTGTAAGTTTTATTGGCCTTAATTCACTTTTAAGGGTAAGAACTTTACTTGGAGAGAGGACATAGTGAGATTGAGTGATTTCCACAAAGCATTATTATATACACAACTATTTGTTTCTTGCATAACTAACCATGTCGTGGAGGAGAACACCATGATGAGAGTGGTGGGACAAATGACACTCGTGCATTTGTCAAGCAATATCAATTTGGGGCACTCATGAACACTTTCAACGTGAGCTACACCAAGGGCTCAATCAACTCCATGAGAAGCATGATTCTTTTGTTGATCAAATTGCAAGGGATATGCAAAATATGGAGATACAAGTCGATGAAAATGTGCGCCAATTGCGGGAGGACATTGGGACCCTCACTAGGCTCATACAAGCTCGCAATGGTGGCGATGAAGCAAGTGTTCAAGGAGGAGAAGCTGCTGACATGTACCTCCCGCACCGCAACACCGAGTGGCGGCTAACGTGGTGCGCCCACCACGGCTAGGAGGACGAGGAGGAACCCATGGAGGGCGTGGCTGTGGTCTAGGTGGAGGCCGTGGTGGGCGTGGTGGTGCCGCATATGCGATGGAAGAGGATGGTGATTTTGCTTTGCATTACAATGACCATTATCGCCGCCCACGCAATGAAGATGATGGCTTGGGCAAGCTCAAGTTTTCCATGCCCAAGTTTGCAGGAGGGACTGATCCCAGGAGTATCTCACTTGGGAATTGAAGGTTGATAAAATATTCGTATACATCACTATACGGATGAGAGAAGGATACTGATTGGCATCACTTGAGTTTGAAGGTTATGCTTTGGATTGGTGGGAACAAGTCATTACTCAAAGAGTGAGAATGGAGAAAACCTGTTGCAACATGGCAAGAGATGAAGCGGAAATGAGAGCCCGCTTTGTTCCTCGTCATTACAAGCGTGATCTATTTGATAAATTGCGAATATGAAGGTGGAGCACATTCGTGGAGGAGTACTACAAGGAGATGGAGCTAGCCATGATTCGAGGCAAGGTTCAAGAACAAGAAGAGCAAACCATGGCACGCTTCCTCTCGTGTTTGAACCATCAAGTCAAAAGAATTGTCAATTTTCAACCTTATACCAATCTTTATGAGTTAGTGCATCAAGCTACAAAGGCGTAACGACAATTGCAAGAGGATGCTAAGTTTGCAAGATCAACGCCCTTTCTTCGCACGCACACCGCCCAATGGAGGAAGATATGGTTCCAAATCACAAATAAGCCAACAAACATCTCCAAGTGGTGGTTCAAGCTTTCGCACATCATCTAGCAAGAAGGAAGAAGCCACCTGTGTACAAGAAGGCCATCAAATCCAAAGACTAGTGTTTCCTCTTCTATGGGTTCTACAGCGAAGAGTAGCGGTATACAATGCTTCAAATGCCTTGGCCGTGGTCATATGCAAAAGGATTGCCCAAATAACAAGGCGATGTTGATAT
Organism: Hsuehochloa calcarea; assembly: GCA_036346395.1. Lineage (NCBI taxonomy): Eukaryota > Viridiplantae > Streptophyta > Magnoliopsida > Poales > Poaceae > Hsuehochloa > Hsuehochloa calcarea. Next base: position 29,057,822 of record CM070606.1, read on the forward strand.
TAGAGAATGGGGAATATGATTCTGCAAGTGAAGAAGAGAATGATCACTATGCTGATTTAGGGACATATGGTGATGCACATGAGGAGGAGCAAGATATAGAGTATTGTGAACCTGGTGTTGGTCCTATACTTGTGTGTGCTCCGACAGTGTTGAGTGTGCAACCAAAGCCTTCCCATGAACAGCGCTGCAATTTATTCCATACAAGAGCTCAAGTTAGCAAAGATGGTAAATTTTGTAAAGTAATCATTGATGGTGGGAGTTGTCGTAATTTGGCTAGCAAGGAGCTTTGCAATAAACTTGGGTTGAAGTACAAGAAACACCCACATCCATATCAGATCCAGTGGCTGCATGAGAGAGGTTCATTGAGTGTGGGATACACCGTGGATGTTGAATTTGAAATTGGCACTTATCAAGATACGGTGGAGTGTGATGTGGTGCCTATGGACGATGTCACTTGTCGCTAGGAAGGCCATGGCAATATGATCGTCTTTGTGATTCATGATGGAAGAACTAACCAATACAAGTTTTGGTGGAACAAAAACAAGTGGTGCTTCTACCGCTGACTCCTTCTCAAATTGTAAATGATAATGTGCGTAAGATCGCGCAGCAAGTTGAGAGTGAGAAAGGAGAGAACCAAAGAGTGTGATTCCACAAAAGGTGAGTGAGAGCCACAAGCCAAACCCGAGAGGTAAAAGCAAGAGTGAGGGAGAGAAAACTTAGTCATGATAGCCACCAAATCGATCTAAGAGAGATGAAAGATGATCCGCTTTGATGCACCTTGTATTATTGTACAAAGATGCATTGCTTTCTACTAATGATTTAACATCTCTTCCTAGTGCTATTTCTCAAGTTTTGCGGTGTTTATGACGACGTGTTTTCGGAGGAGATACCCATTGGTCTACCACCTATTCGAGGTATTGAGCATCAAATTGACCTAGTCCCGGAGCCCTCTTCCCAATCGATCACTGCACTGCATAAATCCGTAAGAAACTAAGGAGATTCAAGCGTCAAGTGCAAGCACTTTTGGACAAAGGGTACGACGAGAGCCTTAGTCCTTGTGCTGCTCCTGCTATTCTTGTTCCTAAGAAAGATGGTACTTGGAGAATGTGCATAGATCGTAGAGCTATTAACAACATAACTGCTCGCTATCGCCATCCTATTCCTAGGTTAGATGATATGCTTGATGAGTTAAGTGGTTCTACTATCTTTTCTAAGATTGACTTATGAGTGGCTATCATCAAATAAGAATGAAACATGGTGATGAATGGAAACCGCTTTTAAAACGAAATTTGGCTTGTATGAATGGTTAGTGATGCCTTTTGGATTGTCCAATGCTCCTAGTACATTTATGCGCTTAATGAACCATGTTTTGAGACACTTCATTGGTAAATTTGTGGTAGTTTACTTTGATGATATCCCGATATATAGCCATTGTTTGAAGATCATGTTGAACACATCAAACAAGTGCTAGAAGTGCTTAGGAAAGAATGCTTGTATGCCAATCTTGATAAGTGTACTTTTGCACTAGTAAGGTTGTGTTTCTAGGCTATGTTGTTTCACTCATGGCATTGAAGTGGATGAATCTAAAATTGAAGCTATTAGAAATTGGCCAATTCTCGTGAATGTTAGTCAAATTCGTAGCTTCCATGGGCTTGCTAGTTTCTATCGGCGATTTGTGAAAGATTTCAGCACCATTGTTGCCCCATTAAATGAATTAACTAAAAGGGAGTGATTTTTGAGTGGGAGACAAACAAGACAAAGCTTTTCTTGAATTGAAGAAATGTTTGATTGAAGCACCATTGCTTGCTTTACCGATTTCACAAAAACTTTTGAGATTGAATGTGATGCTAGTGGAATAGGTATTGGTGGTGTTTTAATGCAAGAAAGAAAACCTGTTGCATATTTGGTGAGAAACTTCATGGTGCACAATTGAATTATCCTGTTTATGATAAAGAACTATATGCTCTTGTGCGTGTGTTGGAAACTTGGCAACATTATCTTTGGCCTAAGGAATTCATAATACATTCTGATCATGAATCTTTGAAATATTTAAAGGGCAAGCTTAAATTGAATCGTAGACATGCTAAGTGGGTAGAATTCATTGAGACCTTTCCATACATTATCAAATATAAGAAAGGCAAAGAGAATGTGGTAGCTGATGCTTTGTCTAGAAAACATGTGCTGTTGACTCAGTTGGAAGTAAAGGTACCAGGGTTGGAAAGTTTGAAAGATTTATATGCTTCCGATCATGAATTTGCAGCTCCATATTCTAATTGCAAAGATGGAAAAGGGTGGGATAAATTTCATATTCATGATGGTTTTCTCTTTCGCATGAATAAGCTATGTGTTCCGGATTCCTCTGTGCGTTTGTTATTGTTGCAGAATCTCATGCAGGAGGATTGATGGGGCATTTCGGGAGGGAGAAGACTTATATGATGTTAGCTGATAACTTCTATTGGCCAAAGATGAGGCGAGACGTCGAGAGGTTTGTTCAAAGATGCATCACATGCCATAAGGCAAAATCAAAACTCAATCCACATGGTTTGTATACTCCACTTCCTGTTCCTAGTGCTCCTTGGGAAGATATTAGCATGGATTTTGTGTTAGGATTGCCTAGGACCAAGAGGGGAAGGGATTCAGTCTTTGTTGTTGTGACAGGTTCTCTAAAATGGCACATTTTATTCCTCGTCATAAGAGCGATGATGCGTCGCATGTAGCTGATTTGTTTTTCAGGAGATTGTGAGATTGCATGGAATGCCAAGAACCATTGTTTCAGATCGCGACGCCAAGTTCATGAGCTACTTTTGGAAGACTTTGTGGGCCAAGTCGGGACAAAGTTATTATTTTCAACGACTTGTCACCCACAAACAGATGGGCAAACGGAGGTGGTGAACCGCACACTTTCAACGCTGCTACGCACTCATGATAAAGAAGAACTTGAAAGAGTGGGAAGATTGTCTACCGCATGTGGAGTTTGCATATAACAGTATGTACATTCTACAACTCAATTGAGCCCATTCGAGGTAGTGTACGGCTTCAAACCAATTACGCCCCTTGATTTACTTCCTCTTCCACTACAAGAACGTGCAAATATGGAGGCTTCTACACGCCGATTTTGTGAAAAACTCCATGCCACAACTAAAGAGGTAATTGAAAAGAAGGTACGTGCTTATGCTTCCAAAGCTAACAAATCTAGAAAGAAAATGCTATTTGAACCGGTGATTTAGTGTGGGTCCACCTTCGCAAAGATCGCTCGCAGGCGTAGATCCAAATTGATGCCCCGTGGTGATGGACCATTTAAAGTTCTTGCCAAGATCAATGACAATGCATACAAGCTTGAGCTTCCGGTGATGACTATGGGGTAAGTTCTACATTTAATGTTGCCGATTTATCACCTTTCTTTGGACAAGATTGTACAGAGTCGAGGTCGACTCCTTTTCAAGAAGGGAGGATGATGAGGACATCGCTAGTAATGCCAAAGACATCGCTTAGTAACGCCAAAGCTAGTAATGAGACTTCAATAATCGACCAATAACAAGAGCACGAGCCAAGAAGCTACAATCTCGTGTGAACTGCTCCTTAATGAACATATCATTAATTTTAATAAGAATTGTATACTACCTAAAAACAATGTTTTACTTGTGCTCGTGTTTGAAGAGTCAACGATGGATGGAGATGAAGGACATGTGGCCGTCATCCAAGGAAGCACAAGTCTACGGATGAATAATGAACGGCCTATGAATAGTGCCCGCGTGAACAAGCTTGTGAGCAGTGCGTGTGAGAACAAAGGCGTGCTACAAATGCGTGTGAGCAAAGGCGTGTGAAAGGCGTGTGAACAGTGCCATGAAGCGAGGCGCGTGCTACAAAGGCACGTGAATAGTACCATATGGAAAATCTTGTGTTGAAAAGCCTTAGGCTAAGACTATATATTGAGGGTAAACCCCCATTGTAAGGGAACGAATTTGATAATAGAAAACTCTTGTTCTTTCGTTGGGCAAACCAACTTGAGAGGAATTGGGAGTTCACTGAAATTAAGATTGTTCAACCTTTTCCACTGGAATTGGGAGCGATAGAACTTCATCGGTGGTCGTGAAGTTCAAAGACGTGTGGTTGGGCGAATTATAGAGTGCTAACTCTTGCATTGGCAACGGGGATCACTACGGTTCATCAAATCCACGTGAGTATCCGATCCTACGTCGAGAAGATCGGGCGACCCGTATCAGTCCCCATTGAAAGGCACTCCTTTCTTTGTCAATTCATTCAATAGTGCGGCAATGGTGTGAAATCCCGCACAAAGCTACCGATAGAATCCAAGAAGGCCATGGAAGCTCCGCACTTGTGACACAATAGTAGGCGCCGCCAGCTTTGGATGGCTACAATCTTTGTCTCATCCACCTCAATGCCCCGTGGTGTCACAACATAACCAAGAAATGCAACTCGATCGGTGCAAAAGGTGCACTTCTCGAGGTTACCAAACAAACGTCGCCTCTCAAAGCATTAAAAACAAGACGATATGATTTAAGTGTTGCTCATGTGACTTGCTATAAATCAAGATATCATCAAAGTAAACCACCACAAATTTTCCAATGAAAGGACGTAAAACCTCGCTCATCAAACGATAAAAGTACTAGGTGCATTAGTTAGACCGAAGGCATCACTAACCACTCATATAATCCGAACTTAGTTTTAAAAGCAGTTTTCCATTCATCTCCTAATTTCATTCTAATCTGGTGGTAACCACTCCGCAAGTCAATCTTTGTGATGTGATCGTTGATTGAGCGTTGTAATGTGCTCGCTTTTCTGGTTGTAGATTGCTCCAATCGAATCAACTAGTCGTAGGTCTTCTTGTAGTGGTCGTAGATCTTCTTACAGTGGTCGTAGACCTTCTTGAACTGGTCGTAGTCCTGGATTCCCGAGTACAAGTAAATCATCTTCATTAGGCAAAGATCATAGAGTTCTCAAATAATACACTCATTTCTAGAAACGACTTTACGATCGATTAAGTGACGTGCTCTAGCTCTTGTCATAGGACCGTAGTTCAAAGACCCAGATCCGGAGGGTCTTGTGTCGTGCGTGTATCCGAAGGAGGGATGTCCTCATCAGATTTGTTTTAGGAAACCACCGACATTTTCCTCTTAAAAGAAGCTCGGTTTTGAAAAGAAAAAAACACAGGACGTCGATCTAACCGCCGCGCCGCCTGTTAGACTTCGTTGCTTTGGTCGCTGCGCCGTCCCGGGATCCGTGTTCGAGCCATCCTGGTGGTCATCAGTTGTGATCTCATTCTCAAGAACAAAACTTCATGGGACGAACTACATGTTGTAGTCTTCACTCATAGAGATCACGCTCGATCGTCTTCGCCTCTAGGGATATATCACTGGTGCTCGACCTTGTCCACCGTCGCCAGTTCAGCCTCCTATACAGCCTACTTCTGCACCTCCTGCACAAGATTAGGCCGCCAAGGAGGCAGAGGCCGCTGTCGCTGACGTAGCTGATGATGTCTTTCAATATGCCATAGACGCCTTTGAGCGCTGATGTGCTGATGAGATCTGTGTTGGAGCTATCCTGGTGGTCAACATCGATGACTCCATCCAACCAGACATTGTTGTTATGTGTTCCATTCGTCAGATCTGGGAGTACCTGTGTGAGCGATACTAGCAGAGCAACGATACTCAGTTCTTTTCGCTTCAGAGTGAGTTGGAGACGCTTCGATAGGAGGACTCCTCCGTCGATGACTTCTTCTGAGCCTTGGCCAGTCTTTGACGCCAGCTGGATGAACTGGCTTCTCCACTCTGCCAAGAGTGTCATAAGGTGCAGAAGGCGGATCATGATTACCTTCATCTTTATGATTTCGTATGCCATCTTCGCCGTAGTTTGAGCATGTTAGGCTCAATCACGAGCCGCCACCACGATCGATACCACCGAGACTCTTTTGACGCTTCGCGCTGAGGAGCTTCGCCATGGGTTAGTAGCACAATTTGTTCCAGTTGTGCTTGCTACCCCTTCTTCTTCGACTACACAAACGATTTTTGATTCGACTACAGTCCCTCCTCAGGTGTCTGTTTCTATTCCTATTTTTGTAACAACTGGGGTTCAGTGCAATAATTACAAAAATTTTGGGCGCGATTACCAAAGTTGTGCGGTACGAAAAAAGCAAAACAAGACATGTGGAGCTGGACGATCCAAAGGGGGGCAAGGAGGCCCTTCCTCGACAGGAGAATCATGACCTTCTCAGCTAGGCGACTCTATTCAGCAGCTATGCTAGGCTCTACTTTGGTAGCTCTCACAGCTCAGTAGGTTCTGCCAGTTTAGCTCAGACATCTCCTCTAGGTACTTCGTAGGTTCTAGATTATGATGCTTCCTTCCATATGACACCGAACTCCATATCTCTCACTTCACTTCTTTGTCTATTAGCTGTCAAGGTACTTTTTTGTGCACTAACTTTTCCGTTTCAGCTGTTTCTCATATTCCCTAGCTTACTATGCAGTTTCTCTTAGTGGGTCAGCTCACCGATCTCGGGTGTAGGATTGGTTTTGACTCTCACACCTGTTTTGTCTAAGACCGACAGACAAGAACAGTACTTAGGAATGGCCGACGCTATAGGGATTGTCAGGGTCTCTACATCCTTGACCGACTCCACACATTCCGCTACTTGCTTGCTCATATCACCTCTATGTCTACCTCCACCACCATTGCTGCCACGAGTTCTGGAATTTTTGCTTCAGTGACATCATCGTCTAGGTCACTTATGTGGGTCTCACCTTTCTTCATTAGTTCGTCGGGGTATCCTTGGACGTGTTACTGTTGACACGATCATGTTTTGTCAGAGTTGTAAACTGGACAAGTAGCTATAAATTCTTTATCATTCTAGTGAGTACTTATCTTCTCGTCCTTTTGACTTCGTTCATTCAGATGTATGGGGATCTGCGCTTATTATCTCTAAAAACAGATATAAGTTTTATGTGATCTTCATTGCTGATTATTCCCGTTTAACATGACTTTTCCCTATGTCTAATCGTGGTTAATTTCTTACGATTTATCGTAGCTTTGCAACGATGATTCATACTTTGCTTGATTTTTTTTCATCTGTACTTTTCGCTGTGATTCTTCTGACGAGTACTGTTCTGGCGCTTTTGGATAGTTTCTTTTTGAGTAGGGCACTCTTTACCAGTCTTCTTGTCCTGATGCCCATACTCAGAATGGGGTTGCTGAGCACAAACATCATCATCTGATTGAGACCGCCTGCATTTTCTCCTTACTTCTCTCGCTCCACTATAGTTCGGATCGAGAGTTTCTTTTGAGTAGGGCACTCTTTACCAGTCTTCTTGTCCTGATGCCCATACTCAGAATGGGGTTGCTGAGCACAAACATCATCATCTGATTGAGACTGCCCGCACTCTTCTCCTTACTTCTCTCGTTCCACTATAGTTCTGGACTGGAGTTGTTTCTACGATTACAGATCTTATTAACATGCATCATTCCACTGCTCTTAAGTATAAAAGTATGTTGTATGTTGTATGTTGTGAAAAACTAGTATGACTTACATTGGAAACAGATGTCGATGAAAAGGTTAGCTGATGGGATCGTCCACTAGATCGTGAATACGAAGACCCTTTTGAGGAACCAGAAGCACGAACAGGGGCAGGTGAAGGAGATACATTATCCAACGGGGATGCTACACATTTAAAACAACATAAGGAACATGATTAATTAATCATGTCACTGAGATGTAAAGAAAATATATTTACTTTACAGAAACAAAGCACAAATATCAAAAAAATTGGTTGAACTTTCTTTACCTGCAGAACTCGGCGTAGTCCTGCCTAGCCAAGGAGACACCAAGCGTGTTGGATGTTGCCCTTTGGGAGGCTCACGGAACTCACGACGAGGTGTATCTTCCCAATCCCTTCGACCGCTGTCCGAATCAGATCTTGCTACAATTTGCAAGCGCAACCATACTCTTATCAGCTTAAGCGTCAAGGCAGTCAGTCTCGGGAAAAAGAATAATAAACAAACAAAATACCAGGTATTCTTGAGCTATATATGCTCATGCCAACTGCTCTTGTTCGTATAGGCAATGGATGCCGATCTCTCACGTTCATTACGCCTACTATGAGATTCTCTATCATCACGGTATCCTCGCTTTTCACTGCTACTATAGCCAATGGATGCCGATCTCTCACGTTCACCACGTTTGCTGCGGGGTCATCTATCATCTTAGTAACCATACCTGAGGAGTGCTGTAACATTTTCGTTTTCAATACGGTGAATAGTAATTACTTCGGTTCTTAGATTTTCAAACTCTATTTAAAATTGTTTTATTTTATCAAATCTTCTAGATTCTAGATAAGCTCGAGTTTGTGTATCAAACCTCCTTGCAATTTCAGAATTCAAATTTCGAATTTGAATTCATGTTTTCGGATTTTGGGACACTTTCCCTATTTTCACCTCCTCTCTTGTTTTGGGCTCAACCCATTCTTCTTCTTGGGCCAGCCCAGCTCGCCTTGGCCCACTTCCCCTCCTCCCTTCTGACCCATCCGGTCCAACAGCTCCCCCCGGCCCATCTCTCTTCCTCTCGGCCTCTGGCCCAGCTGCTCCCTTGGCTTCCCCATGCCCGAGCCACTCCCCCTGCCTCTCTTCTCCCATGGTCAAGCGATTAAAGCCGGCCGCGACGCTGTCACTTTGCGCCAGGCTGTCTGCCAAGACTCAAGGCCCGCCGTCTCGCCTCAGGCCGCACTCGCCGTGGACTCCGACGCCACCACCGTGTTAGCCTCGCTTCTACCATGACACGCCCACACTCGCGTCACCCGCGTTGCCCTGTCGCCTCGCCTTGTCTCTCCTACACCTGCTCACCTGCCTCCACCTTGTCCCGTCGCTGCTCAGACACACCTGTGCCACCTTCGTCACGCTGCGCCAGAGCCACACCCGCCTCATCGCTTCACCTCGGCTGCGCAAGTCGCCGCTCTGCCAGAGCCGCCCATGCCGGCCACCTCGGAAACACACGCCTCCTCAACGGATCCTCCCCCTCCTGGTGGCTATAAGAGGACCCCAGCACCTCCTCTTGCCTTCCCCACCTTGCTCCCTGTAACATCCCAATTTTTAGAGTTTTCAAAATCCTTCAAATAGTGATAGTGAGAAAATTCACCATTTGGATTCATTTGAATATTAATTTAAAAAGCTCAATATGGACTTTAAGGACAAACTGATTTAATGTGCTTAATCCCAACATCAACAATTGTCAAAACTATTTTATTTATATTCTATTTGCTTGGACATATTTTATAGAATTTTCTGGAATTTTTCCAAAGTCATTTGCTATTTCCTAATTGCTATTTGCATTTTCTGGATTTATTAAAAAGAAAAATCTTTTAAAATCCTTGAACGATCCGGGCCAAGCCCAACACTATTCCACCAAGGCCACCATCTCGCCCGGCCGCGCTACCGCCAGTTGGATGCTTGACGCGTGCCCCTCGTTTTCGATCGAACGCACGCGCTCAACCCCGCCTTCCTCCGCTGGATTGCTGCCGCGTGGCCTCGCCCGCTGATCTCGTTCGCTCGCTCGCCCGCGCCTCACTGCCGCTGCCAGGTGGGACCGCCACAGGGTCGTCGTCTCTGCGCCTTCTTCTTCCTCGCGCGCCGCGCCATTGCCGGAGCTCCGAAGCCGTTCGACAAAACCGATTCGGTTCTGTCGATTCTTCGCACGACCCGCCAATTTGTAGCCAGATTCGTCCCAGACTCATCTCTAACCAAATCGCCATCAATCTCTCTCAATCTCCGAGAATCAAGGATTTCAAAATCCAGCCGTTTCGGACCCAAATTGGGGATTTTCAATTCTGGCGTCCCCTGGGCCTATAAATACCTCCCTTAGGATCGCCTAGTCCGCCGCAACCCAGAGCCACCACCCTCGTCTCCCGACGCTCTAGCGCCGCCGCAATCCAAGAATTAGGGTTTTGGCCGAGCTTCTTCTTCGGTGAATTGCGCTGCCGTCGTTGTCGCCCTTGCTCCACCGACCGCACCACCGTGATCGCAAGTCCTGCTACCTTGGGCGCACTCCTCGTCGTCGAGCATCGCCGAGCACCTCCCGACAAAACCCAAGCTCCACGCCGCTTCTTCCTCGCCACGGCCGCCACCGTCGCTGCCGGCCACGGTAGGGCACCCCGAGTGCGCATAGCACGGGAACAATCTGGTACCTCCATCGCCGGCGAAGTCGCCGTGTTCACGGTGACCATCGGTCCCGAGCGCCACCGCCGCTGTGGTCCAGCTCGGCCCGGTGTCGGCTTGATCTTTGGTATGGCGGCCGCGTGGCGCGGATCGGCACAAGACATGCGCGCGTGGCTCGGTCCACCGCACCAGATCTCCCTTGGTCCGGTGCACTCGGTCCACCGTGAACCCCGAGACTGACATGTGGGGCTCATATGTCAGATTTCTTTTTAAATTTATTTCTTTTTCCGGAAATTCTCGGCTGACGCAAGCATTGCGCAATAATCTGATTTTCCTTTATAAAAATAATTCGGGAAATTCAATAAAATCCAAATTAGGGTTTTATTTGATTTTCAAACTTCCAAAGCCCATATCTTTTACATCCGAACTCCGATTGAGCCCATTCAAATTTGTAAATTTATATAAAATTAAGATCTATTTAATGGTGAATTTTATTTGATTTTTGGAGTTTGTTTTGCCTCTGTATTTATTTGTTTTTGGTTTCTTTTGTCTCGTTTGCGAGTAGACGTCGATACTTCGGGAAATTTTGCTGAAGAAGGAGCACCTCCTCAAGATTAAGATCAAGACCAATATCTAGATCTATTCCAAGGCAAGTTATACCTTTGATCATATTGAACCCAGTTTTCAAAATACTTTGTTTCAATGTATTGCATTCTATTTCAAGTATTTATTTAAATGATTTTGGGATAGTTATTAATCCAATTTGTTATACCACCTTGTCTATTGTATACCATGATCTTTTGTCACCCTAGGTTGGTTAATTATTATTTGGTATTATCGTTGCACCAACGTGGGTTGGTTAGATACGAGTAGTTTGCTTAGCCATGCCACGAGTCATCATTTCATGTGAGTTGCAATTATAAATTTGACTAAGTGATTATGGAACTGTGTGATGAAACTGTGTGTGTTGTGTGCTGTTGCTCGTTGATGGCATGTGTTGCACTTAATCAACAGGGTGGGAAAAGATTTGAACTGAGGCAAGTGGTGGATCTGTGTGAATGGTGGAACTGTGATATAAACTTTATGATTTGGGAAAAACTGGAAGTCTTGCCTTGGTCAATTAAGGACTTAACTTTGTGTGCCATTGAACTGGGCCTTACTGTACGACCACATGCCTAGTATGGGCTGTGCCTAACTTAGTAAGTTATGAAGTCTTGACATTGACAACTCAGGTTGTATTTAAACTGTGTGATGGGCTGGAGGTGTGATATGTCACATCATGATTCGGTTCACGATCCCCGCCCAACGGTGTGTGTCGTTTCAAGGGCTGTGTGTACAAATTGGACGGCAGGAAAGCACATCGGGAGTGTCATTGTTTGAGATGAAGTCTCTGAAAGGTTTTGTTATGGTCAGTGCTAGCTACACTGATTGTATCGTGTGGGTAAAGTGTACAACCTTGTAGAGTGTTAAACCAATCTATTCGAATAGCCGCGTCCGCAGTTATGGACATGCTCGGGAACTTCACACGAGGGGTAGATTTTCATAAAATAATTAGGAATGGTCAGCTGTGTGAGATAACTTGTGCAACTATGTGAATAACTTGATTAGACTGTGTGTTCTTTGTGAAATCAATTGTTAACTTATTATTGTCTATTTGTTTTGAATTATGCTTTCAATCTATTATTTGTATTCAATTGCAAATGTTGCATTTCCGCAAAATAACCACAGATGCCATTCCTTTGGAATAAGCCATCATGTATAAATGCATTCTGTGGTATGACTTGCGAGTACGGTGTGTACTCACTCTTGCTAAACAAATCAACAGAAGTGGAGGAGTCGTCGCTTGCTTTTGAAGAAGAGTTCTACGAAGGTTGATCGTTAGGGTCTTGATCCCAGTCAGTTGCCTGTGGTAAATTGATGGGAGCCCACTGGAGTTATTTCGTTTCCGCTGCAGTTTATTTCTTTATTGTCAGCCTTATATGGCTTAATAAATGTAAAACTCGATCGTAAGGTCCCAATAGTTATTTGTTATTCAAAGTACTCGTTTATTCTTATATTCGTTGTATGGATGTGATATTTCATCAATGTTGACACTGTGTGCACTAGCGTGATCCTGAACTAGTGCAGAATACACAGAGGGTCCAGATTTGCATATTTGGGTCCCGACACCCCCCCGCTCCGCTGGTAAGCCTCCACCAAGCACAACCGGAGCTGACACCCGAGCTCCTCTTCTCGACCGAACCGCCTCGCCGGTGATTCGTCGCTCCGGTGAGCACCCTGCCAAACTGACCTCGTCACCACGTGCCCCACAACCCGAGGAAGCCATCCCGCATTTCGCTGACCTTCTTCTTCCTCCTCGGCGAGCTCCCCCGCGCACACTCCCTCACCACCGCCCCGGCTCGCGTTGCTGGACCGCTCCGAAGCACCTCCGGCCTCCCCGCCCGGCTCCACGCCTCCCTAGTGGCAATGCGCGCTCAGACGCCTTGCGCTCGCCATTGCGCCACTCTCATCACGGCGCTTCACGCATGCCGCGGCGTTGTAGCCGCTTCATCGTGCTAACGCTGCACGGGCCTTTCTCCTGCCGCTTCCACCGCCATGCGCTCGCCTCGCCGATGGCCTCCCACCCCTGCCCTTTCCCGGCTCCGCAGCTCGTCGACGCCGGTGAAACCCCTAACGCCCTGGTCTTCCCCCCCCTGCTCTATTTGCATTTCGGACCGGAGCCGTGCGCGACCAAATCCCGATCGGGACTTAAGACAAGCGGCGATTAGCCGTGTTAATGATGCCCTAACCAATCATTAGCCACTAAGTGTTGTCCTAAAGCCCCTTTTTAACTCACTGACCGGCGGGCCCTTGGACAGTAATGACAATCTTTTAATACGCAGGAATTCCCCCTCCTTTGACCGACAGGTGGGCCCATGCACAGTGTGCACTTGGTGCACCATGGACCGGTGCACAGTGCATGGTGACCTACCGGTCCATGCACTGTGCACATAGACCAAGCAATGTTCGTGGGCCCCACAAGTCAGTGGGCCCGATTCTCTCTCCTTTCTATTTTCTTAAATTAATTCAAAAGCTCAACTTCGGAAGCTTCATTCTCCTCCGTTATAACTTCGATTCAAGTGAAATTTGTTCCTAAATTTGTCTGAATTCAAGATCTTGCTAATGACACTGGTCTAATTTAATTTGGAGTTTATTTATTGTTTCTTTAGTATTTATTTATTCTCCTTGCTTGTAGCTCTTTTTCTGGTACGTTCGTCCGAATAGTATTCGAAGAAGTGGGAGATCTCCAACTTAATCGAGCACAAGACTATCAAGACTCTCTTGCCTATAACCAAGGTGAGTAGACACTTTGATCATTTTGAGCCTACATTTTATGTAAATTATATTCGTTTAAATTACCAAAATTGCATGCATTAATTCTTTAATCAAATGTATGTTAAAGCTTAATGTAGTTAAATACCCATTTGTTGATTAATTACTTATTATGACATCCTTAACAATTGAATCCATTATTCCATGTCACCTTAGTAACTATATGGTAAATACTATTTATAGGTTGTACTTAAGCGATATACTAGTCTTGCTTAAGTACTGTGATATTAAATGTCATAATCATCATCTCTTTTAAACATGAAAGTGGTTTTGGGCAGTCATTGTGGGTAAATGACTGAGATGGTTGTGTCAACATTTTTACTACTCGAAAACTGTAATAACTTGTTGTTACTGTAACATCCCAAAATTGGTTTGTGTTTCAAATGTAATAAAAATGAGGAGAAATTAAAACTTTTTCTCTGATCTTGATTTTCGTAATCATCCATAATTTTTGTAAAGGAATTATGTGAAATCAAAAATCAAATTGCCATTTGGACACCAACACAAATCTCCTTCATGAAAATCTTGTGCCCAACCTTTGGAAATAATTTTCATTGGACCTAGGAGTGATGTTTAACACCTCAGAATTATTTCATAATTTTCAGAAATTATTTGATAATTTTTGAGACAAGTCAAACATTAGTCAAACTCCTAAAATAGCCTTCTGGAATTTTTAGAGAAAAATGCAGTGCATAAAAGTCTCTGAAAATTTTATATAAGGTTCCTTCTTCTGTCAGCAAGCTCCAGTTAAAATTTCATAATTTTTGGAGTTTGTTTGCTATCCCAAATAATTCCCCAAAAATCAGTGATTCAAATTCAAACCCTAACTGGTTGTCACTGTTCCTCGGGTTCGGGTCAGACTCGGGCTCGAGCCACTTGATTTGGTTCAGTCAACTAACGCGCGACCGCATGACGCGATCGGGCGCGGATTTGCGAAGTCGTTGATCGGCATCGAACGGCCCACGATCGCGTGAACGTTCGGACCATCCGAGCGCGCTGATCCATTTGAACCGTTGGATTCTAAATCAACGGCTCACGATCGCGTGAACGTTCGGACCGTCCGAACGCCTCGCGCAACGTGAACCGTAGGATCCAAATCAACGGTCCAGGATTAAGTGAGCGTTTGAATCGTTATAATCGACCCGTTCTTTTTCAGCCGTCCGATTAAATCCAACGGCTGGCGGCTATCGTCTACCTCCGTCGCTCGCCGCCGTGGTCAGCGAAGAGTGGGTGAAAATTTCAGAGCGTGGCGGCGGGTCACTTCTCCTTTCGCCAACGGCTCTTCCGCATTTAATGCTTCCGTCCCCGCCGCCCAAGTCTTCGTCCTCCTCGAGTGCACTTGCTCCCATCGCCTCGGCCGACCTCAACTCGAGCCCCACCATTTCCCTCCCGTTGCTTCTTCCTTGCTCCTTCGGCTATAAAACTCCTCCAGTGGCTTCCCTAGCTTCTTTCGGTCACCCTTGAGCTCCAGAGCCACTGTTAGTGCATTGTTTGAGCTCAATTTCGAGTTTGCACCTTCGGTCGCCATTGTCGCCATTGCCGAGCTTCAAAGTTCTTCGGTGAAAGTGGTGCTCCGGTTTCTCTCGCTCAAATTCGTTGCTGCCCCTGCTTCCTCTCCTCTCTGGGAGCAATAACCCTCACTCAATTTCTCGTTTGCTTGCAGAGAGCAGATCAATTTCGGTTTTCCCCCAAATTCGGCCGAAAACCTTCAATTTCGTCTCCAGCTCGGGTAAGTCGTCCATTGCTCAATTCTTTGCTGCTGTAGATGCGCATTAGTATTAGAATCTTGTTGGTGCTCTTGGTTAGCTTAGCCGTGCTCTAGATCGCCGGCGATTAGCCGGAGATCCTCCCTGTTACTTTTGTCGGACGAGAGCGCGGGTCGTCTTTTGTCGATGAATCTGGACCGTCTGATCTTCGATCGACGGCCCATAGCAGAGAGAGCGTTCGATCGATTCGGGTCCGCGCGGGACGTTGGATCCCAGATCAACGGCTCGCGTGCGTGGGCGCTGTTCGATGTACTTCCAAGGCCGATCGATTCGCGTGAACCGTTGGATCCAGATCCAACGGTTGACGTTTAGGGTTTCGCGGCCGCGCGCGCGCGCACATCAGCGCCGGAGTTTGGACCGTTGGATCCAAGATCAACGGTCCCGATTCGAGTGAACGTTCGGACCGTCCGAAAGATTCGATCCGTGTGGACCGTTGGATCCAAGATCAACGGCCTATATGCGTGTGAACGCTCGGACCGCCCAACGCCCCGATCGACGTGAACCGTTGGATCCAGATCCAACGGTGAGCGCTTAGGGTTTGTGAATCCGCGCGTGCAGTTAAGCGCTGGGACGCGGACCGTCGGATCCAAGATCGACGCCTCGCTCGCCACGTCATTTCAAAATTCGAATTTCCGAGAGGATTTATTTATCAACGAAAAATGTGATAACTTGTAAAATGCATAACTAATTCATTTTAAATCCTTTTCGTTGATTCAAATTTTGTGGGTTATGTTTTGAATTAGACTTTAATTTAAAATGTTTCCAAACCCAGTATAGCTCCAGAAATTTTTGCTAATGAATAGTAGCATTTTTGATTTATAAAAGCTGAGCAAAATTGTTTTGGTCATATCTTTGGCATTAAGAATCCAAATCAATTGGTTCTTGTTGCTAAATTCATTATAAATCAAGACCTTGCTACTGTAAAAATTTTAGAATTTTTGGAGGGAGTTTACTGTTGGGTCCTTGCGTTTTATTCGTTCTTATCGGTTGCTTTTTGCTTTCTCGTTAGGATCCGAAGAGCACGTTGATAATATTATCGATCCTTAGCAACACCTTGACCCACAGCAAGCAGGCAAGATGTTTGATCATAAATGTCCCATTACTTTCAATGTCTAATATCTTGTTTACAAATTATATGTATGCATTGCTTTTGTGTCCAATTATTTTTGTCCTGCTTAGAGGTAGTTATTCCTAATGCATTGTTGCCATTAAATTGTTACCCCCTGCCACAACCCTAAGTTATTAATATCGCTGGTGAATTAGAGCCCGGTGATTTAATTATGCTCTTTTATTGTCTTTTCGATGTCATGCTTAGAAATGCTTAGATGTTGGTAGTATTGGGCGATCATCGATTTTAGTCGATGATCTTGATCACACATTTATTTATTATTCCATTATGTCCAGCACTTGTGCTTTGTTACTTTGTTAAGTCAAAAACTGAAAATAAAATTGTTTTAGACTTGGGCACAATGGTATGTTGGTGTGATCTGTTGGTGTGAATGGAATGGTGCCTAGGTCATCAAGGACCGAGTTACTTGTGTCACTAAGCCAAGCGCTTATGCGTATAACCACGCGAGAGGATATGGGACCTCTCTTGACTTAGTACTTTGGCGTGGGTTATCTCCGAGTCGCAGGAGGGGTTGTGTGTGTTGTGTGAAACATGATATGTGTTCTCGGTGTTCTTGTGTTGGGTGTGCGGTGGTGGAGATTCCGGTAGGCTCTCCACCTCGAGGAGCATTGTAGTTGTCAAGGCTTTACCCATGACGGGTAGTTGACCGAGGCTTTACAATGACTCAGGACACAACGTATGGGTTTCTATCCATACGGGCGGCTCGTGAATAATTCACAATATTGGAAATGTCTCGAGGACTTAGCCGTGCGGCATACCTAAGGAAGTGTGCTTAATCTAGTGGCAAAAGGCGGCCCGCGTGTGGGTACATTGGTACACCCCTGCAGGATAAAACTATTCGAATAGCCTCGCCCTAGGTTATGGACATGCTTGGTAAGGTCGTGCAAGAACTAGACTACAACCTTTTAAAATTAAAATTTGACATGGTTGGCATGAATGGGTAATTCATGCTATTGTTGTGGTGACTAATGGTTTAGTCACTTCCGTGATTGTTGTTGTCATCTCATCGTGATATTGTTGTCATTTACGATTATTTGAACATTAAAACCGATTTGTTAAATCGCTTTCAATCTATTACATTATTGCAACTAAAACTTGCTTTATGCTTAAAATTTGAGTCCTAACTGCTCCACTTAAATAAGCTTGCATATAGTTATTGTTCGTGTCTCATTATCATTCTTATATATCTTGCGAGTACATTCAAAGTACTCACCCGCTTTTTTCGGGCTTTTGCTTTTGTTTGAGAGGGCGAAGGTGAGCCCCAAGGGCCTCACTTTTTATGAAGTTGTCTTTGTGGATTCGACGACTAGCTTGGTCGGTCGGTCGGTTGCCTTGTGGGTTAAAGGCACACTGATTGGCTCTTTTGTTTATGGCCATCTTATGGCACTTTTGCTTCCGCTGTTAAATTTCTTTATGTATATGTCATTTGGCCGGTCGGTCTCTCTTTTGTAATGACTATCCTTTATTTATGTTATCTTCTGGTTGTTGTTTATGTTTCGGTTCTATGTGAATGAATGGAATTGATGCATGAACTTTGTAAAGAGGTGTGTATACTGCACTCTGGGAAGTATACATGTCTCGAATCTCGGATTATCTGATTTGTGATGCTAGGACCAAGTGGATGGTTAAGCATTACAAGCCGGATAAACCGGGGTCTCACAGTTACCGTCTGGGCGGATGGTAGGATTGATGGTATGTTGATGGGTGCTAATGCAGCCCAAGGTGGATGGTATGTGGAATGAACCGCTCAGATAACCCTAAGGACTTAATCTTGTTATGACCTCCCGTGTAAAACAAGTACAACCATAAGTCTGTAAAATACAACTTGGCCTAGTAAATTTATTAAACTCTGAATGTTATCTCGCTGGAGGGGTAGCGGGATCGTGCAAGCACGGGACACGGTCTAGTTTGAATAGGACACCAATGCAAGGTAAAGTTGCTAGTCGTGCTAGATGTTGTGGGTAATCCAACTACGCTAGTTGTTGAGGTGAATATCCCACACAACGTATGGGCGTAACCCCATATGGGTGAGATGACGGAAGAGACGAAATATTTCAAAAGGTTACTGTGATGGTCGCTCAACTACATGACTAAGAAATTATGTGGGGGCAACGAGGATGATTATCTCTTGTGAGTATAGTGTACAACCTCTACCGAGTCTAAACTGTTTAAACAACCGTGCATACGGTCAAAGGCAGACATGAGAACTTACTAGAGTTAGTTCTATTTCAAAAACCTTTGTGGGAGGTATGAAAATCAGGTCGGGCTCACCTAGCCCTGAGATTGGATATTTTCTGAGCCATCGAGCTCAGCGGTGTTAATGACTAGAGGCAGCTCCAATCAAAAGAAGCATAAAGTAGAGGTTCTGACGGAGGGAGCTTCTGCTGCTATTTAATATTGCACAATTGCTCTCTTTAATAAAAATGCAATTTGGTTAAAATGCTAAGAGACTAGAGAACATAGATTTTTGCATTCCACTTCAACTCAATTTGCAAAACACATTTGACAATTGATGCGCGATACAAACAAGGGATAAATACGAGATTCTCAACAAGTTGCAAAATACATTTGCTAACTTTTAGAATCAACGCCACAAGGAGTAAGATACATGGACTTAAACCTTTTGTAAAACACATTCGCAAACTAAAGTCACATGCTACAAGGATTACGCATGAGCCTCGACTATTTGCTAAACACATTCGTAAATATTTACAATATGCTAACGAGAGCTAGAGCAAGCAAGACGAGTTATCAACACATGACACACTCAAACTACTATTCAAGATTCCTCTTAATAGTACGATAATCTATACTAGCAATCCGGTCTCCTAACCAAACACTGAGACCGGTAAAAGACTAGGAACACATGTTTAGCCCTAACTAGTTTTACCTTTGCCTTGCACATTTATATGAAGTTTGATGATGCACATCTTCACTTCAAGTTCGGGTCATTGTCTTGATATGCATCTTTCACTTGACCTCCATCAACACATGATGGATCTTATCTTGATTTGACAATCATCTCCTCTTCAGGATCTTGATGTACATTAACACATGATGCATCATCTTTTTGAACTTTGACTTAATGTCAATCAACTCATGATATCATCCCAAGTCACTATCATTATGAAACATAACCTAATTACCCAACTTATGGAATATGTTAGTTCCACAATATGATTGTCATTAATTATCAAAACATACTATTAATTGATGACAACCACCACAAGTGCAAATAATTGAGTATGAAACAATATAAGTATATATGAACTACGCAAGTTTTATATATACTCAAAAGATATGTTTCAAAGTAAAGACCATAAATATATATGGATCAAAGAATATGGATCAATACTAATGAAACCATAAAATATAGAGTGAACTCTCCTAAATGTGTGCATACACGAATGTGTAATAAAAACATATGCACATATTCAAGTTAAACTTTTAGTGGAGTTCAACCTATATTCTGAATCCGAAAAATTCAACGAAATATAAGAATATGATGTCGAATGCATATTTTCATGATTGTCACCTTTTTCATCAAATGAGACTACATAATATCATAGTTAACAAACGAGTTAGTCTCACATTTAAAGTTATCATTAATCACAAAAATACTCCATTAACTCATAATGATAGATCTAAATTCTTCAGCGTGTCGTGCGTGAGTCGACACCCTAGCCCACGGGCTAGCATAGCATAATCTGATTAGTTGCCGACCCTTATCGGCCCGTGCCTAATCGACCCTTATCGGCCCGTGCCTAATCGACCCATACCATGTCAGACGGGCCACCCGTTTGGCCACCTCTAAATGTTGGCTTGGAAGCTATATGCACAGGGGCACCACAAATACCTTTCCACAAACGAAACACCTCCGTTCGCAATTTCCTCCGTCCTCGAAAAAACATCCTTTCCCTCCGTATTGCTCATTTGTATGATGAGTGCGAAAAGTGATCGCAAAGTGCATAAAAATACAGGCACATGTATAGTCGGTGTATTCTTTCGTTTTTTTTTATAGTTTCTGAAAAACAACTTAGATTATCAATTTTTATCATAAATACTAGTTTAAGGCCCACGTATTGTTGCGAAATGTTAGTTTTTTTTTGGTAAGACTGCACCCTATTAGTAAGATTCTGCCCATGATCCCAATAAACACAAAATTTAATACCGGTTCGTGTTTTTTCACTAACGTTTGTCGGTATATAAAAAGAACCATAGGAGAGCATGTAGAATCAAACCCCTGGCTTGTTTAAAAATTAAGCGTTTATAAGCTGCTTAAGACAAAAGGCTGACTTTAAATTATAAGACAAAAAAAAAACCTAAAAGCATATTTGGCACGACTGCAACTTTTCTCAAAAGCAGTTTCTAGCTGGGTAGAAGAACGGAACGACTGAGCTGAAGACATTTAGTGTTTGATGGTATGCCTTTTAGGTAAACTAGTTGAAACTTCTAAGCTGAAAAGTATCTGAAATGTCCCTGAAGCAAATAACGGTAATTAACGATAACTAATATTAATGAACAGTAATTGACTATATTTAATGACAATTAACGATAATTAACCACAAGTAATGATAATTAACCGCAATTAACGACCGGTTGAGGAAGGAGGCCAGCCGAGGCGGTAGCGCCGACGGAGGAGGAGGTCGACCGGGGCTAAGGGAGGAGGAGGAGGTCGGCTGAGGCGATGACGTCGAGGGAGGAGACCAGCCGAGGTGGTAGCGCCAAGGGAGGAGGAGGCCGGGGCAGCGACGCCAAGGGAGGCGGTCAGCTGGAGTGGGAGGGAGGTGGTCAGGGTGGCGCCTAGGAAGGAGCCAGTCGGAGGAGGCGCAGAGCGTGCGGAGGAAACATACAACTAGTATTAGGGTTCGGTGGGTGGGATAGAGGCCGGTGGGAATTGAGATTATATACCTGGTAGGAGGGAGTAAATAACCTTGAATTCTAAAGGCAAATTCGAAAATTTAATCCGCTGAAGCTATGAAAAACTACCTTAAGACGACTTTAAATTAACCTCAATTTAAAAATAACTTCTATTTTTTTCAGAAAAAAACAGCCGCCGTCCCAAACCCCCGAGCCGAAACAAACAGAACTGATGTATTTCCCTTCAGAGAAACTCCTCTCAAGCCCACAAAAGCAGTTGAAGGAAAATCTGGTCCCACTGGGCCACTCCTCAGCGACGCACCAAATTATACAAACCTCCGAGGTTGGTCGTGCAAAATAGTATCTGCTACCCGGCGTCACTTTCACCACCCCACCGATAGGGTTCCGGCAACTACCCATGGCCGGCCGCCACCGTAACCCACTGCCCCACTCCTTGCCCCGCGGCGGCGGCGGCAGCGTCGGCGGAAACCACCCGCCTCCTCCTTCGCTCCACCACCCCTATCACCCCCACCTCCCGCCTCACCACCTCGACGACTTCCGCGAGCCGCCGCGCCTCCCACCGCACCTCGACGACTTCCGGGACCCGCCCCGCTTGCCGTCCGGCCACCCCGATAACTTCCGCGAGCCGCCGCCGCACCACCACTTCGCAGGCCACGGCGGCGTACCCCTGCCGCCCGCGCCGCACGTGGTGGCGGTGCTGGAGGAGCTGCTCGGCGCTGAGATCGAGGAAGCGCACGCGCTGCTCGGCCAGAACCAGAGGCTGGCCGCGACGCACGTGGCACTGGTGCAGGAGGTCTCTGCGGTGCGGCACGAGCTTGGTCGCACCGATCGCGGCCTTGCCGCTGCCCAGGAGGAGGGTGATCTCCGTCTTCGCGAGGTGCGGATGCTTTCTACAAAAATTAAAACGATGAAAATACATAAGTGTGCCTCATTTTCCAATAGGGTTGGTCTGAAGCAAGGGGAGCTACGGCCACCCATTTTTTCTTGTTTTGTCAGTCTAGGGTTAGTCTCCTCCTTCATCCACCTCAGTTGCCTCCCATCCTTCCCATCTGTTGATGATAATTGGAGCTTGAGGGTAGCAGTGTTATGAGTTATGACGGTAGGAGGTGTGAGAAGCCGCAAATCTAGAATCTTGGGTTTGTATTTCTCTGTGTACTAGGCGAATTTGTCCACATGAATGTTGCAGGTTGGGCGGACGATTTGCCCCCTCGCAATGGCTTGGGTCATTGGGATCTCTCTCTCCTTTGCAAGTACGTAAACAACGGAGACGAGGCAGTGAGGGAGTGAATAATGGGTGAGAATGGGGGAGAAGATGACAGTGAGGCAGATAAAGCAGGGCATATATATATATATATATATATATATATATATATATATATATATATATATATATATGGAGTATCTTACGCAACCAAGAGTATGTATGCGTAGTATACGAGTGTATAAGACCACTTATATGATATTTATACATTTTAGGGGTGGTATGTACAATGTTTTAGACATACTCCTTTTTATATGCTAATATGAAGGTATTTACAAAATATGCTAAAGACTATGAACTCTCTTGCAACTTTTTTGTGTGGTTCACATTGGAGTATCTTATAATTAGTATATGAGTATACCCAACGTGATAAAGGAGTATATCAAGCTCTTTTAGGTGGTATATCAGAGGTAGGAGTAACTACACCCGGGAGTAGAAAGTATTAATCCTATATATCCTATAGTTACTCTCACCTCTGATATACCACCTAAAAGAGCTTGATATACTCCTTTATCACGTTGGGTATACTCATATACTAATTACTCTCACCTCTGATATACCACCTAAAAGAACTTGATATGTACGTCAAGTCTTTTTTGGCGTCAACCACCAAATTTTTTCCCTTGAGCCGCCAAATTCGTACAAAAAATTGTCCACAAGGGCAGAAGGTTCATTTGACGCATGCAAATGTATTATACAAACCAAAGACAGTGGAATATATGCTCCTTTACGTATTTGGGTCATTTTCCCACATTTTTTTGGTCTGGAATGTTACACAAATTTGTCATGCAATGAGTGTCAATTTCCAATTTTGCTTACTGTCACACATCCAATTTTGCATATCTTAGGTAATCTGTGTGATTTGGATACAGTACAGAGCAACCTCTGCCTCTGCCTCCCTAGAGATCCGGAAGCTTATCCTATTTGAATTATTTGTTCATAGGAGCTTTTGCGAGCACTATATTTCATTGCTTTGATACGAACTTTGCAACATCTGCTGCAAAATCCGCCTCTCTCTCTCTGCATAAAGTATGCTGTTACAAATGCGTATGCAATGGATTTTTCAAAGATTACCCATGTATGTTTTTTCGTTATAATATTTTCCAGTTTAGTCCATAATATTATGTGAACTCACTCCTCTTGGTTTAAAGCCACATAATTCATTGCATATAGTTCGCTTGCAAAACTAAGCCATGTTTGTTTATGTTATGGCTTTTACTTATTTATACTTGTATGTTCACTCCTCTTGGTTTAAAGCCACATAATTCATTGCATATAGTTCGCTTGCAAAACTAAGCCATGTTTGTTTATGTTATGGCTTTTACTTATTTATACTTGTATCTGCATGTTGCATGACGCTGTATATAATTTTGCATCGGTTGTAGGTTTGAAACTGTGTAACTTGAATAACAGGCTTTTAAAATTTTTAGTTCAAGGTACCCCATCTTCTGGTAATATTTTCAAATGTATTGTTACTTTATATTTAATTGTGTAAATTCACATCTCTTTGATCGAGAGCTGCTTGACTTAGTTGAATAGGTTAGTTCCGCCCATGTCAAGTAAAATTGACTTGTAGTTCTTTGGATTGAAGGTCTATGAGAGGTTAATGAAGATGGAAGCAGAGCTCCGAGCAGTAGAGGAAATGAGGGTGGAGCTTGCACAGGTTCGTCTGGACATTCAAAAGCTGGGTGCAGCAAGGCAGGAACTCATGGGCCAGGTCCAGGGGTTCACACAGGATTTGGCTCGTTCGGCTGTGGACTTGCAGCAGGTGGCTGCACTAAAAGCTGAAATCCAGCAGATCAGGCATGAAACACAACATTTGAGGTAGATCCCTGTTAATCTTGCATGGAGCCTGTCCGTTTCAAAATAGAAGGGCTATAGTTTTTTCAGTCGTTTTGAAAATATAAGGCTTGCATGCAAATTTGTTGATGTTTTTTCTATTTGCCCCTGATTTATCTTTGCTCTCTACTCAGCACTTATGAGGAAACATTCTCTTGGTCATTTCCTTTTGTCATTCTCTTGGTCCTATAGCATCCTTTTTTTAAGAACTGTAATCTCTTTAATTGGTGTGTCTGGTCAAAGTACACCTTACAATTTGAAACGGAGGGATTATTCCTTTTTCTCTCAGTTAAACTGGTGATATGTTTAATATGGGATTCAATTGAATTTCAATTGTCCATATTTATGATGAAGTAGTAAGAGAGATGAAGTAGTAAGAACACCTTTGTTTTTATTGTGCAAACTTATATGGTACATATTTATGAGTCAACTGGCAGATCTGGTATTGAGCTTGAGAAGAAAGGATATGCAGAGAGTTATGAGCAGGGACAAGAGATGCAGAAGAAATTGATTTCAGTGGCTTCTGAAGTGGAGAAACTTCGAGCTGAGGTTGCTAATGCTGAGAAGAGGTCACGGGTGCTGTGTCTGCAGGCAATCAAGGTACTTACCAAACTTTGGAGGTTTATTTTTCTCTTATATTGTTTTTGTTCCAAATAGTACTTCTGCTACTTATCTGAGCTGCTAAGGGGCAGGCCGGCAGGGTATTGACAATAGAACTAGCTAGTATTAGGGTAATGTTCAACTAGATGCTACCAGAGTAATCGTGATACGAAAAATTCATTTGCTAAAAAAAATGCTACCTGCAGCCCAAATGCTTGAAAAGCTACCACCATCCTGTGTTATCCGGAGAGAGCCTTAATATTTTGTGAAATTTTAGACTGTTCAATAAGGGCATAATAAGTGAGGCTGATTATGTAGTTTAATTTCTGTGTATGTGACATGTGGATTATACTTCATGATGCACCCATCCTGCAGGTTATGTTGGAAGCTATGGAAATCCTAATGTCAGTTATGTTGCAAATCCTTATAGTGCTGGCTACAACATGAACCAAGTATGTCTTCTACTTTGTTTCTGAAAAACCCATCTTCACATTCTTTTATCCTCATTGCGAGCTGCTTCTCAAATCACTTATTTTATCTCAGGCAAATGCTGCTGATTCTGGTTCCCAATATGTATCTGGTTCTACGCATGGTTCCTGGGGTGTCTACGACATGCAAAGAGCTTCAGGACAGAGATGAATACCAATATCAGCCTTTTCTGGTTCAGTCATTGAAGTATAAACATATGTTTCTCTGGCACAACTTAATGACTTCCATGCATCATTGAATTATGATCGATCGGTTATGAATGATGTATTGTTGGCCCTAGTTTGTACATGTTACAATAAACTTCTAATGCTGATGGGATAGTGCAAAATTGCATTTTGTGCACTTGTGCCTTTTCACTGCCGGCATTACCTTGTTCGAAGCATGCATCTCCGGTGTGTAATGACTTTGGAATTTCGATCTACGAAAACAGTGCGGCGACCTGGCCTATCAGTCTATCAGTTTGTGTGCGAAATTTTTGTTCTGGCGCGTGAACATTTTTTGCAGTATGAAACCATATATTCATATCTGCATGTATTGCAAAGTATCTCGCATGATGTATGCTTTGCCCTTCTGGTACACGTTAGCTCCGTAGCTGCATGCGTTGGAAAGCATGATGTCGAGACGAAGCTATGCGGGGGAGAACAGACTAATGACAGCAGCAAGGCATTAGAATCAACTAATTGCACTTCTATCCAGTGGCGGCCTCCTGTTTCCCTTTTTTTGGTTCCATGATGCCCAAAATATATGTTCACGGTAGGAGATGTGATTTTCCAATAGACACTATTCAGAACAGACAAGAATAACGCAAATGCTATCCCTTGGAAAAAATGCAAATGGTTATAAAAATTCCGAGAAAAAATTGACAATGCTGACACAAAATCAATTTATCATTTATGCCACAAAATTTCAAATCTAATTCGATCTATATGTCGAGGAACAAGAAAACTTGCGCTGAAAAGTAAACCCAAAAATAAAAAGGGGAAAAAAAAGATACTATTCACTGATATTTGTCATTTTTGTCTCCTAATATACATCGCATTTTCAGTTAAGTTTATGCATGATGATTGATTATATCACGAGGGGTTGGTAGCACTATATATGTTCATGTTCTGCATTCTATTCTCTTGCTGATAGTTTGAATAATAAAGTGTTTAATAGTTTGAACTCAAGAACACAAAATGAGCTAAAACTACACCGAGAACAAGCTCATTCGAACATAAGTTTGGAAAAATTATTGTCGGCCAATAATTTTTCTGCCGCTGAATGTTTTGGAGGATTATGATGTAATGTGATCAGATATCTTTATAGACGAAAGACCAAGAGTCTACAGGAGAATAAGCATTTTGCAGTTTTGAGTGGACGGTCACATACTCCTGAGTCCTGACGCACAGACAGTATTCAAATACAGCAAGGAACAAAACCAATCAATAAGTAGTATTCAAATACAGCAAGGAACAAAACCAATCAATAAGTAGCATATTAGGGAGAGAATTTACTGCAGAACTCACTCTACATTTTTAAGGAATCATCACAAATGGCCAAGCTCAGTCTATCGACTCCTCTGCTGCCGCGCACACATGACATGTTCAACGCGCGCAGGAAGGTCCAAGTAGGCTTGTCCAAAAAAGCCACCATGGGATGTACAAGACACAACAAATACCACACCGGTCATAAGTTACAGGCTTACAGCTCCTCCAAAACCATAGTCAACTAACACTCTAAACTGCCTATCTCAGGCAGCGCCAATTGGAGACTTGTAACTAGCAAGCTTTGGTAACCAAATAGCCCACAGTGTCGGCTTATTATGCCTGCGGGAAGACTTTATTTGGTGGGATATTTTCGCGCCTCTCCACATAGGCAGCCGGAAACCACCCGGCCTTACCTCTGCATTCTCCTTCGGCCCAACCGTTTGGAGCAATCTGGCGCCAGGCACACACAAAAAAAGAGCAATTAGACAGTAAAATTTGATCTGGGTGTTACTGCACTAGACAATCTAACAATTCTTTGTTTTGTTGGACAGACTGGTCCATCCCTACATTGCTTTATCCCTTATTGATCGACAGAAAATTCATCCCAGCAGGCCTAGGCCCTAGGGACAATCACAAACGAAATGCCACACGAGGACAAGTGTGTATATACTAATTGGTTGGTGGATGATTTCATATAATTTTTCAACAATATTTATGCAAGGCAGTCATTATCACATTACTTTACAGCTGAAAGGATTATCGGCACACTGACCTGACGAACAACAACATAATCACCAACAATTAAGCTCAGTTCCTTCTCTGTGGTACCATTGAAGTTATGCACAGCCTGCAAAAACAAAAAGAATTGGAAAACATAATATGGGAATATGGTGTAATTGCTTTGTACTGTCAGCAAGCATACTCATTTTCACCTCAGCAAGGAAGTATTGGGCCTTCTCGGCACGCATATGAGAAAGAATAGTAGGCCGCGCAGATTCTCTCTTTTGCTTCTCGGAGGACATCTATGAAGAATAAATAATTAGAAATGCAAGAGAATTTGACAACTTAACATGACAAAGCAGAGTGAAAACTCTACCTCAGCTTCAACATCATCCAGTATAGCAGCTAACCTCAATTGAAATAACTTTTCTGCTTCTACCTTCAACAGGATGAGTGACCAAGGATAATAAATAACTGAACGAAACAAAATAATGCAAATAGATGAACTATATGCTATGTTCAGCAATCTTACCATGCCAACCAGCCGCTGAAGTGTTACCCGTTGCTGCTGAGATTCAATGGCAGCAAGCGCAGCAGTTGCTTCCTTTCCTAACACAGCCATGCTTGCTTTATGCTCTATCATTTTAGCTTCAGCTTGTTGAAGTTTCGTAGTGTGCTCAGCGATTGGAACTTCTCTTACCCGTGCCTTCCTTCTAGCAATTTCAGCTGACTGTTGAACAAACAAGCAGGATCAGGGTGCATAGAAGTAGCAATAACCGGAAATTCCCGCTTGCAGCAAGGATCAAGCCGCTAGTGCGTACAAGGATCTCAGCTTCATGTCTCATTCTGCTGTAACGTTGTGCAAGACCACGAGCATCTTCCAGGGGAGCACCCATAGCCATTGCCCTCAGTGGGTCTATCGTCTGAAATGCCAAATAAATGGAAGAATACTTGTAAAATAAATTGAAGTGCCTTACATAATACTACTAAACTTATATTTCTATCATAATGGCATATATTTCAGAAGGCTGAGCTCAGATATACACTGAAACAGACTGTTGTACACTCATTACATTTTTCAAAAATATTGTGAATTAGTGACCAATTCAATACCAAAGCTAAATCACATGCACCTGAAATTAAAGGACAAAATAGATATTGAATCATTGATTCTATTTCAATGCCCTGATCTAAGTATCAGACAGTTAGTCTCCAAGAAAGAACCTAGATTAAACAAATGTGCACCGGGTAAGACATCAACACCATTTTGGTTTTAATGCAACTAGATGTTTCCATTTACGGGATAAGCTGAACCAACATGAACCTACAACAATTTTAGATAACTCAAACCAAAAAGACATTCAACATTTTGGATATGGTGGGCTATTATTGAAAATTTGAGATCTCTGGTGGCCAGTGCCACTTCCAGTACAAAATTATAACCATGGATGGAATCTTTTAGAAATATTAGGAAGCAACGATGTGAGCCAGATGAAGATTGCCGATCCTTCGGTATATCTAAGTGTAGGCTTAAGTATGCACTTTTCACGGCATACTAAGGTATCATGAAATGGCCCAGTGCATTGACAACTCAAGTCTAGAGGATTAATGTATGGTTGCTTTGAAAATAAAATACAAGTGACATTTCCGAAGACGGAAAGCCAGGCTAGAGCATGAAATGCTATTGGCTACCTCAACATCTCATGTAGTCATATCCAGGGAAAAAATGGGCGGTAACCGGCCTTACCGGTGGGCACCAGGAGATCCAATCCCGGACGGTTTCTTTCCTGTTTGCCAAATTCAAATTTTAATTTTTGAAATTTGGCTGGTTTTTAAGCAAATTCATGCGAATTTCATCCAAAATTTTCGGTTTAACTGGTAACCGGCCGGTTACCGTTCCCGCTCGCCTGCTGGGATTCCATCCGGTACCGGTTCTTTGATCCTTGGTCATATCACACTTCGCATTCGTTGCACTGAAAACATTAGACTTCTGTGAAAAATTGAGGGGCTTAAATCGGCTTATTTCAACATTTTAGAGAAGTACAGGGGCTTTATATATCTGTATTATTTCTTTTCGTAAAAATAATATAACAAAAAGAGAGAAGTCCATATTGTTAGAATAGGGTGTTACAGTAGGAACTCTTTTGTATTTCCTTATCTGTACCCTTATACACCCTATATATATTGCCTATTGGGCCTCTTCAATATACACATTCATAACATGGTATCAGAGCAAATGTTCTAAACCTTAGCCTCTAACCTAGCCTTCGATTGCTTCCGATGTCCGCTGCCCCCGAGAGGAGCAATCTCAGCTCCAAGGGGCGGCCACGTTTAGTCGTAGTTCTTCCTCTAGAAGCAATTAGCAGCATCTTCATCCGGGTCACCACCGCCGCTACTCGGCTCAGTGGTCGCCACTCGCCACTGCTCGACTCGGTGGTCGCCGCCATCTCAGCATCATCGTCGTCTTCATGGGCCACGACCTCGCCTCCACGCTCACCGTACCACAGATCCACGCCGCCTCGACGGATCTGTGCAGCTGCCATCCCGACCGCTTCTCAGAATCACCAGTCGGTTGCAATGGAGGACGTCGCTTGGTGCTTCAGCCGTCTCGTCTTCATCCTCCTCGACCGCCACCTCGCCCTCCCGAGCCCGCCGCTGGATACGCGCCTGAAGCTCCCGACCGCGCCACCTCCCCGCCCAGATTTGCGCTCGGATACCGCGCCGCCTTTGCCCCCTTGCGACAACCAGCGTCGCGCCTCCTCTACGACTTGCCTTCCTGACGCTCCTCTACTTGTGCGATTGGGAGGAAGTGAGACAGAGGAGGTACCGATCTCGATCTAGTGTGCTTGTGGTAGGGCGGTCACGAGAATCAATCGCGAAGGAAAAGGAGGTA
Source organism: Hsuehochloa calcarea (assembly GCA_036346395.1). Classification (NCBI taxonomy): domain Eukaryota; kingdom Viridiplantae; phylum Streptophyta; class Magnoliopsida; order Poales; family Poaceae; genus Hsuehochloa; species Hsuehochloa calcarea. The sequence goes on from CM070606.1 coordinate 29,088,399, forward strand.
CGGGAAATCGACTCCGCCTCGAGTTATTGCGCTTGGCGAGAAAACAGAGGGGGAGTCGGTACCAAGGAGAGAGAGAGACGGTCTGTTGCCGCTGTCGGTGGAGATTTGAGTTTGTTGTTGCTGGTAGTTTTGCTAGTATCTAATGCTAGCCATTCTTTGAGTCAATTTTTTTTCTTTTCCGTTGCGTCCATCCAAGTCCGCACCATTCTATCTTTGAGTTCGTTTAAGCCATACGAGTCCATAAATTTATTGTCAATCATAGAAGCATAGGAATTGCCTTATGGATAGCAACCGCCATCGCTCCCGCCTTCTTTTTTGAGCCGCGTGCAGATTGTAGAAGTCATTATGATACCACCGCTTCTATTTTAGCCGCCGCTCCAAGCTTCTAAGGCCGTCGCGCTTCTTCTGCGCCGTCGCCGTCTTGGGCTTCGATCTGTCCTGTCATGCTTCCACCTATTCCTATTCGGCTTGATTTGACAACTCTTTCTATTCATATCGGTTTCATCATCTTCTTCGTCGTGTTACCGCGGTCGACTTTCTCAACCCCTGCACCTTGTGCTTTATTGGTTGTTGCACGATTCTGGATGGGAGATCTTTTGATACTCGACATATTTTCCAAGAGCTGTATACTACGATGAAATTATCAAGACTTGGATTTTGGATTTTATATATTATTTTAGTGTCAACCCTTTACAAATGCAATGCTATTGCATACGCCTTGCATTTGAGGGGGTGTTACAATAGAAACTCTTTTGTATGTCCTTATCTCTTTTTTGTATTTCCTTATTTGTACCCTTGTATACCCTATATATATTGCCCATTGGGCCTCTTCAATAATCATAACACATATGACCCCCTGAAGTATTGTTGTGCGGCCACTTAACCCACTGACCTAAAAAACCAGCTATTTAACCCCCACGTTGCAAAACCAGGTGACTTAACCCCCTATGGCTGTTTTGCTTGGTGGTTTTGCTTACGTGGCACTGCATTCGGCCAGTTTCACCATCGTGCCAATTACGTGGCTGTAACATGGCGATGACTCAACAAATCAAAGTTATAACACTATAAGGCCCACATGTCAGCTTCTACCCTATCTTCTTCCTCAATCTCTCTCCCAACGCCGCACGCACCCACGCGGCGTGCAGCGTGTCCACCGATCCGGCGAACATGTGCGCCTGGAGCGTCTACGTGCCGTCGCCAGACACCGTGACCCCATTGTGGGTGCTGACAACAGTGCGTTGTCCTGGATTGGGTGAGGACGGCGGCGCTAGTGCAGACACCGCTGACGACGGCGGTGGGGAAGATGACGATGGGAGTGAGCGAGGAAGATGACGACGGGACCGTACCACGAAGGTGGCAAGGAAGATGATGACGGGGGTGGGCCTAAGGACGTCGAAGATGGCTGGATCCGGTCTGATCTGGGTGGCGGCGAGACTCCGGGTGACAGACTACACAACAGATGACGACGACGAGCACGGGCCGCGGCGAACGACAGAGGAGCAGGTCGATTGATTCCTTCATCGCAACACTCGATTCCGCCACCGCATCGCCGATATCGCCATCTCCATGGCCACCATCAACTTTGTGCGAGCGGCGGAGTACTCGAGGCTGTGACGGAGAACTCCCGGTTGCGGAGTACTCGAGGCGGCGGCAGAGTACTACTCCCAGTTGCCGGATCCGGCGATGCCGACGCGGGGGAAGAAGCACGTGCCCGCCGACGCATCTAGCCGTTCCTTGCCGCGTCGCTGCCGCTCACGAGCTGCATCACCACCCGCCGCCGGTCCCTGCATCGTCACTCGCTGCCGATCACCAAGCTTCCATCCACCGTCAAGGAGAGAGTGAGTGGGGGAGGGTGAGACACGGGGGTGATTTTTATGTGCTGCACAAATCTCAATGTGCACATGGACGTTATAGATAGGGTTTGGAGATACAACCGGCTATACAAAATCCATTCTCCATTCCCGCGCCAGCTCAACTGCCCATGTGGCGAAACCCAGTGCCACGTAAGCAAAACCACCAACCAAAACATTCATGGGGGTTAAGTGACCTGGTTTTGCAATGTGAGGATGTCAAATAGCCTGTTTTTTAGGTCAGAGGGTCAAGTGGTTGCACAACAATACTCTAGGGCATAGTTGCCAGAAACACAGTTCGTCCGAGTTGCGGTACGGGATTCGGGTTCGTAGTTCGCCACTTTTTCTTTCAATTTCCACTGCGAATACGAACCCCGTACCCTAAACTAGTTCGGGTTCGACGAATCCGGTTCGCAATTCGCAGAGTTTTGTAGCGAATCCGGTAACTATGCTTTAGGGGGTCATACAAACTTCTTCCTAACAAAAAAGACAGTTCACAGCTACTCAGCTAGCAATTGGAGGGATGATATTCACAAGTATTTATAGTCACAAGATATTTATAGCAATTGGATAGATGCAACTATGTATTAAGGCATAACGTAAGAACTGAAGAAGGATAGTAAAATACTATATATTATTACCATACGAAGGGAAACTACCAACTGATAACATGCTAACCAGGGTACAGAGAATTGAATATTGATGCTACAGGAAAATGAAATACTTCATCTATGTGGGAAACTAACTCAAAGAGCAGTCCATGGAGTTACCTGGGAAGATAAAATTCTATTAAAATCTTCATACTCTTTCTCAACATTGCTCAAAGCACCTCCATACAATGATGCCGCTTTTGCAAGGGCTTCATCACTAGCATTATTTTCACCTCCATATCTAAAGCAGTCCTCAGAAAACTTTGTTCCTGTGACCAAAAGAAAGAATAGGTGCAGCTATGTTACTCACCACTTCACCAGATGTTGAATTTGGGGGGTTTGGATAAGCAGTAACAGCACACAATGCCATAGAAAATAAGAAATGAAAATAGGACTCATTAATTATTCTTTATCGTTATGTTGTCAGAACTCAGAACACAGTAGACACAAGAAATTTGAAATCGATATACTTCATTACAATATCTTCGTTCCATGATTTTGGAAATGGAGGGAACATTCTAAAAGGTCCCTTCATAAAATTTACTGGCAATACCAATCGAAAAGTAGGAGATATTCAGCAGGGACATATCATCCTAGGTAGGTACACATGGAATTTCTCAATATACCACATACCACACTAAATTCATTCTACCTTCTAATCCTCATTAATGATTACAATTCCCCAATTGGGATACATATAAATGGAACAATGAAAAATAAGAATAATTTCCCTATTTTGTGAGGGAACCTGAGCCTGACAGAATAAATCAACAAAAGGATGGGGACATGAACCACATACCCACTTCAATATGCTTGCTTCCAATAGACACCAAGACTTCAGCTGCTCGAACTATGTCCTTCTGGAAATCCTATTAGCATATATGCATGGGATGAGCTTACCAACTGACTATGAAGCACCGATACGAGATACCGGTACGGCGATACAAATATGGAGATACGGCGATACACCATTTTCCTAAAAACACCGATACGGCGATACAGCTACATATATATAAAAATAAAAAAAAACAAATACATAACCTTAGAAACACATGAGCAACCTGCACAGAAGATCCTTAACAAACCAGCCAGTTAGCCAGCATAAAATTCCTTTCCTGCCTCACTCCCGATACGACTACATCTATTCGGCCCAGCCCATCAATGAAGGGGTGGAGCCCTAACAACCTTCTCTCTCCTTTCCTGCCTCACTCCCGATCCTCTCCTCCCACCTTGCTGTCACCATCTTCAATCCTCTGATCATCTTCTACTGTTGCAACCTCTAATCCTCCTCCTGCCTCCAATCCCCAAGTGGTCCCTGCAGCAGCAGCCATGGGCGATTCGTGCAAGGGTTGATGGCGGCATCGAGCCGCCGTGTGGTCACTGCTGCAGCAGCCACATGCGATTCATGCACGGGTTGATGACGGCGCTGAGCCATCGAGTGGTCCCTGCAGCGGCAGCCATGGGCGATTCCAACAACAATGGCGACAGCAACAACACCTTTCTCTTTGTTTGCTGCTCCTCCCATCCCTCTCCTCTCTCGGTCTCCTTCCTTTCCTCTGGCCACCGTATCGGAGACAAACCCGGACGTCGCTCACGTATCGGGATTTTTTCTGAATTAATTTTTTTTTTCACATTAATAAATCGATACGCCTCGATACATATCGGAGCCGTATCGGTGGCGTACCAGTATCCAATACGTATCGCGATACTGGTACGCCACTTGTTGGACGTATCGGTGCATCATAGCCAACTGACATCATGAAACTCAACTATGTCATGCAATCTTGCAATCTTGTATTTATATTTAATGACTTAAAAATACAGTCTAATGAACAGAATGTAGTAATATATGTTGAGAACAGTGGCCCATTCAGCTTAGCATTACATAACAAAGAGAACGAACAATGTGATTGCAACATCAATTTTTAGCCAGCAGTTCACATTACATAGGTGTGTATCGTATGGCTATCTGTAATTCTCCGTTTCTTACCCTTCCAGAACGAGTAGAAGTGTACAATTTCTCAAGCTTTTGATGTCTCTGTAATTCACCTTCATCAATTACAACAGCATCTGAACGCTCGTAACCAGTAGTACTGAATTGCTTTATCACGGCCTGGAAATTTAAAGGCACAAACATGTAAGCAAGGAAGAAAATAAATAAACTGAAAGAGAGCACCTTCATCGCTAGCGGAAACATCCAGGAAAAAAAATGTTAGTTTAGGGACAACAGCATGATCCTATAAGTGAAATCTTCGTCAAATTGAAGTTTTCCATGTTTCATGTTTGCACCAGTTGTTGTGTCGATTGGATGATGCACACCAAGTTACCCATACTCATACTATACTACTATAGAACGTTATTAGAATGCTGACGCTTTATAAGGATGCCTTTAGGCCCATTATAAAAATTGTGTTGGATAACCGGGTTTGACCCCTCAATATGTTAGCAAATTTATCCATTTTCCTTCAGGAATTAACAGAAGTGCGTGATTTATATTTCTTTTCAATAACTAATGATAAAGCTTGAAAAGGAAAATCCGCAGATGTCAACAGCAATGTAAAAAATTCTGTAAGTAGCCACTTGCATATATAGTGGTATGGCGACTTCAGAATTGATGTTAATTATGGTAGACACAGATAGCCAACAAGGACTAACCAAACGGTTAGAACATAACAAAAAACCAATGATTAAATTGGACCAAGCACAAGAGAAATCCAAAGTGCGTGCATTTTATGATATGACAATTACAATAATTAAACTAGGAATACACCAAAATAATATGAAGGAACAGTGTATTAACATCTTCCATGAAAAAAAAGTTATGGAAATTTAGTTAAAGGAATTTGCACAGAGATCTATAAAATAAGCATATACATTGTCCATTCCTACTACAATGAGGTCTTCCAAAGTCCAAACACAGTGATACACAGAATATTTACTCGTAACTCGTAAGAAATAAGGGGTCGGAGTCTAATCAATGGGTTATTCGCTTTGATAAGTAGAATCACCTAATTTGTCCTTATCACACTTCCGTTAAATAAAAAGAGCTTTCTATTCCATACAATTGCACAATTCTCGACGTCTATACCTCAGCTGACACTAATCTCAAGTAAATTTTGTCATACGCACGTAAACAGTAGTGAATGATGTTAAGAGTGTTGTATGAGTATTTGTTGTATATTCTCTCCCTTTCTTAGCCTATGTAGCCCATGTACTCTTATTTATATATACTCTTCCACTAATGAATGAACTACAGTTGTGAATAGTAAAACCCTAGCCTCTCAATTATTCTAATATGGTATTAGAGCTATATCCAACCCTACCCCTATTGCCATAGCTGTCGTCGTTGTGCCTATGCTCCCTCCGCAGTGGGCCGGCGGGCCCGAGATTCCGCCTCAACGAGCAAGAAGTACCCAACGAAGATCTCGGTCCCAATCTCAATCCATAGCACTCTACGCCTCATCCAGCAAGAAATCTCGATTTGCAGCACTCCTCTGCGCCTCATCCGCAGCACTCCTATGCACCTCTACGCCTCATCGAGCAAGAAGCACTCCCTGCGCCTCATCCGCAGCACTCCCCTGCGCCTCATCGATCCGCAGCACTCGATGTAGTCTTGGTCTTGATCTCGATCCGCAGCACCCGGCGAAGTCTCGATCTGCAGCGATCTCGAAGCTCGGGCTCCCGCTCGCCCGTGAGAAGTTTGCATCTCATCGGAGGTCGAGCCGCTCCTCTGCCTCGCCTCCCCCACGCGTCCTCATCACCTCAAGCGCCGACGCCGCCCCCACGGCACCTTACCTCCGCCTCTGCGCTGAGCCATTGCCTGGAGGTTGCAGCGCCACTGGAGACCTTGCTTCCCACGGCGCCTCACTTCCAGATCTGCGCCGAGCCATCACCTGGAGGTTGCCGCGCCACTGGAGACTGAGTTGGTACTCTCCCTGCAACGTTTGCTTGCCTCTGTGTTGGTCCTGCCCTCTGCTCCAGATTGTTGCTATTGTGCTGTCTACTGTTGATATTTATTTATACTGTGTTGCCTCCTATTGATTGCTTGTTGCCGTGTGGCTGTGGTTCATCAAGATGGTAAAATGTAACTTAATGTTTGGGGGCAGTTCATCTCTCATGTTCACGGACATCAAACTCGATGGGTTGAACTACCGAGCATGGGCCTTCTCAGTCAAAACTACTTTTAAGGGTTATGGTTTGGCCTCTCAAATGACTGACGATCCTCCTAATCCGAAGAAGGTTGCTGTTGAGGCAGTAAAGATTTGGCAAAAAGAGGATGATCGTGTCATAACTAGCCTTGTTCTGAGTGTTGATGTTTCTCTGAGGATGAGTCTTGAGTACCATACCTCAGCCAGGCAGATGTGGACATACTTTGAGAAGAGATATGTTCAGTCTAGTGGTGCTCTTCGCTTCACATCGCTAAATAACCTTCATAGTATTCAGCAGCAGCCGGATCAATCAGTGGAGGAGTATTACAGTGGACATACTTTGAGAAGAGATATGTTCAGTCTAGTGGTGCTCTTCGCTTCACATCGCTAAATAACCTTCATAGTATTCAGCAGCAGCCGGATCAATCAGTGGAGGAGTATTACAGTGCTTTCACTCATATCACTGGTCCTCTAGAGTCTATGACATCGAAGGCTGCCACTGCTTGCCAGTCCCGTGTTGCCAAAGATGAGTATGCTCAGCAGACGCTCATGTATCAGTTTGTGATGGGACTTCGATCAGAGTTTGAGCCTATTTGTACTCAGCTACTCAACTATCCCACTCCACCGACTTTGACTGAGGTGATCTCTAGTTTGATTGCAAAGGAGACTCGTCTTCATTCGCTTATGCCTACCTCAGGAACCCCACCACATGCTGTCCTGGGTCTCTCACAGCGGTCTGGATCTATCAGAGCGACACCCACAGGAGTGTTGATATGTTCTCATTGCAAGAGGACAAGTCATCTTGTTGACAAGTGCTTCAAGTTACATCCAGATCAGTTTGTTGATTATCGTGCCAAACATCCATCTGATCGTCGCCGTGGAGCACCTACTGGGCCTCCGAGAGCACTTACTGGAGCAATCACTGCTGCCACACCCACACCTACTGTGACTTTTGTATCAGTGTCTGCTATGACCTCAGCTGCACCTTCTGCTTCTAGCGCTGCTCATCCTTGGGTTCTGGACTAAGGTGCTTCTTTTCATGTCACATCTGACAGCTCTCAACTTGTTGCTCGTAGGCCTGTGACTGATGATGGATATGTTCACACTGCTGATGGTACACCTTGCTCTATTACTCATCAAAACATTCTCTCTACATCTTGCTTCTTTGTTCCTGATGTGTCTTTTGTTCCTCAGCTATCTATGAACCTTCTTTCTGTTGGTCAACCCACTGATATGAACTGTTTCATTGGATTTGATGATTCTTCTTATTTCATTTAGGATCGTTAAAGCAGAAGAGTGATTGGTTTTGGCCATCGCCGTAGAGGCTCCCCTAGTCTCTATGTCTTGGACACCTTACATCTTCCTTCCATCAGTACATCGAAGGCCTCAGTGTCTTCTGCTATGTCATCATTTTAGTTTCCTATTGGTTCTTCCTTCAGCAAGTGGCTCCATCTCCTTTTGCTTCCAAGGGTGATCACAATTATTATGTTATATTTGTCGATGATCACTCTCGATATACTTGGATCTATTTTACGAAACATCGCTCTCGGTTGATTTCCATTTATTAGTCTTTTTGCTAAGATGGTTCATACACAGTTTTCTTATTCCATTCGTGTTTTTCGTTCCGACTCTGGGGGAGAGTATCTTTCATCAGCCTTTCATCAGTTCCTTTTTTTAGGGTACTCTTCCTCAGCTCTCATGTCCTGGTGCTTATGCTCAGAATGGTGTTGCTGAGTGCAAGCAGCGTCACATCATTGAGACTGCTTGCACTCTTTTCATCTCTTTGTTCCCTATCACTTCTAGGGGAAAGCAGTCTCTACAGTAGTCTATCTCATCAACCGTCAACCCTCTTCCAAGCTTCAGGGCAAGTGTCCTGGTGAGGTCTTGTATAGAGCATCTTCTCGCTATGCTCATCTTCGTGTCTTTGGTTGTGTCTGTTATGTCCTTCTAGCACCTCGTGAGTGAACCAAGCTGAGTGCTCAGTCGGTTGAGTGTGTCTTCTTGGGTTATAGTCCTGAGCATAAGAGTTATCGTTGCTATGATCCCTTAGCACGCCACATTCGCATATCTCGTGATGTGACCTTTGATGAGGGTCGACCTTTATTTTATCATCCTTCTACACATCACACTCCTTTCACAGATTCCACCTCATTTTTGTGTCTACCACCCATTCTTTCACCGGACTTGTCTTCTCTAGATACACCTTCTCCACCAGTTTCACCTTCTAGTGTGTCGCCACCAATTTTTGATACTTCCACTTTTCTTTTTTACTATAGTCGTCGACAGAGAGTTCCTTCTGATCCTCAGTCCTCCTCCTAACCCTCCAACCAGTACCACCGACTCTGGCGATAGTTCTACTACATCACGGTATGCTCTACGTGATCGTTCTTCTATTCAGACACCAGAGATGTGGTTTTTCTCGTGCAGGTGCAGTAGCTGAGCCAAGTACCTATTAGGAGGCTGCCAGTGTACCTGAGTGGCAGTTGGCTATGACAGAGATCACAATATTAAAGTTTATAGGCACTTGTGATCTTGTTCCGCTACCATATGGAGCTGTTCCTATCACTTGCAAGTGGATGTACAAAGTAAATAACAAGTCAGATGGGTCAGTAGAGCGATACAAGGCTCGTTTTGTTGCAAGAGGTTTTCAACAGACTTATGGTCGAGATTATGATGCGATGTTTGCTCCAGTTACTCATAAAACCACAGTCCGTACTCTTATTGCAGTTGCAGCGGTACACATATGGACTATATCTCAGATGGATATCAAGAATACTTTTCTTCATGGTGATCTACATGATGTCTATATGCAGCCACCCCAATACTTTTCTTCATGGTGATCTACATGATGTCTATATGCAGCCACCCCCGGTGTTGAGGCTTCTACAGGCTATGTTTGTCGCCTTAGGCGTGCTCTATATGGTCTCAAGCAGGCTCCTCTGCTTGCTCGCTCTAGGATGACTGATACTTGTATTACTGCCACACCCATGGAGCTTCACTTGCAGTGTAACATCCCAATTTTTCGATCTTTAAAAATCTTTTAAATAGTTAGTAGTTGGAAAATTCACCCTCTGGATTTTATTTGAATTTTAATAAAGCTTGACATGGACTTTCAGTATCAAAACAATTTAATATGATTAATGACAACATCAACAATGGTCGACACTATTTTATTTGTGTTTTATATGCTTGGATATATTTTCTAGATTTTTTTAGAAATTTTCCGAGTTCATTTGCTATTTTCTATTTGCCATTTGCCTTTTCTGTATTTTCTAAAAGGGAAAATCTATTTAAAATATCAGAAACAGTGTCTGGCCAAAACCCATTTCCTATTACTTCCTACCATCTTCCCGCTTAGGTCGCTCGCGTCGACGTCGCCCATCCCTCTGTAGAGTGGGCCCCACCCTGTTAGGTGGTCGTCGTCCCCTCCCGTCGCCTTCCTCACGCCACGTCTCCACCGCGTTCGCCATGGCCGCGCTTGGGAGGTCCGTCTGACAACGGAATCTCCAACAAGAAAATCTTGCATCGACCTTAATCTTTTAATCCTCGTACCTTCCCGCACCCGAATTCAACCGAATCATATCTCGTATCCCCTTCAAACTCGGAATCAACCTCGTGACCAAAACGAACTCGATTTAGGGATTTCCAAATCCGGTATACCCGAGGCCTCTAAATAGGACCCCTGGGTTCGCCTTCTCGCCCTGACCCCAAAACCCCAAGCCACCGCACCCCTCAAGCTATAACGTCGCCGTATTGGAAGTTTTAGGGTTTCTGTCGCTGCTGCTCGTTTTCTTTAGATTGTGTCGTCGTTTTTGTTGCCTCATCGTCGTCGAACACGCCGTCATCTTCACCTTCACCAGAACAATCTCCAACACCCCTTCACGACCACGAGACATCACTGGTGTTTGTCGTCGGCAACAGCCGCACCCGCTCCGCCGCTTCGTCGCCAATTCCGGCCAACTCCGACGACCTTCCGTGCCAATACCAGTACCGGTATGTGCGCAATAACCTGTTCTACCCAGTGCGCGCATCCGCCGCCGGTAAAGCACCGCTGTTCGTCGTTGCCGTACTAACTCGAGCCTCGTCGTGTTGTCGACGTGTCGTGCCACCTCATCGGCCACATCTACTCGTGAGCACATATGTCGTGCCACATCAACTCGTGGGCACACTTGTCTGCCACCTCACCTGCCATGTATACTCGTACCGCCCGCGTGTCTGCTTGGTTAGCCGCGTCAGCACCTCGCAACTCTAACCAAGATCTGATCTGGTGTAAACCCAGTCCACCTTACACCGTGTCTATGCCATGTGAGTCCACCAGCCAGATCACTGTTCCGTGAACCCGTAGGACCTTCCACAATCAAGTAGTCGTAGCCTTCTACGACCATGCAGTCGAAACCTTTCGACCATGCAGTCGAAACCTTTCGACCATGTAGTCGAAACTCCTTCCGAGTACGCGTAGTCCAGCAATGAACTGTACTCGAATTCATTTTTGTGTATTTTCTTTAGGTTTAGAACTTCCATAAGTTATATCTTCTTCATCCGAACTCCGTTTGAGCCAATTCAAATTCCTAAATTAATCTAAATTCGAGCTCTATTTTTTTGAGATTTTTATTTAATTTTTGGAGTTAGTCTTCCTCTATATTTTTATTTATTTTGTTTATTTGTTTTTGTTTGCGAGTAGACGTTGATACTTCGAGGAATTTGGAAGGAGTTCACCAAGACCAACACGAGTATCAGAATTTATTTCAAGGCAAGTTATACCTTTGATCATATTGAACCCAATTTTCAAAACTAATTTGATTCAAAGTACTGCATTCTACTTAAATATTTATTTAAATGCTTTTGAGTTAGTCATTAATTCTATTTGTTTATATCCACATTGTCTATCGTATTATCATGATCTTTTGTCACCTTAGCTTGGTTAATTATTTAGTTGGTATTATCATAACACAATGTGGGTTGGTTAGATGAATAGTATTATTTAGTCATGCTACGAATTGCACATATCATTTGAGTTGCAATTATAAATTTAACTAAGTGACTATGGAACTTTGTGTAAAACTGTATACTATGTGTTATTACTTTGTGATAGTATGTGTTGCACTTAACCAACAAGGTGGGAAAAGATTTGGACTAAGGCAAGTGGTAGATATTAAGTGATAAGGTGGAACTTTATGAATGAGAATGACAATCTTTGTGGCATAGTTAGAAATTGAAAGTCTTATCTTGGTCAATTAAGGACTTAACTTTGTGTGTCATTGAACTAAGCCTTTCGTACAACCACATGTCTGATGAAACGAGCCTAACTTAGTAAGTTTTGGAGTCTTGACATTGACAACTCATGTTGTAGGTTAGGAACTCAGTGATGGGTGGAGGTGTGGACTACTAGGTAGATCACATTGCGGGACGGTTCGCCGCTTCTCTGTCCAACGGTGTGTGTCGTACCAAAGCACTGTGTTTGGGTTGGATGACGGTAAAGCATACCGGGAGTGTCAATGCTTGAGATGAAGTTTCTAAAAGGTTTTGTTATTATTAGTGCTAGTACACTGGTTATATCTTGTGGGTAAAGTGTACAACCTCTGCAGAGTGTTAAATAATCTATTCGAATAGCTGCGTCCGCTGTCATAGACATACTCGGGAATTTCACACGAGGGTTAGATTTTCATAAAACATTTAGGAAGAGATAGATTTTCATAAAACATTTAGGAAGAGAGCTGTGTGATCTAAGTTATATGGCTATGTGAAATAATTTAATTAGGCTTTATGTCTTTGCGAAAACAACTGTTAAACTACTACTGTTTATTTGTTTTAAATATATCTTCAATCTATTATTTGTATTCAATTGCAAATGTTGTTTTATGCAAAAATAACCACAGAAACCATTCCTTTGGAATAAGTCATCATCTATAAATTACATTCTGTGGTATGACTCGCGAGTACAGTTGTGTACTCATACTTGCTATAATCAATCAACGGAAGTGGGGGACTCTTCGCCTGTCTTTGAGGAATAGTTCTACGAAGGTGCTGATCGTTAGGTCTTAATCCCAGTCGGTTGCCTGTGGTGAATTGATGGAATTTCGCTGAAGTTTATTTGTGCAGTTGCTTATTTAATTATTGTTAGTCATGCGAGGCTTAATAAATGTAAACTCGACCATAAGGTCAAAACCCTTATTTGTTATTCAAATTAATCGTTTATGCTATTATTCATCTTGTGTGGATCGATATTTATCTATGTTGACACTGTGTGCACTAACGTGATCCTGGATTAGTGCAGAATACACAGAGGGCCCAACATTGCATTTTTAGGTTCTGACATGCAGCTTCGACCTACAGATGGTGTACCCCTGACAGATCCTTCCTGCTATCGTCAGCTCGTTGGAAGCCTTATTTATCTCACTGTCACTAAGCCAGACATTGCTCATGTTGTTCATGTAATCAGCCAGTTTGTCAGTACTCCCACTTCAGTCCACTATAGCCATGTTCTTCGTGTGTTGAGATACTTGAGAGGGACTGCGTCCAAACATCTGTTCTAAGCCAATTCGAGTCAGTTCCAGCTCCACGCTTACTCTTACTCGACTTGGGCGAGTGGTTCTGCTGATCGCCGATCGATCACTGGCTACTGTATCTCTCTTGGTACTTTGCTTATTGTCTGGAGGTCCAAGAAGCGATGCGATTTCACGCTCTAGTGCGAGATCGAGCCGGGCTCTTGCCGCCATCGCCTCGTAGATTATTTGGCTTCGATGGCTCTTGATTGATCTAGGTGTCCATTGTGACAATCCTACACCTTTCTTTTGTGACCATACAAGTGTCATTGATTGCTAGTGACCCGATCAAGCATGAGTGACAAAGCACATTGGTGTTGATGCATCCTTCACACGATCTCATTGTCGTGAGAGACCATCGCCTCAAATATATTCCCTCGAGCTTCAAGTTGCGATTTCTTCACTAAAACTCGGACTCGAGAACATCATCAACTTCATCTACTAAAACTTAGTGCATCAGATCCTCCTTATCTACCTTGAGTTTGAAGGGGGGTGTTAAGAGTATAGTATGAGTATTGATTGTATATTCTCTCCCTCTCTTAGCCCATGCAGCCATGTAGCCCATGAGACTCATCTTCATATATACTCTTTCATTAATGAATAACTCTCCCTCTCTTAGCCCATGTAGCCATGTAGCCCATGAGACTCATCTCTATATATACTCTTTCATTAATTAATAAGCTGCAATAGCAAAACCTTAGCCTCTCAATTATTCGAACAAATGACAGTATTAAGGCCAGCATAACATGAATAAAAACCCCGCTGAGTGTGGCCTTCATGCTTCTAATCCGAACCCGGAATCTCATTTTCTCACAGCCATCGAACCAAAATCTGTAATTGCAGCTTCACATTACAGCTACGCTAAAGAATCTATAGTCTAAATTAGTACGAGTTTAACTAACAGAAGACAAAAACAGAAAAATTTAAACCCCAACTATCTCTTCGCCTCACATGCCAACCCCCGCGAACAGATCCGCGTGATCCCAAGAATCGCAATCCGCAGCGCAACAGCCTGGGATGCAATAACCACAGAACCGCAAGATTCCTACAGCGGCAAGCAATGCCGCCATTTCTTGGAGATTCCTACAGCGGCAAGCAATGCCGCCATTTCTTGGCGGCTTCCGTGCACAACACATCAAATCGCAATTAAACACGTCAAAATCTCGCCCATTTCTTGCGTGCTAGCGAGGTTGTTACCCCCCAAAAAAAGACTAAACCGCGAAGTAGAAGAACCGGATCTGGGAACCGAACCTGCTGCTGCTTGGCGACCTGCTCCTTGAACTTGCTCGCCTGCTTCCTCAGCGCCTCCATCTCTCTCTCTCTCGTTCGCTTCGCTCGCGCTGACACACAAGCCGCCGTAGCTACCCAAACGGCACAAATATGGCGTTCCTAAGGTTCCCTCGTCGGCCACGAACACCACCAAATCCAGCCCATGGGCAGCCCGAGCCACTCTCACAAAGGGCGAGGCGGACCGGCGGAGAGCCCATTGTTCCTCTCTCTCTCTCTCGCCCCCCTTTTCTCTCTCTCGATCTCAATTGGATTTATTCTGGACCGTTGGATCTCTGGGATCGATCGACTTTGTTTCCCTAGTCGCTGACAAGTGGATCCTATGGGGTCAGTTTTTTGCTCATTGATTATACGGAAGTTTATCCGATAAATTAACTTGTTGGCACTAATTTATATATCGGATTGGTCGATCTTAGGCATATCTCTTAGGTTTCATTTTTCGTTTTTAAAATTTGGATCACTGATTATAAGTTAGTTTTTTTTTTGCATTTTTCTCTGTTCATATTGTTTAAAATATTAGCATTAATTTAATATTGCAGAAATCAGGGCCGCTCTCCCTGTGATCGCTACAGAGTACATACATGTGAGACATATACATGCAAAAGTCCATCTTTTATGTTGTTTTCATCTCTTTTTTTTCCTTTTTCTTTTTGCGAGGAATGTTTTGTCCCTTTTTCTTTCATTGACAATCAGAGAACCATCCCATGGGTACTGCTCGTTCGTCCATTTATTAAAGTATCAAATCCAATGACCTTCCCAATAGCTTATTAGCAAACGAGAGAGAATGGTTAGATGAGATTTTAGATGCAACCACTTCAGTAGCTTGTACTATAGCTTGTTACTAAAGTTTGTTTATAGATGAGAGAAAATGACTAATTTGGAGAGGGATGGCTCTACTAATTTCTTGGTTTACTAAAAAAAGTTTGGTACTTGTATGAGTACCAAGCTTATTATTGTTAAACAATAGAATTCGTGGGTAGAAATCCCAAACTAATCACACAACAGAGAGACAACATGTAGTGGAGCATCCGATATCTTTATTCATATGTGTTTTTGTACACCGAGGGTCCTCATATTTATAGTGAAAGGATTAACCCTCCCAAGGGCAATTCTGTTTTGGACTCACCAAATAGATTTCTTAACACCCCTTTAGACAATAGACAACAATATACAAATGCATCATCAAAACTTCTTCAAAACCCCATTGGGAAAAAGAATTTTTGTTATTATTTCATCATTTTATAATATTTTAAAGTTAACCCATCGTTAACTTTATTTCTAATTCCGACCACTTTGATCACGCCATGATTCATGACGTGGTCAAACAGTGGTGTCACGCCACCATTGTTGGCGTGGGAAAATCTGCCACGTAAGCCCTCGCGGACACGCCATACCAGCATGGAGGGCTAGTGTAGTAGTTGTCAGGCTAGATCACATGGTGTGAAGAGTTAACTTGTCATGCCAATGTGCGTGGCGTGTGATGGTGACTTCGATCTCTCGGTCCGGCCAGTTCTTCATTCCCCATCTTCTCCATCTTACTCTTGTGCGCTCTACCTCCTCCCGTTCCTAACCCAAGCTCCTCCGTCCTCCCGCCGCCGGCTCGCAGGCGTCCTCCCCTGCATGCATCATCCCCCAGCCAGCCATCCTCCCCTTGCAGGCGTCCTCCCCCAGGTGGCCGCCCTCCTCTCACGTGCAGTCATCCCCCCGCCGGCCATCCTCCACCCACTGGCCGAAGGTAACAACCGATAGTGTTGTTAGCTCGGGGGTTTCAAGTATTCCAAAAGATGAGCATTCCTGCTTGTTGCTATTGCACATGGGTTTCTATAGTTGGTATTGCACATGGGTTTCAAGTTCAATTCATTTGGTTATCTTGGGAGATGCTCCTTATGCATTGATGATTTCAGAAACTAGTGTGAAAGATGGGTTTAAAATTTGTGAACTTTTATTCAGTGAAATGCCTTAGTTTTCATTTAGTTGTTGATCAATGGATTTCATTTCAAAATGCATGTTTTGTACATTTGTGAATGCACCAGGAAGAGACATCAGTGCTCCATTTAGACGAGTAAGGAGAGAGAACATTAGAGCAGTGAATAGACAAAGTGGGTGTTAAAAACAAAAGAAATAGAAAGAAAAATCTATGAATATCATAGAAAATGAAGTTAGAAATGGCTATCTGTGTTTCATTATCTGGCTTACCCTCCAGCATTTAGGTGGGAAAGAATTTGAACGGGCTAATTTTCCATCCCGTTGTCTCCTTGTGTGGCACATAAAAAAGACAGGTCACAGCTCTGATTCTTCTTCCCTTATAGAACCCATCATTTTTCCCCCAGCTCTACTAGATCTTTCTTTCAAAAAGGTGTAGGTCAGTTTGTTCTCTACCGAAGAACACTATATGTTATTATATTTTGTGATAATTTATCACTTGTCCAAAATTTGTGGTTAATTATTCTGTTATTTCAACAAAAACAAGTAAACAATCTGCAGGCTATCCCATGCTCCCTCAATTGTGAATGTGTGATTGTAGATAAATTTGTGATTGTAGATCAATGTGGAGTTTAGAGTAAGAACAAAAAATAATAATAAAGAAAGTCTTGAATTTTTTTGTCCATTGTAGTCCAACAGGCTATATATATATATATACCGCTTGCACAAATGTTGTCTTTAGCATATGGTTTTTATATTAGCATGAAACTGGTTTGTTTAGTGGATAAGTTTTAGGAAACTAGTTTATCTTTGTGTCTTTTAGACCTATAGAACTTGGCCATAAATTCGTCTCCGAAACCTTTCTTCCAGAAATACCTATTTAGTTATATATGGAATTGTTAGTACTACTTTTGAGCGTAGTTTGTACTTATGGCATGTAGTATTGACTTTCTAATATATATTTCTTATTGTTGGATGTACATGGATAAAGTTGTCCGTGTTTGTACTGGTGGACCAGTTAGCCAAACGGTAAGTGTTTCTGAATTTGTTGGCACGTTAGTGACTGTGCTTGTGTTTCAAGAATCACCACTTTCAAATTCTTCTAACGAGGATTAAGTCGACCTTTAGATGGGATGAGCCCGGGGTCGTTGTCGAAATGGAGGGGCGGTATGATGCTGGGCTGGGTTCAAAGGTGCATGCCTTGTTGGTGCCAATCTCGAGCGACAATGATTGGGACATGTACAAGGAGATTGTGCTCGCATCTCAGGTCCGGTCGTTGGAGGTTGTAGTTGAGAGGACTGTTGTCACATCGCCAATTTAATAAATAGAATTATTATGCATCTCATGAACATACATGGCATTATTGAAACATTTGCACCAATCATTACATTTGAAAAATCTCAATCAAAGATTAAACCCACACTTCCAATTTAAGCTGAAAAGAAAATTGAGTTAAAAACATTTGATCATCACCTAGAAATAATTTATTCAAATACTATAATAATTATCATGAATAAATATAATTTTCCCAAATTTATAGAACTTAATTCACACTGGTCAAATACCTTCCTAAATAGCATTTCAGTTTTGAATTTAAATTAAGCAAATCACTCATCAACAGTGGGGTTTCAAATTTTATTTGAGAACTAGGTCATCCCAGAAATCCCTCTGATTAATTTAAGAATTTTAGGATTTTATTTGCTATATTTTGTAGCTCAGCCAAACTAGAATAAAATGAATTCAAACCAGTCAAACCTTTCACAGTTCATCGAGCTTGAACCAGACCCCGGCTTAGACCCAAAATTGTAGCAACTCAAGTCTGACCCGAGCCATCTAATTCTACTGAGCCAACTAACCACCACACTACGCCCGACTCACAGCGTCGCATGGTTTTCTTTCTCTGCCATGCCAGACCCCCCTGTCGGGTCCGGCTTCAACCTCGCGCTGGCGCCTTCGCATAAGTGCCACGCCACAGTGCGCCCAGGCTCTGCCCTAGCGCAGCGATGCCGTGGATCCACCGCACGAGTTGACCACTCCTAGAGCTTCTCTACTTGACATTGCCTTCGCTCCGTCATCTCCCCAAGGATAATACCCCCCTTCACCTCCATTTCTCCTCATCCTTCCTCTCGGGTCTGAGGAAGGAGAAGCTCGTTTGAGCTCTGTTCTTCGGTAAACTCCTCACCATTGAGTCCCCTAGCTTCCTTCTTGAATGTCGTTTCCATTTTGGCTAATGCCAACTCTTACCTTGCTTTATAGCTCTCGGACCATCTTCGTGTCTTCCTCGGCTTCGGTCCATGTCCAGAGGACACACCCGAGGACACCTCGTGCCATTCCTAGTCTCCGGTGAGTATTATCATCACTCAAGCGTGTCATCTAGTGTCCTTGAACATGATTAAGTAAACCTCTCAACTAATTTTGCCTTGCACGACAGGATCTCGTGAATGAGAAGATTGGTCCATTTTCGGCAGAAGGACAACTTTTCATCTCCCACTTCGATTCGGTAAGGCATTACTCAATCCCGCCCGTTTACACCATCTTAGTGATTCACTTGAGTTGTTCCGACAACCTTTGGCCTCTCTCCATCTCCAGGGCATCCTCTCCTCGTGAAGCCATAGCGCCGTCGTGGACCTCTTCGTCGCCAGTCAAACTCTGGCCACCTCCACTTCTCTCCAGCGCTCATGTAGCTTCCTTAGGCTCAGTAGTAGCTTGGGCACCCGCTATTTTGGACAATGCAGAACTTTTATTGCTTGTGCACGTTTCTTGTAAGTGGTAGCACCACTCCACTCCGGCTAGCCGCTGGTACGGTCCACCTCCATCGTCGCCACCACCACCAAAATGTGAACAACACTATTGCACATCTATCCCAGCCCTTGGTCGGCATGCCGCCGGGCAAGCGCGCGGATAGGGCATTCCCCGTTGTCGTACGTGGACAGTAACTGTTGCAACATCATTAGGGTGCAAATCAGTCATTAATTGGCTAATGATTGCTTATGGTAGCAATGACTGTCTTAAGTAAGTGATGAGTCAATGACATGTGGGACAATGAACAGAAAACGAAACCAAATAACGGTTTAAAATCTGAGACTAACATGTGAGCCCAAGGGTTAAGTGCACAATCCTGGACCCTATGAACCGGCCGTAGACTCGTGGTCCATGCGCTGTTTCGTGGACCGTCTCTATGACATGCGGGCCCCGCCAGTCGGTTAAATTTAATTCAAAATTTATAATGAAAAATGTACTATTCATTAGGCCCCACCAGTCAGCGTCTGTGGCTAGGTAAGCCCTGGTAAGAAAAGTATTAATGCATTTTTAAAATCCAGAAATGAATTATTTACACACTAAAAATTTTAGTAACTTAAAAAATGCATAACTAATTCATTTTAACTCAAAAAATAGTGAAATCAATTTTGATAATTTTTATTTTAAGTGAACTTTATTTTAAAATAGGTTTCAAACATGTCTCTATAGTAGAGAATATAGTTTTGGAAAATGATCCATAACTCTACTATTTTTGCAATAGAAAAAGCTGATAACTTTGAAAATTCATAACTAATTCATAAAAACTCCATTTTAGATGAACCAAGTTATTTCAGTCTTATAATAATATTATATATCCATCTATATAATCCTTATGTTCACCATTGCTCTACAAAATTTCACGAAAAATTGAAATTGGTTGAACAATAGCCGAATAGGAATTTTCCAAAAAACTAATTTTGAACTTCTATAACTCTATCATATCAAATATAAATTGAATACTTCTTTCACCTGAATTTATCTAAAATCATAATCTAGCTCTGTAGAAATTTTATGCATTTTTAGCACTTTGTATTTTTGCCTTTTCTAAATGTTTATTCTTGTTGTCTTTATATAAATTCAAGCAATTGATGTTTACTCATACGCCACCGAAAGTGAGCAATTATACTTCCAGCAAGGCAAGCATCATTTGAACTTTCTTTATGCATCATATTGATCCCATATTTTGATTTGTTAAGTGAAATGATAATTGCTTGGATGCTAATTTTTTATGTCGATATTTTTGTGATATGTAGTTAGTTATGTCATATTCATGAGGTTAGACTTGAATTATTCTAGTACCTTCATACTTAAGTTAGGTTGTATGAAATATATTATACGGGATTGCTTAGCCATGCTAGTCTAGTTGCGTTAGATTTATTGTCGGGAATAACCCGACAATTATGGGAGACACCAACTTTCTTATCTTCTTTTTTATTCCAGATCTTCGTATTTGTTTCTTAAGTTAAACTTTGTTATTTCAAAAGATTTTTGGGTCTGGACAAGTGGTTTCTAGTGTGGGTGCTGTTATGCATGAGACTCGGGTTTTGTGGTTGTCTTGTTCGGACCAACAAGGACCGAACTTTGGTGACGTCGTTAATTCAAGTAAACTCGTGCTATCACACGCCGGATATGGGTACCGTTTGGTTCAGTAAGGGTTGAGTTTTATTGGGTTAAGTCCTATGTGGTGTGAGTACATTTGTGTTCAATCATCTATTCGTAGGAGTCGATGCAATTTTCTATAATGTGCATGAGAGCACTATTTTTCTTTATTTACATTGTATCGGTATCTCCAACACAACTTGCGAACCCTCTTAGCAAGCACTATCGGTCATTTGTACTAAGTTTGGGGTTCATCTCACAAGGGGGACTTATCTCAATAGGGCTTTCCTACTAAACAATAACAAATCTTGATTTCCCCGGCTGACACACCAAAGGAAGTGTGTTAATTCCGGAGGTTTACGGGCTAGTCGAGTCGTGTGGGTGAAGTAGTACATCTCTGCAGAGATAAATCTATTCGAATAGCTGTGTCCACGGTTGCAGACGATCGCTTGAATTCAGGAGTCATTATTGTTAGACTTTTAATAAAAAATGGCATGGTTACAACTTGGTATTTGGTATGAACGAGTGTTCATACATTTTAGTTTATCAAAGTGAGCTATCACTTTGGTATTTGTTTGTTCAATTTGTTTATCAATGTATCACTTTAATACATGCTTTATTTCTACTTCAAATCTAATTTTCAAATGGCAATTGAAAAACTAGTATAGGTAGGTTGAAAATTGTTGTGTCTTTCGTAAAACTAAAGTCACTAATGCTATTGTTTGATTGTCCATTATGCATAACTAATTTTACCTTTGTGTAAGACTTGCGAGTATATTTTGTACACAACCCACTAGCTGCAATTACAGGTGAGGATGAACTTCCGTTCGACGAGTTCGTTAGCGCCGACTACGACGACGCTAACGAATAGTGTTATTCTTTAACTCCCAGTAGGTTGCCTTGGGCTATGGGCACACTGTTGCTAGTCTTTTGATTATGTTACCATCTTCCGCTGCCACTTTAAGTGTTTAATTGAATTTGGCCGGTCGACCTTTTTGTAATATATGTAAACTTGAATTATTATATTGTATGTCCTTCTTTTTTGGCATCGGTCTTAACAGCGATGCCACCCCATTGGTGGATTTGTCATATGCGCCTGTTTGATCGTCGCACCCTGTTAGTGACCCTGTGACTTATTTCAACAGCGTTATAATGGCCAACGAGCTTGACGAGGTGGTGTTTAGAGATGGAATATGTAATACTCCGGAATAGAATTCGGTAAATAGAAAGAAGCTCGAGGGGGAAAAAACAAATGCAAAAATTTCCATTCGGGGGGGGGGGGGTTTATGCCTTTCTTCGCCAACCTGGGCCGCGCGCCGCAACCCAGAAGGCCCAAGAGGGAAGGGGGGAGCCGGCCAAAAAGGGGGGGGGCGCCTCCCCCCGAAACCCTAGCCACCACTCCTCCTCTCCCAACCTCCAAGCCGCCGGCCTCCCCTCCAGATTGGCGCCTCCCCCACTGCCGCCCCTCCCTGGTGGTGGCGATCCTCCTCCCCCGACGTCGAGCGCTCCGGCCGATTCTTCCCGTTGCTGTCCCCGGGCGGCGTGTATCGTGTACGGAGGCCGGCCAAGTGGAGGAAGATAGGAAGAAGAGGGTGAGGGGAAGGAAGATCATCTTCCCCAAGCGCCGTCATCATCTCCCTGCGGGTCTTCAAGGGCAACGAAGAGATTACATCAATGTTTGATAATGTTTGGAGGAAGGATTGATTGTTTGGAGTGAACCGACATACTGTCTTTTGATTTCCAGTATAGTTCCAGATTGTTGCGCGTCCGGTATGGACCTGTTAGAGGCCGATATGGAGGTTCTACCCTCCTAGCGAATATTAGATACGATTCTTAGCTTTCCATATCCACCGAGATCACGGGATTCCGCCTTACGGTTTAGGAGATATGAATTATTGTTTGCGCGCTGTTCTGTTTATCTGACGAGAAGGAACTGTCTGTTTGTTCCTTAATTTTGACCTTATTAATGTAAGATTCAGGACCTCTACCCAACTAGGTTATTGTAGAATTTTTAATAATATTTCCATATTGATAAAGAACACCTCCATTGGATCTGTAGAGTGAAAGATATGCCATGTTCTTTGCTACTGATATGTCATCTGGACAGATGTCTGTCATACGTTTTCAACTGCCGCTTAGCCAATTGTTTTGGCATATTTAGTGAATCTTGTCAACCAGAGTTTCGTATCCTGGTTCGTTAAGATTCGATGAGCTTAGTTTCACGTCATTACGAGTTATAGATCTTTAATTATGATTTTTCTTGTACTGCTGTCCAGTAGGGTTGTCAGGTGGCTGAATAGGTTAATTCTCAAATTGAAACCGTTGATTGTGTTGGAAATTTAGGGGATTATGGTAGGGCACCGTAACTTTGTCATACCTTGTTATCCTTATTGCGAATACATATTTGTGTAGGCGGTGAGGCGGTGAGTGGAGGAGCACCTTCGTTACCTCCTAGCACGTCATAGCGCGGAAGGCAAGTACAATGTGTTAAGACATGTTGATTTCTGTTGAATATTGTTAATGCAATGTTACTTCTGTGATCCATGTTCATACTTCATGTTATACATAGGGGTGAAAATGGATCGGATACAGACGGATAATGACTCTATCATATTTGTTTCCATATTTTTTTCGGATCCGGATACGAATACGAATACTCCGAATATGAATACAGATACGAATAATATCGAATACGAATACGGAGCGAATACGAATTGAAACGAATACGATCACGGATTATTTTCGGAACATGAAAACCCCTTAAATTGTACGCCAGAAATTAACGAGAACATATAACTAGTTCATTTGATGCAAACATTCATGAATTGTTCATATTTTCAGCAACCACACATAACATTGGCACTAGCAAGTTGCATTAACTAGTTCATCATAAACATAACACTTAGTTTACCATATTTAGCTTATAAGTCATAACTCACAAAGTCATATTTTTTCTGGGATTTTATTGTATTTAAAGTGAAAATGAAAATAATAATAATTAATTTCTTGAATTTTTTGGATTTTAAAAAGGTTGTTCATATTTTTCAGAAATTAAAAATAATTTATGTCCAAAAATAAAAACCAACTTTAACTTGGAATTAATTTTATTAAGTTCAAAATAATTTAAGGAATTTTTGTGATTTTTTCTAGAATTTTTTAACTCTATTTTCTATTTTCGAAAAGGCTATTTGATTTGTTGTATTTTCTGAAATTTGAAAATCAATTAAAATCTTATTTTACTTTTTGGGCTGAAATCCTCTTCTATTGGGCCGAAATCTGGATATCCGGACTTGTCTTATCCGGATAATCCGTATCCGTATCCGTATCCGCCGGATAGCATGCCTACCGTATTCGTTTCCGTTTCTGACAAAAAAATCCGAATCCGTATGTGATCCAAAAATTATCCGAGAAAAATCCGATCCGAGACAATCCGAATCCGTTTTCGTCCGGATCGGTCGGAAATTATCCGATCCGTTTTCATCCCTAGTTATACAGTTGAATGTTGTTCATGTGATGCTATTTCTATGATCCATGATTCAAACTTCATGATATTTATTCGTTCTTAGTTGATAATCCATGTGAATGAAAGAGGTGATACTCATTGCATATATTCATTCCATTGTTGCATTGTTCGTGTTCCGTCCACGGGAGTGGAATTGTTAAGACTCATCAATTCCAGTATGGGCACGTAAGACCCACCATTCCAATGTAGGCAATTTCAGACACCCGTATAAAATGTTCTTCATACGGTGATTGGATCCCCGGACTTTGTTAAGTACGGGCTTAAGTGAGCACCGACGGGTGTGTCACTCGCTATACCGGTATGAGCATGTGTGCAGTCCCTTCCTTTCAATGGATCCATTCATTCCATTGTATATATCTGTGTTTAGAGATAAGTTCATAGTTCGTATGGAAATTGAATTGTTCATAACCTTGTATGTTCAATTGTTTACTGTACTTGCTGAGTTTCGACTCATTCTTGTTTTCTTTATTTATTTTAGGTGACCATCGATGATTACTCTGTTGGGAGGGAGTAGACCAGCACGTTTTACACAGTTCGCTATAATTTACTTTCATTAATAATGTCAAGTATGACCTTCATTTGTTAACTGATGAACTGTAATAAATAGATTTACTACTGCATGATATTTTTCTCTCCATGTTATGTTGTCCTGGTTATATGATACTAGTGGTTCGTTTTAATTATTCCTTGATTATGTTCTGATGAAGTCAGTCGTTATCCCTGCCATGCTTCTATCAAAGTTGGTCTCTATATGTACTTAGAGGATTTCAGTTTAAATTCTTCTGCAGATTTAGTTGTATGTTAGTCCTTTAGGTAGTATCTTGGCTTCCGAATAGCCAGAGTGTTACATTTGGTATCAGAGCGGGCTTTAGATCCGTGGTACGTAAAGTATTAAAATGACACACTGTGCACAGTAGGTGGGGTTTGGGAAATCCATTTCATCCGCATTTTTGGTGATGTGATTCATTATGTTGTACTGTATCGAATTGTTTCTGTACTATCATATTGTTGTTAGTCTATGATCTGCTATGATCTACTATACCTATGAATATACTCTATGATTACTATGAGATGACCTTATATTCATACTTTATTATCTTGGCTATGAGTTTTGGTAGAGGATGTTAAGAAGTTGAGGCCGTGGTTGTTACTCTCGGATTCACCAGGTTACACCATCATTCGCGGTATGTGGTTTGGGGAGTAGTTACCCCGAGTACCATAGTTATAGGTTTTGAGCGTGAGTTGCTTTAGAAAGTTGTTCTCTTCCTTGATTTCTGAATTTGACAAATTATTGTCCGGTGTTGGTTGATGAATTTCTCTTGGGTTCATGGTTCATGGTAGTTGATAAGTTTCAATGGGTCTTTAATAGTTCTCTGAAACAATTAAGTTTTCAACTGTTGGGTTGCTTTTATTACTAGTGATCTACGTCAATTGGCAATATTGATATTTCCATAGTTGTTCCTTCCTTCTCATTGGAAAAGAGCGACTCATTTACTCATTTGATAGTCTGGATAATGAGAGTTTTCTGTTGCAACTTCGTTAACATGAGAAAGTTTTGGGTCCATGTATTTCTTTTGGATCATTCCGCGTGATGAAATTTAATGCATCTCTTTTCTGAAGAATAATGTTAAAACCCTTTTGTGGTGCCTTGTGGTGATCAAGTCGGAGATTGTAATCAAACAAAATGGTTGGCTACAGGTTTCTATTGGTCCCTATTTATTTCTCAAAACAATTATTGTCTTTCTAACTGCTGAACTCTCTTTGCTACTTGTAAGCGTTATTATTGACAAGATCGTTCTCTTTAATGATAGTCTTATCTTTCTTATTGGTAAAGGTGAATTGGTTATCTGTTTGGTATTCTGGAGAATGGGAACTATCTTTTACAAAGTTCATTGAAGAAAGTTTTGACTCTGCTTATTTCTTTTGGAGTAGTTGGAGTGTTGGAGTTTAGAACCTCCCTTTGAAAAAGAAAAGTGTTGAAACCCCTTTGTAAGGTTTTGCTGTATTATGTGAGGGTAATGTTGATTCTTTTATAGAGAAAGAAATTTGATCGTCTATCGTGATATTTCTAAAATCATCAAATTCCAAGTTTTGTGTTCATGATCTTTTGGGGGTTCAAGCTTTATGGGATAAACGAAGTTTGTCGAGTAAAGCGATATGTTGTAAAGTTATAATGGTTCTTGAGTGACGCGAATGCTTTGATCTTGAATGCTCGTTTGTTCTTATTTGTTAAAGTCTGATATTCTCTTCTTGTGAGGCCTATACTTTCAACTGTGGACTCCACCTATGCGCTATGAGTTCATTGCTTAATTGGTTTTCCCCTTGGTCCTGTGTTCATTGCTAGTGGTAAATGATTTTTTTAGTTGGTGAAAATCGTTTCCATTTGCCACTTCTTTTGAGAAAGAATCAACCCATTCTTTTCACGTAGGTCTTTCGAAGTGTTTTCTAATTGTTGTTGTGAGATTGATGTTAATACTTGTAGTAATTTGATCGCCTTTGGTGGTATCCTTCAAATGAGAATATTTCAAGTTTAGCTTTCGTGATATTTTGGAGCTCATGAATCATCTAGTAGCTGAAATTATTTTGAATAAATTGAGGTATTGGAGTGTCCTGTTATTTCTGAAGAGGTTCGTGTGAATTTAATCTTAAAGGCTCTTTGGTCTTAGATGACAACGTGAGGTTGCAATCAAAGAAAATTGTGTTGGTTCCTTTAAGAGTAGAATAATCTGCTTGCTTTTCGTGAAAACCCATAAATGAAAATGTTTCAAGTTTGGTGGCTGAGATCATTTGTATCTCATGTTTCTTGTGTAGTTGAACTGTTCTGAGCAAATATGACGTGTTGAAGAATTTTATTGACTCTTAATTAGATCTTTTGGTTTGGATTAAAGATCTTATCTTGTTCGTTGTGGCAAAGTGTTGTTAGTCAAAAGATTAATTTCATTGTTAAAGGAAATAGTGCAATAGGATTATTTGAGAATTTGAGTCAAGTTTGTAACTTGTGGTTATTTGAATCGTTCCTAAATTTCCTGCTCTTTCTGCTCAAGAGATGTCGAGTTTCAATCATAATGTCTTTTTCTTATCGGCTGTTATTTGCTATTGTCTTTTGAGGGAGGTGTGCCCTCAACTGTGAACTCAACTTTCGTTTTCCAGGATCACCATTATCAGAATATTTCTTTTGGTTTCGTGCTCACTGTGAGGAGCAACGTTTTCTTGTTTGAGGAAACATGTCCTTGTTCGCCTCTTTCTTTTGAGATAGGATCAATAGTTTTGTGTTGCATTGTTTTTACAAAGTGTAATTTTGGCAACTGTTGGTAGGGGATAAGAAATTGTAGTGGTGATATTTTGCTACCAAGCTATTGGAGGAGTAGTAAAAGATGAATTGGTTTTTGATCTGTACCTCTTGGAGGAAATTTGATTCACATAGAATGTTTGGCTTCGAGGTAAATCTGAATAGCGTTACGACTGAGTAGAATCTATGGTATAGTGAAATTCTAGAACTTCAGTTCATGTTGAAAGGTCGAGGATTAGCGAAGGTATGAAAGCCTTGATTAATTTTATAGAGTAACGCAATTGGATAGCATTGCCAGATTGGGTGGGTGCCTTCTGATGATGTCATTGAGTGAGTGTGTTAGAATTATGGGAAAGTTAGAGATTTAATCCGATGATTTCACTATCTGTTATAAGAGAATTTGTTGTAAAGGTCTTGGAAGTTTAATCTCGGCTTTACATTTTTATGCTAGACCTTTGGTCACACAATGATTTTGTGTAGAAAAAGTGGAATAATGGAGTTTCCTGAGCAGTGGAAAGATTATCGATAGAACCCTTCTGATGTAGTACATGAACGTGTGTAGCAAGTATTTTGAGATGTTGTTCTTGAAAATTTGTGGTATTGTGATTGAGTGGGACCATCTTTCGTGGTGTTTTGGGTGCCTTCTATTAAATTAATTTTGTAAGTAGAATGAGTTGCCTAGAGTATTCGGTGGATTCAATAGAGCCTCTCCACAATGGTGTGGATGACGTATTTCAGTTTGAGCATAACTTGAGGATGTTTATTTCAGAGGTTTAAGCTCATGTGCGATGCGATGAATTCGAATTCCAAGGTTCGAGGGAAGTTTTATTCCTAAAAGAGAGACTGAGAAAAAGGATGTTTCTTCGGATAGTGAAGTGTTTTCTTGATTCTCGTTTGAGTTTTGTGTTGTTGATTGGTGTCTTCTGCATTTTGAGTTGGCGCTGTGTTGGAATGATTGATTTTTTCCAATTCAGACAAACCAAAAGAAGTACTTGGTTTGGGCATTTGAGTAATTTCTCTTTTGGCTGTCGTGGTGTTTTTTCGTAAACTGCCTATTTCGAAAAATGGATTTATTTTCGTGATAAATTGTCAAATTTGGAATTTAACCCTTTTGGGTGGAGAGTTAATATTGTGTGGATGTGATGAGGACTCTTTGTTTTCAGTTGGATTCTCTTTGCTGGCCAATGGTTTAAGGACCAGTTTTGTTGTGCATTCTTGTTTAAAGAAGGCGTCCCCTGTTAGATGAAGAGTTCGATTTGAGCATGTTGTGTGCTTTCGTACCAAAGGGGAAGGTGGCCCATATACATTCGTTCGTTTCCGACAGTTGTAGGAATTAGGAAGTTGGCATATCGTTTTGCCCGTCTCGGGTACATACGCGAAGTACGCAACGTCGGTTGTGTTCTGGTGCTGAGTGAGCAGATGAGCTATTCAAAGTTTGAGATTTAGTTAAAGACGTTGACCATCGAGTAAGGTCTTACCTTCGATCCTCTTTTGATGAGTGTACCTAGAAAGTTCAGGTTGAGTGTTAGGTCAGGCGTCGTTTTACGTATTTGTGTTGTGGTTTTCTCTAGTCCAAAAGAGAGGCCGCTTGAGAGCTAGAGTCCCTCATGCACGAGTAGTATTTAGACCTGTTCGTTTCTGGTACGTGTTTATCATTAATAAATTCCAGTCGCAGTTTTCTTTCTAATAGATTGTGTTTAGATTCGAGGTCGAATCCTGTTAAAGGGGGTAGAATGTAATACTCCAGAATAGAATTCGGTAAATAGAAAGAAGCTAGAGGGGGAAAAAGATAAATGCAAAAATTTCGATTCAGTAGGGGTTTGCCTTTCTTCGCCAACTTTGAGCGCGGGTCATGACCGAAGGCCCAAGAGGAAGGGGGGCCGGCCAAAAAGGGGCGCTCCCCCAAACCCTAGCCGCCACTCCTCCTCTCCCCAACTCCAAGCCGCCGGCCTCCCCTCCAGATTGGCGCCTCCCCCACTGTAACACCCTGGCTATTCGGAAGCCAAGATGTCACCCAATTCTATCAAAACTCTAGGAAACGAACAAATGTACTCCAATATCAATGATACCAAAACAGTAATTACTACGAAACCAACATTAATTAACCATTTCAAATGATGAAAGGGAAGCCATTATATCACGCGTATGTAGGAATCATAACCAAGTTGGATTATTACAAATTCAACAGTTATCAAATAATTGACATGGATTAAAACCAACAATGAATTCTGGTTTAAGATAGGTAGTGTGCATCGTGATGGTCTACTCCCTCCCATTAACGACATCATCATCATCATCAAGGCTCACCTAAATAAACACAGAAAACAAGGGTGAGTCGAAACTCAGCAAGCACAACATATAATTCACAAAGAATACTGAATCAGAACAATATACCAAGTAATAACATTTACATCCATGAATTTGCGAAAGCATGGTATGAATGAATGCATTGAAGGAGAATAGACTTTTCACACGTTTATACCGGTATAACTAGTTGTAACACCCTGACTATAAGGAAGTCAAGATGTCACCTACAACCACCACTCTTTAATAGAATAACATCAAGACGCATGATAAGGTGAAGCAAGAATTAAGATTATACGGAAGCAAGTATTCATCATCAAGTTTAATCAACGGAATGGAAATAAACAATTCAGAAAGATATGGTAAACCAGGCCAAGTTGGCTTATTACAATTCAACACAAGGTATAAATAGAAGACAATAATAAGTTCTCAAAATGTTTTGGATTATGGTAGTGAGTGCATCGTGTTGATCTACCCTTCATGAAATCGTTCTTCCTTGTCATTTACCTAAATAAAACAACAAAGCAAGAATGAGCCAAAGACTCAGCAAGTAATTGTATGTAACAATCAAACATACCAAGAACAATATATCACTATCATATTTTGAACATTGACTGGAAACAACTTTATGAATGGATGAAGTGGAATGATGCATTGAAGGAATTGGACATATCGCAGCATATACCGGTATAGCGAGTGAAACACCCGTCGGTGTTCACTTAAAGTAATCGTATGAAGAACGTTTCATACAATCGTCCAACGTGGCCCACATTGGAATGGTGGACTCACGTAACGTGGCCCACATTGGAATGGTGGACTCACGTACCCATTCTGGAATTGATGGGATTTTCAAGTGCCCATACTGGAATTGATGGGTCTTACAAAGGTAATTATGCATGTCATGATGTGACTCCATGGAAATATTGAATAGTACTCATAAATGAAAAGATACACATGGCATTCATCTACAAATACGAACAAAATTAATCATTCATTCACACATCACATAATGCATCAATCATATTATACAAGTTACTTGCCTGCCGCGCTGCAACGGGTTGGGAGGTAATTGAGATACCCCTCCACTCACCGCTTCACCGCCTACAATGTAAAATAATCGAAATGAGGACAAACGAGTAAGGCATAGCTACACGTGTCCTCCCACAATCTCTAGCCAAATCAACCAAACAAAAGGTTCAATTTGATCAATTTACCCAAACATTTCAAATATCCCTAATCTGGCAGTTTTACTAGAAAATTCACCAATAATTAACCGTAAGTCCGAAAGACCTGAAACCAGTGCTCATCTTTTCTTAACTTAACTGGCTACGAAACTCTAGTTGATGGTAAACTCTAATTCGGCCAAAACAGAGGTCTAACCATCCATTGAAAAACTATAACTGCAGTCTGCCCAGAATTCAGAACAGCCATAAAGAAAAGGCTCTAACTTTTACACCACTGATCCAAATAAAGTGATCTGTATCAGCCTGGAAACATGGTGAAATTATCTTCATAAACCTAGTTGGGTGGCCGACCTGATTCTGACTCTATCTAGATCAAAACCTAGGTGCAACCGACTGTACCCAGCATTTCTGACAGACAGAGCAGTACGTGGTAAAACAGTCATAACATTTAAACTACTGGGTGAAAATTCATGATCCAGGTGCCAAAAGAAAGCTAATGAAATAAGGAACAAAACTTCAGAAGGCGAAGACATCCAATTCTGCCTCTAAGACACCCAAAACCGAGTTACAACGTTCTGGACTGAATCAATCTACTGACAGAGATTAAACGATACTACTAAAATCATTGAATCGACAACTCTAACGCAATCAAACAGCGATGGGGTCTCTCATTACCCTTGTATAACCGAAGAATGACGAGGATCAACTTCCCGAAGGCTTCTCCTCTCCTTCTTTGGCCGGACCCAACTCCACGAACCCGAGTAGATTACAAACGCCCGGCGGAGGAAGAAACGAAGATGAACGCGTGGAAGACCGGGTGTGCAGCTCCGGGGGATCACCAATGGCAGCCACCAATGGAGGAGGAGGCGCCTAGGAGGAGGGGAGGCGCGGGTGGAGGGGAGATGGGGCGGCTCAAGGGGAGGAGGTGGGGCGCTATGGTTTGGGAAGTGGTGCCCCCCCTTTTGGCCGTCCCCTACATGGGCCGGCCGGCCCCTCTTGGGCCACCTGGGTCGCGAACTGCGGCCCAGGTTGTCTGGCAATAACGTTTACCCCCCCCCCCCGAAGATTGGAATTTTCCGACGAAAACAATTTCTTTTACTCTCTCCGACCTCTTTCTTTTTACCGAACCGTTTAGGAGTATTACAGATCCACCCCTTAGCGAGATTCGACCTCGAATCTATTCAACGATCCAACAGAAAGAAAAATACCGGAAATTACAACTTAAACAATTTACCTTAATCGAACAGGTCAGGGTATTGTTCTCGCATGCGGGACTTCAACCCCCAAGTGGTCTCTCTTTCAGTCTGATGACACTAAAGGATTTTAACATACTTCAAGGTTTTGTTCCTCAAAACCCGTTCTGATTCTTCTAATATCTTCACTGGCCGGGACTCGAAGGTAAGGTCTTGCTTAACAATCAAAGGTTCCAAAGGAATGACATGATCTGAGTCTCTCAGAAATTTTCTCAACATCGAAACATGAAACACGTTGTGAAGCCCACTCATAGAATCGGGAAGGTCCAAACGGTAAGCTAGTTTTCCAATTCGTGCCACGATTGGGAATGGTCCTACATACCTTGGACTAAGTTTTCCTTTTGTACCAAATCGTACCACGCCTTTAGATGGCGAAACTCTCAACAGAACCTCGTCACCCACTTGAAATTCCAAATCCCGCCTTCTCACATCTGCATAGCTCTTCTGTCGGCTCTGAGCAGCCAGCAGATTTTGCCTAACTTCGGCCACTCTAGCCACTGTTTGCTGAACCCAATCGGGACCCAAAACTGCCCGCTCTCCAACCTCATCCAAACACAACGGGGACCTGCACTTACGCCCATACAGAACCTCGAATGGTGTAGCTCGAATGCTGGTATGATAGCTGTTATTATAAGCAAACTCTGCCAAAGCTAAATGCTCTTCCCAATTCCCTTTCCAGGATAAAACACGACACCTGAGCATATCTTCCAATGTCTGAATGGTGCGTTCGGACTGACCATCTGTCTGGGGATGAAAGACCGTGCTAAGGATTTGAGTGTGCCCAAGGCACCCTGCAAACTCTCCCAGAACTTGGAGACAAATTTAGCATCCCGATCAGAAACAATAGTTTACGGAACTCTGTGCAACCGCACTACTTCCCGCACATAAAGGGGAGCCAAATCACTTGCCGAATTAGTCGTGCGGATAGGAATAAAATGAGCAGACTTACTGAACCGGTCCACAATCACCCAAATAGCATCCTTTCCTCGCTGCGTGCGGGGTAAACCAACCATAAAATCCATAGATATGTCGTCCCAAGGCCAAACTGGTACCTCCAAGGGTTGTAACAGTCCCGCTGGTCGCTTGTGCTCAGCCTTGACCCGCTGGCACACCCCACATGATGCCACATATTGTGTGTAACATCCCAATTTTCAGAGTTGTAAAAATCTTTTAAATATTAGTAGCAAGAAAATTTATCATTTGGATTTATTGGATATTAATTTAAAAAGTTTAATATGGACTTTAAGGACAAATTGATTTAATGTGCTTAATCCCAACATCAACAATTGTCAAAACTATTTTATTTAAATTCTATATGCTTGGATATATTTTATAGAATTTTCTGGAATTTTTCCAAAGTCATTTGCTATTTTCTAATTGCTATTTGCATTTTCTGGATTTATTTAAAAGAAAAACCTATTTTAAATCCTTCGGAACAGTACTGGGCCGAAGCCCAGCACTATTCCAGCCGCGCCAGCCCATCTCGCCCCGGCCGCGCTCTCGTCCGTTGGATGCTCGACGCGTGCCCTCGTCTCCGATCGGACGCACGCGCTCAACCCCGCCTTGACCCGCTGGATCTTCGCCGCGTGTCCCTTTCGGTCGATCTCGCTCGCTCGCTCGCCCGCGCTCGCTCTGCGCCGTTGGATCGCCATCGTACGCTCGCCCTCGCCGCCCTCGCGCCATCTGCCGGGTGGGACCGCCACGTGGTCGTCGTCTCGCGCTATCTTCTTCTCCATGGGCGCTCTCGCCGCCATTCTTGGACCTCGAGCTTCGTCCGACAATTGCATAAGCGGCCCCGATTTTGTCGCGCGACAACGCCTTCTCGAAGCCTTATCTCTCCCGCACTGTTCGGTTATTTTCAATTTCCAAATCGGTTTCAATCTCCGAGAATCGAGGAATTCAAAATCCGCCGTTTGACCCGATTTGGGATTTCAAATCGGCGGCCCCCGCCTATAAATACCTCCTTAGCATCGCCACCACCTCCGCAATCCAAAGCCGCCGCTCTCGCCGCCCGATCGCCTAGCGCCGCCGCATTTTCGAGTTTTAGGGTTTCGCCGAGTTTCTTCTCCGGTGAATTGCGCGCCGTCTTCGTCGCCCTTGCCTCGCCAATCGCACCATCGTGATCGGCAAGCCTCGAGCCACCTCGTGCGCACCTCCTCGTCGCCGAGCATTGCCGAGCTTCCGTCCGACAAACCGAGAGCGTCGCCGCCGCTTCCTCGCCGCGGTCATCTCCGACCACCCGGTACTCAAACCGGTGCCCATAGATGCGCAATAACCTCTCTTCACATTGGTACCACTCACGCCGGCGAAGAGCCGCTGTTCGCCGTTGCCATTGGTTCCCGAGCCATCGCCGCCGTCGGCCGATGTGGCGGCCGCGTCAAGATCCACCTCGGCTTACGTGCGTGCGTGTCGCCCGCGTGGCGCCGTGTCGGCGCAAAGACACGCTGGCGTGGCTCGACCCACCGGCCCCAGATCCGTGGCTCGGTGGGTTTGGTCCATCGTGGGCGAGCAACCGACGATGGGGCCCACTGTCGATTTTCTATTTAATTTTATTTCTTTTCCGAAAATCTACGACGCAAGCATTGCGCAATAAATCGATTTTCCTTTATAAAAATAATTCGGAAATTCGAGAAAATCCAATTTAGGGTTTTATTGATTTTCCAATCTTCCAAAGCCCATATCTTTTGCATCCAAGTCCAATTGAGCCCATTCAAATTTGTAAATTCATATAAAATTCAGATCTATTTATTTATGAATTTTATTTAATTTTGGAGTTTATTTTGCCTCTGTTATTTATTTGTTTTGTTTTCTTTTGTCTCGCTTTGAGTAGGCGTCGATACTTGGGAATTTTGCGTAAGAAGGAGCACCTCAAGACCAAGACCAATATCTAGATCTATTCCAAGGCAAGTTATACCTTTGATCATTTTGAACCCAGTTTTCAAAATACTTTGTTTCAATGTATTGCATTCTATTTCAAGTATTTATTTAAATGCTTTTGGGTGTAGATTATTAATCCAAATTGTTATGCCACCTTGTCTATTGTATGCCATGATCTTTTGTCACCCTAGGTTGATTAATTATTAGTTGGTATTATCGTGGCACCAACGTGGGTTGGTTAGATACGATTAGGCGCTTAGCCATGCCACGAGTCATCATTCCATGTGAAAGTTGCAATTATAAACTTGACTAAGTGATTATGGGCGTGTGATGAATCTGTGTGTCTTTGTGTGCTATTACTCGTTGATGGCATGTGTTGCACTTAATCAACGAGGTGGGAAAAGATTTAGACCGAGGCAAGTGGTGGATTCTGTGTGAATGGTGGATCTGTGTGATATAAACTTTGTGATTTGGGAAAAGCTGGAAGTCTTGCCTTGGTCAATTAAGGACTTAACTTTGTGCGCCATTGGCTGGGCCTTACTGCACGACCACATGCCTAGTATGGGTGGGCTCGACTTAGTAAGTTATGGAGTCTTGACATTGACAACTCAAAGTTGTATTTAAGCTATGTGATGGGTGGAGGTGTGATATGTCACATCGCGGGACTGTCATTGCATC
Organism: Hsuehochloa calcarea; assembly: GCA_036346395.1. Lineage (NCBI taxonomy): Eukaryota > Viridiplantae > Streptophyta > Magnoliopsida > Poales > Poaceae > Hsuehochloa > Hsuehochloa calcarea. The sequence continues at coordinate 29,124,305 of CM070606.1, forward strand.
CTCGTCCAATGGTGTGTGTCGCCCAAGGGTGTGTGTACAAATTGACGGCGATAAAGCACACCAGAGTGTCATTGTTTGAGATGAAGTCTCGAAAGGTTTTGTTGTGATCAACTCGATCCGGTTGGTTTCATCGTGTGGGTAAAGTGTACAACCTCTGCAGAGTGTTTAAACCAATCTATTCGAATAGCCGCGTCCTCGGTTATGGACATGCTCGGAATTTCACACGAGGGTAGATTTTCATAAAACAATTGGGAAGGGTCATTGTGTGAGATAACTTGTTCAGCTGTGTGAAAGAACTTGATTAGACTGTGTGTCCTTTGTGAAATCAATTGTTAACTTATTATTGTCTATTTGTTTTGAATTATGCTTTCAATCTATTATTTGTATTCAATTGCAAATGTTGCATTTACGCAAAATAACCACGAAGCCATTTCTTTGGAATAAGCCATCATGTATAAATGCATTACGTGGTATGACTTGCGAGTACGGTGTGTACTCACTCTTGCTAAACAAATCAATGAAGTGGAGGAGTCGTCACCTTTGCTTTTGAAGAAGAGTTCTCTGAAGGTTGAGCGTTAGGGTCTTGATCGATCGGTTGCTGTGGTAAATTGATGGGAGCCACGGAGTTTATTTCGTTTCATTGCGCAGTTTATTTCTTTATTATCGACCTTGCATGGCTTAATAAATGTAAAACTCGACCATAAGGTCCCAACAGTTATTTGTTATTTAAATGTACTCGTTTATTCTTATATTCGTTGTATGGATGTGATATTTCATCAATGTTGACCTTTGTGTGCACTAGCGTGATCTGGACTAGTCACGAGAATACAGAGGGTCAGATTTGCATATTTGGGTCCCGACAGAGGTGGTATCGAGCCATCTTGGTGAGAGTCTTGACCCTAGTTAGATTGGCCGTTCTTAGTGAGTCCAAAACTATTTTCTAAAGCAAATATTAACTTGCAAGATTAATTGAACTCTTTAACTCATCTCATGTCTCTCTTGACTCAACTATTCTGAAATTCTTTCTCTCCCATTGTTTTAAAGTTGTTTTCATATCCTTGTCCATCTTGACAGATGCCTCGTCTTGAGTTATGGAGGCGCAAGGAGGACTTGCCGCCGAGCTTTGGAAGTTGCTACAAGTACTTGGAGGTTCGATCGTCCATTGTACAGTGGCGGTGCTTGGATTGTGAACAGCGAGATCGTGGAGTGATCGCCATTTGACCATCTACGCCGAGCGACACACCAAGGCAAGCAAACCCTCGCACATCTCGGCTAGAAGGAGTATTGGGATTGAAGCAATCCAGAGTCTTCACGCCTTGCCATCCCGAGGATCGCAACATCTACTCTCGAGAGCTTCGTGACACGTTTTCGTTATCATCCCCGCACTTCCGGCGTGGATCTTGCCGCACGTTTTCCGTCGACAAAGGAGAAGACAATGCCACCGTCGTGCATCTTGCCCGATTCGCGCATTGCTTTCGGGAGGAATCGTTGGAGTTAGCCGCTCTGAGTGGAGTGTACCTATGAGACTCTTTGAGAGTGAAGAAAGGATCGCCATATTAGAAGAAACTCTTTATGGACGACACGAAGAAGACATCAAGAGGAAGACCGAGAAGAAGCTAATGGACCGGTGAGCAGAAAAGAGCCAGAGAGGTCAGAGAGCCGAAGCACCAAGAAGACTGCACGTGGACACTGCTCCTATTGCACCATCCGGGACATCAAGATCGATTCGCGAGGATGCCACTCACTTTCGAGTTTACAAGAAAGGGAGCACCGTCAAGGTGCGGAGGCTATTTGATTGAGTAGTCTGCATTCGCGTTGTTTGAGCTTAGCCGCTTTATGTCTTGAGTCGCCCTTTAGGCGGTAGTTTTGTGTGCTTAAGTTCATCCTTATTTTTGTGTGCAAGTATGAGTGCAAAGGCCCTTAGGCATTTGTTGCAAGCCATACTATTATCTTAATCAATATAAGAGTTTGATTGAGCTTTCTTAAAATATGTTGTTGGGTTTTACCTACCCGCTTAGTTCTACAACTTATCTCGTGCTTGCTACCTTATCTAACCCTTGAGATTCACGGATGGTTCGGACTCGTCAAGCTGCGCAAGTGGTTACGATACTCGATGTCGGAAGGGCGGAGCAAATCCCGGAGAAGCAATTCCACCACAAGCACCTTGATTGATCTGCGAGAATTTTGGAGCATTCATGACGGCTCAGACCGGTGATGTACACCATGATGAATCGGATGCAAGCTATGAATAACGAGCAACAACAATCGGCATCACAATGGAGCCCCGATTGCTCATGGTCACAATGGATCATCCAAGTTGGCGGAGTTTATGAGGACCCGTCCACCAACCTTTTACGGACATGTCTCACCAAGAGAAGGCGATGATTTGCTACGTGTTATTGAGAAAACTGCGATCACTCAATGCGGCGATCATGAAAAAGTTCTGCGCCTCTCACGGATGGAAGGCATTGCCGCGAATGGTGGGAAAACTTTGTGCGGCGCATGGGCGCCGCAAGACATTACTTGGGAAGGGTTCACAACCGCTTTTCGCCGATATCACGTGCGGAAGGAATCATGGATCTAAAGAAGGATGAATTCGTGCTCTCAAGCAAGGAGGAATGTCGATGAATCGATTACCTCAACAAATTCTCTCAACTTGCTCGATATCTTTGCAGAAGATGTCGCCAGCGACAAGGCTCGTCGTAGTCGTTTTCGAAGGATTGAACATTGGACTTCAAGTCAACTTGATCGCCCACACCTTTCACGATTTTCAAGAGTTAATCAACAAGGCTTTGATTCTAGAGGATAAGCGCAAGGAATTGGAAGATCATCGTAGCGCAGAATGGCTCGAAGGAAGTCACCAACCCCGGTGAGGGCAAGAATGATTCCACCGCAGATTTAGCCGTTTTCCACCACGAGTCGCGGACCACGCACCAACTTCAAGACTCGCCCGATTGCTCGTAATTTCGCAACCCCGCACTATCAACCCCAATCCAAGAAGCAACCCACGAATACAACGAGTTTGCTTTACAGCCGTCGCCCGGGGCATTTCGCCAACCGATGTCCGCAGAATGGGACTATCACCCGAGACGCTTCAACCTTGGGAACACACCACCAAGACACGGTACAAGGCAACCATCAAGGAACTTCTCAAGCTACCGGTCAATCCGGGAACACCGCCATCGAGAGTCGAGGCCGTGTCAACCACGTCACTCTAGAGGAGCCCAAGAAGCACTGACGTTGTCTTCGGGTAAGTTCCTAGTAAATTCGAGACTGCATCGCCTGTTTGATTACGAGCTTCGCATTCGTTTGTTTCGGAATTTTTGCAACTAAGAACAAATTGGAAGTTATGCATCTTAAGCATACTCTGTTAGTCCGATACCTGGAGCAGAGCTAAGTTCTAAAGTTGGATGTTTAGGAGCTAGGCTACTCATAGTGGAGTTGAGTTTCTAGCCAACCTAATAGTTCTGACACTCGGACCATAGATGTCATCCTTGGTATGGATTGGTTATCCAAACATAAGCGATGCTAGATTGTGGCCAAGAGCCGTGACAATTGAGGATACCACAGAAAGAAAGTAGAATTTCTAGCCACCTCGATGCGTGATGGACATTTGGTAGTCAGCGATCAAGGCAGTTTCTTTGGAAGGCGACTGTAGTCGAGATTACCGGATGTATTTCGGAAGAATTACGGGAATGCCACCGACCGTGACATTGAATTTGTCATTGATCTAGTGCCGAGCAGCACCAATTTCAAGAGACCCTATCGGATGCGGTCGATGAACTTGTGGAAATGAAGAAGCGGATAGAAGAACTTCGGAGAAAGGTTTTGTAAGACCTAGTTAAATCGCCATGGGGAGCACTGTTTTGTTCGTCAAGAAGAAAGATGGAAGTATGAGAATGTGTATCGACTATCGTTCTCTCAACGAAGTCACCATCAAGAACAAGTACCCATTGCCCGAATAGATGATTTGTTCGACGGATGAAAGGAGCCGAGTATTCTCCAAGATCGATCTACGATCAGGTTACCATCAGTTAAAGATTTGTCCTAAGGATGTACCAAAGACCGCTTTCTCAACCCGGTATGGACATTATGAATTTTTAGTCATGTCTTTTGGATTGACTAATGCCCCTGCCTATTTCATGAACATGATGAACAAAGTATTCATGGAATATTTGGATAAGTTCGTGGTAGTGTTTATTGATGATATTTTGGTATACTCAAAGTCGGAAGAAGAACATACGAACATTTGAGATTAATCCTAGAGAAGCCAGAGGACATCAGTTGTATGCCAAGTTCAGCAAGTGTGACTTTTGGAAGAAGAAAGTTGATTTTCTCGGTCATGTAATGACAGCCGAAGGAGTAGCAGTTGACCCCGGGAAGGTTAAAGCTGTAATGAATTGGGAGCAGCCCAAGACAGTTACTCAAATTCGTAGTTTCTTGGGAATGGCGGGATACTATAAATCGTTTCATTGAAGGGTTCTCAACGATTGCTAAACCTCTTACGCAATTGTTGAAGAAAGAGAAGAAGTTTATTTGGACTGACTTGTGAAGAAAGTTTTCAAGAATTGAAGAAAGCGTCGACTTGACCCGATACTAGTTTTGCGGATATTAGTAAGGATTTTGATATCTCTTGTGATGCTTGGCGTCAAGGATTAGGATGTGTCCTTATGCAAGAAGGAAGAGCGCCGCTTATGCGTCAAGGCAATTAAGGCCTCATGAAGAGAACTATCCTACCCATGACTTGGAATTAGCCGTGTAGTGCATGCCTTGAAGATTTGGCGTCATTATCTCATCGGTAATCGTTGTGAAGTCTACATGATCATAAGAGCACGAAGTACATATTCACTCATCGATTTGAACATGAGGCAGAGAAGATGGTTGGAATTAATAAAGGATTATAACCTTGGAATCCATTACCATCTGGTAAGGCCAATGTAGTTGCGAGATGCACCGAGTCGTAAGAACTCTTGCAATGCTCGAAGCAAAAGAGTTGTGTTCGAACTTCGGGAGGAATTCCGAAGCTACTGACTAGAAGTTGTTAGGAAGGATTTGTGGCGATTTGGAAGTGCGGTCTACTCGGAGAAGCAGATTCGTGAAGCTCAACCTAAGGATTACGAGTTTGCCGATCTCAAGAAGAAGATGTCGAAGGAAAATTTAAAGACTTCACCATAGATGATCAGGATATACTGTGGATCAATGGACGTATCTGTGTACCAGATATGGATGGATTAAGACAGCTGATTCTGAAGGAAGATCTCACATACAAAGAGCAGCCTGTTAGGATTTTGGATGTCGCAGAGCGCCGCACCAGAAGCAAGACCGTTCGTTTCTGCAAAGTCCAATGGAGTCACCACTCAGAAGGAGAAGCAACATGGGAACGTGAAGAAGAGTTGAAATCCGAGTTCCCTAGCCTTTTCTCTAGCTAGCCGGAATCTCGGGGACGAGATTCGTTTAAGGGGGGGAGGTTTGTAACATCCCAATTTTCAGAGTTGTAAAAATCTTTTAAATATTAGTAGCAAGAAAATTTATCATTTGGATTTATTGGATATTAATTTAAAAAGTTTAATATGGACTTTAAGGACAAATTGATTTAATGTGCTTAATCCCAACATCAACAATTGTCAAAACTATTTTATTTAAATTCTATATGCTTGGATATATTTTATAGAATTTTATGGAATTTTTCCAAAGTCATTTGCTATTTTCTAATTGCTATTTGCATTTTCTGGATTTATTTAAAAGAAAAACCTATTTTAAATCCTTGAACGATCTTGGCTCGAAGACTATTCTATTCAAGGCCGCCACCATCTCGCCCGGCCGCTCTCGTCCGTTGGATGCTCGACGCGTGCCCTCGTCTCCGATCGGACGCACGCGCTCAACCCCGCCTTGACCCGCTGGATCTTCGCCGCGTGTCCCTTTCGGTCGATCTCGCTTCCTTTCGCTCGGCCGGCGCTTCGGCGCGCCGTTGGATCGCCATCGACGCTCGCCCTCGCCGCGCCTCGGCGCCATCGCCGGGTGGGACCGCCATGTGGTCGTCGTCTCGCGCTATCTTCTTTCTCCATGGCCGCGCTCTCGCCGCCATTCTTTGGACCTCTGAGCTTCGTCCGACAATTGCATAAACGGCCTCGATTTTGTGCGCGGACAACGCCTTCGAAGCCTTATCTCTCCCGCACCTGTTCGGTTATTTTCAATTTCAAATCGGTTTCAATCTCCGAGAATCGAGGAATTCAAAATCCGCCGTTTGGACCCGATTTGGGATTTCAAACCGCGCCCCGGCCTATAAATACCTCCTTAGCATCGCCACCACCTCCGCAATCCAAAGCCGCCGCTCTCGCCGCCCGATCGCCCTAGCCGCCGCGCATTTTCGAGTTTTAGGTTTCGCCGAGTTTCTTCTCCGGTGAATTGCGCCGTCTTCGTCGCCCTTGCCTCGCCAATCGCACCATCGTGATCGCAAGCCTCGTGCCACCTCGCGCACCTCCTCGTCGCCGAGCATTGCCGAGCTTCCGTCCGACAAACCGAGACGTCGCCGCCGCTTCTCCTCGCCACGGTCATCTCCGACCACCCGTGTACTCAAACCCGGTGCCCATAGATGCGCAATAACCTCTCTTCACATTGGTACCACTCACCGCGGCTGCGAAGAGCCGCCGTTCGCCGCTGCCATTGGTTCCCGAGCCATCGCCGCCGCCGGTGATGTGGCAGCCGCGTCAAGATCCACCTCGGCTTGCGTGCGTGCGTGTCACCGCGTGGCGCCGTGTCACAAAGACACTGCTGCGGCGTGGCTCGATCCACCCGCTCCCAGATCCCGTGGCTCGGTGGGTTTGGTCCATCGTGGGCGAGAAACAGCCCGGCGATGGGGCCCACACTGCCGCTTTTCTATTTAATTTTATTTCTTTTTCCGAAATCTCTACCGACGCAAGCATTGCGCAATAAATCGATTTTCCTTTATAAAATAATTGGAAATTCGAGAAAATCCAATTTAGGGTTTTATTGATTTTCCAATCTTCCAAAGCCCATATCTTTTGCATCCGAAGTCCAATTGAGCCCATTCAAATTTGTAAATTCATATAAAATTCAGATCTATTTATTTATGAATTTTATTTAATTTTTGGAGTTTATTTTGCCTCTGTTATTTATTTGTTTTGTTTTCTTTTGTCTCGTTTGCGAGTAGACGTCGATACTTCGGGGAATTTTGCAGAAGAAGGAGCACCTCAAGACCAAGACCAATATCTAGATCTATTCCAAGGCAAGTTATACCTTTGATCATTTTGAACCCAGTTTTCAAAATACTTTGTTTCAATGTATTGCATTCTATTTCAAGTATTTATTTAAATGCTTTTGGGTGCAGTTATTAATCCAAATTGTTATGCCACCTTGTCTATTGTATGCCATGATCTTTTGTCACCCTAGGTTGATTAATTATTAGTTGGTATTATCGTGGCACCAACGTGGGTTGGTTAGATACGATTAGACTGCTTAGCCATGCCACGAGTCATCATTCCATGTGAAAGTTGCAATTATAAACTTGACTAAGTGATTATGGAACTGTGTGATGAATCTGTGTGTGCTGTGTGCTATTACTCGTTGATGGCATGTGTTGCACTTAATCAACAGGGTGGGAAAAGATTTAGACTGAGGCAAGTGGTGGATTCTGTGTGAATGGTGGATCTGTGTGATATAAACTTTGTGATTTGGGAAAAGCGGAAGTCTTGCCTTGGTCAATTAAGGACTTAACTTTGTGCGCCATTGGCTGGGCCTTCTTGCATGCGACCACATGCCTAGTATGAAATTTGGGCTCGACTTAGTAAGTTATGGAGTCTTGACATTGACAACTCAGGTTGTATTTAAGCTATGTGATGGGCTGGAGGTGTGATATGTCACATCGCGGGACGGTTCGCTGCATCCCTGTCCAATGGTGTGTGTCGTTCCAAGGGCTGTGTGTACAAATTGACGGCAGTAAAGCACACCAGGAGTGTCATTGTTTGAGATGAAGTCTCTGAAAGGTTTTGTTGTGATCAACTCTGATCCGGTTGGTTTCATCGTGTGGGTAAAGTGTACAACCTCTGCAGAGTGTTTAAACCAATCTATTCGAATAGCCGCGTCCTCGGTTATGGACATGCTCGGAATTTCACACGAGGGTAGATTTTCATAAAACAATTGGGAAGGGTCAGCTGTGTGAGATAACTTGTTCAGCTGTGTGAAAGAACTTGATTAGACTGTGTGTCCTTTGTGAAATCAATTGTTAACTTATTATTGTCTATTTGTTTTGAATTATGCTTTCAATCTATTATTTGTATTCAATTGCAAATGTTGCATTTCTGCAAAATAACCACAGAAGCCATTTCTTTGGAATAAGCCATCATGTATAAATGCATTCGTGGTATGACTTGCGAGTGCGGTGTGTACTCACTCTTGCTAAACAAATCAACGAAGTGGAGGAGTCGTGCACCGCTTTTGAAGAAGAGTTCTACGAAGGTTGAGCGTTAGGGTCTTGATCGATCGGTTGCTGTGGTAAATTGATGGGAGCCACCGGAGTTTATTTCGTTTCCGCTGCAGTTTATTTCTTTATTGTCAGCCTTGCATGGCTTAATAAATGTAAAACTCGACCATAAGGTCCCAACAGTTATTTGTTATTTAAATGTACTCGTTTATTCTTATATTCGTTGTATGGATGTGATATTTCATCAATGTTGACACTGTGTGCACTAGCGTGATCCTGGACTAGTGCAGAATACACAGAGGGTCCAGATTTGCATATTTGGGTCCCGACATTGTGCAATATCAATTTTCATTCGTTTCCACCAGAAACTTTTCTTTAAATCTTTGTACATCTTGGTATCACCAGGATGTACGGTATAAGGAGTACGATGGGCCTCTTTCAAAATCTCCAGTTTAACCTGAGACTCCTGTGGCACACAGAGGCGTCCTTTAAATCGCAAAGAATCAAACTTGTCCACACTGAAGTGACCCTGCGTGCCATCAGCACAACGCTTCCTCACTCGTTGGAGCATATGATCTTGCTGCTGTGCTACTCGCACCTAATCTGGAAGAGCTGACTCTAAAATCAACTGAGTCTCGGTCTGAGCGGTACCCGCAAAGCAGAAAGCAATATCCATACGCTCAAAGTTAGCAATAAGACAACTGAGGGTAGGAGGTGTCGCCTTGCGACTCAAGGCATCAGCTACCACATTAGCCTTGCCGCGATGGTACTGAATGGTAAGATCATAGTCCTTGATCAACTCTAACCATCTCCTCTGTCTCAAGTTCAAATCCTTCTGGGTAAAGATGTATTTCAGGCTCTTGTGGTCAGTGAACACATCACAAGATTCGCCGTACAAATAATGACGCCAGATCTTCAAAGCATGAATCACTGCAGCAAGCTCTAGATCATGGGTGGGATAATTCTGTTCATGCTTCTTCAGCTGTCTCGATGCATAGGCAATCACTTTACGATCCTGCATGAGTACACAACTAAGTCCAACTATGGACGCATCTGAATAGATAGTGAATCTCTTCCCAGGCTCAGGAAGAGTAAGAATTGGAGCAGTCACTAATCTATCTTTCAAAGTGCAAAAACTGCGCTCACAAGCATCAGACCACTGGAACCTAACACCTTTCTGTGTCAACTGGGACATTGGTTTAGCAATGGTTGAAAAACCCTCCATAAACCGCCGGTAATAGCCAGCTAAACCCAGAAAACTCCTTACTTCTTTGACATTGGTTGGTCTCTTCCACTCTACCACTGTCGAAATCTTGCTAGGATCAACTGAAATACCCTTCTGATTAATAACGTGACCCAAAAACCCAACTTCCGAAATCCAGAACTCACACTTCTTCAGCTTGGCATAGAATTGATTCTCTCTTAAAGTTTCAAGCACCAACCGCAAATGGTGGGTGTGATCCTCCTCTGTCTTGGAATAAATCAAGATATCATCTATGAATACCACAACGAAATCATCAAGGTATTGATGCGACATCTTTATTCATGGCTTCCATGAAAACTGCAGGAGCATTCGTTAGTCCAAAAGACATAACTTTATACTCATAATGACCATACCTCGTAGAGAAAGCCGTTTTCTCAATATCCTGCTCACGAACCCGAATCTGATTATAACCCGACTGGAGATCAATCTTGGAAAATATTCTAGCTCCTTTCAACTGGTCGAAAAGGTCCTCAATGCGAGGCAAAGGATATTTGTTCTTCACGATCGCTGATTAAGCGCTACCGATAATCTATGCACATCGCCACGGTGCCATCTTTCTTCTTAGTAAAAAGAACAAAGCGCTCCCCATGGCGATACGCTACTGTTGAATCATACCTTTGGACAGCAGGTCGTCAATTGTTTCTTCAATTCTTCTGAAATGGCCGAGCCAATCGGTAAGGAGACTTGGACAAAGGCCGAGTTCCCGGAATAAGATCAATCCGGAACTCCACTTTCCTCACCGGAGGCATTCAAGGAAGTTCTATAGGAAAGACATCGGAAAACTCCTTCACAACTGGAATCTCCTCAATACGCGCAAAGAATCGGTCTTTTCATTGAGGAACAAAGTAATCCGATGGTCGATGCACGGCGGCTAGGGAATAGGTTAGCCGGCACAAATCTTGAATCGAGCGGTGCGTTGCCTGGAATACGATTCTTCACGGAAGGGCTAGCAAGGTCACCGTCTTCCGAAACAACAAATCTTGGCACGGTATTGGAATAACGGTCCATACCGAATAACATCGAATGGTGCCAATTGAATAACCATAAGATTCGCAGTGAAAACCTCATCATCAATAATTATAGAACAACGGGATGACGGTAGAGCTAGAAATAAGACCTCTGGAGAGCCGACTACCACCGACTCGAAATAAGTGAAAACTCAAACCCACTTTTCTAACAAACTCCAAAGACACGAGCAGTAAGTAGCCCCGAATCAAACAATACAAAGGCATCATGCGAATCCACAAGTAAGGTACTGTCACCACATCGGGGCGTCCCAAAGTCTCGAGGGTGGGCATGGCGAGACCCTCGATGCCGGTCGGAGAAAGACGACCGACACTCTGCGACGGAAAGCCGGAACAAATTCTTTGGAGGAACAAACGACGGAGGTGCAGAAGGTGCGGGATTCCAATAGAACCCTGCAGGAGGCGCCGGAGTAAAAGCTGCAGGTGGAACCCATCTTTGGAGGGTACTTGTGGTGCGCAGAGGCGCCGCCGTCAGTCTGTCTTGAACCTCTGTGGAAACTGGAGGAAGAAGCTGCTGGGACTGCCTCCCATTTGATGATACTAGATGGATTTTGCTTGCACACAGAGGACTTGTGGCCCTCTCGTCCGCACTGCTGGCATGTTCCCTTGAAGGAACATTATGAAGCTCGATGCCCGTCACCACACCGAAAACACTTCATGCCCTGACCTGGAACAGGACGCAATTGTGGAGCGAAAGATGAAGAACGTGGCGCCGAAGAGGAAGACTGCCACTGCTGAACCGGACGGGAACTTTGATTCTTATGAAACCTCTTAGCGGCGGGTCGCTGAAAAGACCCACCTCCTCCACCGAAACTCCGCTTCTGGCCACTGCCAGATCCACCGGTAGCAACAGAACCACTGGCAACATGCCCTTGCGACGAAGGAGCTCTTTTCAACTCCATCCCTCTAGCCTGCTCAACCACTGAGCTAAAATCACGCAGACCTGTCGCTCCCAGAATTTGGCGATACTCCTGATTGAGGCCCCGCCGGAACCTCTTAGCCTTCTCTTTATCAGCACTTGCCACGGTGGTACAAACGCACTGCAGTTGTTGAACCCGGCCTCATAATCAGATACTGACATTTTCCCTTGCACATAAGTCAGGAGTGATTGCTCCATCTTCTCAACGAAGGAATCAGGATAAAACTGTATCCTGAATGTCTCCACAAATACCTCCCAAGTAACTGGGACCAGCCGAGTCCGGAAGGCAGGACTCCTTCCCACGGATGTCGGCTGGCCCTTGGTGAAGGCCACAAATCGCGCCTTCTGCGCGGATGCACTCTAAGGCTCCAAGCGACGCTCCATGTACCTCAACCGGTCCCGGCACTGGACGGTGTGCTGCTCCGTCAAAAGTGTCGAGACGGCGACATCCACTCACGGAGGCTCATCCTAACCTCGGGTGGAACAGTAGTAGCAACAGGTTCCTCCACAGGCGCAGCAGCCGCAGGAATGGCCGCCTGCAATTGTTGGCGGAGTTGTTGATTCTCCCTTATTAGGTTCTGAATAAGATCTGCAGAAGCGGCGGTGGCTCAATGGCCGGAGGCGCGGTGAGGCAATCTCCTCGATACCAAAGACCACCAACCCTTCAGACGAAGATGATGTAGCTGCCGGACCGCGGCCACGACCGCGACTACGGGTCGGTGGACGACCACGACCACGGCCTCTACCTCTTGCCATCTATGAACAACACAACAGAAATAAAACCAAACACTTAGCTCAACGAACTGATAAACATAATAATTGGAACATAACCAAGCAATTGCGGAAAACAATGGTTTACCCAACCCTTCCTATTGTGCACAGTGTGTCATTTTAATATTATTACCAATGACCTGAAGCCCGCTCTGATACCAACTGTAACACCCTGACTATAAGGAAGTCAAGATGTCACCTACAACCACCACTCTTTAATAGAATAACATCAAGACGCATGATAAGGTGAAGCAAGAATTAAGATTATACGGAAGCAAGTATTCATCATCAAGTTTAATCAACGAAATGGAAATAAACAATTCAGAAAGATATGGTAAACCAGGCCAAGTTGGCTTATTACAATTCAACACAAGGTATAAATAGAAGACAATAATAAGTTCTCAAAATGTTTTGGATTATGGTAGTGAGTGCATCGTGTTGATCTACCCTTCATGAAACCGTTCTTCCTTGTCATTTACCTAAATAAAACAACAAAGCAAGAATGAGCCAAAGACTCAGCAAGTAATTGTATGTAACAATCAAACATACCAAGAACAATATATCACTATCATATTTTGAACATTGACTGGAAACAACTTTATGAATGGATGAAGTGGAATGATGCATTGAAGGAATTGGACATATCGCAAAGATATATGCGGTATAGCGAGTGAAACACCGTCGGTGTTCACTTAAAGTAATCGTATGAAGAACGTTTCATACAATCGTCCAACGTGGCCCACATTGGAATGGTGGACTCACGTAACGTGACCCACATTGGAATGGTGGACTCACGTACCCATTCTGGAATTGATGGGATTTTCAAGTGCCCATACTGGAATTGATGGGTCTTACAAAGGTAATTATGCATGTCATGATGTGACTCCATGGAAATATTGAATAGTACTCATAAATGAAAAGATACACATGGCATTCATCTACAAATACGAACAAAATTAATCATTCATTCACACATCACATAATGCATCAATCATATTATACAAGTTACTTGCCTGCCGCGCTGCAACGGGTTGGGAGGTAATTGAGATACCCCTCCACTCACCGCTTCACCGCCTACAATGTAAAATAATCGAAATGAGGACAAACGAGTAAGGCATAGCTACACGTGTCCTCCCACAATCTCTAGCCAAATCAACCAAACAAAAGGTTCAATTTGATCAATTTACCCAAACATTTCAAATATCCCTAATCTGGCAGTTTTACTAGAAAATTCACCAATAATTAACCGTAAGTCCAAAAGACCTGAAACCAGTGCTCATCTTTTCTTAACTTAACTGGCTACGAAACTCTAGTTGATGGTAAACTCTAATTCGGCAAAAACAGAGGTCTAACCATCCATTGAAAAACTATAATTGCAGTCTGCCCAGAATTCAGAACAGCCCTAAAGAAAAGGCTCTAACTTTTACACCACTGATCCAAATAAAGTGATCTGTATCAGCCTGGAAACATGGTGAAATTATCGTCATAAACCTAGTTGGGTGGCCGACCTGATTCTGACTCTATCTAGATCAAAACCTAGGTGCAACCGACTATACCCAGCATTTCTGACAGACAGAGCAGTACGTGGTAAAATAGTCATAACTTTTAAACTACTGGGTGAACATTCGTGATCCAGGTGCCAAAAGAAAGCTAATGAAATAAGGAACAAAACTCCAGAAGGCGAAGACATCCAATTCTGCCTCTAAGACACCCAAAACCGAGTTACAACGTTCTGGACCGAATCAATCTACTGACAGAGATTAAACGATACTACTAAAATCATTGAATCGACAACTCTAACGCAATCAAACAGCGATGGGGTCTCTCATTACCCTTGTATAACCGAAGAATGACGAGGATCAACTTCTTGAAGGCTTCTCCTCTCCTTCTTTGGCCGGCCCCAACTCCACGAACCCGAGTGGATTGCAAACGCCCGGCGGAGGAAGAAACGAAGATGAACGCGTGGAAGACCGGGTGTGCAGCTCCGGGGGATCACCAATGGCAGCCACCAATGGAGGAGGAGGCGCCTAGGAGGAGGGGAGTCGCCGGGTGGAGGGGGAGATGGGGGCGGCTCAAGGGGGAGGAGGTGGAGGCGCTAGGGTTTGGGGGGGAAAGTGGTGCCCCCCCTTTTGGCCGGCCCCTACATGGGCCGCCCGGCCCCTCTTGGGCCACCTGGGTCGCGAACTGCGGCCCAGGTTGTCTGGCAATAACGTTTACCCCGAAGATTGGAATTTTTCGACGAAAACAATTTCTTTTACTCTCTCCGACCTCTTTCTTTTTACCGAACCGTTTCCGGAGTATTACACTAGTGACACACCCGTCGGTGTTCACTTAAGCCCGCCCTTAACCAAGAGCGGGGACCCAAGTCCGTATGAAGAACGTTTCATACGGAATGTCCGAAACTGCCTACATTGGAATGGTAGGTCTTACATGCCCATATTGGAATTAATGGAACTTAATCAAGTTTCCACTCCCGTGGACGGCAAAGGAAATATGTGTGCATGGAATGAAATGCATAACTTGAACTTCATTTCAATTTATCACAGAAGAAGGTATTGAAATCTACCACATCATGCTCAAATCACAGGAATATTCATAAGTTACCAAATTATCATGCATTCATCGAATTCACACAAGTTAAACATTGCACTTGCCTTCCGTGCTGTGACGTACTGGGAAGCAACGAAGGTGTCCTTCCACTCACCGCCTCACCGCCTATACAATCATTGTCACAGAATAAGGATAACATGGTATAACATAGTTACCGTTTTGACCTCTACGCCAAAAGTCCAGATTATCGATCTACGGGCAGTTGTACGAGAAAATTCACCATTAATTATCTGTAACTCTAAAAGACCTGAAACCAGTGCTCACTGAATCTTAACAGATCAGGCTACAAAACATTAGTTGGCGGAATCCCCTGATTCGGCCAAAACAGAGGGCTAATTATCAGCTAAACACAACCCATCTACGTCTGTCCAGAATACAGATCTGTAATAAAGAAAACGGCGTAACTTTTAGCCTACTCATCCAATGAGAATGATCCTTATCAACTTGGAAAGATAATTTCGAGAGCTACAATAACTTAGTTGGGTGAAGGTTCTGATTCGGTCCCTAATGTGAACAAAACCGAGGGACAAACCTACTGACCCCAGTTTTCAGGCAGACAGAACAGATCGCAATAAAAAATTCATAACTCCCAAACTACAGATCGGATTTTCCTGATCTTAGTGCCAAAAGAAATATAAAAACAGTACCTACAACTTTCTAAGAGATGGACAGGTCAGAAAACGAACGCATCTTACCCAAAATCGGCGTACAAGGCGGTGCACAGCAAGGGGGAAGGGGGGCGGCGGCTCCAAAGGGGGGAGGGGGAGAGAAATGTGGAGTTTAGGGTTTGGGGGGGAAACCCCCTTATGGCCGGCCACCACATGGGCCCCTCCTGGGCCGTGGCCTAGGCCCAGGTTGTCGAGAGTTTATGGAAAATCCCTTCTATTTTTCAGGAATTTCTACTCCTTTAATTGTCTTTTCTCCTCCCGGCTATTTTCTAATTACCCGATTTACCCGATTCAATTCCGGGATATTACATCTTTCTCCCAAATATTCTTCTAATCGACCGAACAAATTTCGGGGTATTACATTCTACCCCTTAAAGCGAATTCGACCCGAATTCTTTACGCTGTTCTACTCAAGTACATTTACAATTAGCATGCGAGGCGCAACTCCCATGTCGCTTTCGCTCGGTCTCACCGCACCTTGATGGATTCCAACATCGTACACCACCACGCTCGTATTGACCTTATCCGGTATACTCAACGAGCGGGACTCGGACGTAAGATTTTACTCGTGGTTCGCCGTCACGATGAATCTCACACTCGGACTCTCAAATACTCCTCGACATCGGGTCATACGAAGCGTTGTATATCCCGCGCATGGACCCGAGATGGTCAAAGCGATACACCAACTTCCTATTCTCGCAACTTCGGAAGCGAAGAAAATCCAACTTGAAGTGGAGAGTCCTCATTGCATGCACGCAATGTTAACTCGCCCAAAATGTTAAATTCCAAATTTGACAACTCATCTCAAAACAAATCCATTTTCTAAATAAGCGGTTTCCCAATGAACACCACGACAACCAAAGGAGAAATCACTCGAGCGCTCAAACCAAATACTTGCGGTTTGTGCGAGTTGGAAAGAATCAACACATACCAACACCCCAACTCAAATTGCGGAAAACAGGTGAACAACACAAATCTCAAGCGAGAATTAAGAAAATGCCTCATTATCCGATGAAACATCTTTTACCCGTTTCTTTCTTGAGGAATAAAACTTCTCTCAAATATATGAATTGAACTCATCGCATACCACATGAGCTTAAACCTTTTAATTGAACATGCTCAAATTATACTCAAACTAAAACACATCATCCACACCATTGTGGAGAGACTCCATTGAATTATTCGAATACTCTAGGCATCTCGTTCTACTATTCAACATTAATTTGATTAAAGGCACCCAAAGCGCCAGAGGATAGATACCACACAATCATATTACCTCAAATTTTCAAGAACAACTCGAATCGTCGGTACACATGCTAATGTACTACTTCAAAGGGTTCTAGCATAAACATGCTCGGAAACCCATTTACTCCACTCTCTACACACAATCGGTGGGTGAACAAAGGTCTAGCATAAACAAATGCAAAGCCCAGATTTAACTTCCACAACCTCTGCAACGGATTGCCCTTATAACTGATAGTTAAATCATCGAATTAAATCTCTAACATTCCCACAATTCTAACATACTCACTCATTGACATCATCAGAAATCACCCACACCATCTCGCAATGCTATCCAATTGCGTTACTCTATAAATTCAATCAAGGTTTCCATACCTCCGATAATCACCAACCTTTCAATCCTGAATTGAAGTTCTGGAATTTCACTATACCAGGTGTTAATCAGCCGTAACACTTTTCAAACTTACTTCGAAGTCAAACATCTCAGGTGAATCAATTTTCCTCCAAGGGATACAGATCAAAACCATTTCACATTCTACAACTCCTCCGATAACTTGTTAACAAAATATCACCACCACGATTACTCATCCACCACTAAACAGTGGTCAAACTTACACTTTGCAACCACTTTGCAACACGTAAGCGTGATCCTTTCTCAAAAGGAAGAAGCGAACAAAGATAAGTTTAATCACACAGAAAGACGTTGCTCAACACGGCGAGCAAGAAACCATAAGAAATATTCTGGTAAAGGTGACTTTGGAAAAATAGAAATTGAGTTCACAGTTGAGGGAACACATCCCTAAAAGAGATTAGCAAATAACCGCCGATACGAATACTGCGATTGAAACTCGACATCTCTTGAGCGGGGAGAACAACAAGTTAGAAATGATTCAAATACCCACAAGTTATAAAACTTGACTCAAATTCTCAAATGCTCCTACTGCACTCTTTCCTTTAACACTGAAGTTAATCACTTGTCTAACAACATTTTGCCCCAACAGACAAGATAGGGTCTTTAGTCCAAACCTCAAGAGTTAATTAAGAATCAATAAAATCCTTCAACAGGTCAATTTGCTCGAAACAGTTCATCTACTTGGAAAAACACGGAATCCAAATGATCGCAGCCACAAAACTTGAAACATCTCCCTTTACAGGATTTCACGGGAAGCAAAATGGGTTAACTTCGTCTCGAAGAGATCGACGAAATTTTTTCTTTGATTGCAACTTCACTTTGCGAACTCAAACCAAGGAGCCTTTCTGACTAAATCACATGAAATCTTTAAGTAGCAATAGGATAATCCAATTCCTCAAGTTATTCAAATGATTTCAGTTACCCGTTGATTCGCGATCTCCAAGGTACCGCGAAAGCTAAACTTGAAATCGTAATACCCCGAATACCGATCAGAGAGAATATTTTCGGGTGATGGAATTAATTGAAAACTCAAGGTTTTTTTGGGGAAATTTTGGAACTTGGGCCTCCTGTAATACTCTGGAAATTAATCGGGTAATTAGGGAATCAACCAGAAGAAGAAAAGGAAATGAAAGAAGTGGAAATTCTTGAAAAGAGAAGGAGTTTTTTGCATTTATTCGACAACCTGGGCCGCGTGCCACGGCCCAGGGGGGAGCCCACTAGTGGCCGGCCAAGGGGGGCTTCTCCACCCCAAAACCCTAGCCCCACTACTCCCTCTCCCTATTCCCCCACAAGCCGCCACCCCTCCCTGCCCTTTGGCCACCACCCCCTGCTCCCCTTGCACCTCCCCTGCGCCACCACCTCCCCAGCAGCAGCACCTCCCTCCCCGGCGAAGCTCCTTGCTGCGGTCCATTGGAGGGAAGGCGAGGAGACGACATTTGGAGGGCCGGCCAAGAGGAGTTACCAGATCGGTTTTGTCCAGCGCGTTGCTCATCAGATTTGGGTAAGATCTGTATGTTTTTTGATCTGACCATCTCTTAGAAAATTGTAGCCACGACTCTTAACTTTCCATAGCCACCGAGATCACGTGATTCCGCCTTACGGTTTAGGAGATATGATTTTTTTAGTGCGCGCTGTTCTGTCTGTCTGACGAGAAAGATCTGTCGGCTTGATCCTAGGTTTTGATTTAGTTAGAGGCATTTCCAGAACCTCCACCCAAATAAGTTATTGTAGCCCTTTAAATTATCTTTCAAAGCTGATAACGATCATCTCCATTGGATCTGTAGAATGAAAGTTATGATATTTTATTTACCACTGTTCTGAATTCTGGGCAGATAAATGTCAGTGTTTTCATCTATTGTTTAGACTACTGTAGAGGCCGAATCTGGGGTTTTGCCCTTCTAGAGTTTTATTCCTGGGAACGTTAGCTTTCTGTTGGCACTAAGATCAGGAAAATCCGATCTGTAGTTTGGGATATATGAATTTTCGAATGCGATCTGTTCAGTCTGCCTGAAAACTGGGGTCAGTAGGTTTGTCCCTCGGTTTTGTTCAAATTAGGGGCCGAATTAGAACCTTCACCCAACTAAGTTATTGTAGCTCTCGCATTTATCTTTCCAGGTTGATAAGGATCATTCTCATTGGATCAGTAGGCTAAAAGTTACGCCGTTTTCTTTATTACTGATCTCAATTCTAGACAGACGTAGATGGGTTGTGTTTAACTGATAATTAGCCCTCTGTTTTGGCCGAATCAGGGGATTTCGTCAACTAATGTTTTGTAGCCAGATCAGTTAAGAATCAGTGAGCACTAGTTTCATATCTTTTAGAGTTACAGACAATTAATGGTGAATTTTCTCGTACGACTGCCAGAAGATAGGTAATCTGGACTTTTTTTGTGTAGAGGTCAAATTGAACCCTTGGGGTGTGTGGGTTGATTAGAGAGCATCGTAGAACACGTGTAGCTGTGCCATATTCTATTATCCGTAATCCGTGGCAATGCTTGTGTAGGCGGTGAGACGGTGGGTGGAAGGACGCCTTCGTTGCTTCCCTATACGTCACAACACGGAAGGCAAGTGCAATGTTTAATTTGTGTGAATTCGATGAATGCATGATAACTTGGTAAATTATGAATATTCCTATGATTTGAGCTTGATGTGGTAGAGTTCAATACCTTATTCGATGATACATTGAGATGAAGTTCAAGTTATGCATTTCATTCCATGCATACATAATTGATTCTTTGTCCACGGAGTGGAAACTTGATTAAGTCCCATTAATTCCAATATGGGCATGTAAGACCTACCATTCCAATGTAGGCAGTTTCGGACATTCCGTATGAAACGTTCTTCATACGGACTTGGATCCCCGCTCTTGGTTAAGAGCGGGCTTAAGTGAACACCGACGGGTGTGTCACTAGTTATACCGGTATAAACATGTGGAAAGTCCATTCTCCTTCAATGCATTCATTCATACCATGCTTTTGCAAATTCATGGAAGTAAATGAATTACTTGGTAGATTGTTCCGATTCAGTATTCTTTATGAATGTATATGTTGTGCTTGTTGAGTTTCGACTCACTCTTGCTTTTATTTGTTTTAGGTGAATTCTAGTGAAACTGTTGCTAGCGGGAGGGTGTAGTCCAGCACGTTCCACGCACTTGAATAAATCATTCATTCGTTAAAATTCTATTTACGTTTATTCGGTTTAATTATAATGCAATGGATTGTAATAAATGTCACTTGGAGGTTCATTATTCTCGCTTTGGTTAATTCTTGTTTTAATTTATTGATGAACTGTTATTAAGCTCTAGATTGTTACCTTGATTAATCGTTTCTTGAGCATTGAATGCGATGTTAATCTTAGGAATTGAATAGTAGGTTGGCCTGTTAGGTGACATCTTGTCTTCCGAATAGACAGGGTGTTACAGAAATATTCTCATTTGAACGATGTCACCAAAGGCGATCTATTTACTACAAGTAATAACATCAAGCTCACAACCACATTAGAAAACATTTCGAAAGACCCACGCGAAAAGAATGGGTTGAATACTTCTCAAAAGAAGAGGCACGAGAAAACGCTTTTCACCAACTGGAAAATCACTTACCACTTGCAATGAACACAGAATCAAGGGAAAAACCATTAAAGTGATGAACTCATAGATTATCATTTAGATTGTTTACTCACAACCACTCATAAAACAACACAAAACCTGACAAAGGGTTTTGACACTATAATTTTTTTTCTTCAAATGGAGGTTCTAAATCCCAACACTCCAAATGCTCTAAAAGAAATGAATAGAGTCGAGATTTATTCAATGAACTTTGTGAAAGAAGATTCCCATTCTCCGAAATGACAAACGGGTAACCAAGTTGTCTTTATCAACCATAAAGATAGGACTAACATAAAGAGAATGATCATGTCAATAATGACATTCACAAGTAGCGATGAGAGCTCAGCAGTCAGAAAGACAAGAAATTACTTTGAAGAACAAATAGGGATCAATAGAAACCCATGACCACAATTTGTTTAAGTACAACGTCCGACTTAATTTCAACACAGCACCACAAATGGGTTTTAATATTTTTCTTCGGGAAAGAGATATATCAATTTTCAACAAGCGGAGGGATCCAAAGGAAATACATGGAGCCAATATTCTCTCGCGTTAACGAACTTGTAACAGGAACTCTCATTATGCAACTATCAAACGAGTAACTGAGTCGCTCTTTTCCAATGAGAAAGAAGGAACAATCATGGAAATATCAATGTTGCCAATTTACAAAGATCACTCGTAGTAAAAGCAATTCAACAATCGAAAAACAATAAAACTTTCAGAGTACCATTAAAGGCCTATTTAAACTTGTCTACCAAGAATCACGAACCTAAGAGAAATTTATCATTTACCACCGGACAAGAATTTGTCAAATTCAAAAATCAAGGAAGAGAACGACTTACTAATGCAACCCTAGAGAAATATGCAAGATCAATACACACTTAATAAAGAGCTTGCAAAAGAAGTCTTTCAATACCGAGATTCCAAGCTGACGAATGAGTTAAACTTCTCCAACAAGGGTAAAACATGTCTTTTGTGAAAAGATAAATCTTGCAATGGAACTATGCCCACGTGGAGCGAAATTTCACAATAATCGAAAGAACACCAATTGGTTCAAAGAACGGTCGAAACAAGCGGGCTTGCTATTTCATTAACCCCAAATTCAAAAGAAATTCACGAAGCGCGAAACTACAACCAGAAACCGGATACGGTTCTAGAAAGGCAACGGTTCATCAATGAGCTCATGCTCGACACGGTGCTCATGGAGCAGAGGTAAGAACTTCTCTAATTTCATACCACCAACAAGTGGTGTAGCTCTGCGAAACCGGGACAACAACCACGAACTCAACTTCTCGTAAATCGCTATCAAACGCATAACCAAAATAATCAATTAGGAATATATAGGATCATCTCATGACAATCATAAAATTAATCCATATATATATATATATATATATATATATATATATATATATAGGATAACACATCATATCATAGTTTAACACATCATAGCACAAAACAACTCAACAACGACTCATTAATCGAGTCACAACAATTGAAATGCGGAAGCAACAGTTTACCCAACCCCTCCTAATGTGCACAGTGTGTCAATTTAATATGTTTGAATGAACCACGGACCTAAAACCTGGCTCTGATACCAACTGTAACACCCTGGCTATTCGGAAGCCAAGATGTCACCCAATTCTATCAAAACTCTAGGAAACGAACAATTGTACTCCAATATCAGTGATACCAAAACAGTAATTACTACGAAACCAACATTAATTAACCATTTCAAATGATGAAAGGGAAGCCATTATATCACGCGTATGTAGGAATCATAACCAAGTTGGATTATTACAAATTCAACAGTTATCAAATAATTGACATGGATTAAAACCAACAATGAATTCTGGTTTAAGATAGGTAGTGTGCATCGTGATGGTCTACTCCCTCCCATTAACGACATCATCATTATCATCAAGGCTCACCTAAATAAACACAGAAAACAAGGGTGAGTCGAAACTCAGCAAGCACAACATATAATTCACAAAGAATACTGAATCAGAACAATATACCAAGTAACAATATTTACTTCCATGAATTTGCGAAAGCATGGTATGAATGAATGCATTGAAGGAGAATGGACTTTTCACACGTTTATCCAGATAACTAGTGACACACCCGTCGGTGTTCACTTAAGCCCGCCCTTAACCAAGAGCGGGGACCCAAGTCCGTATGAAGAACGTTTCATACGGAATATCCGAAACTGCCTACATTGGAATGGTAGGTCTTACATGCCCATATTGGAATTAATGGGACTTAATCAAGTTTCCACTCCCGTGGACGGCAAAGGAAATATGTGTGCATGGAATGAAATGCATAACTTGAACTTCATTTCAATTTATCACAGAAGAAGGTATTGAAATCTACCACATCATGCTCAAATCACAGGAATATTCATAAGTTACCAAATTATCATGCATTCATCGAATTCACACAAGTTAAACATTGCACTTGCCTTAGTCTTTGTGACGTCTGAGGAAGCAACGAAGGTGTCCTTCCACTCACCGCCTCACCGCCTATACAATCATTGTCACGGAATAAGGATAATAGGGTATAACATAGTTACACGAGTTCTACGATACCCTCTAATCAACCCACACGCCCAAATGTTCGTTTTGACCTCTACGCCAAAAGTCCAGATTATCGATCTACGGGCAGTTGTACGAGAAAATTCACCATTAATTATTTGTAACTCTAAAAGTCCTGAAACTAGTGCTCACTGAATCTTAACAGATCAGGCTACAAAACATTAGTTGTTGGAATCCCCTGATTCGGCCAAAAGAGAGGGCTAATTATCAGCTAAACACAACTCATCTACGTCTATCCAGAATACAGATCAGTAATAAAGAAAACGACGTAACTTTTAGCCTACTGATCCAATGAGAATGATCCTTATCAACTTGGAAATATAATTTCGAGAGCTACAATAACTTAGTTGGGTGAAGTTTCTGATTCGGTCCCTAATTCGAACAAAACCGAGGGACAAACCTACTGACCCCAGTTTTCAGGCAGATAGAACAGATCGCAATCAAAAATTCATAACTCCCAAACTACAGATCGGATGTTCCTGATCTTGGTGCCAAAAGAAAGATACAAACAATACCTACAACTTTCTAAGAGATGGACAAGACAGAAAACGAACGCATCTTACCCAAAAGCGGCGTACAAGGCGGTGCACAGCAAGGGGGAAGGGGGGGCGGCGGCTCCAAAAGGGGGAGGGGGAGAGAAATGTGGAGTTTAGGGTTTGGGGGGTGGGAACCCCCCCTTATGGCCGGCCACCACATGGGCCCCTCCTGGGCCGTGGCCTAGGCCCAGGTTGTTGAGAGTTTATGGAAAACCCCTTCTATTTTTCAGGAATTTCCACTCCTTTAATTGTCTTTTCTCCTCCCGGCTATTTTCTAATTACCCGATTCAATTCCGGGATATTACATCTTTCTCCCAAATATTCTTCTAATCGACCGAACAAATTTCGGGGTATTACACCCACTGCCGCCCCTCCCTAGTGGTGGTGATCCTCCTCCCCCGACGTCGAGCGCTCCAGCCGATTCCTCCCGTTGCTGTCCCCGGGCGGCGTTTATCGCGTACGGAGGCCGACCAAGTGGAGGAAGAGAGGAAGAAGAGGGTGAGGGGAAGGAAGATCATCTTCCCCAAGCGCCGTCATCACCTCCTTGTGGGTCTTCAAGGGCAACGAACAGATTACATCGATGTTTGATAATGTTTGGAGGAAGGATTGATTGTTTGGAGTGTAATACTCCGGAATAGAATTCGGTAAATAGAATGAAGCTGGAGGGGTAAAAGACAAATGCAAACTCTGAATTTCCAGTTCAGCGGGGGAGTTTTCTGCTTTTCTTCGCCAACCTGGGCCTTGGGCTACCACCCAGGAGGCCCAAGAGGGGGAGACCAGCCCAAGAGGGGCCGGCCAAGGGGAGGGGGGAGGCACCCCCAACCCTAGCCGCCTCCCTCAGTTCCCCTCTCCCTCCCCCTTGTGGCCGCCACCTCCATTGCCCTCTCCCAACTCCTTGCTGCCCCTTGGTGCCCCCTCGCTGCTGTGGTGTTGTCTCCGGTGATCCCCGGTGCTTCTCCCCAAGATCCCCTCCGACATCTCCTTTCCCCGCCGTCGTCACCGGCCATCCTTCGCGTCCTTGTGGCCGGCCCTTTGGAGAGGGAGGAAGGCCTTAGGGAACCATATCATCGTCGTTCTACGGGTCTTCAAGGGTAACGAAGGTGTTTTAGTGGTAGTTTGATTCGGTTTTATTGATTAATGGTGGATTAGATCTAAATCGCGTTCTGTCCTGGAGATTCCAGAACGCATATGTCTTCTTGCGCGGCCAGTTTCGACCCTTTAGATGCCGAATCTCGGGTTGACCTCTCCTAGAGATATGTTCCTGGTTTCATTAGCTTTCTTTTGGCACCTGGATCACGAATTTTCACCCAGTAGATTAAAAGTTATGACTGTTTTACTACGTGCTGGTCTGTCTGCCAGAATTGCTGGGTATAGTCGGTTGCACCTAGGTTTTGATCTAGTTAGAGTCAGAATAAGGTCGGCCACCCAACTAGGTTTAGGAAGATAATTTCACCATGTTTCCAGGCTGATAAAAATCACTTTATTTGGATCAGTGGTTTAAAAGTTAGAGCCTTTTCTTTCGGGCTGTTCTGAATTCTGGGCAGACTGCAATTATAGTTTTTCATTGGATGATTAGACCTCTGTATTGGCCGAATTAGAGTTTACCATCAACTAGAGTTTTGTAGCCAGTTAAGTTAAGAAAATCTGGGCACTGGTTTCGTGTCGTTTCTAGTTCCAGATAATTAAATATGCTTTTTCTCGTACCGCTGCTCTTAAGGGCTGAAATCTGGTAGAATAGTTTATTTTCAATTTGGGTCTATGCGGTATATTGAATAGTCAGGGGTTATTGTAGAACATCGGTAGCAGTGTTATATCGTTGTTCTTATTTTGGGAACATGCTTGTGTAGGCGGTGAGACATCCGTGTGGGAACACCTCCGTTGCTCGCTAACGAGTCACTACGCAAAAGGCAAGTACTGTATGCATAATGATATGTTGTTTACATGAATGTTTTGTGCCTTGTTCATGATGTTGATATACTACAAGTACCTTGTATACTATGTTTGATGCAAAAATGTGATGTGTGAGTGAATGATTATATTTGTTCGTACTTGTAGATGAATGCCATGTGTTTCTTTTCAATTATGAGTACTATTCAATATTGCCATGGGATCACATCATGACATGCATAAATTACATTGGTAAGACCCATCAATTCGGTATGGGCACTTGAAAATCCCATCAATTCCGAATGGGTACATGAGTCCACCATTCCAATGTGGGCCATGTTACGTGAGTCCACCATTCCAATGTGGGCCACGTTGAATGATCGTATGAAACGTTCTTCATACGATTACTTTAAGTGAACAAGCGGGTGTTTCACTCGCTATACCGGTATATGCTACAATATGTCCAATTCCTTCAATGCATCATTCCACTTCATCCATTCATAAATTCGTTTCCAGTAAATGTTCAAATGATGATTGTGATATATTGTTCATGGAATGTTTGATTGTTACATAAAGTTACTTGCTGAGTCTTTGGCTCATTCTTGCTTTGTTGTTTTATTTAGGTAAATGACAAGGAAAAATGATCTTGTGGAGGGTAGTTCATCACGATGCACTCACTACCATAAACCAAACATTTTGAGGACTTTTACTGTCGTTAATTATGACTTGTGATGAATTGTAATAAGCCAGTTTGGTCATAACTACCTTATCTCTCAGAATTGTTTATTTCAATTCCATTGATTAAACCTGATGATGAATTCTTGTTTCCGTATAATCTTTATACTTGATTAACTTGGTCATGTGTTTTGATGTTATTCTTCTAAAGAGTAGTGGTTGTAGGTGACATCTTGACTTCCTTATAGTCAGGGTGTTACATGGAGTGAACCGACATACTGTCTTTTGATTTCCAGTATAGTTCCAGATTGTTGCGCGTCCGGTATCGACCTGTTAGAGGCCGATATGGAGGTTCTCCCCTCCTAGAGAATATTAGATACGGTTCTTAGCTTTCCATATCCACCGAGATCACGGGATTCCGCCTTACGGTTTAGGAGATATGAATTATTCTTTGCGGGCTGTTCTGTCTATCTGACGAGAAGGAACTATCTGTTTGTTCCTTAATTTTGACCTTATTAATATAAGATTCAGGACCTCCACCCAACTAGGTTATTGTAGAATTTTTAATAATATTTCCATATTGATAAAGAACACCTCCATTGGATCTGTAGAGTGAAAGATATGCCATGTTCTTTGCTACTGATATGTCATCTGGACAGATGTCTATCATACGTTTTCAACTGCCGCTTAGCCAATTGTTTTGGCATATTTAGTGAATCTTGTCAACCAGAGTTTCGTATCCTGGTTCGTTAAGATTCAGTGAGCACTGGTTTCACGTCATTCTGAGTTATAGATCTTTAATTATGATTTTTCTTGTACTGCTGTCCAGTAGGGTTGTCAGGTGGCTGAATAGGTTAATTCTCAAATTGAAACCGTTGATTGTGTTGGAAATTTAGGGGATTATGGTAGGGCACCGTAACTTTGTCATACCTTGTTATCCTTATTGCGAATACATATTTGTGTAGGCGGTGAGGCGGTGAGTGGAGGAGCACCTTCGTTGCCTCCTAGCACGTCATAGCGCGGAAGGCAAGTACAATGTGTTAAGACATGTTGATTTCTGTTGAATATTGTTAATGCAATGTTACTTCTGTGATACATGTTCATACTTCATGTTATACAGTTGAATGTTGTTCATGCGATGCTATTTCTATGATCCATGATTCAAACTTCATGATATTTATTCGTTCTTAGTTGATAATCCATGTGAATGAAAGAGGTGATACTCATTGCATATATTCATTCCATTGTTGCATTGTTCGTGTTCCGTCCACGAGAGTGGAATTGTTAAGACTCATCAATTCCAGTATGGGCACGTAAGACCCACCATTCCAATGTGGGCAATTTCAGACACCCGTATGAAACGTTCTTCATACGGTGATTGGATCCCCGAACTTTGTTAAGTACGGGCTTAAGTGAGCACCGACGGGTGTGTTACTCGCTATACTGGTATGAGCATGTGTGTAGTCCCTTCCTTTCAATGCATCCATTCATTTCATTCATATATATCTGTGTTTAGAGATAAGTTCATAGTTCGTATGGAAATTGAATTGTTCATAACCTTGTATGTTCAATTGTTTACTGTACTTGCTGAGTTTCGACTCATTCTTGTTTTCTTTTTTTTTATTTTAGGTGACCATCGATGATTACTCTGTTGGAAGGGAGTAGACCAGCACGTTTCACACAGTTCACTATAATTTACTTTCATCAATAATGTGGAGTATGACCTTCATTTGTTAACTGATGAACTGTAATAAATAGATTTACTACTGCATGATATTTTTCTCTCCATGTTATGTTGTCCTGATTATATGATACTAGTAGTTCGTTTTAATTATTCCTTGATTATGTTATGATGAAGTCAGTCGTTATCCCTGCCATGCTTCTATCAAAATTGGTCTCTATATGTACTTAGAGGAGTTCAGTTTAAATTCTTCCGTAAATTTGGTTGTGTGTTAGTCCTTTAGGTAGTATCTTGGTTTCCGAATAGCCAGGGTGTTACAGAATAGTCCGTGACGTTAAGTTCGACGAAGGTTGGAGCTCGACCGAAAACAAAGCGCCCGCTCCGCTATTCTCTTTAGAGGAAGTTCGGGTTCTTCAAAGTGTTGTAATATGCCAAAATTTCCATTTTGGGGCGATATAGTGAAAATAAATGAGAAAGTAATTTTTGAGTATTATTCCAAAAGTAAAATCATTTATGCATCCTTGTTGAACTTTTGGTATAAGATAAATAATGAAATTTCATACAAACATGAACTTGTAAGAATTTTACAGAAAAAAGAATAAAAATAGATGAGTGAATAATTTTATGCATATTTTCTTAGTGAGAAATTTATTGAGCACATTTTGAGAAAATTTCATGT
The DNA here is from genome assembly GCA_036346395.1 of Hsuehochloa calcarea. Lineage (NCBI taxonomy): Eukaryota > Viridiplantae > Streptophyta > Magnoliopsida > Poales > Poaceae > Hsuehochloa > Hsuehochloa calcarea. The sequence goes on from CM070606.1 coordinate 29,153,311, forward strand.
AAAGCAATAATGCATTTCATGAAAAATAGAAAATTGCAAGAATTTTTTTAGAAATTCACAGACAATATAAAGTTATGAAAATTTTACTTAAGTAACCATGCTAGGTCGGGAGCCCTTACAAATTTTTTTGTAAAATTTGGACTTCGTTTGCTAGGCACAAAAATTCAGCAAAACCCTCAGCCTTTAGTTCCAAAACCCTGATTTAATCTCTCACACCTCTCGCTGACGTACGGGACCCATGCGCCAGGAGATTTCTTCCACCACGCTAGCGAGAACACTACCCGCTCGCCCACGGTTTCCACCTCCCACCCACCATTTTCGACCTTCACCTACCACCATTACCTATGCCCGGACTCACCTGCCCCCAACCACCACCCCTCTCCGCCTGGGACTCGTCGCTGCACGAGATAAACACGAAAACCCAAGCTAGGCATATTTTTATTGTCACTCTTATCATCTACTTATCGCTACTTAAATCTCTCCTAAGCGTGTCAAAACACTTACTTACTTTGCCATTTCCATTCCTCCTATCCTCGGTAAGTTTAGTCCATTCACTTGCCTAGAACACTCTGTCATCCCGAGTTCTGATGCACGCGCTCTGTCAAAGAAAAAAATGTCCCGGTGCCCTAAGCCCTCGATGTGTGCATCATCTTGTGCCATTTTGCTGACCTAATCATCTCCTCACTTCTCTACTCTTCGATTGCAGTGTAGCGCTGCAATTGGACCTTCATCTTTGTCTCCGGTGTCGAGGTAGTCGTAGAGTATCTCCAAGCTTGATGTGTCCTGGTCGAATTTGTGCCTGGTTTGAGCATCGCCTCACCTAACTAGACCTTCTAGTACCACTCATTTTAGCCATCCTCACCCACACAGAGCTGCCACCGTGAGCCTCTCTGTCTTTGCCGTCGCCGTCGACAACTGTTTCTCCAGTGAGCCCTTAACCTCATCGTGGCAGTTTTCTCCATCTATGACCCCTCCTGAAGCTATGCATGCACTTTATTTTAGTTGATTTCCATCAGGGTGATTCGTCGTCGTCGAGCTTGTCACCGCCGCCATTGATCATCACCGTCAAGCCTTCTCAGTCATTCTTCGACCTTGTTCTTAGCTCCCTTGTGATCGTGGTGAGCTATTAGAGATTAAGCATCAATTAATTTGTGCAATGTAGAGCGTTTACATCGAATTCGTTGGTGAGGCCTATGGAGCCGCCGCGGGAAGTCACCGTCGGCTCACCTTAGGCGACCCTAGGGCCCCGAGCCACACCCAAAACCTTTGTGGTACCACCCTGAGCTGGTTTAAACCCCACAACCACCTTGAGCTTGTTCCTAGTGCGAATGCCATGTTTCACCCGAGAGTCCCCGCCGCCACTCACCATCGCGTCGCCGACTCCATCCAACTCTCTTGCCATCTTCACTTCCCATTGCATCGCCTTGGCCCCCTCTACCCATTTCCGAACTTCCCTTAACCTTTCCACGCAAGCTTCGCCGCCGATGAGCTTCTCTTCCTCACGGCCACGCGCACTCGCTGCTCATCTCGCTCTCTCTCTGCCAATGGGGCCCATGAGCTTAATTGTTGATTAATGCTAAATGATAGTGGTTAAAGGTAAAGAGTGAATGATAGGTGGGACCTGCTGAATAGTTAATCACAAATCTAATTCTAAATGTTTTTAGTAAATGAGTCTATGAAATATGGGACCCCTCTGTTTTTATAAAATGAAATCAATATATCAAAGGAATGAGTGGCTGACAAGTCGACCCCACATGTAAGATTTATAAAAATATGAAAATCTAAAAAAAATATATGAAAAAGTCGCTTTAGTTATGAGGAAATACACTTTCTCAGTTAGAAAGCGTAAACCTTAGTAAAGCTAAGAGGTAAATACGTTTTCTCTACTGGAAAGCGTAAACCTTTGTAGAACGTAGAAGAGAATACACTTTCTCTGCTGGAAAGAGTAAACCTCGGATGTAAACCTCAAAAAATACTCTTTCGACACCACCTTTTCTTTTTCTCTGGAATTTTCAAACCGAATTGTTATAGCAAGAAAATGCTAGACAATGGGTACGGAGTACCCTTTAGTCATGAGAGAAATTAAGGGGAGAAGCACCAGAGACACACTTGTATGATATGGCATTATGGATGTGTGAATGAGAGAAAATGAGAGCCAGCCCCGCTTGTACATGCCCTTGGGGTTTCATTTATAGGGGGTAAGAAGGGACATTTATCTTCTTGCCCTCACAATGTATTGAGAGAGAGAGGGGGGGGGGGTACTTAGGTACATTTGTCAGTATATACTACATGGACTTAGTCTATACATGTATAGTATCCCTGACGACGCACTGGTATTCCTGACGACCTTAGGGTGCGGGACACCCCTTTGTAATACCCCGGCCTGCTCGTAGTGTGGCCCATGTTGCCCACGAGGAGTTGTGTGGTGGGATTAATCTCACATTGCTTGTCTCAAGTGAGTTGTAGTAGTATATAATGCCTGTTGGATCCAAACATAGCACCTCTGGGTTAACCCTTTTACACGAAGCGAGGACGAAAGTGTAAGTGAGGTGCTATGTGTGCGCGGGTCTGCCCCACGGTGCACTGGGCATTGAGCCGATTTTGGGTCAGGGTGTTAAAGATGGTATCAGAGCATCAAGCTTCGCTGCACGGGAGCGTGCGGGACAGGGGCGCGGGCATATGGCGCATGACACATGTGGGCCCGAAGTGGACGCACGGCATGGCATATGTGCCGGCACTAGACGCACGGATGTGTATCGAGAGGTGGTTCTGGGCATTTGCCGCGTATGTAGTATGCTGCCGAGGGCGTCAGCCCTTAAGGGGGGTGAATGTAATACCCCAGCCTGCTCGTAGTGTGGCCCATGTGGCCCATGAGGAGTTGTGTGGTTGGATTAGTCTCACATTGCTTGTCTCAAGTGAGTTGTAGTAGTATATAATGCCTGTTGGATCCAAACATAGCACCTCCGGGTTAACCCTTTTACATGAAGCGAGGACGAAAGTGTAAGTGAGGTGCTATGTGTGCGCGGATCCGCCCCACGGTGGGCTGGGCATTGAGCCGATTTTGGGGCAGGGTGTTACACCCTTGGTTCCCTGCTACGACAATTCCTTCGTTTACGTGGTCTGAGGTCATGAGGACAGGTCCCGTGATCCCGAGGGACGAGTGGATTCAATCCTGTCGCCCCTGGCCCTTTGGGAGTCGGGATACCCTAGAAGAGATCGACACGAGGCTGTCCAACCGAGGCATGGCCCTCGAGGTGGGCGGTGAGCAGCGGCGGAGCCCGCGGGGGTGAAGGCATTGCAGAACCGCCACGCTGAGGCATGGCCCTCGAGGGAGGCATTGAGTAGTGGCGGAGCCCGTAGGAGTGAAGGCGATGCGGGTCGAGGCATGGCCCTCGAGGCGGGCGGCACATCGGGGCCACCCCACTGAGGCAATAGCCTCGAGGCGGGTGGTGAGCAGCAGCAGAGCCCGCGGGGCAAAGGCTATACGGAGCCTCCACGCCGAGGCGTGGCCCTCGAGGCGGGCGACATGTTGGGGTCGTCCGGCAGAGGTGATAGCCTTGAGGCGGGCGGTGAGCAGCAGTAGAGCCTGTGGGGGTGAAGGCTACGCTGAGCGGCCATGTCGAAGCATGGCCCTCGAGACGGGCAGTGTGTTGTGGTAGAGTCGTCGCTACCCTTGTGTTTGATTACTTCTTTGGTGTGACCATTTGCGATGGTCCTGTTGGGGTCCTGGTACCGTCCCCCTTCGGTTGCCCCTAGTGATTTGCACATGCAACTTGGGGTGCTGCAAAGGGTTGTTTGATTGGGCTCGTTTAGGAGTGCAAAGAGAGCGAGGGGGAGGTGGAAGCCGATCTCCATATGTCGGACCCGGGAGTAACACCTCTAAATCCTCTGTGTATTCTGAACTAGTTCCATGATCAATAGCTAGTTCACACAGTAAACAAATATGGTAACATCCATAATTCACATAACTTTTTTTAATAAATATCAGAGTTGATTACAAGAAGGGCTTATAAGCTAGAAATAAGCAAGCATAGCAGAAGTCGAAGAAGTAGTGGAGTTCAACTGATTTACCACAGGCAATCGACTGAGGTAGTGGCCTAGTTGTCGAGATCACCACCGGTAGCGAAATCTTTCTCCTCTGAAATTTATTTGCATTAAGTAAGGGTATGCACAACGTCCGTACTCGCAAGTTACACCCAATAACAGAGTTAATGCATGCATGGATATTATCAAAGGAAGGCTTATAGGGTTATTTGTGCAAAAGCAATTTTTGACTTTTTAAATACAATACTAAGTTCAAAAGCTCAAGTTTTACAATATCTAAAATTGAGTTTTAACTAAATTAATAAAGCTAGTGTAGGCACCAACCTAACACTAACTTAAACACAGGCACCAACCCGGGGCTTCAACCCATAACTTTTTTCATGGACAACCATCCTTGTCATAATGTGTTTTACAAAGCCTTTTGAAAACAAAATCAAAGTCTAACTTTGAGTGGCTTTGCTCAGCATGTCCATGACCGTGGATACGACTATTCGAATAGTTTTACACTCTGCATAGGTTGTACAACTTTACCCACAAGATATGACTTCTCAAGTTTGTTTGGCATCCTTCGATACCACCGCTCACTACCATAGGTAAACAGTCTAGACCACGTGACATGGCATTCACAATGCTCTATTTCAAGGTTATTATGCCCGCTAAGATTTCACCTCCATTAGGTTAAGCACCCGCCGGAAGCCCCCTCTTACGCCAAGTGGAACTACTGTCTAAACGACACCCAGACATCAACATGGCATAAACAACAATGAGGTATTACAAATTATTTAGTCTAGTCCTGCCCATACAAGACATGCGGTAGTATGATGTGGCTTAGCAAGATGCGGCTCGAAGATCGGTCCTTAACTGACTTGGGCGGCTTCCAATAAACCCTTGGGTCTCAACCCTTCCTGAATTGAGCCCGTGCATAAACCTACACCCACCAACTATCCATTTCGCCCAAGTCCAAACTAATTTTTCCTTTATTTAAAATTTTCAAATCATTTATAAACTTTCATGGCAAACCAATGCTATGGATACAATTTAAATAACATTTGATTTTTGGCTATAAATTCTCAAATCAAATATTTCAGGTCTAAGCATGGCTAAGCATAATTTTTCATAAAATGTTCTAATTCATACTATTGCATAAACCAGATTTTCATCTAAAGTGTCAAGGTATGTTTTATTCAATAACAAAGTGGGCTATAAAATGTTAATGGGAATAACTAAAATTTCAAAGCAGGTATTTAAATTACATTGAATAGAAATAGTATGCAACAATAATTTAAAACAAAATTTAAATAATTTGAAATAATGGGATCAAATATGATCAAAGGTATAACTTGCCTTGATTGGTTAATCAATATTCTGAAACGACGTCGAAATCTAACTCTCGGATGCCGTCGAAATCTATACGTGAAAACGAGCCAAATTCAAACAAAATCCTAATAAAATTCAAACAAACTCCAAATTAAATAATTTTGGTTCAGATAGCTATAATTTTATTTTATATGAATTTAGGAACAAGAATCGGTGGAATCGGAGTTCATATGAAGGAGAACGAACATCCGGAAGGTTGATTATCACATGAAAAAAATGAAATTTCGAATTTCAGAATTTAAGAAATTATTTTTCTGAAGGAAATCCCTTTATTGTGTTAGGTGGGAAAAAGAATTTTCAGACGAATTTATTTTGTTAAGAAAAATGGTTGGAGTCAATGACATGTGGGCCTGGGACTTATGGACCGGGTCCACGAAAATGGGTTTGGTTCATGGTGGACCGGCCCATGGAATAGTGCCAGCCACGCAAGCATGACATGCAAGCGCACACGTGGACTGCCACGTGGGTTTGGGCGGTGAGGTGGCCATGAAATGGAAGTGACAAATTATTGTGAAATTCAAAATTTCATTTGAATTGAAAGGTAGATAATATTAAAAGAAACATGTGTAACACCTTGGCTATTCGGAAGCCAAAATGTCACGCAAACCTATCAAACTACTCAGCATAGCATTAAAACTAGATTATCCAGATTCAATCAACATAAATTCCTAAGGAAAGACAATGAACGATCACTAGAATCATGGTAAAGAATGGATAAACGGTCATAATACCACGAACAGTCAAACGATACTAACATAGGATTATTACAATGCGGAACTTATTTCAACAATTTGACTTGGTGAATGGCAAGAATAATTGTTTTGATTGAATAAAAGTGAAGTGTAGTGTCTAGAACTACCCCACCAAATCATCTTATCGTCCTCCTCAATTACCTAATTAAAACATACAAAGCAAGGGTGAGTCGAAGACTCAGCAAGTACTAAACAAGAATAATCAAGCATGGAGTGGACAACACAATTCAGTTGAATTACGAACAATTATTGGAACACATACATATGCGTATGGAATGAATACATGAATGGATGAAATGTAAGAATGCATTGAAGGTATGGACTTATCATTGCATATCTGGTATAGCGAGTGATACACCGTCGGTGTTCACTTAAGCCCGTACTTCACAAAATACGGGGACCCAATCACCGTATGAAGAGCGTTTCATCACGGTGTCCAAATAACCACATTGGAATGGTGGTCAACACTACCCACATTGGAATGGTGGGTTTTCAAATGCCCATCTTTGGAATTGATGGGTCTTTCAAATGCCCATACTGGAATTGATGGGACTTACCAAAAGAATCCACTTTCGTGGTCATAATGAATTTTATGAATGAACATGATGATTTCTCATGGTATGAATGAATAACACACATTAGTGAAAAAGACACATGGCATTCAACAACATGTGTAAACAAGTATAAGTATGTATTCACACTCAACATAATGTACCAATAAGGCCACACTAGTCACTTGCAGTATATCAACACCATGAACAAAGCACAAGAATATTCATGTAAACAACATATCATTATGCATTCCTTTGAATTCAACACCAGTTAACATACAATACTTGCCTTTCGCGTTGTGACTCGTTAGTAGGCAACGGTAGAAGGGCAAAACCCCAGATTCGGCCTCTACAGTAGTCTACACAATAGATGAAAACACGAACATTTATGTCGAACCCGGGAACGAAGGATCCCGAATTCTCTGTGTTCATACACTAGTCCAGGATTTCCAGTGTACACAGTCACAAAAATGTTATCACAAACATATCCAGCGTGTATATTAATAAGCATAGAGTTTATTACAAGCGGGCGGAGGCCAAATAAAACATTAGCGGAAGCAAAATATAATGGTAAGCCACACGATCGCCACGGGCAATAAATGCGGAGGTCATTGCCTAATCGTCTGCTCCTCACCTTCGGGATAGCGGTCTTCTCTGAATAATAATATTGACAAGAGTGAGCACTACAATGTGCTCGCAAATTACACCAATCTGAATTTAGAATGCATGCATAAGTCATTCAAAGGAAGGTTGTAGGGTTTATTTGCATAAATCGACATTTTGGTTTAAATAGTTATACTAAGTTTCAAGGCATATTTTCATTACATAGCTAAAATCGATTTAAAATTGATCATTTTATAGTGGATAACCTCCATATGAAACATGGTGAAGGATACCCTCCTATCACAAGGCTACAGCCCAAATTTACCACAAGGATTAACCATCCTCAAATCATGTCCAAAGTTATTTTAAAATCAAAACAAATCTAACTTAGAGTGGCTTTGCTCGGCATGTCCATGACCAGTGGACACGGCTATTGAATAGATTTACACTCTGCAGAGGTGGTACAACTTTACCCACACGAGATAATTTGCGTAATGTCGGCCAATGCACGCTTCCTTAGGCGTGTGACTAGGCAATTATCACAAGGCGTTTCAATGCATTACCTCAATACCAATATGCGCTAAGGTTTCACTTCCATTAGGCTAACCACTGCGGAAACCCCTCTTGCGCCAAGTGGGAATAAAGTCTAACCGACACCCACACAACAAAAATAGCATAAACAATAATGAGGTAAGACAAATTATTAAGCACAGTTACGCCCATAGAGAACATGTGGTAGTGCGGTGGAGCTTTTGCAAGATGCGGCTCAAAGGCGGTCCTTAATCTACTTGGGCAACTTTCAATAAAAACCACAGGTCTCGATCCTAACAGACAGGCAGGTGCATAAACTGCACCCACCAGCGGTCCATGTTTGCCCAAGTATAAACCATTTTCTTTTATTTTTTTATAATTTTCAAAGACATTTGCAAAAGTCCACCATGACAAAGCAATGTCATAGGCTTTTTATCAATTTACGAAATTTTGGCTAAATTCTCCCAAAGTCAAATATTTTATGGTCTAAGCATTTGCTATGCATACATTTATTTTTAAATTCATTTGACTAAGGTTACAAGGAATTGATAATACAACAATCAAATTTGGCTATACAAAGGAATTGGAATAATTAAGTATTTAAAACAGGAATTTAAATTAATTAAATACAATTATGCATGCAATAATAATTTAAAATAGGAATTAAATAATTTTAAATATTGGGGGCAAAATAGTCAATGGTGTAACTTGCCTTGTTCAAAATCTTGGTATTCTACTTCTTCAATAGGGTCAAGCTCTCCGGAGTCGTCAAAATCTATACGCGAAAATATTCCAAATTCAAACAGAATTCAAATGAACACAAATAAATTCAAATGAAAATTCAAATTAACTCCAAATTAAATAATTTTGGTTTATTTAGCTAGATCTTGATTTTATACAAATTTAGAAATTTGAATCACCTAAATCGGAGTTTGTATGAAGAAATACGAGCTCTTGGAAGTTTAAATCTAAATTTAATTCCAAAATCAGGATTTTCCATAATTCCCGAATTAAATTTTTAAAGAAAATTCCAATTATTGCGCAAGCATGCGTCGTGACAGCATTCACGAGTGACATGTGGGCCCGACAGTCATGGGTGAGTCCTGGCGCTTTCAAGTTCACGGTGGACTCGGTGCATAGCAGTCTGGGCGGTGTCTTTGGCCGCAAGTATTCTTGCGACCACGTGGCGCCGACTTACGCCACGCACGCGAAAGCGATTAGGTGTGGCCGAGGTGGCGAGCCACGTCGGCGCCGGAGAGGGAGGCTCGGGGCGAGGTGCAGCGCGCCTGCGACGCGGCGAGCTCCGGTGAGTCGCAAAACACTCGGAGGCGATCATCGATGCGGCGCTACTGGCGCGCGCGAGGGCGTGGCGGAAGATGGTCGGCGACGACGAGGCGGCGGTGAGGTTCGATCGTTGGCGGGAGGATGCTCGGGGATCTCTAGCGAAGACGAGGCGCGCGAGGATCGCCAGAGGGCGAAGGCGATGGTGCGGTCGCGGTGGCGGGAGTGCTTCTTGTCGCGGAATCGAAGAAGATGGAGCTTGCCACGCAGGGGAAAACTCCAATTGCCGCGGAGAGAGAGTGGCGGTTACGAGTAGGTGGAATGGAATGTGGGAGAGAATCTTGTGGGGCGGCTTTTATAGGAGGGGAGGCGGAGATGGAGATCGTGGCGGCGATAATGGCGGCGAGAGAGGTGGGGCGCACGGGGCGAAATGACGGGGTAAAGCGGGGATGAGCGGAGGTAGCGGGTGACTTGAGCAGCGCAAATGCGGGAGTAATGGGGAGGAATCACGGAATTGAAGAACTCCCGAGGTGCGGTAATGGCGGCGTCGCGCGGGAAGAAGGAGGCGAGGAAGGCGACGCAGGTGCGGTGAGCCCCACCGGCAATGAGACAGAGAGACGAGAGAGAGGCGGCGGATTGATTGTCGGCCGTCCGATTTTGATCGGACGGCCAGCATTTCAGCTGGGAGAGTTGGGCGAGGCAGCGCGCGATCTTTGGGCTTCGGCCCGATCTTATGTGTAAGATTTTAAACCTTTTTCAATTGATTTAATTCGAAATTCAAATAGGCTTTAGAAAATAGTAAATTAAGTCCAAAAATTTTGAGAAAATTCACGAAATTCTATGAGGCATTACGGACTTAAATAAATTAATTCCAACTTTTAGTTGGTAATAGATTTTGCACATAAATTCTTTTAGCCTTAATATACTTTAGGAAAAGTTTTTAAAAATTCGGAAAATCCACAAAATTAATAAAGTCTTATTTTTAAGCTGAAATTGAAATTTTGGGTGTTACAAACCTACCCCCTTAAAGGGAATCTCGACCGAGATTGGACTTAGTCGACAAAAGGTAGGGATACTCGGCTCTCAAAACTTCTTCTCGCTCCCGGTAGCTTCTTCTTACGAATGATTGCTCCATTGAACCTTACAAGAGCGAATGACTTTGCTTCGGTGACGCGTTACGCCACATCGAGAATCTTGATTGGTTGTTCCACATAGGTGAGATCTTCACAAGATCGATGCTCTCGAGCAGTGTTTCTTCGTTGGTACTCTGAGACATTTCTTTAAGCGGGATACATGGAAAACATTGTGAGCAGTGTGAGAGATCTTTGGTAGTTCAAGCGATAAGCAACTTCACCTCTTTTGCCAAAATCTTATAGGGTCCGACAAATGCAGGTGCGAGTTTTCCTTTAGTCTGAAATCTCTTCACTCCTCGAGTGGAGTTACCTGAGATAGACAAAATCTCCCATCTCGAAAGATAATTCTCTCAGCGATTATCGGCATAACTCTTTTATCGGGTTTGAGCTACTTTGAGACGTTCTCTTATTGCTTTTACCTTACTTTGACTTCTTTTATCAATTCAGTCAGAAGAATTGGTGTTCTCCTACTTGATCCCAAAGGAGAGGGGTTCTACACTTTCTACCATACAATGCTTCAAATGGCGACATCTGTAGGCTAGCTTGAAAGCTGTTGTTGTAGGAAAATTCTGCATAGGGCAAATTCTTATCCCAGCTTCTTCCGTAATCTATAGCACACGCTCGAAGCATATCTTCTAGGACCTGATATGCTGTGCTGAAGTTGAGTCTGGTTCCCAAAGCTTCATGTAGACTCTGCCAAAATTTTGAAGTGAACTGCGAACCTCTGTCAGACACAATTTTCTTGGGTATACCATGTAGGCAGACGATCTGGCCATGTACAATTTCGCTAATTTATTGCTACGTAAGTGGTCTTATTTGGAATAAAATGAGTCACTTTTGTTAATCGGTCAATTATCACCCAAATGGAATCACAACCTGATTGGGTCCTAGGTAGTCCGGTGATAAAATCCATACCAATCTCCTCCCATTTTCACTCGGGAATTGGTAATGGTGTAACAATCCGGCAGTCTCGATGTTACGCCTTAACACGACATACATCACTGGCGTGCAACAAACTCGGCAATCTCTCGCTTCATACTAACCCACCAATACTTTTCCTTGAGATCTGGTACATCTTGGTACTCCGGGATGAATAGAGTAAGGTGATTCATGAGCTTCTTCGTAATCGGTTATGCGGTTTCATGATGTTTAGGTACACGATCGGTTGCCAAACCATAGTGTGCTGCTCGTCTTGAGAGAATCTCAGGGCTTTGCCTCTTCTCATGTTCTTCATGATTTCTTTGATGTCTTCGTCTTCTATTTGTTTTTCTCGATCGACTTTGTATGGTTGGTTGGACTTCCTTTGTGTTGATCTGACCTTGGTGACAATTTCAGTTCGGATATTTTAGTTCTTCATACAACTCTGGTTGATTTTCTTGAACTAACACCGTGTTGCGATATGCCTTCCTACTCGAGCATCGCTACCACGTTAGCTTTACGGGTGATAATGAATTCCAAGGTCATAATCCTTTATCGCTCTAACCATCTTCTTTGCACGAGATTAAGATCATTGGGTGAAGATATATTTGAGACTCTTATGATCTGTGAAAATCTCACAGTGATTTACCAATGAGATAATGCCGCTTGATTTTCAAAGCATGCACAATTGCCGCTAACTCTAAATCATGAGTTGGATAATTTCCTTCATGTGGCCTTAAGCGGCGAGATGCATAAGCCACAACCTTTCCTTCTGCATCGGTACACATCCTAGCCCACTGGTAGGATCGTCCTGAAAACTTCAAAATCCTTACGTATATCTGGTAAAACTAGCATTGGTGCAGAGACTAGTCTTTTCTTCAGCTCTTGAAAACTAAGTTCACAAGCACTTGTCCATTCAAATTTCTTTTCCTTCTTCAGAAGTTGAGTCATGGGTTTGGCGATCTTGGAGAAACTTTCAATGAAGCTGCGGTAGTACCAGCTAATCAGAAAACTTCTCACTACGTGCGGACTTGGGTTGCTTCGGTCCATTCTGACTTCAACCTTTGAGGGTCTCTGCAACTCCTCCTGGCGACACGATGTGTCCAAGAAAAGCCACTTGGCTGAGCCAAAATTCACTTTTGCTGAGTTTGGCATAAAGCTGGTGTTCTCGGAGTTTGCCCAAAATAATTCTGAGATGTTTTTCATGCTCTGATACCACTTTTGTCGAACCCGGGAACGAAGGATCCCGAATTCTCTGTGTTCATACACTAGTCCAGGATTTCCAGTGTACACAGTCACAAAAATGTTATCACAAACATATCCAGCGTGTATATTAATAAGCATAGAGTTTATTACAAGCTGGCCGGAGGCCAAATAAAACATTAGCGGAAGCAAAATATAATGGTAAGCCACACGATCGCCACGAGCAATAAATGCGGAGGTCATTGCCTAATCGTCCTGCTCCTCACCTTCGGGATAGCGGTCTTCTCACGAATAATAATATTCAAAGCAGAGTGAGCACTACAAGCGTGTGCTCGCAAATTACACCCAATGTAATTTAGAATGCATGCATAAGTCATTCAAAGGAAGGTTGTAGGGTTTATTTGCATAAATCGACATTTTGGTTTAAATAGTTATACTAAGTTTCAAGGCACATTTTCATTACATAGCTAAAATCAGATTTAAAATTGATCATTTTATAGTGGATAACCTCCATATGAAACATGGTGAAGGATACCCTCCTATCACAAGGCTACCCTTAAATTTACCACAAGGATTAACCATCCTCAAATCATGTCCAAAGTTATTTTAAAATCAAAACAAATCTAACTTAGAGTGGCTTTGCTCGGCATGTCCATGACCGTGGACACGGCTATTGAATAGATTTACACTCTGCAGAGGTGGTACAACTTTACCCACACGAGATAATTTGCAGTTATGTCGGCCAATGCACGCTTCCTTAGGCGTGTGACTAGGCAATTATCACAAGGCGTTTCAATGCATTACCTCAATACCAATATGCGCTAAGGTTTCACTTCCATTAGGCTAACCACTGCCGGAAACCCCTCTTGCGCCAAGTGGGAATAAAGTCTAACAAACACCCACACAACAAAAATGGCATAAACAATAATGAGGTAAGACAAATTATTAAGCACAGTTACGCCCATCAGAACATGTGGTAGTACGGTGGAGCTTTTGCAAGATGCGGCTCAAAGGCCGGTCCTTAATCTACTTGGGCAACTTTCAATAAAAACTCTGGGTCTCAGTCCTAACCAGACAGGCCCGTGCATAAACCTGCACCCACCAACGGTCCATGTTTGCCCAAGTATAAACCATTTTCTTTTATTTTTTTATAATTTTCAAAGACATTTGCAAAAGTCCACCATGACAAAGCAATGTCATAGGCTTTTTATCAATTTATGAAATTTTGGCTAAATTCTCCCAAAGTCAAATATTTTATAGTCTAAGCATTTGCTATGCATACATTTATTTTTAAATTCATTTGACTAAGGTTACAAGGAATTGATAATACAACAATCAAATTTGGCTATACAAAGGAATTGGAATAATTAAGTATTTAAAACAGGAATTTAAATTAATTAAATACAATTATGCATGCAATAATAATTTAAAACAGGAATTAAATAATTTTAAATATTGGGGGCAAAATGGTCAATGGTGTAACTTGCCTTGTTCAAAATCCCAGTATTCTACTTCTTCAATAGGGTCAAGCTCTCTGAGTCGTCAAAATCTATCTGTGAAAATATTCCAAATTCAAACAGAATTGAAATGAACACAAATAAATTCAAATGAAAATTCAAATTAACTCCAAATTAAATAATTTTGGTTTAGTTAGCTAGATCTTGATTTTATACAAATTTAGAAATTTGAATCACCTAAATCGGAGTTTGTATGAAGAAATACGAGCTCTTGGAAGTTTAAATCTAAATTTAATTCCAAAATCGGATTTTCCATAATTCCCAATTAAATTTCTAAAGAAAATTCCAATTATTGCGCAAGCATGCGTCGTGACTGCTCACTGAGATCGACATGTGGGCCCGAACAGTCATGGAGTGAGTCCACGGCGCTTTCCAAGTTCACGGTGGACTCGGTGCATGCAGCGATCTGGTAATTTGTCTTTGGCCTTGGCTTGCTTATTGCGGCGACCACGTGGCCGACTTGGTCGCCACGCACGCCGAAAGCGATTAGGTGGCGCCGAGGTGGCAGAGCCACGTCGGCCGGAGAGGGAGGCGCCGAACCGAGGTGCAGCGCCGGCGGCGCGGCGAGCTCCGGTGGTCGCAAAACACTCGAGACGATCGATGCGAGGGCGCTACAGCGGCGCGCGAGGGCGTGGCGGAAGATGGTCGGCGGCGACGAGCGGCGGTGAGGTTGATCGTTGGCGGGAGGATGCTCGGGGATCTCTAAGCGAAGACGAGGCGCGCACGGGATCGCCGAGGGCGAAGGCGATGGTGCGGTCGCGGTGGCGGGAGTGCTTCTCGTCGCCGGAATCGAAGAAGATGGAGCTTGACCACCGAGGGGAAAACTCCAATTGCTTGGCGAGAGAGTGGCGAAGTTACGAGTAGGTGGAATGGAATGTGGGAGAGAATGCGCAATGGGCGGCTTTTATAGGAGAGGGGAGGCGGAGATGGAGATCGTGGCGGCGATAATGGCGGCGAGAGAGGTGGGGCGTTACGGGCGAAATGACGGGGTAAAGCGGGGATGAGCGCGATAGCGGGTGACTTGAGCAGCGCAAATGCGGGAGTAATGGGGAGGAATCACGGAATTGAAGAACTCCCGAGGTGCGGTAATGGCGGCGTCGCGGGAAGAAGGAGGCGAGGAAGGCGACGCCAGTGCGTGGGCCCCACCGACGGCGAGAGAGAGAGAGCGGAGAGAGCGCGGCGGATTGATTGTCGGCCGTCCGATTTTGATCGGACGGCCAGCGTTTCAGCGCGGGGAGAGTTGGGCGAGGCAGCGACGATCTTTGAGCTTGGCCCGATCTTTATGTGTAAGATTTTAAACCTTTTCAATTGATTTAATTCGAAATTCAAATAGGCTTTAGAAAATAGTAAATGAAGTCCAAAAATTTTGAGAAAATTCACAGAAATTCTATGAGGCATTCTGGACTTAAATAAATTAATTCCAACTTTTAGTTGGTAATAGATTTTGCACATAAATTCTTTTAGCCTTAATATACTTTAGGGAAAAGTTTTTAAAAATTCCAGAAAATCCACAAAAATTAATAAAGTCTTATTTTTAAGCGAAATTGAAATTTTGGGTCATTACAATTTATCCGCTTGAAATTGAGCGATGGTAATGAAAATATCATAACTTTCATTATACAGATCCAATGGAGATGATATTTATCAGCTTTTAAATTTTTAGTTTTCCACTTTAAATATTAGAAAAATCAACTGATTTTGTTTTTGACTTTAAAAACCAAGAAATTAAATAATTGATATTATTATTATTATTATTTTAACTATGTTAACTCTTTTTAAATTACAGCAAATGAAGAAAACTATTTGATAGCTAGAAAATCCAATAAAATAATAATTTTACTAACTTTATTTTGGTAACATAAGTTTGGGATGTTACACCGTCTCCTATCTTTTTTTATTGGGCTCGTGTGGGAGCCCAAAGATAGCGACGGGGAGGTGAAACCGGTCACCGTCCCCAACTTTTTTTTGATTGAGCACGTGTGGGAGCCAAAAGCTAGCAAGGGGTGGCGAAGCAGATCGCTGTCCTCCAACTTTTTTATTAGGCTTGTTTGAGAGCCCAAAGCTAGCGAGGGGGAGCCGAAGCCGATCGCCATCCCCAACTTTTTTGATTGGGCTCGTGTGGGAGCTCAAAGATAGCGAAAGGGAGGCGAAGCCGATCGCCATCCCCCAACTTTTTTTGTTTTGCTTGTGTGGGAGCCCAAACCTAGCTAGGGGGAGGCGAAGCCAATCGCCGTCCCCCAACTTTTTTTGATTGGGCTCGTTAGGGAGCCCAAAGCTAGCGAGGGGCTGACGGAGTTGATCACCGTCCCCAAACTTTTTTTGATTGGGCTCGTGTGGGAGCCCAAAGCAAGTGAGGGAGTGGCGAAGCCGATCATCGTCCCTCAACTTTTTTTGATTGGGCTCATCAGGGAGCGCAAAGCTAGCGAGGGGGAGGCGAAGCCGATCGCTGTGCCCCAACTTTTTTGTTGATTGGGTGTAATATCATGATTTTCTGAGCTTTTAAAAATCTTTTATTAGTTAGTAGTTGGAAAATTCACCATTTGAATATTAATTAAAGCTTAATATAGACTTTCAGTATCAAAATAATTTAATATGATTAATTCCAACATCAACAATTATCAAAACTATTTTAATTGGGTTCTATGTGCTTGGATATATTTTGTGGATTTTTCTAGAATTTTTCCGAGTTCTTTTGCTATTTTCTACTTGCCATTTGGACTTTATGTATTTTCTAAAATAGAAAATCTATTTAAAATCTCAGAATAGTAACCGGGTCGAATCTCTTCAGCCTAGTCTTCTTTTCTTGTAGCGGCTTTGCTTTGGTCCGTTCGCGCATCCGAAGTCGACCCCTACTTCGCTGCAATCGATCTCATTGTTAGGTGGGTCCCACGCTTCCATTGTCTCCGTGTCGTCTTCAACCTCGTGCCCGAGCTGCATCATCCATTAGCGTTTCTTTGAGCTTCATCCGACAATGAAACAATCGACCCGCAAATCCAGTGCCTATCTCATCATTCAAATCCCCTATCTCTCTTCATCCGATTTGATATCGTATCCCTTCCAAATTTCGTTCAAATCTCCTTATCCCCTTTCGGTTCCAAATTGGACTCCGCCGCCAACACGCCTCCCTAGACTCGCCCTCGTCCAATAAATAGGACCCCGAGGATCGCCCTTGCGCCCTCTTCCAGAACCCCCAAGTCTCCACCCCTTCGAAACCCTAGCGCCGCCGCAAGTTGAAGTTTTAGGTTTTCAGCCGAAGCTTTATGTTTTTTGAATTGCGCCGCCGTCGTCACTACCTCGTCGACGTTGAGTCCGTCGTCATCCGGGCTACCTCCAGAACCCTTCTTCATAGCCGGAGCATTGTCAGAGCCTTTGTCCGATAATATCCAGTTCTTCTCCGCCGCTTCAAGCTTGCCGCTTGCCACCATAGTCAACCTCAGCCACTCGTGAGTACATCCCTGAGATCGCAATAACCTTAGCTACCTATTGGTACCACTCACCGCCGGATAGCCACCGCCGTTCGTCGAAAGCCACTGGAACTCGAGCACCACTTGCCTCACCGTCGTCCACGTCTGCGCCAGCTCAACCTTCGTGTCTATGTGTCGCGTGCGTGGCGCCGTGTCAGTGGCCACGTGCACGCGTCCGTGGACGGTTCCCCCAAACCCCAGATTCAATCTTCCATGAACCCAATACACCGTAGACCAAGCCTATGCCTGGTGAACCCCGTTGTCAGATGCACTGTTTTGTAGACTAGTGAGCCCATGGGCCAATAGATCAGTTTTGTGGACTCGGTCTATAGACCGTGGGTCCCGCATGTCAGCCACTGTAGCTTTTTCCTGGGATTTATTTTAAGTCCAAAATAGTGTGCTAACGTCATGCTTGCGTCTTAGTCTGATTTTTCAGTATAAAAATAATTAGGATAATTCCAGAAATTCCAATTTAGGTTATTTCTTTAGTTTTGATATTCCAGAAGCCATTTCTTCATCCGAGCTCCGATTGAGCCCATTCAGATTCCTAAATTCATCTAAATTCGATATCTACTTATCTAAGTTTTTATTTAATTTTTGTAGTTTATTTTATCTTTATTATTTATTTATTTTGTTTGCGAGTAGACGTTAATTCATCAGGGATTTTCGAAGGAGAAGGAGTGCACCAAGATCAAGACCAGTACCTAGACCTATTGCAAGGCAAGTTATACCTTTGATCATATTGCACCTAGTTTTTAAAAATACTTTGATTCAAATTATTTAATGCTACTTTAAGTATTTATTTAAATGCTTTAAGGTTTAGTTATTAATCCAATTTGTTACATCCACCTTGTGTATTGTTATGCTATGATCTTTATCACCCTAGGTTAGTGCATTACTAGTTGGTATTATCATAGCACCAATGTGGGTTGGTTAGATACTAGTAGATTGCTTAGCCATGCTACGAGTCATCATCTGATGTGGGTTGCAAATATAAACTTGACTAAGTGATTATAGAACTGTGTGATAAAACTGTGTGCGTTGTGTGCTGTTACCCGTTGATGGCATGTGTTGAACTTAGCCAACAGGGTGGAAAAATATTTAGACTGAGGCAAGTGGTGGATACTGTGTGATATGGTGGAAGCTGTGTTCGTGAGAATATTGGTCTGTGTGGTATTAGCTAGAAATTAGAAGTCTTGCCTTGGTCAATTAAGGACTTAACTTTGTGCGCCATTGAACTGGGCCTTCCATACAACCACATGCCTGATGGGACAAGCCTAACTTAGTAGGTTATGGAGTCTTAACATTGATAACTCAGGTTGTAGGTTAGGCTGTGTGCCAGGGTGGAGGTGTGAGTCTTACATCGCAGGACGGTTCAGCGCTTCCCTATCCAACGGTGTGTGTCATACCAAGAGCGGTGTGCATAAATTGGACGACAGTAAAGCACATCGGGAGTGTCAATGCTTGGGATGAAGTTTCTAAAAGGTTTTGTTATGATTAGTGCTAGCTACACCGATTATATCGTGTGGGTAAAGTGTACAACCTCTACAGAGTGTTAATCAATCTATTCAAATAGCCGCGTCCGCAATCATGGACATACTCGGGGATTTCACATGAGGGTTAGATTCCGCAAAAGGGTGACCGGAGGGAGATCAAGAGGAGGGCAGCGCGGCCAGAATTGGAGGAAAAAGGGGGATGGCTGTCTGGTGGCGATCTTTGGGGGTCAAAGATGGGAGCACGGTGTAGAACGCAACGATGCGAACCCGATGGTGGTGACGATGTGGTTGGTGGATCAACGACGGCGACGAAACGCGCGGAGGAAGCTTGCGGCGACGCACGATTTCTTCGGCGAAATTTGACGAGCTCGAAGATGAATGTGGCGGTGATAACCTGGGGCTTTGAGAGGAGGTAGAGGCAAAACTTTTGACGCAGGCAACACTGCTTAAAAAGAGGGGGAAAGGGGACAGTGCAGCATGGGAGACGCGGGCAGAGCGGGCCAGGGGAGGTGGCATGGGCGCGGGGGTGGTGGTGCGTAGGGCATGGACGAGAGGGCGCGTAGGGGATGGGCGGGCGCACAAGGCATGGGCGGTTAACAGGGGATGGGCGACGGCGAGCGCATGGTAGCAACGTGGTGCCAACAGCCGCACCACTCACGGGCATGGTGCCAGCACTAGTGACGCATCATCGGGGAAAAGGCAGTGGGCACACAGATTGCGAAGGCATCACACGCGGTGGTAGGGCATGGGCACAGGTGCGCAAGAGCCAGGGCCAGAGCACGGCAGAGGAAAGGGAAGAGGAAGAAAGAAAAGGAAAAAGGGGAAAGGAAAAAAAGAGGAAAAAGGAAAAGGAAAAGGAAAAGGAAAAGGGGAAAAATATACAAAAAAAAGATTTTTGGCCAAAGAAAAATGATATAAAATTATGAGATTTTCATTCTGGAGAAAAAAAATATCAAATAGAGACTTGAATTTTGAAATTGCAACTGAGGTTTGAATTGAGATGAATTCAAAATAAAAACTTGAATTCAGGATTGGCCGCAAACTATTATATTTTGGAACAAGGATTTGAATGGAGAATTGGAATTTGGATTTTGATTTGGAGTTGAACTGAGATTCAGAATTTGGTTGGAATAATATCTATATAAGCAAGAACTCCAAATTAAAGCCGACACTTTAAAATAATTAATTTAAATTAAATTTTTCAACAAAGAATTGAAATTTTAGGAAAACTGAAAAGAAATAAACATAACTCAAAAGAAATAACAAGAAGATTCTTGGAAAAAGGAAATCCAAGATAAAACCAGAAAATTAAATAAAACATTTTTTTTATTTAATTAAAGTTTTATTTGCTCATAATTTTTTAATTTATGAAATTTTAAATTAAGCTTTAACAAATCAAGAAAATTCAACTGGTTCCTTTTATTTTGAAAAGTTTAAAAAGACCCAAAAATTGGGATGTTACATGTCATGATGCTGCTGTTCATCAGGAGTGGCAGCATGCGATGGCAGAGGAGATTGCTACCTTTGAGCGTATTGACACGTGGGATCTTGTCCCTCTTCTGCGCGTGTTACTCCTATCACTTGCAAGTGGGTCTACAAGATTAAGACCCGCTCTTATTGGTCTCTTGTGTGCTACAAGGCCCGTCTCGTGGCATGTGGATTTCAGCAGGAGTATGGTCGTGATTATAATGAGACTTTTGCTTCTGTAGCCCATATGACCACTGTTCGCACTCTTCTTGTTGTGAGTTCTGTTTGGGCTTGGTCCATCTCTCAGTTTGATGTTAAGAATGCATTTCTCAATAGTGAGCTGCGTGAGGAGATTTATATGCAGCCACCGCCAGGTTATTCTGTTCCTGATGTATGGTTTGTAGCCTTCGCCGATATATTTATGGCCTAAAGCAAGCTCCTCGTGCCTGATTTAAGCGTTTCTTTTCTGTTGTCACTACAGCTGGTTTTTCTGCTAGTGCTCATGATCCTAAACTTTTTATTCATACTTCGCCTCGCGGTCGGGTGCTAATTCTTTTATATGTTGATGATATGATCATTACTGGAGATGATTCTTAATACATTATTTTTGTCAAGGAGCATCTTAGTGAGCAGTTTCTCATGTCTGATCTTGGTCCTCTTCGCTACTTTTTTGGGGTTGAGGTTATTTCTACATCTGAGGACTTCTATCTGTCCCAAGAAAAGTATATCCAGGATCTTCTTGATTGTTCTTCTCTTACCGATCGCGCACAGCTGAGACTCATATGGAGCTTCATGTTCATCTTCGGCCCATTGATGGTGAACATCTTACTGATCCTACTCGCTATCATCACCTTGTTGGGAGTCTTGTTTATATGGGTGTCACTCATCTTAATATTTTGTATCCTGTGCATATCTTGAGTCAGTTTGTTTCTGCTCCCACTCAGCTCCACTATAGTCATCTTCTTCGTGTTTTACGAAATCGTCGTCTCTTCTTCCCTCGCTCCAGCTCTTTACAGCTCCAGACATATTCTGATGCCACCTGGGCTAGTGATCACTATGATCGTTAGTCTCTATCTGCCTATTGTGTTTTTCTTGGTGGTTCTCTCATTGTTTGGAAGACTAAGAAGTAGACATCAGTTTCTCGTTCAAGTGCTGAGGCTGACTTGTGAGCTATGGCTTCGTTGACTGCGGAGGTTACTTAGCTACAGTGGTTACTTGAGGATTTTGGTGTTTCTGTTTCAGCACCAACTCCTCTTTTGTCTGACAGTACATGTGCTATTAGCATTGCTAAAGATTCGGTGAAGCATGAGCTTACCAAGTATATTGATGTTGATACTTCCTACACGCAGACACAGGTGCATGACTAGGTTGTTGCTCTTTAGTATGTGCCTTCAGAGTTTTAGTTGACAGATTTCTTCACAAAGGCACAGACTAGAGCCCAGCACAGCATCTATCCAAACTTCATGTTGTTGATCCACTATAAGTTTGAGGGTAGTGGGTGTTAGATGTGTATTATTACCTGTGTATTTTTCTTATTGTATAAGAGGTTATCTACATATATGTCATACCCGTACTTGTATATATATTTGCCCATTGGCCTCATGATGAATACAAGCGCTATTCATAACACCTTTTACATCGCATACACACACATTAAGGACTGTTCTTTTACTTATATCATATTTCTTGTGTAGTGAAACAGATGATTTTTCACAAAATGGTTAGCAAATAGGATAATTAAATATGATCTGCACATTCCTGTGGTTGTGATTTGTCTCCTCTCACCATGTCTAATTTACATCAGCCATTTATTTCTACTTAGATCCATTATAGTTAGTCTGAAGTTTTATGTTACAACTTAACGAAAAAGTTTCTATCACATGGTTTGTGGTACACTCAGCACCTGATTTTAGAAAAATATCACATTTCCAGTTGATTAGCCTGGTTATTATGTTATTTGTTGCGGAATATATTTGTTTTTGGATTAGTCATAGTTGGGAATGAATTTCAGAGAGTACTTGCTTTGATTCTTGCTGTTCATGCGTTGTACTGCGAGTTTATTATTATGTCTTGGCCTCTTGGGGAAAGTTTTGTTACATGCTAGGAGAGAGCATTTGGTAGCTTTAGTGGACTATGCATTACTTTGGACAAAGAAAACTGGGACATGTGCTTTTAGTACTTTGTACAAAGCAGTGAAGATATAGCTCTTCCTAAGCTTGTGAAGTAATTTATCCAGAATAATGTTATATTTTTTGTTTCTTTTAACTTATATATTGTCTAATAGAAGTCATCACAGTCCATTATTTTACCTAGCATTATTTTCATGCATATAGTCGCCTAATGCCTATCATCCCGGTGGATGATTAATTGTTCTTCACTCCAATTATGTTTGTTCTTGTCTTGTAGCCCAAACCGTCAAAAATTCAAAACAAGGAGCCTAGTGTGGTAGATCCATGGTCTGAGTCTACTAAAAAAAATTTACTGGAGAAAATTAATAGTGACTGTAATACTCCGGAATTGTTCGGTAGAAAGAAAGAGGTCGGAGAGAGTAAAAGAATTTGTTTTCGTCGGAAAATTCCAATCGTCGGGGGGGTATACGTTAATGTCGAGCAACTTTGGGCGCGATTCGCGACCAGAGTCCCGATAGTGGGCGGCCGGCCAGCCCAAGTAGGGGCCGGCCAAAGGGGGGGGGCACCACTGCCCCCCCCCCCAAACCCTATTCCCTCCTCCTCCCTCCCCCAAGCCGCCTCTCCTCCCCCTTGTGCCGCCCCCTCTCTTCCTCCCCTCCTCCTAGGCGCCTCCCCCTCCATTGGTGGCTGCCATTGGAGATCCCCGGAGCTGCACACCCGGTCTTCCACGCGTTCTTCTTCGGTTCTTCCCCCGCCGGGCGTTTGCATCCACTCGGGTTCGCTGATTTGGGGCCGGCCATTGAAGGAGAGGAGCAACCTTCGGGAAGTTGTTCCTCGTCGTTCTTCGGGTCTACAAGGGTAACGAGAGACCCCATCGCTGTTTGATTGCATTAGAGTTGTCGATTCAATGTTTTTGGTAGTATCGCGTAATCTCTGTTAATAGATCGGTTCTGTACAGTATGTTGCAACTCGGTTTTGGGTGCCTTAGAGGCAGAATTGGAGGTTTTCGCCTTCTATAGTTTTGTTCCTTATTTCATTAGCTTTCTTTTGGCACCTGGATCACGAATTTTCACCCAGTAGATTAAAAGTTATGACTGTTTTACTACGTGCTGGTCTGTCTGTCAAAACTGCTGGGTATAGTCGGTTGCACTTAGGTTTTGATCTAGTTAAAGTCAGAATCAGGTCGGCCACCCAACTAGGTTTTTGAAGATAATTTCACCATGTTTCCAGGCTGATAAAAATCACTTTATTTGGATCCGTGGTTTAAAAGTTAGAGCATGTTCTTTAGGGCTGTTCAGAATTCTGGGCAGATTGCAGTTGTAGTTTTTCATTGGATGGTTAGACATCTGTATTGTCCGAATTAGAGTTTACCATCAACTAGAGTTTTGTAGCCAGTTAAGTTAAGAAAATTTGAGCACTGGTTTCAGGTCTTTTGGACTTACGGTTTTTTATTGGTGAATTTTCTAGTAAAACTGCCAGATTAGGGATAATTGAACGGTTTGGGTAATTTGATCAAATTGAACTTTTATTTGGTTAGTTTGGTTAGAGATTGAGGGAGGACACGTGTAGCATTTCCATACTCGCTTGTCCTTATTTCCATTATTTTATATTGTAGGCGGTGAAGCGGTGAGTGGAGGGGTATCTCAATTACCTCCCAACCCGTTCTGTGTGGCGAATAAGTAATTTGTATTCAATGATTGATGTCATGTATGTTGTGTGAATGAATGCTTACATTTGTTCATATTTGTAGATGAATACCATGTGTTCTTTTCATTTCTGAGTACTATTCAATATTGACATGGGATCATCATGACATGCATACATTATTTTGGTAAGACCCATCAATTCCAGTATGGGCACTTGAATCCCATCAATTCCAAGATGGGTACGTGAGTCCACCATTCCAATGTGGGCCACGTTACGTGAGTCCACCATTCCAATGTGGGCCACGTTGGACAGTCGTATGAAACGTTCTTCATACGATTACTTTAAGTGAACACCGACGGGTGATTCACTCGCTATACCGGTATATGCTACATTATGTCCAATTCCTTCAATGCACCATTCCACTTCATCCATTCATAAATTCGTTTCCAGTAGTTGTTCAAATTATGTTTGTGATATATTGCTCATTGTATGTTTGATTGTTACATACAGTTGCTTGCTGAGTCTATGGCTCATTCTTGCTTTATTGTCTTATTTAGGTAAATGACAAGGAAGAATGATCTTGTGGAGGGTAGTTCATCACGTTGCACTCACTATCATATATCAAACAATTTGAGGACTTTTATTGTCGTTAATTATGATTTGTATTGCATTGTAATAAGCCGTCATGGCTTTCGTTTACCATATCTTTACGAATTGTCTACTTCCATTTCGTTGATTAAGTCTTGAGGATGAATGCTTGATTCCATATATTCTTAATACTTGCTCCATAATATCATGCGATTTGATGTTATTCATTTGAAGAGTAGTGATTGTAGGTGACATCCTGACTTCTTTATAGTCAGGGTGTTACAGTGACCTCAAGAAGTTCAGTGTAAGTTACATCTATTCTATGGTTCTCTAGTGTTTTGCTAGCTTAACTCTTATCTATAAGGGTTACACAAATCCTTAACAGGGCTATCATAAGAGCAACAAGGTCTACTCAGGAAAGGTGCCCTTAACTTCTTCACAGAATGCTTTGAGAAACAAGGTCATTGAGCTATGTATAAACTATAATTATTTTTGTTTTTCAGTCTTGCTCAAAGTTGTCATATATTCTACATCCCGTTCCTAGTTTGGCTACTTGATGATCAATGCTCTCAAGTAACAATGAGTACATAATGTTTTCATAGAAATTTCCCTTCTTTTTTAATTATTTTTTCAAAATGCTGATTCATATCATTGATATCACAAAGTTTAATTACAATCCCTTTTGTTGTAGCAAGGTGGCAGATGTTGGGATGATCTCGGCTAACAACCTCGAGATTTAAGGGGGCCACGCCCCACTCGCGCCCTGATCGGGGGCGCAACCGTCAACGTGTGGTTTCGGTCCTGTTCACCTGCGCTATAAGAAATAAAAGGGGGCTCGGCAGGTTTTTACTTGTGTGTGGTTCTAGCCTACGAAAGCTCCAAACAACCCGATCTATCCCGAGCGCTCAGGTGTGTGAAGACTGAAAGCCGAAGGCCGACGTTGTCACCCTCAAGCCGCTGTCACCACCGGCCTCGCCCACACCATCTACGCCCGCCGACCACCGCTACATCGACCGATCTACAACTCTTATGGCGTCTTCAGGTTCGGGTATGCAATCACGCTTCCGCTCTAATGCTTTACTCTATGTGTTCAATGATTGAGCTAGGGTTAATGTTGTTAGATCATGTTTAGCCTTAGTTTTACGTCAATATTTGGTATCATAGCGACCCCTAGACTCGGTTTGAACCATAATCAGTCCCAACCGAACTTGTTGTGCCTTGATTAGATGATTTCTCTCTGTTTAGCATTTAGAAAGAGGGGAATCAACAGTTTTTTGTAAGATCCTAATGAAATCAAGAAAATCCCCAAATAAGAACCCCCAAATAGGAATCGAATCGGAACCCTAAGAACCCTAAGGTGCGGCGGGTACTCACAGCTTTTGGAGATATGGAGCAACTCCGGTCTCGGGCGCCACCGTAGCTCCACTCGACGGCTGCGCGCACGACCTCGGTCGCACGCGGCGGCGGCGAGGAGAGTTGCGGGGGCGCCGCTTCATGCCGCGCCACCTCTTAAGGCTCGTCGCCTCAAGACGTCGCTCCGGTCTTCGACCAGCGGCGCCTCTTCTAAGCAGCCACTCCTTGATCTTCTCAGCGCTGGGCTGCAGCTACCGCTCTGCCCGCTCGCTCAAGACGCGAGTCTATCCGCCGTCGCCATCGCCTGGCGTTTTCGGGAGAGGAACGAAGAATGGGGATTAGTTTTAGGGTTCGCCGTTCGCCGCTCCCTTTTATACGGCGCAAATTTCACTCTCGACCGTTCGATCAGATCCGACAGATCGTGTTGCTTCGATCCAGCGGAAGTAAAACGAGCGGAAGATCTCGGCCGTCCATTTAGATCCGACGGCTCTCGTTTGCTTCGGAATTTTGGGCCTCAGCCGCTGATGGGTTGTTCGCAGGCCGAGCGTGGGGGCTGTGCATCGAATGCACAATTCTCTTTATTATTTTTATTTAAGTTTTGTGCACTGTTTTAATTAATGTTAATTGCTCAAATTACAGTGTGTTAATGTCTTTAATTAAAATTGAAAAAACAAGATATTTTGATTAGAGATATTTATGATTTATTTTGACATTATGTATGCACATGATTACATACTAACCAACGTTGTTTGTAATCGTGTGTCACCATATTAATTGTTGAAGTTCTTTTTCATTTTTGCCCAACGGTAATATGAATTAGAACTGTAATTTTGCATATTATTAATCAGACCAACGTAGGATTAATTGCATGTAATATATTTTTTATGTTATTTCTAATTTTTCCCTGTATTTTAATGTTCAACAATAAATGCTTCGAATGTTGCCGCCACAATTGACAACATTGAGCTACTTATGGGGAGCAACTTTCCCATTTGGAAAGAAAGAATTCATGTCGTCCTTAGAGTTTTGGACCTTGAGTATGTATTAAGGGTGAGCGCTCCTATTCCCTGCACCGACGGTGATGATAATTATGATGAGAAAAAGAAAACTTATGATGCTAATGCTGAAAAATGGAAGCGGTCCAACCGCCTATCACTAATGATTATGAAGACCTCTATTTCAGTTGGGATTAGGGGAGCAATCCCTGATTCCGAAAATGCTAAAGAGTACTTGGCTTCAGTTAAGGAGAAATTCAAAGACTCCACTAAAGTTTATGCCAATACTTTAATTCAGAGTCTCTTATCCGCTAAGTATGATGGGTCCAGCAGCATAAGAGAACATATCATGATGATGACCGATAGGGCTGGAAAGCTCAAGGGCATGGACATGGAGATATCTGATGGTTTCGTAGTCTTTGAGGATTTTCCAAAAGGAGATTAAATAAAACTGACCTCAAAGAAATAGTAAATAAACTCCAAAAATTACCAAAAAATTCCAAAAATATTTTGAATTTAATTGAGGTTTACATTATTCACATTAAATAGTTTTAATTTCTGGTATTCAAATTAAGCTTTAACATAAGCAAGAAAATTGAAATAATTATTTTTATTTTTTAAAGGCTTCAAAAGAACTCCAAATTTGGGATGTTACACTTGACATGAGTCGACCCTCGTGCCCTCGTGGGCGTGCGTAGGCGCAATGCACCAAACTCGATGGGTGTATCGCTAAGCTATGGATTGTACTGAGGCGACTACGATGGCCCGCGTCAACACCCGGGCCCAGTAGGTTGAAGGGCCACTACGCATAACCTCATGTGAACGTCATACCTAAAATAGTGTGAAACAGATAAGATACTGCTTACATGAGTATTAATAAGAAGCATAAACATAAGACAAAATATTAACGATATTCCCTAGCCAATCGTCATTCCAAATAGTGACAGAGGCATCTGATGGCGACATGGCTCATATCGCTAATCCAACCAACGACAGAGGCATGTCACCAATCAGACCGGCGACATGGCCATGTCGCCATTTCAAACGGCGACATAAGCCCATTTTTCTAAATTTATTAAATGTGCATTTATTTCTATAATTCTATTAAGAAAAGTATTGATAAAATAGAAACAGTAACGACATATCTACAACTAAATTAGACACACATAAAAATATTTACTAGACTACGAAACTATATATCTCAAACTATCTAATCCATTCAATTATTGCACCATAAAAATATGTACATGATTAACGATATATCTAAAACTAAACTACACACACCTAAATACATTTACTACAAAGAACTACACTATGTAACCAGATAAAACTATCTAAATCATTCAATTACTACACCATGAATACAATCTTTACGACTAACCACATTTCTATAACTAAATTACACACACCTAACAATATGTATTACATTGAACTACATTATATAACTATACATCTAAAACCATCTAAATTATTAAATTACAGACCTGCTAGTTTTAGTTGCTAACCTACTAGGGTTTCAAATTTAAATATAAAGTTACAAAAAAAATTACCTACAATGTGGGCGACCAAATCTGCTCCTCCCTCTCTCCTCTCCTCAGCTACTGACAGATAGGGATTCCCCACCTCTTCTCCCCCCTCTCCCCTCTTTTTTTTTTTTCTAAATTAAAAGTGAATTAAGGTTGATTTTTTTGGCCCTTTTATAGCTTAGCCTGTGTCACCATTTGGAATGGCGACAAAGGGCTGCAGGGTCCCTGTCACCATTCCAAATGACGATTGTCATTTGGAATAGTGACAGTGGCATTTACTCCAGTTTGGTTGGCAATAAACCTCTGTCGCCAATACAACTAGCGACAGGGGCATATCGTCAATTCAAATGGTGATAAAAGCCCATTTTTGTAAGTAGATTAAATGAGCATTTATTTATGCAATTCTATTTTAAAAGGTATTATTCAAAAAAATTGGAGGCTTCCTACTTCCCAGTTCCCACGCCCCCGTCTCGGCGTCTTCTCAATAAAACAAAACTGTGGGCCAGATACATTCGTCAGCTAGGCTTAGGGGTGAAAAAAAACTCTAAACTCGGCTCGAGCCAGTTGGCGAGTTACTCAGCTCGTTAAGCTCATTAAAATTAAAACCTAGCCGGTCAGCCCACCAACCAATTTAGATCATAGTCTGGCCTAGAATTCGGCCCATTGCACACTTAGCCCATTGGCACATAACCCTAGCCCACACATGCATGGGGAATGGCATAGGACGCTGCCGCCACAGTTGCGTGACTCGCGACTAGAGTGAAGACGCAGACATCGCCTCCTTCGCCTGCCCCCTCTGCCACATCAGCCCTCCCTCGCTGCATGCGACATTTGCCCTCTCTGGCCTCCTCCCGGGGTCCCGCTCGCTCTATCCCCAACCTCCACATGCGATGGAGTGGAAATCGAGCATGTTTTCCAAGAACCACCGAGGGTGGAGATCATCTGCCTTTGCCTCCGCCTCTGCGTCGACACCGGCGTTGAACCGTGGAACCCCTCATCGCCTCATCTCCTCTACTACAAAGTCGCCTCGCTCTGGCCAACCGACACCAACCCCTGTGGCTGCCTCCTGCGAGGGTTGAAATGCG
This sequence comes from Hsuehochloa calcarea, assembly GCA_036346395.1. Classification (NCBI taxonomy): domain Eukaryota; kingdom Viridiplantae; phylum Streptophyta; class Magnoliopsida; order Poales; family Poaceae; genus Hsuehochloa; species Hsuehochloa calcarea. The sequence continues at coordinate 29,182,971 of CM070606.1, forward strand.
AAGTGGGAACTACCGTCCATTTTGTGTTGGACGGTTTGAATATACCATGTGCATATGTCCACTAATGAACCTATGTACACGAGATATGTTGCCTAATTTGAGAAACGTATCTTAATTAAAATGTAGCATCAAATGTTATCGGATGAAATCCACCCAATTCCTAGGTGACGATGCACGTAAGAAAATAGCAACCATGGATTCGTATCCTTAATTTTGCGGGCAGTCCAAGTGGTATTGATGTGCCGCTGGGAACTTTCTGGACTGCCTGACCGGCTGATCACTGATCTTTCAAAGAAGAAGAAGATGACCTGCCTGTTAGGGATTCTCCCTGGCTGAGCAGTGGGCCGTGGACCCTATGTTGGATGTGGGCTAGACTTGGACGTGGCCCATGGAGTAAGACATTAGGCACTTATGTTGGATGTGGGCTGGACTTGGACGTGGCCTATGGAGTAAGACATTAGGCACTACAAAAGCAGCAGCAGCAGCAGAGGAGAGGGCATCGATAAACTATCGTCTTGACTCTTGGGGCTGCCTCCTCCCTTCCATTGCTTCCCCTCGAACCTTCTGTGCTTCTCTCGGACCCTCTAATTCTCTTTGTAATCTTCCCCAATTCCTCCTCTATCCCTCCTATTGCTACAATTTGTACCGCAACTGGTGCTGAGAAATGGAGGTCGTTAACACGGCCTCTGCCGGACCCTGGCCTCCTGCCTGCCTGCCTTCCTGTTGGCCCGTACGCAAGTCCAGCCAACGCGCGTGGCTGCACCATACGTCAACGCATCAATCGTCGTCGTCGTCCTGGGCGATCAGCTATATCGATCACTGCCCCCATTGACGCCGAAACGAAAGATCCACCCGGCCTGTCTGCCACGCGACGCCGCTGTCGATGGGTCGATCGTCGTCCATAGTCGTCTAGTCCTGCGCGTCGTCGACGTCGTCCTCGCTCGACCGATCGTACTCGAGAGTCGAGATCATATATGCATGACTTGACCGGAGCTTGCTAGCTGGCCGTTCTATGTTGGTTACTGTGTGTAATGGCTCATCTTGGACTTTGGAGGCATTGGAGTACTACAGCCCACGTACATGGCATATATGATGCGTAGCCATTTCGATCGCCAATGTACTACTGTGCCTGAGGTCCACGATTCACGCATGATTGCGAACTGAACCGTAGAGTGCATTATTTCTAATATCAGACCTACAGCCAGTCAGCCCTAGGTATAGCTTTCAGTAAGCAGTATCTTCAGAGTACCATGGACAAGGCAATACAGTAGCACAATGATTTTAGTTTGTCTGCAAGTCTAGATGAGAAAAGTGTGGATCACTGTTTTGGGAAGATCGAAACGGTTAAACAGATCTCTCGATTGTTAGTGATATGCTCTAAGGGATAATCATAGATATGATTATATCACGTCTATGTTTATGAATTATAGAATAAATGTTACTATGTTCCTTGTATAAATTATCATTTATAAAGATTAGCAAGTACATGACTTGTTAGTGAAGCTCTTTAATAATTGTATGATGTCATTCTGATCGGATGTCACTAATCAGGATACTAGTGATTTATATATCAATAAATGTATTTATTGATGATCACGTTTCACCGGTCATATATATAGAGGATATCGAATCAACACTGCGAGCACATGTTAGAGAGCAACCCACTTTGAGACACTATTGAGATTGTTATTGTTGGACCAGAATGACAACTAGAAGGGGGGGAGGGGTTGAATAGGAGCACTACTCTTTTTCGACCCCGATCGATTTGAACCTTTTCTTCTCAATGGCTATGAAAACTATGAAGATCAAAACACACAAACACAACGGAAGTATTGTGTTGAAACAGACGAACCACGAGACAAGAAAACAACAATGCCTCAAAAGGGCTCAGGGCTGGTCTGACTGCCTGTGTTGGCCGGTCTGACAAGGCTGTGGCCGGTCTAACCGCTGTGGCCTAGGAGCAGCCCGAGATGATCACACAAAGACCTAACTTCTACTCCGGAGATCTAAATCCTCTGAAACTTCAATCATAGCTCACCAAGAAGGTCAGAAACATATTCCAATAGACAATTGAAGAGATCGAAGCCAAGGTTCCACGGATTTCTTCGATGAGGTCAAGAAGGCACAATAACTAAGGAAATTCAAACTATGACCCCAAAAACTTGCTCATGGGTGGATGATGATTAAGACGACTGTCGAACCCCACATTTGTAAATAGGAATCTACTGTGTCAATCTGTGATATTCCCTGGATCAGTAGATAGCACACACAGATACATTCTTGGATCGATCACATACATTGCATACACAGTCAAAATATATTACATAACCAGTCGTGCGGCTCATTGTTTTACAAAAGGGGCCCGAAGGCCAGAATATCATAAAGTTCAGAATACAGAGTAAGGGATAAGTGCGGAAGCAAAAGAAGTAGCAGTAGATCCATTCACTTTGCCCACAGGCAAGAGACTGGGGCTCCCAGCCTAGTCTTCACCATCTTCACCACCGTTTGGTCTAGTTGCCAAGTAGTAGTCGTAGGGGTCTTGGTCGAGTGGTTATGAAAGATTATATTGGACAAGCCTGAGTACACAACCGTACTCGCGAGCCAGCACACAATGCAGTTTATTATAGATGCAAGGCTAGTCAAGGGAAGGTTCAGAGTTCATTTATTTGCATAAAGCCATGTTTGAATTAGATCAAGTAGTAGAACATTCTGAGACTTAGCATTTTTACTAACACAAGTTTTATAAAGTGAGTTTTATTTGTAAGGTACTAGTGGAGATCCCATCTCCTATACCATTGAGTGGCTCCATCCACCCAATACTCGGGCTAACCCATATTTACCACTGGTCTCCGACCAGACTTTCTATATTCCCTAAGGTCCCACCCTAGCTTTTCATTCCACACCCACACACAAATAGTTTTATAAAAATAAAGCTAGTTCCAGCGAGTTCCTGTCCGCCCTTGACCGTGAGCACGGGTATCTAGATAGTTTTCTTACTCTGCAGAGTTCGTATACTTTACCCACAAGAGATATTCAACTTATAAGGTCTCCCACACACTTCTGATGGTGTGTGACTAAGTTGATTATCACAATGCCTTTACAATGCAACCCCACACCGCTAGGCATCACCTCTTGGGCCATGCCCCTGGGGGTCTCCATTTGCGCCGTGTAGTTTTCCTGTGTCTACTACCCATATACACACTACACATCCACTAATGGCGAGGTTGCAAGGAGGCAAACAAATTAGTTAGTCAGGTCGTACCCATTATAGACTTGTGGTCGTACTATTTTTACACGAGAAGTCATCACAAGAACTCGATCCTTTACTGACTTGGGCGGCACATCCACATACCCCCACCAACGTGCATCACCAGCACCAACCACTCTTTCCATCCGCCCAAGTCAAAATCGGTTTTTCAGGTTTTGGTTCGTTTTGCAAATAACCTTTAGTCCAACATACTAGCCAGGCTCCTAGCCTCGACTGCCCAAATCCAGTTTTCATGTTTTGAATGATTGGTCTCGGGCAATTTAATGTCCGCATGACAATGTATTTAAGCAAGGCTAAGCATGACACTTAGATATCGACTTAGTAACTAGTATGTAAACTGTTAATTCTAGAGTGACAAATGATAATATCCAAGTTCAATGATTGGAAGTTTATACTCAATTATCATTAAGGAATTAACTATGAACTAGACAAATATAGTTGTATAAATCATAGCAATGCAATTTCATAATTTAAAGCAACATAATTTGCAAAGACTACGTGCAATATGACCAAAGAATTGACTCGCCTTGGTCGAGGTACTGCTGCTCCTGCTCGGTGTCTGGTAGAGGGTCTTCGAGAGCTTCAGACTCTATACACAAAATCCAACCAAAAATTCAAATAAGCCCAAATGAATTCAGCTTGCATTCAAAAATCCAAATGAACTCCAAATGGGGATGTCTTCGATTCAGTTGAGCGAATTTAGTTAGTCTCCAGTTCTCATTACCACGTTCGATATTAGACATAGAATCCAAGTAGATAACGTGAGTTGGTCTTGAGACAGTGGCTAGTCCGTATACGAGTTCTCGGTTTCGAGTGCTGTTTAGTGTTTGGACCACCTGGTCGGAGAGGGTTTTGACTACCTGGTTGAAAGGGGTTTTTGAGTACTATTCCTTGTTTCGAGTAATATTCATAGTTTCGACCAGCTGGTAGGAATGGGTTTCTAATACCTGGTTGAAAGGGTTTTTGAGTACTGTTCATTGGGTCGAGTATTGTTTACCGTTTCAACCACCTGGTTGGAATGGTTTCAAATATCTGGTCGAGAGGGGTTTTCGAGTACTGTTCATTGGTTCGAGTACTGTTCATCGTTTCGACCACTTGGTCAGGATGGTCTTCGAATACCTAGTCGAAAGGGTCTTTGAGTACTGTTCATTATTTCGAGTACAACTCATTGTTTTGGCTACTATTCATTGTTTTAACTACTATTCATTATTTCGACTAACTGGTCGAAAGAGTTTCGACTATTAGTCGAAGGAGTTTCGACAAGCTGGTCGAAGGAGTTTCAACTATTGGTCGAACGGAGTTTCAACTAACTAATCGAAGGAGTTTTGACAAACTGGTTGAAAGGAGTTTCGACCAACTGGTCGAAAGGAGTTTCGACCAACTGGTCGAAAGTGTTTCAACATTCTAGTCGATGGAGTTTTGACTGACTCGTCGGGGTTCGACTAACTGGTCCAAAGGAGTTTCAAATAGGGTCGAAAGGGGTTTTCGACTAACTGGTCGAAGTTGTTTGCACTATCTGGTCAAAGGGAGCTCCGACCATCCGGTCGGAAGGAGTTTTGACCACCCGGTCGGAAGGAGTTTTGACCATTCGATCAAGAGGAGTTTAGACCATCCGGTCCAAGGGAGTTTCGACCATCCGGTTAAGAGGAGTTTCGACCATCCAGTCGGAAGTAGTTTCGACTATCCAGCCGAAGGGAGTTTTGACCATCTGGTCAAAAGGAGTTTCGACGATCTGGTAAAAAGGAGTTTTGTCCATCTGCTCAAAAGGAGTGTCGTCCATCTAGTCGGAAGGGAGTTCGACCACACTCTAGGGGGGAGGGTTCGACTACCCGCAAGTTCGACTATATCCTGGACGAAAGGATGCGTGACTACCTGGTCAGAATGAGGTCTGACTGCATTCCAAGTAGGAGGAGGTTCGACCACCTGATGGTTTGACTACAATTTGGGTCTACAATGCATTCATTGCTCTAGCAATGCTTTTGCGCATCTAGAGTGACAACAAGCATTTGGTGGCCACTAGGAACGTACCGATAGGACACGGAGGAAGAGAGCTAGCCGGAGATGATCTGGTAATGGCGGGAGAAGCTCCAATCGGTGGTGATGGCGTATGCGGTCGATTCGACTGCTTGGGTTACTCTGGTCGGAGGAGAGGAAGAATGAGGTCAGCGGCAGCTCCTGTGAATATAGAGTAAAATCAAATGAGGGGAACCGCCTCTTGGTTAGGGAATATGAGCTAATGCATTTAAGAAGGAAAAAGCTTCACCGATGGCGTTACTACAGTTGGCGGCGTCGTGGTGGCTCTTGGCCGAAGCGAGTGCTCAAGCCTTACCTAGGACTAAAGCTCACTTGAGAAATGGAGGAGTGTCAGGAAACTAGCACTTGTGGCGCGGAATGGCAACGAGAGGGCTTGGGGTTGCTATTTATAACCGCAAGGATGGAGGTCATCCGAGAGCATGCGTTGTATCCAGCGCTGCGCATTACCGGGGAGTGGTTGGTGATCTAGATAGAGTTGGCAGCACAGTGGAGCGGGTGTAACGGGTTGTGCAATGGCCGAGCGACGACCGTCGCTAGCGCCTATTCTTTGTCACATCGGGGAATCTGGACTCGGCAGGTATCAACATCGAGCGGGGGAGAGAGACGTGCCGACCCTTGACCGCTCGAAAGACCACAACCGGGGAGCGGTCTCGGCTACCGCAGTTCACCTGGTCACTGGTCGGAGGAATAGTAGCCAGGGAAGAGTATCAGGGTGGTATGGCGGTGTGCTCTGGGGGAGAAAAGGAAGCAATCACAACCAACCGAGGGGATTCGGTGTCAACCAAGGTGGCTTATGGTGTTTCATGCCAGCTGACAAAGGAATAGCAGAAGGGAAAGAAAAGATCAAGAAAGGGCTTGAGCTAATGAAAAGGGACTTTGTTTTTAAGAAATTCTCATGAGGTGATAGATCCTAATATGATATTTGTTAACCAATTCTAATTGGCTCTTAAACATTATTCTGATTCTAGGGTTTATGTTTTAGGGTTCACTTGTGTTACCAAAGAAGAAAATGCAGCTCAAATAATTCTCAAGAATGCTGGCAAAAGGATGACATTAGACAGCACATGAAAAGTTAAAAACCCATATTTTTTGCATTTAGACATTTTTGGGGTGTTACAACGACCCTAGATGGATTCCCATATATCTTAGCAAGCTATATCACAGCATGAACAATAAGAAAACCAAAGGAGCAAGCAAAATCCCAAAAGCATCAAAGAAAGAGTAAGAACAAGAGACAACTCATCTTGAAGAAAATCTTTCTTGGATTGATTTGAGAGATTGTCAGTTCACAGACACTCCATCATGGAGGATAAAACCTCAACACTTGAGCATTCGATCAATCCATCTCCCGCAAACCCTAGCCTTCTTTACTCCAATTTGCCTAAATCACAAATTAGGGTTTCACTTTGGATGTTGGACCGAAAAGGCGACTAGAGGGGGGGTGAATAGGAGCACGCTCACTTTTTCTCAAATAATGAATTCAACACAATTTCACTCCAATAGCTATGATGAAACTATGAAGATCAATATACCAGTACAGCGGAAGACTAGTATTGAATCCAATTAAATCCCCTAAGCAAAATAACAAACTCAACTAAGATTGCAAAGACTCACAAAGACGGGCGGTCGATCATTGCATCCAACCGGTCGGACCGATTGTCGGGCGGTCGACCGGCGTTGTCTTGGCGGTCGGACCGCTCAAAATCGATCGACCGGTGATGATGGGCGGTCGGACCGCCGACTCGAACCGATCCGCAACAAGAAAATCACCGATGACGAAGTTGCAATTAGGTGAAACTTTTGATTCTCAACTCCAATCTTTATGAAACTTTGCACACACCTTCTATATGCTATTGAGAACCTATTCCAATCGAATATTATGATAATTCTTGGAACGATCTTGAGCAATTGCCAATTGATTAATGAAGGTCTAAAACAGGGCAAGAACGAAAACTTGATCCTAAAGCTTGTTCGTGAGAGATTGATGATCAAGATGATGCTAGATAGATTCACACATATCACAGCAAGCTAATTCACGTGAAAGAATCAATCACAAACTCGCGGATCAAAGAAAACCCTAAAAACACAAAATTGAAAGCAAGAACGAAAAGAGACTTATCTCAAGCAAACCTTGCATAGATTGATTTCGTGGTTGATCTTTGGATTACATCCACACCATCATGGATCAAGAGACAATCAAAGATCACGAAATTCACCACAAACCATCAAGAGCCCTAGCCTCCACCTCAACTCCCTAAAGACAATTAGGGTTTTGAAACATAAAAGGCGAGAGAGAGAGGTGCAGCCACCATCTCCTCCTATTTATAGTGGAGGCCTAAAACTCTTAGGGTTTGACTCTCTTGGGCTCCCGTTAAGGCCCACTAACAAACGGGTCACACACGCACACTTCGCAAAGCGCCATTTTTAACCTTTTGACCTAAACCGCTTCACCATGCGTCATGGATTTGCCAATAGGTCATCCTTGTCCATCTTGTGTCACGCTTGAGTCGTTGACCTCACCCGCATCGAGATTGTTCGGACCTCAACTCTCCAAGTCTAGTCCCGATTCTCCTCGCCGCTGACCGTCGTTGACCACCAAGCTACCGCACAACCACGGACAAGCAAACACGATTCGGGAACAAGTTCTTCACAACTTGACCCATGTTAGTCAAAACATGCATCATGCAAATCATATGCCATGAAACCAATGACTTTGACCTAACAAAACAACATCGCCACGGTTGGCCGACGCTCAAGTAGAAACCGGTCCGACCGCTCGGGTGAGCGGTCGGATCGCTTCTTGGCGGTCGGACCGCCTCCTGTGAGCTGGTCGGACCACCCTTGGGACTTAGCGAAATTCATACTCCCAAAATCCAAACCTTCGGAAACTTTAAACCAATAGAACTTCTTCTCGAGACTCCAAAATTATGAGACCAAGTGCATTGGGATCCCTCACTTGCCTACAACACCTATTTTTGGCCCAACTCGCTTTGAGAACTTTTAGGTCATTGCCGGTCCGACCGCCCCACATGGCGGTCCGACCGATTTGGGACCGATCGGACCGCCGTGTAAGGACCGGTCGGACCGCCTGCCTAGTAAGCCCGACACTTTGTCGAAAACGCGTGAAACGACAAACCGTAAACGCCATTGCCAATTGTCACATCATCCTAAGATCCGAGCATATCCCCATGAAATCCACAATCTCCCCTTGATGAACACATTGGCAATTATCCGAAAAATGTAAGTAAGAGGTTTGAAAACGAGTTTACTCGCGGTTTCAGACAAAGGCACAACTTGGTCCATAAGCAAGAAAAAGCAATGAACATGACCAAGCGGCATCGTAATAGTATAGGCATGTGAGACAAGGCAAAAGAAAGCATAAAAACTTTGATTTCCAGAAAAGGGTCAAAATTCTCACATAAGGTCCATATGAAAGAACAATTGTTCAATTGACCTATGATCATTGTGAGGACAAAAGAATGCAATTCAAGTTCAGAATATTCAATAAGACAATAAGAATGCAACTCAAGAACTCCCCCTCACTATGATCCTCAGTTTTCAAATTTTCAGTTTCTCCCTTTGTATAAACTTCTCCCCAACAAAGAAATATCTTCTCATTAACACATCTTCTCTTCTCATTTAACACATCTTCTCCCCCTTTGACAATGGATTCATCAAGGAATCACGCCTTCCTCTCATCCAGAGATAACAAATAGAGAATAAAGGAAGAAGCAGAAACAAAAGAAGCATAAAGAGGAATATGCATGAAGTGCAATGGAGTGGCTTCAATTTTTGTATTTTACAATTTTTGATTACAAGAAGCTTTGGAGATTACCCAAAAGAACAAGCTAGTATCTCTAATATTGCACAAACAAAGATATCAAGCCCGACAAACGCTAGCAAGATCATGGTAAGACATATATATCAAAGCTAAGCACAAAGGCTCAAAAGTAAAGCAAGAGATTTGATCAATTTAAGTAACGCTCAAATTCAAAGAAGTTCATCAACAGGATCCTAAAGTGAAATTGGCCATGTCAAAATGTCAAAGTGAGATCAAAAATCTAACAAAGACCACATTAAGAGTCAATCAAGTCCCGTATTGAATCATTTTGCTCAATATTTTGTAAACGCCCATTTGTCAACTTTTTTTTTATTTGCATTGAATATTGAAGTTGACTAATGATCTAACTTAGTGACAAGATCCCGGACTAGGAGCCATCCACAAACTCATCCTAAGCTTGACCAAAAGTTGATTAAAGGTATATCTTAGTAAAGAAGATCCTGGACTAGGAGCCATCCACAAACTCTTTCTAAGCTTCTACAGGCGACAAATCTTGAGGTTCATGTCATTTCGACAAGCGGTCCCCATGAGATCGTTCGTTCATCAAACTATCTCCAAGTTCATGTCATTTGACAAGCGGTCTCGTAAGAATAGTTTGGCACAATTTAAGCATAAGACAATCTTGATTTTCATTTTTCACATGAGCGTTTTAGAATCTCAAGAACACAAAAGCTCAAGTAATGGTCAATTTTAGATCAAAGAGCTAACAAAGCAATTCGACAGGCCAATGTCACAAGAGGAGCACTAATTGCGCAACTCGCTAAAACATCCACAAATTGCAATTTCTTAGTTTGAGTTGTTTAAAAGATTCTAGCTCATATAGCAAAGACTTAGCTACACATGTAAAAGCATGATAATTCTAGCAAGTCAAAGAACTAGACATGACATTGAGCAAGAATTGAAATACAAAAGCTCTAAAGGGTAATAGGCAAAGCTTCATCATTTTAAAAGATAAGCAGAAAATCTTATATTACAATGCATCTTTTTGGATTTTTCATACCACTTGTTGTATTTTTCATATGAATGCAATATGACACAATGAGATGCAATTAAAAAGCCTAAAAACCTAAAAAGTTCGAAAAGATCACAGAAAAAGAACAATAAAAGATCAAAAGAACAAGGAAAGATAAGAAAAAGATCAAACTCCCCCTCAAACCAACCCATAAGGATAAATTACCCCTAACTCGCTTCTTAAGGAGGAAAATCTGGTTTGATCTAAAGGCTTGGTAAGAATATCTGCCAATTGAGCTTCGGACTCTACGAAGTGCATTACAATATCACCTTTTTCAACATGATCTTTAAGGAAGTGAAAACGAATGTCTATGTGCTTAGTCCTAGAATGTTGCACTGGGTTTTTAGCAATATTAATAGCAGAAGTGTTATCACAGAAAAGAGGAACACTAGCAAAGTTTAACCCATAATCTTTCAAAGTGGACGTCATCCACAAAATCTGGCTACAGCAACTTGCAGCAGCTACATACTCCACTTCAGCAGTGGATTGTGCAACAGAAGACTGCTTCCTAGAAGACCAAGATACAAGAGAAGTGCCTAGGAAGTGACAGGTGCCTGAGGTACTCTTCCTATCTAACCGACAGCCCGCAAAATCAGAATCTGAAAAACCTCTAATGGACAAAGCTGAAGAGCAGGAATACCAAATGCCATATAAGAGGGTAGAGTGTAAATACCTGAATATGCGCTTAACGGCTTGGCGATGGGAAGTTCTCGGAGACGCTCAAATCTTGCACAAAGGCATACCGTGAAGTGAATGTCGGTCTCGAGGCCACAAATCTGAAGGGAGCCGATCATGTTTGCGGTACTCGCGTTGATCCACGACTTCTCCTTCCTCATCCGGATCCAAAACAATGAGGTTGCCATCGGAGTGGAAATTGGCTTGCAGTCACCCATGTTGAAGCGTTTTAGTAGATCTTTAGTGTACTTTGTCTGATGGATGAAAGTTCCTTCCTTGCATTGCTTGATTTGAAGTCCCAAAAAGTAATTAAGCTCTCCCATCATACTCATCTCAAATTCCTGGACATAGTGTCGTAAAAGTCGAAACAAGAGCATTAGAGGAACCACCAAAAATAATATCATCCACATAAATTTGAGCAAGCAGGAAGTCATTGTCATGTCTAAGAATGAATAGAGTTTTATCCACTTTACCCATTTCAAAATTATTTTTAAGCAAGAAGGTCTTAAGTCTATCATACTGTGCTCTAGGGGCTTGTTTAAGACCATACAATGCTTTAGATAGCTTGAAAACACGATTTGGATATTTAGGATCCTCAAAACCGGGGTTGCTTAACATACACTTCCTCATCTATGAAACCATTTAAAAGGCACTTTTAACATCCATCCGATATAATTTAAAACCTTTTGATGCAGCAAATGCAAGCGTAATGCAAATGGCTTCTAGTCTAGCAACAGAGCAAATGTCTCATCAAAATCTAACCCCTCAACTTGGTCAAACCCCGAGCTACCAATCGGCCTTATTTCTAACCACGTAACCATCCTCACCTTGTTTATTCTTAAACACCCAACGGGTTCCTATAACATTATGACCACTAGGAGGTTCTACTAGGTTTCAAACTTTGTTTCTTTCAAAATTCTCTAACTCCTCATGCATGGCATTTACCCACTAGAATCGATAAAGCATGTGATATATCGCGGGGTTCAAAAGAAGCAACAAAAGCCGAATGAGAGTAGAGATTTGGATCATTATACCGAGCGAGTGACTCGCCATGTAGATTACCTATTATCCGCTCCGAGGATGTCTCTGAATGCGAAGCGGAGCGCCGGGTGAGATAACGTTTCTTCGACCTCCGCAGTATCTGCGATGATGAAGATGCGCAGAGCCTCAATCAAGGTGAAGTAGACGAGGTGTTCTTGTATCAATATGGGCGCTTCAAGAGCAACAGATGAAGGAATGATATTAGCTTCGTCCTCATCTTCCTCCACAAAATGCTCTCTCACACTGTAAATCATCTCAGAGTAATTGATCTAGCTCGTGGCTAGTCTCATCAAAAGTGACATTACAAGTTTCTGAATAATGTTAGTCTCGAGATTAAAAACTCGAAAACCCCTCGAATGAGCGGGATAACCCGTAAATATCCCATCAAAAGTTCTTGATTCAAATTTATCTAAATTGCTGTCTTAAGAATAAAATATTTTGATCCAAAACTCAAAATGCGAAACAGAGGGTTTTCTACCAAAACGAAGCTCATAAGGAGTCTTGCCTAAAGAAGGTCTCAAGAAGACACGATTTGCAATATGGCAAGCAGTAGCAATAGCTTCGGCCCAAAATCTCCTCGGTGTGTTATACTCGTCTAGCATCGCCCTAGCCATTTCGACCAAGGTCCTATTCTTCCTTTCCACCACGCCATTTTGTTGAGGGACGTGTGGAGAGGAGAAGCGATGCTCAATACCACGCCAAAGACAAAAAGAAGCAAAAGAAGCATTTTGAACTCCGTGCCATTATCACTGCGAATCGCTCTCAAAGCACCAGGAAGCTCAGAAGCCAAACGAAGAACAAGGTCATGAAAATAACCAAAAGCTTCATCCTTTGAAGTAAGAAAGAACACCCAAGTATATCTAGAAAGATCATCGACTATGACAAGAATATACCATTTTCCACCGATCGATCGGACTCTAGCAGACCAACAAGATCCATATGAAGCAAGCGTCCGGTCCGCTACCATAACCATAGTCACAGTAGGGTGTGAGGCGGCAACTTGTTTGCCATGCCTACTGTGGTGCACATACAAGATCCTTGATACTTTGAGTTTGGGCAAACCTCTCATGAGATCAAGGTTGCTAACACGTGTCGATGATCAAAACCAATGTGCCCCAAACGTCGATGCCAAAGCCGTAAATCAAGAAGATGTAAGCAAACATTTAAGAGATCCAAACAAGAGATTCGAAAAATCACTCAAAAATTCTACCAACTCTAGAGATTCCAAACACAAGCTCACCAAGAGAATCAAGCACACGACAAGCATTTTTCTTAAAAGCAGTCTCATAACCATCATCAAGAAGTCGAGAAGCAGTAAAGAAGATTATACCTAAGCTTGTCCACAAGAGCGACATCCTTTAGAATGAATTTGTTGTTTACCCTAATTGATCCTGTTCCTTCAATTCGCCTTGTGTATCATCTCCAAAGGTGATGAAGTCATCACCGTTGCCGCGTGAAAGAGGTGAACCATTTTGAGTTTCGGTCATGTGGCGTGAACATCCGAGTCAACGAACCACGTGTTCTTCCCTTTCCGCGGTAATCCCGAAAATCAAGGAACAAAAGAACGATGTGTCTCAATACTGGGGTTAGATAAACAAGATTTAGGAATCGAAGATCGAGACACACGTCAAGGAGTATACAAACCAGAAGTACTATCCTTGATTTCATCTAACATTCGGTTATGAGCAATGTTTATATTAACATGAGACTTAAATCGTCCATGGGCGATCGATCGGCGTAGTCAAGCGGTCGATCGGCGACCAAAACGGTCGATCGGTGGTGACCACGGTGGTCGACCGCCTTGATCGATAAACATTAGAATTAGGATATCTAGAAACATAATGATTTGCATGAGAGAAAAATCCTAATCCAGGTTTATTCTTTTCAGTGTTACCATGTCTCATAGAAGCTCTAGGTTGCATGAATGAAATTCTATCAAAATTTTTCCTATCATTTTTCAACCTACGCCAACAAAATTCAATCAAATGTCCACCTTTTTTGCAATAAGTGCAATGGTACTTGGTACCACTAGAAGAAGCACCATTTGAATTAATACAAGGTTGGGCAAAGCCTGCAGATTTAAAAGATGTTTTTGCAGGTTGGGTTTTGAATTCAATTAAACCTTTTTCCAAGACTTGAATGACTTTTGGGTTTGAATTGTCTTGAAAAGAATTGAATCCTAAACCTTGCTTCTTATAAGGAGTTTTAGACTTGTCAAGAATCATGTTTAATTGTTTCTTACCTTTAGAAAATTTCTCTAATGTATCATGAAGGTAAGCATTTTCATTTCTCAAGTTAACACAAGCATCACAAGTTTTATTCATAGATTTTTCCTTATACAAAGCAATTTCAAGCTTAAGAGTGGAACAAGAAGCACAAGTAGTATTTTCAATATTGTCCTTAAGCTTAGCATATTTGACTCTAGCAGCTTCTAAGATATCTTTGATTTCACGCTCTTTTCTAAACATGAAGTGCAAGGGCTAGAATCAAATACATCAAAAGCAATCAATTGACTAGATTCTAAACATTTTTCACAAGGAGCACTTTTAATTTCATTTAGTTCAGATCTAGCATTCTCAAGTTGTTGTACAGAAATGTTATGAGCAGATTGTAACTTGGTAATTTCTGAATGCATAGCATGACAAGATAAACATTCATCAGGTTCAAGAGTCTTAGCAGTTTTAATCTCTACTTTGGTTTGCTAATCTTTGACTCTAATTTCTTATTTTTGTCATAACAAATTCTAGCGCTTCATCTTGACTAAGCAATTGCTCAACTATAGAATCATATTTAGCGTAAAGCTCATCATAAGAAAAAGATACCTCATTATCATCAATGTCATCCGTGTCAGCCATGAAGCACATGCCAGTGAAGTCTTTAGCCTTCCCTTTCTTTTTGCCTTGAAGGATCTCCTCCTCCTTATCCTCCTCACTCCCGGATCCACATCGCTCAAGGATTGATCCTCAAAAGCGGCAAGGACCCGGTGAGCGACCTTCACAAGCTTATTAGCCTCATACCTTGATTTGTTGAAAGGAGGCTTCTTCCAAGTCGGCTTTCCTTCCTTATGATTGCTCTTACCTTTCAACTTGGGGCAATTTGCTGGATATGATTGAGCTCACCACATTCATAGCATGTCACCGACCACCTCTCTTTTGTTTCTCACATTATTGTAGGCCGTGTGAATTTTTTAGCTAGAAGAGCTAACTCTGCTTCAGAATACTTTCAAGCTCCTCTTCATGAATAGCAGATAAACAAGCAAACGAAAATCCGTAAGAAGATTCAAAAGAATCATCAAAAGCCTTTTGAGAGGATCTCGCTACCAAAGCTAAGTTATCTTTCTTGGGATGATCAACTCTTTTAATTTCATGAGTCTTGAGTTTACTATAAAGCAATTCTAAAGTAAGACTTGAAAGATCAACATTTTCCTCTATAGCAAGAGCCTTCATCTCCCACTCCTTGGTGTTGATTGCACCAAGAGATGGGTGGCATTTTCAGATTGAGAATATTCAATATCAACAAACTTTCATTTGATTAATTACTTTATTAAAGCGATGAAAATGTCATCGATGCTCTCTCCAGACGATCTCGAATTTATTGTATTCACGCTTGTAAACCTGCTTACGACCTTTTTGATTTGGGACGAACCTCATGATATGTTTCGAGAGTGTTCCAAATTTCATGCTTGTGATTGAAAGATTGCATATTCTATCATATTCTTGTCTACCAAGTGCACCATATAAAAGATTCTTAGCCTTATTGTTGTTAGCCAAAAGAATTGCGTAAGTGTGTAGCAATTTCAGAATAACCAATGGGCTCTAACAACATCCCAAATAGCTTGTCCTCGCTCTCAAGAAAGACGCGCATACGATTCTTCCAATAGGCATAGTCGTGCCCATCAAGATATGCGGTTTAGTAGAAAACTTATCCATCACCAAAGTTCGGTGACCTGTTAAGATCAAGATTGAACTAACCGGCTCGATACCACTTGTTGGACCGAAAAGGCGACTAGAGGGGGTGAATAGGAGCACGCCACTTTTTCTCAAATAATGAATTCAACACAATTTCACTCCAATAGCTATGATGAAACTATGAAGATCAATATACCAAGACAAATGGAAGACTAGTATTGAATCCAATTAAATCCCTAAGCAAAATAACAAACTCAACTAAGATTGCAAAGACTCAAAGACGCGGGCGGTCGATCATTGTATCCAACCGGTCGGACCGATTGTCGGGCGGTCTCGACCGGCGTTGTCTTTGGCGGTCGGACCGCTCCAAAATCGGTCTCGACCGGTGATGACGGGCGGTCCGACCGCCGACTCGAACCGATCCGCAATAAAAAATCACCGATGACGGTTGCAATTAGGTGAAACTTTTGATTCTCAACTCCAATCTTTATGAAACTTTGCACACACCTTCTATATGCTATTGAGAACCTATTCCAATCGAATATTATGATAATTCTTGGAACGATCTTGAGCAATTGCCAATTGATTAATGAAGGTCTAAAACCGCAAGAACGAAAACTTGATCCTAAAGCTTGTTCGTGAGAGATTGATGATCAAGATGATGCTAGATAGATTCACACATATCACAGCAAGCTAATTCACGTGAAAGAATCAATCACAAACTCGCGGATCAAAGAAAGCCCTAAAAACACGAAATTGAAAGCAAGAACGAAAAGAGACTTATCTCAAGCAAACCTTGCATAGATTGATTTCGTGGTTGATGCTGGATTACATCCACACCATCATGGATCAGTAGACAATCAAAGATCACGAAATTCACCACAAACCATCAAGAGCCCTAGCCTCCACCTCAACTCCCCTAAAGACAATTAGGGTTTTGAAACATAAAAGGCGAGAGAGAGAGGTGCAGCCACCATCTCCTCCTATTTATAGTGGAGGCCTAAAACTCTTAGGGTTTGACTCTCTTGGGCTCCCGTTAAGGCCCACTAACAAACGGGTCACACACGCACGCTTCGCAAAGCGCCGTCTTTAACCTTTTGACCTAAACCGCTTCACCATGCGCCATGGATTTGCCAATAGGTCATCCTTGTCCATCTTGTGTCACGCTTGAGTCGTTGACCTCACCCGGCATCGTAGATTGTTCTGGACCTCAACTCTCCAAGTCTAGTCCCGATTCTCCTCGCCGTTGACCGTCGTTGACCACCAAGCTACCCGCACAACCACGCATAAGCAAACACGATTCGGGAACAAGTTCTTCACAACTTGACCCATGTTAGTCAAAACATGCATCATGCAAATCATATGCCATGAAACCAATGACTTTGACCTAACAAAACAACATCGCCACGGTTGGCCGACGCTCAAGTAGAAACCGGTCCGACCGCCTAGGGTGAGCGGTCGGATCGCTTCTTGGCGGTCGGACCGCTCCTCGTGAGCCGGTCGGACCGCCTTGGGACTTAGCCAAATTCATACTCCCAAAATCCAAACCTTCTGGAAACTTTAAACCAATAGAACTTCTTACTGGAGACTCCAAAAATTATGAGACCAAGTGCATTGGGATCCCCTCACTTGCCTACAACACCTATTTTTGGCCCAGCTCGTTTTGAGAACTTTTAGGTCATTGCCGGTCCGACCGCCCCACATGGCCGGTCCGACCGATTTGGGACCGGTCGGACCGCCGTGTAAGGACCGGTCGGACCGCCCCTGTCTAGTAAGCCTGACACTTTGTCGAAAACGCGTGAAACGACAAACCGTAAACGCCATTGCCAATTGTCACATCATCCTAAGATCTGGAGCATATCCCCATGAAATCCACATTGGACAGCCTCAAAGAGGAACCAAATCTAAACCCCTCCCATTTATATTGAAGGCTGGGTTAAGAGAGAAAACATTATCAGACACTCGTTAAGCCCACACACAAATGATTCTACACTCACGAACGCTTCTCAAATTAGATGTGAACCAGGCTTCCCGAATCCATCTCTTCGTGATCTTCATCTTCACTTGACCTAAACCGCCTCTCCTTGCTCTGTCTTGCACTGCGATTTCACCAAAGGTTACTAACTCGATATTTTGGTGAAGATACCGAAATACCCTTCTCGATCCTTCTCCGAAGGCTGAGTCCAATCGTTGTGAACCAATCTCATGATATTCCATGTGTAGGTTGATCGACAGCTCTCTTCATGTTAAAAAGTCTCTCACATCCGACTCCTATCGGGACCACCATGGCACTTACACCGACCCCCGTGCCGCTTGATGCAACCCGTCACACCAAACATCCTCTTCGGTCATCCTTGTCCATCTTGCGTCATGCTTGATTCCAATGAATTCACCTGATATCGTTGATCATTGTGGACCCCAGCTCTCCTAGCCTAATCATGGTCATCCTAGTTATTGACCATCGTTAACTCCAAGCCTCCCGCACAATAATAGACCAAGAAATCAATTTCGGGTAGATTTTTTGCAACTTCACCTATGTTAGTGAAAACATGCATCGTGCAACACATATGCATTGAAAACCATGACTTTGACCTAACCCACGATCATCACCGCCTACTCGCACAAGATCAGAGCCTGGTCGATTAGACCGCCACCCATAGCCGGTCTGACCGCTAGCCATTCAGTTTGATCGCCGCCTTGACCGATTAGACCACCCATTGGCCTAACTACCAACCATTGGCCGGTCAAGCCGCTCCATGACTTAGCCAAAGTTTTTTGGCTGAAAATTTACAACCTCTCTTGAAACATAAATCTCTGTCAAGTTTTGACTCGATGCTCCAAAAATTATGGGACCAAGTGCAAACGAATCCTTTCACTTGTCTACACCCTCTATTTTTGGCTGATTTCCAAAATTCCCATTTTCAACTTTTGGCTGGTTAGATCGACTGCCAGCTCTTCGGCCAGAAGCATGGCCAGTATGACCACCACATGAGGCTGGTATGACCGCCGGCCAGCAGGTCAGACAACCACCTTGGTTGGTCTAACCTCTTGAGGTCTGACAGCAAGCTAATTTTTCCCAAAACGTTGGTTTTGCCAAACCCCTTGACGCTACTGCCAATTGTTCATCACACTGAAATTAGGAGCATATCGCAATGATATCCACAGTTATGTTTTCATGTGTCATCAGTTGGTCTCAAGAAATGATGATGTATAAATCCTTAGACCTAAGACCAGCATGGTTTTTCTACATCTGTACCAAATGCTACTTCGTAACTGGGTAGTTATAAAGATAGCTTTTGGGTATGCTATAAAACATGCTGATGGATGTGACTGGTTGGATAAAGGAAGTGCATGGTCGTGCTAGAAGTTGTCAAAGAGTCGACCACATGAAGGAAGTGCATGGTTGTGCCACAAGTCGTCTCTGGGCCCCTCAATGTGCTTGGATAAAGGAAGTGCATGGCCGTGCCACAATTCGTCGAAGAGTTGACCAAATAAAGTTATTCATCACTAGATCAAGAAAAGAATGATCAGTCCATGGATGACATACATCTCACTTAGAGTTCCACCAGATATCGTGAGGTAAAAGGAGAATACACAAGCATGTCATTTAGTCAGACCAGATACGAACTGACACTAGTACAAAACATGCTATCCTGGACGCTTCACCGTCTGTGTTGTACTCATCACAGACAGTTCCAAAGGAACTGTCTGTGATACGTAATTATCACAGACGGTTCCATCACAGGTAGTATATTAATAGAACCGTCTATGATAATTCACAGACAGTTCTTAATCATAACCATCAGTGAAAATCGCATACATCATAGACGGTTATTAAATAAAACCGTCTGTGAATTATCACAGACGGTTCTCAACAATAACCATCTATGATAGTGGAAACTAATAAGAACCGTCTGTGATATACTTTCCCGGTTACTTAACAAATATGCCATAAATTACAATAATGATATATGCACACACACAATCTTCTCCAGCTACTTGATATGGCCCGGAATACGCTCCATCTTCAACTCTAGTATGCTCCAGATATATAATTATCACAGACAGTTTGTAAATAGAACCATCTGTGATGTTTATCACAGACGGTTATCAACAAGAACTGTCTCTAATAATTTGTTTTATGTCGTCCACGCAGCATGAAGAGTATGAGATAGCAGTCACAACACCTTCATCAAGCCTGCATGTTCAAGAAGTATGGCTACCAAGAGATCGTATGAAGAGACTATTTCGCTGGCATTCCTCTAAACACAACTGCAGGCCTCGGAGGTGCCCAAGAAGCATGAGGAGGAGGATTCTACATGCTGCGTGGCACATCTGAGGCCTGCAGTTGTGTCTAGAGAAATGCTAGCGAAGTAGCCTCTTCATGCGCTCTCTTGGCAGCCATGCTTCTTGAACTTGCAGGCTTGATCGATGAAGTTCACGTGGCTGCTGTCTCATCCTCCTCATGCTGCGTGGACGACCGCCGAAAAAAAGAAGTCACGTTAGAGATAAAGTAATACTAACCTTAGACCACCAAGAACAAATAGCAGATCTAGCACACTTAAAAATCTAAGGTATTTCTTTCACCAACGCACCCCAGAGCCGGCCACCGCCTTCAAAGCAGCCACATATATATCACATTTCTCACTACAGATAGATCTAGTTCTGAGGGTATGACCAGATATTTAATGGTGCATATCACAGACAGATCTTGTTAAGAACCGTCTGTGATATGTATTACAGATAATAGTTTTGAACATACGATCTTGGAATGTCATAGACGGTTCTTGTTAAGAACCGTCTGGGATACGTATACAGTTTCACTAAAAAAGTGATATTTCTGATATGTGATGCTAGCAGGAGAAAAACAGAATGGTTTTTAGATATGGAAGGAACTATCATAGGCAGTTTAGTGGGATAAATCGTCTGTGACACGTATCACTGCCGGTTATAAACTACAACAGTCTGTGAAATATAATTATCACACACGGTTATTACCAAGAATCGTCGGTGATGTTTTCTTATCACAGACGGTTTGTAATAGGAACCATATGTAATTTGTATTATAAACAGTTATTAACAAGAACCGTCTCTAATAAGCATAGCTACTTTGAAGAAGGCAGTGAGTATGCCTAAGAAAGCAACCAAGCCCACCACAAAGCATGATCTTTTTTTCGGTTGTCGTCCACCCAGCCATGGCCTACTTCATCGAACCTGACACACTCTACTGGCAGCCATGTATACTTCTTGAACTTGCAGGGGCTGGTCCTGGTCTTTGTGAACTTGCCAGGCGAGTGTGTCAGGTTCGATGATGTAGGCCGTGGCTACTATGTCATCACCACATACTGGGTGGACGACACCTCAAAAAAGATCATGCTTCATGGTGGGCTTTGTTGATTTCATATAAGGTGTACTCGTCGTCCTCTTCAAAGTAGCCACATCAGAGACAAAGGAATACAAACCTTAGATCACCAAGAACAAATAGATCTACAAGCACACTTGAAATTCTACGGTATTTCTTTCACCAAATGTGCCCTAGGCTGGCTGTCGCCTCCCTTAAAGCAGCTACATATATATCAGAGATATTTCTCACTACATATAGATCTAGATCTGAGTAGACGACTAGATATTTAAATGCACATATCACAGACGGTTTCTTGTACAGAACCGTCTGTGATACGTATATAGTTTCACATATGGTTATTGTACAGAACCGTCCGTGATATTTATAACAGATGATTCATAACAATAATCGTCTGTGAGGCCTACGATTATCACAGACGATTGTTATTTAAAACCGTCTGTGATACGTATCACATACATTTCTTTTTAAGAACGGTCTGTTATATGCGCAATTAAATATCTGGCCGTCCCGATCAACTCCAGCCAGATCTGTCTATAGTGACTCCAGATAGAACCGTCTGCGCGCACAGCTGCTTTGAAGGAGGCGACCGGCGCTGGGGCGTTCGGTGAAAGAATTAAGTACAGTAGATTTGTAAGTGTGTGCTTGTAGATTAATTTATTCTTCGTGATCTAGTGTTAGTATTTTCTTCTAATTATATGCATTATATAATTTAGATTTATCATCCAGGAGAGCTTATTAATTGACAGTTAAGATTTACAATAAATAGAATAATGATCGAGCGGCATGTATATATACATTGACTTGCCCTGTATTGTGTAGTTGTGTGCATTAATCTATAATTTGTTACGTGTGTAGCGCAGATGGACCGAAGTTGGATGTACGTTGAGAACCGTTGAGTGAAGAGTATATTGATGGTGTGTCTGCTTTTAGAAGAGCTGCCGAGTAGGATATGTTGAAGAAGGGGATAAAATTTTTGTATTGTCCACCCATTGATTGTGATAATATGAAGATGTTTACCAACCCGGCGCAGATCGAATGGCACTTGATTCGAAGGGTTTTTAAAAAGGAGTATACATGTTGGACCAGTTACAGCGAAGAGCAGATTATACCGAAAGGTAGTAACATCGTCAAGAGAGACAACGATATGCTGCCAGATGTGGACTGCGCTTTCGATGAGGGTAGGTCGCACAATGACAATCTAGATCTGATGCTACGTGATGCAGATGGGGACTATATAGAGAGAGAGTTTGGTACATTCGAGGACTTAATAGAGGACTTAGCGAAACCTTTGTTCCCAGACTGCAAGCCGAAATACACAAGGTCGTCATCCGTCCTTGAACTGCTGAAATTAAAGCAAGCAACGGTTGTCCGACAAGAGTTTCATCACGTTACTAGGTCTCCTAGCGGACATCCTTCTAGAGGGAAATGTGTTTCCTAGAACCACCTACCAAGCCAAGAAGGTTCTTTGTCCTTTGGGAATGGAAGTAAAAAGAAGACATGCATACCCGAACGATTGTATCCCCTATCGTAAAGAGTATGCCGACATGCATGTATGTCCGGTGTGCAAAGCATCTCGATACAAGCGTAAGAATCACTCCGATGACGGCGAGGGCATCGAGATGAAGTAAGGATCGCCTGCTAAGGTGTTGTAGTATCTGCCTATAAATTCCCGTTTTAAGTGTTTATTTGCGAACCGAAAGGACGCAAAATTGCTGCGTTGGCACTCAGAGGAGTGTAAGAAAGATGGAAAGATAAGACACCTTGCTGATTCTGCCCAGTGGGGAAACTTTGGTAGGAGCTTCGAAGACTTTGGTGCGAAACCGAGGAATATAAGGTTTTGGTTGAGTACAGATGGAATGAATTCTTTCAGTAACATGAGTAGCCAACATAGCACTTGGCCTGTGAATTTATGTATGTACAACCTTTCTCCTTGGCTATGTATGAAATGGAAGTACATTTTGATGTCACTACTTATCAAAGGACCGAAGCAACCTGGGAACGATATTGATGTGTACCTAGCACCATTACTGGAAGGTCTTGTGACACTGTGGAACAAAGGGGTACATGTATGGGATGCGTACAAACGGGAGAACTTCACTACGCACCATGTTGTTATGAACCATCAATAATTTTTCTGTCATTGGTAGCCTGTTGGGGTTCAGTACAAAAGGAGCCAAAACATGCCCGCACTACTTACATGATACCGAGAGTGTGTGGCTGAACAACTCGTGTAAAACTGTGTACATGCATCACCGTAGGTTCCTTCCGAGGTATCACCTATACCGCAAGATGAAGAAACAATTCGTTGAAAATAAAAAGGATGGTTCACCTCCAAGGGCTTTTAAAAGGAAAGAGGTCTATGATATGGTTAAGGATATCAATGTTGTGCTTGGAAACTGACATAAATTGAGGACTCATCAGAAGAATATCTGGAAGAAGCGATCAATTTTTTAGGACTTACCTTATTGGGGGCACTTAGAAGTTCGCCGCTGCATCGATGTCATGCACGTGGAGAAAAATGTATGTGATAGCTTGATTGATCTCTTACTGAACATTCGTGACAAAAAAGGATGGTGTTAACGCACAACGTGACTTGGCTAATATGAATATAAGGACCGAGTTGGCACCGAAAGAGACCGATAAAGGACGAACGTACCTTCCCCCAGCTTACCACACCCTGTCCAAGGCCGAGAGAAAAGAATTGTGCCAGAGCTTACATGATGTGAAAGTTCCATCCGATTACTCCGCCAGTATGAAGAAACTTGTTTCTTTGGAAGATTTGAAATTAATTGGTATGAAGTCTCATGATTGTCGTGTGCTGATGACACAAATGTTTCCTGTTGCAATTAGAAGTATTTTACCGAATAATGTCCAAGTGGCAATCATGAGGTTGTGTTATTTCTTTAACTCAATTGCTTAGAAGGTCATCGATTCCAAAGGACTAGATGCTCTGTAGGCCGAGCTGGTGATGACTCTATGTCATCTTGAGATGTATTTCCCTCTGTTATTTTTTGATATCATGGTCATCTCATTTTTCACCTTGTGAAAGAGATAAAGATATGTGGCCCTGTGTTTCTACGTCATATGTACCCGTTCGAGAGGTACATGGGAATCCTCAAGTCCTATGTACGGAATCGATCTTGGCTCGAGGGCAGCATCATCGAAGGTTATGCAATCGAAGAGGTCATTGAGTTCTGCGTCGACTACATGGCTCAGGTGGAACTGATAGGTGTGCCTCTATCTCGTCACGAGGGGAGACTGGAGCGTATCGGGACCATCAGAAGGCAAGCAATCACTCCAGATTTCTTCGTGTACGATCAAGCCCATTTGACGGTCTTGCAACACATGACCCAAGTGTCCCCGTACATCGATGAGCACAAAAACATGCTACACCAACAGAATCTAGGCCGGTCGGAGGTTTGGATCACGAGAGAGCACAACCGCCTGTTCAACGAATGGTTAAAGGTGCGATTCACTTTGAGGTCATCATCAAGTGATGATATGCTGCTATGGTTGGCAAAAGGTCCAAAATTTACTACTGTGACATGGCAAAGATACGACATAAATGGGTACACATTTTATATGACAGTTCAGGATAGAAAGAGCACAGTACAAAACAGCGGTGTCCGCATAGATGCATTTCACGAGCAGTTCAATACCGCTGAGTTGAGCTCCTACTATGGGTTCGTAGAGGAGATTTGGGAGCTCGACTATTTACTTTTTAAGATCCCCCTATTTTGGTGCCATTGGGTCAAACTTCCACATGGTATGAAGGTCGACAAGTACGGCGTCACTACTGTTGTAACAGCCCAAAATTTTAATTTCAGTTGAAAATAAGACTTTAATTATTTTTGTGGATTTTCTGGAAACTTTAAAAACTTTTCCCTAACTATTTTAAAGCTAAAAGAATTATTTGGAAAAAATCTATAAGTAATAAAAAGTTAAAATTATTTTATTTAAGTTCAGAATGTATTTGAGAATTTTCTCAAAATTTTTGGATTTTATTTGCTATTTTCTAAAGCCTATTTGAATTTCTAGGATTAAATTAATTGGAAAATCAAATTAAAAATCTTATCAACAAGATCGGGTCAAGCCCAAGATCAGGCCCCCTTCGACCCATCTTCCCGACCCAGCGCCGCGCGCCGCTTTCCTTTTTCCTTCCGTCATTGCCGGGCCCCCGATCACCGCTACCGTCCCTTCCTTCTTTCTTCTTCCTCCTTCCTTTTTTCCCCGCCACGCGCCATGACCAAGCTTTCCTTCCGTCCCCCGCCGCGGATTCTTTCCTCTTTTCTCCCGATTCAGCAAGAATCGATCGCGTGCGCCGACCGCCTTCCTTCCCGCCTCGCCTCCTTTCCCGCTTCCCCAATCCTCGCTCACGCGTCGCCGCCGCCATTAAAGCCGACTAACCTCGCCTCGGCCTCCTCCTCCCTATAAAGGCACCGTCGGCCGCAATTCTCCACACATCCAAACCCCTCAACTCTCACCTCTCGCCGCTTTCAATCAACGGCAATTTGAGTTTCACGGCGTCGAAACTCTTTCTTCTTCGATTCCGGCGTGCCGAGCCTCCTCCGCCCCGCCGCCACCAGAGCATCAAGATTCCCGACGATCATTGTGCGCACTCGGCCGCTTGAAGAGCACCGAGCTCGATTGCCGACGACCGAGCCGCCGCCTCTTCTCCTCGCCGACCCTCTTCCGCCTCCCTCCGCCATCGCCAGTAGTGCGCGAGAATCGATGTGCGTCCTTCCATTTTGCGCGCTCGCCGCCTCACCGTGCCTCCGTCACGGCGAGCTCGCCGCCGAGCCGCCGGTTCTCCGCCGACGTGGCCGCCACCCAAAGCCACTTGTGCGCCATCTCATCGTTCGTTGTTTGGCGCTGTCGCGTGGCAGGACGCCAAAGCCGCCCGCTTCGACCGGCGCCTCGTGCCTTTATTGCGCAAACCGAGTCCATCGTGAGACTCAGGAGCGCGGTGGACTCGACCCACCACTATTCGCCCCACCGCCACCTCGGTGATCAGATCGCCGACGCATGTCGACTCAATAAATCCGATTTCCTTTAGAAAATAATTCGAAATTCTAGCAAATTCGAAAATTGAATTAAAATTAGATTTAAACTTCCAGGAGCTCGTATTTCTTCATACGAACTCCGATTTAGGTGAATCAAATTTCTAAATTTGTCTAAAATCAAGATCTAGCTAACTAAACCAAAATTATTTAATTTGGAGTTAATTTGTATTTTCAATCGAATTTATTTGAGTTCATTTGAATTCTGTTTGAATTTGGATTATTCTCGCGTATAGATTTTGACGACTCCGGAGAGCTTGACCCTATTGAAGAAGTAGAATACCAAGATTTTGAGCAAGGCAAGTTACACCATTGACCATTTTGCCCCCAATATTTAAAATTATATAATTTCTGTTTTAAATTATTATTGCATGCATAATTGTATTTAATTATTTTAAATTCCTGTTTTAAATACTTAATTATTCCAATTCCTTTGTATAGCCACATTTGAATGTTGTATTACCAATTCCTTGTCACCTTAGTCAAATGAATTTAAAATAAATATATGCTTAGTAAATGCTTAAACCAAGAAATATTTGATTTTGGGAGAATTTAGCCAAGACTTTAAAATTTGATAAAAGCCTATGACATTGTTATGTCATGGTGGACTTTGCAAATGTCTTTGAAAATTATAAAATAAAAATGGTTTGCACTTGGGTAAAATGGACCGCTGGTGGGTGCAGTTTATGCACTGCTCGTCTCAGTTAGGATTGAGACCTGTGGTTTTTATTGAAAGTTGCCCAAGTAAGTTAAGGACCGTCTTTGAGCCGCATCTTGCAAAGCTCCACCAGACTACCACATGTTCGTATGGGCGTAACTGTGCTTAATAATTTGTCTTACCTCATTATTGTTTATGCCATTTTTGTTGTATGGGTGTCTGTTAGACTTTATTCCCACTTGGCGCAAGAGGGGGCTTCCGGTAGGTGGTTAGCCTAATGGAAGTGAAACCTTAGCGGGCATATTGATAGTGAGGTAGTGCATTGGAAACGCCTTGTGATAATTGCCTAGTCACACGCCTAAGGAAGCGTGCATTGGCCGACATAACGGGCAAATTATCTCGTGTGGGTAAAGTTGTACCCCTCTGCAGAGTGTAAATCTATTCGAATAGCCGTGTCCACGGTCATGGACATGCTGAGCAAAGCCACTCTAAGTTAGATTTGTTTTTGGTCTTAAAATAACTTTGGACATGATTTGAGGATGGTTAATCCTTGTGGTAAAATTGGGCGGGTAGCCTTGTGATAGGAGGGTATCCTTCACCATGTTTCATATGGAGGTTATCCACTATAAAATGATCAATTTTAAATCTGATTTTTGCTATGGAATAAAAATGTGCCTTGAAACTTAGTATAAATATTTAAACCAAAAAGGTTGATTTACACAAATAAACCCTACAACCTTCCTTTGAATAACTTATGCATGCATTCTAAATTCTGTATTGGGTGTAATTTGCGAGCACAGTTGTAGTGCTCACTCTTGCTGAATATTATTATTCAGGAGAAGACTTCTATCCGAAGGTGAGGAGCGGGACGATTAGGCAATGACCTCCGCACGATTACTGTGGCGTATCGTGTGGCTTACCATTATATTTTGCTTCCGCTTAATATTTTATTTGGCCTCCGGCCCAAGTTGTAATAAACTCTATGCTTATTAATAAACACGCTGGATATGTTTGTGATAACATTTTTGTGACTGTGTACACTGGAAATCCTGGACTAGTGAAAGAACACAGAGAATTCGGGATCCTTCGTTCCCGGGTTCGACAAAAGTGGTATCAGAGCCATATCGACTGTAGGTCGTGACCTAGAAGGAAATCAAACCCTTAAGGATTTATTTTTGAAAATTTAAAATAACTTGGTCTTCTGGAGTCATTTCTCAACTTTTCTCTTGAAAAATATTTATTAACTCATCTCCTTCTCAAAAAAAATTGTAGATGGTCAAGTTCAATGCCATTTCCCATGGTGTTTTTTTGGTCATTGGGCCGCAGTTCTCTGGAAGATCATGCAAAGACTTGGACTTTGAGGAAAGACCGACGTATCAAGGATACAAGTATAAGGTGGGAAATCAGGATCGGTGGAGGGTAGAAGTGATCCTCTACTCCAACCTATCGCCGAACACAGACTTCCATATCTTCGATGCACCAATGCGACGAGACACTTTCGCCGAGGGCATCCAGATGCGCACCAGGAAGCCACCGCCGACTTCGCTACATCTCGATCACCGCCTCAAGACTGGGTTCCACTATTACCCGATGCACATCCCAACCCGGCATGACAAAGACCTTCCGCTCAACTAGAGATGAAGACTGTCCCGATCTCACTCATCAAGTAGATCCGCTAGAGCTATGGATTATGCCTACGGAATACCCTAGATGAGCCGCTCTCATACAGAGAAATTACAAGACGCAGAAGAAAAATTGAAGGTCATAGAAAAGAGGCGGCCTACTACAAGGCAAAGTAGGCTAGTTCTAGTGAGCCGATTATACCCCAAGAACCCCATAGATATGTCCTTAAATTTTTCTTTAGTTGCTAATTATGAGCTACAATACCTTTGTGGTAGCCATAATGAATTAATAAAATAAAATAAATTAAAATATTTTGCCGAAGTGTTCTTGCCTTGCGTTTGTTGATTTTGGGGCTATTATAGACCTATACCCTTAGAAATTCCTGTCTCTCTTGTCTAATCTGTGAAGAGTCCACCAGATGGTGACCACCCAGACCGAAGTGGCAAGATTAGAGGGCAAGGAAATGAGAACGCTGATTATCAAGAAAACCAGTTCATGACCACCACCTCCTCCAATCAAGCCTCGACCGGGCGCCAAATGATGGCCAATCAGACTCATCTGATTGAGTTACTAGCCCAGTCCCTCCACAACAACCAGAGTACTCAAGCGTCAGCAACTTATCATGCTCCTCCACCGGCCAGAGTGCCTTTGTCAGAGTTCATGAGGATGCGTCCGCCGACGTTTTCTAGGAGCACGGAACCCATGGACGCAGATGATTGGCTCGGTGGCTATTGGTAAGAAGTCGGATATTGCTCAATGCACGATCGTGAGAGAGTTTTGTTTGCCTCTCATCGCTTGATTGGTCCCGCTTCAGAATGGTGGGATAACTTCAGCATGTCCCATGCTAATGCACAAGAAATCACTTGGGATGAGTTCATGCAAGCTTTCCGCCGATCTCACATTCCATCTGGCATGATTACACTGAAGAAGAAGGAATTTCGCTCTCTTCGTCAAGGAAACCGTTCAGTCGGCGAGTATCTGCATAAGTTCAACCAACTTGCTCGCTATGCCCCTGAGGATGTAGCCAGAGATGAAGACAGGCAAGAGCGATTTCTGGAAGGGTTGAACGACGAACTCTCTGTTCGTTTGATTTCTCAGGATTTCACCGACTTTCAGCAGTTGGTAAATAAGGCCATACGCCCGGAAGGCAAACATCAAGAAATGGAGAACCGTAAGCGGAGAATGGCCGCTCAGAAGTTTAACTCAGGAGGACTGCCCAAGCCTCGTTTCACTCAGTCTCAGCCACCCCAGCGTGGAAGATTCCAGTCTACTACACCGAGAGTTTCAGCTCCAGGTCCACGCCTAGATACTCCCGGATTCCGTAGTAGTTCATCCGAGGTCGGCCCAGCAGGCTGCCTATTTCCACGGCGAGAATCACTTGCTTTCATCGCAACGAATTGGGTCACTATGCCAATAAGTGCCCCAAGAAGCGCAGATCGCCACCCCGTCAAGCCAACTCCCGAGCTTGCCTCCCGGCGGTCCTCAAGACCACTGGTCGGGCTTCATGAAGGGACGTGTGAATCACGCCACCGCAGAGGAAGCCAATGCAAGACACAGACGTTGTCCTCAGACGTTCCTTGTCAACTCAAGATCAAAGATCGTTCTATTTGATTAGGAGCTTCACATTCTTTTGTGTCAAATTAGTTTGTGGAAAAGTATGGGTTATCTACCTCTCCCTTAGTTAACCCCATGTTAATCCATTCCCTGCTCGTAAATGAGGGCTAGTTTCTTTTGCCCAAATCTTACCTTTGAAATCTCCGAGTAACTTTCTCAAGAAACTTAATAGTCTTATGCTCGCAAGGATTGATGTAATCCTTGAATGGACGGCTTGCCAAAAATCAAGGCATGATAGATTGTGCTAGTAGATCTATCAACCTCACCAATGAACAAGGGATTTCAAGAGAGTTCGACCCAAGACTTCCACGGAAGAAGTTCTATCTTGACCAAATTTTAAAGGAAGTAAAATCGAAGATATACCCGTGGTACAAGAATATCCAGATGTTTTTCCGAGGACTTACAGTATGCCACCGACCGGATATAATGTTTTTAATTGACTTAGTCCCGAGATCGCTCCAATTTCAAGCGACCCTGCTGAATGCCACCAATGATCTAGCCGAGTTGAAGAAGCGGATCAAGAACTTGAGTAAAGGTTACATCCAACCGAAGTTCATCACCTTGGGAGCTCCAAGACTATTTGTCAAAAAGAAAGACAATAGTATGAGAATGTGTGTGGACTATAGATCACTCAACGAGGTAACAATCAAAAACAAGTACCGCTACCGTGATAGATGATCTGCTTGATCACCTTAAAGGAGCTAGTGTTTTCTCCAAGATTGATTTGAGGTCGTTACCATCGCTAAAAATCGACCTAAGATATTCAAGACGACCTTCACCACCAGATATGGATCAGATTTAGTTCACAAAGTGATGTCATTTGGACTAACAAATGCCCCCGCTTATTTCATGAACATGATGAACAAAGTGTTCATGGAATTCTTGGATAAGTTTGTGGTGGTATTCATAGATGATATTCTCATCTACTCAAGAGATGTGGAAGAGCATGAAAACATCTCGTAATTATTTTGGACAAACTCCGAGAACACCAACTTTATGCCAAACTCAAAGAAAAGTGAATTTTAGCTCACCAAGTGGCTTTTCTTGGACACATTGTGTCGCCAGGAGGAGTTGCAGAGACCCTCAAAGGTTGAAGTTGTAATGGATTGAAGCAACCCAAGTCCATCATGTATAAGAAGTTTTCTGATTAGTGGGTATTACCGCAGATTCATTGAAAGTTTCTCCAAGATCGCCAAACCCATGACTCAACTTCAAGAAGGAAAAGAAATTTGAATGGACAAGTGCATGTGAACATAGTTTCCAAGAGTCAAGAAAATATTAGTCTCGCACCTGCTAGTCCTACCGGATATCGTAAGGATTTTGAAGTTTTCAGGACGATCCGCTGTGGGCTAGGATGTGTCTTGATGCAAGAAGGAAAGGTCGTGGCTTATGCATCTCGCCGATTAAGGCCACATGAAGGAAATTATCCAACTCATGATCGGAGTTAGCGGCAATTGTGCATGCTTTGAAAATCAAGCGGCATTATCTCATTGGTAATCATTGTGAGATTTTCACAGATCATAAGAGTCTCAAATATATCTTCACCCAAATGATCTTAATCTCGTGCAAAGAAGATGGTTAGAGCCGATAAAGGATTATGACCTTGGAATTCATTATCACCCGTAAAGCTAACGTGGTAGCAGATGCTCGAGTAGGAAGGCATATCGCAACACGTAGATAGTTCAAGAAAATCAATCGTAATTGTATGAAGAACTAAAACATGTGAACTCGAAATTGTCACCAAGGTCAGATCAACACAAAGGAAGTCCAACCAACCATACAAGGTCGATCGTAGAGAAACAATTAGAAGACGAAGACATCAAAGAAATCATGAAGAACATGAGAAGAGGCAAAGCCCGAGATTTTCTCGAGGACTAGCAGGCACAAGATGGTTTGGTAACCGCATCTGTGTACCTAATCATCAAGAAACAAGACAATTGATTCTGAAAGAAGCTCATGAATCACCTTACTCTATCCATCCCGGAGTACCAAGATGTACCAGATCCAAGGAAAAGTATTGGTGGGTCAGTATGAAGCGAGAGATCGCTGAGTTTGTTGCACGTTGTGATGTATGTCAACGTGTTAAGGCAGAGCATCAGAGACCTGCCGGATTGTTACAACCATTACCAATTTCCGAGTGGAAATGGGAGGAGATTGGTATGGATTTTATCACCGGACTTCCTAGGACCCAATCAGGTTGTGATTCCATTTGGGTGATAATTGACCGATTAACCAAAGTGGCTCATTTTATTCCAGTCAAGACAACTTACAGAAGCAATAAGTTAGTAGAATTGTACATGGCTAGGATCGTTTGTCTACATGGTATACCCAAGAAAATCGTGTCTGACAGAGGTTCGCAGTTCACATCAAGATTTTGGCAGAGTCTACATGAAGCTTTGGGAACCAGACTCAACTTCAGCACAACATATCATCCCCAAACAGATGGCCAGACCGAACGTGTTAATCAGGTCCTAGAAGATATGCTTCGAGCTTGTGCTATAGATTACGGAAGAAGTTGGGATAAGAATTTACCCTATGCAGAATTCTCCTACAACAACAGTTTTCAAGCTAGCCTGCAGATGTCGCCATTCGAAGCATTGTATGGCGTAAAGTGTAGAACCCTCTCCTTTGGGATCAAGTAGGAGAACACCAATTCTTGGACTGTAATTGATAAAAGAAGTCAAAGTAAGGTAAAAGCAATAAGAGAACGTCGAAAGTAGCTCAATCCCGACAAAAGAGTTATGCCGATAATCGCTTGAGAGAACTAACCTTCGAGATGGGAGATTTTGTCTACCTCAGAGTAACTCCACTACGAGGAGTGAGGAGATTTCAGACTAAAGGAAAACTAGCACCCAGATTTGTCGGACCCTATAAGATTTTGGCAAAAAGAGGTGAAGTTGCTTATCGCTTGAACTACCAAAGATCTCTCACATGGTTCACAATGTCTTCCATGTATCCCGATTAAAGAAATGTCTCAGAGTGCCAAGAAGAAACACCACTTGAGAACATCGATCTTCGTGAAGATCTTACCTATGTGGAGCAACCAATCAAAATTCTCGATGTGGCGTAACGCATCACCGTGGAGCAAAGTCATTCGCTCTTGTAAGGTTGGTGGAGTAATCATTCAAGAAGAAGCTACCGGGAGCGAGAAGAAATCTTAAGAGTAGAGTACCCCACCTCTTTGTTAACCTGCATCAATCTGGTCTAGATTCCTCTAAGGGGGTAGGTTTGTAATGTGACTCAAAATTTTAATTTCAGTTGAAAATAAGACTTTAATTATTTTTGTGGATTTTCCGAAACTTTAAAACTTTTCCTAACTATTTTAAAGCTAAAAGAATTATTTGGAAAAATCTATAAGTAATAAAAAGTTAAAATTATTTTATTTAAGTTCAGAATGTATTTGAGAATTTCTGTGAATTTTCTCAAAATTTTTGGCTTTTATTTGCTATTTTCTAAAGCCTATTTGAATTTCTAGGATTAAATTAATTGGAAAATCAAATTAAAAATCTTATCAACAAGACTGGGTCAAGCCCAAGATCTTGCCCCTTCAAAACCATCTTCCCAAATTTCAGCCCGCCGCCCGCTTTCCTTTTTCCTTCCGTCATTGCCGATGGCCCCCGATCACCGTTGTGTCCCTTCCTTCTTTCTTCTTCCTCCTTCCCTTTTTCCCCGCGCAGCTGCCGCCATGACCGAAGCTTTCCCTTCCGTCCCCGCCGCGGATTCTTTCCTCTTTTCTCCCCGATTCTGCGCGCAATCAGATCGCCGTGCCGCACCGCCTTCCTTCCCGGCCTCGCCTCCCTTTCCGCGCCCCAATCCCCTTGGCGCCGTCGCCGCCGCCATTAAAGCCGCACCCGAACCCTTGCCTCCGGCTTCCTCCTCCCCTATAAAAGGCACCGTCGGCTTCGCAATTCTCCACACATCCAAACCCCTCAACTCTCAGCCTCTCGCTCGCTTTCAATCAACGGCAATTTGAGTTTCACGGCGTCAAACTCTTTCTTCTTCGATTCCGGCCGCCGAGCCTCCTCCGCCCTCGCCGCCGCCACCAGGAGCTTCAGCATTCCCCGACGATCATTGTGCGCACCTCGGCTTCGCTTGAAGAGCACCGGAGCTCCGACTTCGTCGACGACCGAGCCGCGCCGCCGCCTCTTCTCGTCGCCGACCCTCTTCCGGCCTCCCTCCGCCATCGCCAGGTAGTGCGCGGAATCGATGATAGGCCCTTCCATTTTGCGCATCTCGCCGCCTCACCGTGCCTCCGTTCACGGCCGAGCTCGCCGCCGAGAGCCCGGTTCTCCGTCGACGTGGCCGCCACCCAAAGCCACTTGTGCGCCATCTCATCGTTCGTTGCTGGCGCGTTCGCCGCGTGGACGCCAGCGCCGCGCGCCCCGCCAGCTCAGCGCCCTCGTGCACTATTGCGCAAACCGAGTCCACCGTAGACTCAGTCCACCACTGTTCGGCCCTACCATCACCTCGGTGACCGTGATCTTGCGACGACGATGTCGACTCAATAAATCCGATTTCCTTTAGAAAAATAATTCGGAAATTCTAGCAAATTCTGAAAATTGAATTAAAATTAGATTTAAACTTCCAGGAGCTCGTATTTCTTCATACGAACTCCGATTTAGGTGAATCAAATTTCTAAATTTGTCTAAAATCAAGATCTAGCTAACTAAACCAAAATTATTTAATTTGGAGTTAATTTGTATTTTCAATTGAATTTATTTGAGTTCATTTGAATTCTGTTTGAATTTGGATTATTCTCGCGTATAGGTTTTGACGACTCCGGAGAGCTTGACCCTATTGAAGAAGTAGAATACCAAGATTTTGAGCAAGGCAAGTTACACCATTGACCATTTTGCCCCCAATATTTAAAATTATATAATTTCTGTTTTAAATTATTATTGCATGCATAATTGTATTTAATTATTTTAAATTCCTGTTTTAAATACTTAATTATTCCAATTCCTTTGTATAGCCACATTTGAATGTTGTATTACCAATTCCTTGTCACCTTAGTCAAATGAATTTAAAATAAATATATGCTTAGTAAATGCTTAGACAAAGAAATATTTGATTTTGGGAGAATTTAGCCAAGACTTTAAAATTTGATAAAAAGCCTATGACATTGTTATGTCATGGTGGACTTTTGCAAATGTCTTTGAAAATTATAAAAATAAAAATGGTTTGCACTTGGGTAAAAATGGACCGTTGGTGGGTGCAGGTTTATGCACGGGCTCGTCTGGTTAGGATTGAGACCCAGGGTTTTTATTGAAAGTTGCCCAAGTAAGTTAAGGACCAGTCTTTGAGCCGCATCTTGCAAAGCTCCACCGTACTACCACATGTTCTGTATGGGCAGAACCAGGCTTAATAATTTGTCTTACCTCATTATTGTTTATGCCATTTTTGCTGTATGGGTGTCGGTTAGACTTTATTCCCACTTGGCGCAAGAGGGGGCTTCCGGTAGGTGGTTAGCCTAATGGAAGTGAAACCTTAGCGGGCATATTGATAGTGAGGTAGTGCATTGGAAACGCCTTGTGATAATTGCCTAGTCACACGCCTAAGGAAGCGTGCATTGGCCGACATAACGGGCAAATTATCTCGTGTGGGTAAAGTTGTACCCCTCTGCAGAGTGTAAATCTATTCGAATAGCCGTGTCCACGGTCATGGACATGCTGAGCAAAGCCACTCTAAGTTAGATTTGTTTTTGGTCTTAAAATAACTTTGGACATGATTTGAGGATGGTTAATCCTTGTGGTAAAATTGGGCGGGTAGCCTTGTGATAGGAGGGTATCCTTCACCATGTTTCATATGGAGGTTATCCACTATAAAATGATCAATTTTAAATCTGATTTTTTCTATGGAATAAAAATGTGCCTTGAAACTTAGTATAAATATTTAAACCAAAAAGGCTGATTTACACAAATAAACCCTACAACCTTCCTTTGAATAACTTATGCATGCATTCTAAATTTCAGATTGGGTGTAATTTATGCAGCACTTGTAGTGCTCACTCTTGCTGAATATTATTATTCAGGAGAAGACTTCTATCCAGAAGGTGAGGAGCAGGACGATTAGGCAGCGACCTCCAGACGATTGCCTGTGGCGTATCGTGTGGCTTACCATTATATTTTGCTTCCGCTTAATATTTTATTTGGCCTCCGGCCCAAGTTGTAATAAACTCTATGCTTATTAATAAACACGCTGGATATGTTTGTGATAACATTTTTGTGACTGTGTACACTGGAAATCCTGGACTAGTGAAAGAACACAGAGAATTCGGGATCCTTCGTTCCCGGGTTCGACAAAAGTGTCTGTGGACCCCGAATGTGTCGGATACAAGGATGAATCATTCGTACTCGCTAAGCAAGTTGTTCAAGCTTTTTATGTAAAGGACCTGACAAATAAGAACCGTCACGTAGTTCTTCGTAGAAAAAGAAGGATTGTTGGAGTTGAGAAAGCCATGAATGAGGAAGAGTACAATCAATTTGGCGAGTTATCACTTTTCGGAGACGACATCAGGCTCGAGGAAGAACTGAGTGGGGAAGCTAGCTATATGCGGTTCGATCATCGTGAAGGGTTGTTTTTTAAAACAAAATAGCCAAGTGTAATGAACACCTATTTGGAGAATTATTATATTGCAATTAAGAAACTCAGTGCATGTAATTAAGAAATTATTCCATTATAATTGATTCACTAATTATGTAATACTCCGGAAATGGATCGGTAGAAAGAAAGAGGTCGGAGAGAGCGAAAGAAATCGTTTTCAGCGAAAAATCCTATTCGTCGGGGGGGTATATGTTAATATCAGGCAACCTGGGCCGCAGTTCGCGACCAGAGGCCCATTAGTGGGCCGCCAGCCCACCTAGGGGCCGCCAAGGGGAGTACCCTTTTCCCCCAAACCCTATTTCCTCCTTTCCTCCCCAAGCCGCCTCTCCTCCCTTGTGCCGCCCCTCCCTTCCTCCCCTCCCCTAGGCGCCTCCCTCACCTTTGGTGGCTGCCATTGAGACCCCGAGCTGCACCCCGCCTTCCAAGTGTTCTTCTTGGTTCTTCCTCCACGGCGATTTCCTTCCAATCGGGTGCGTGGAGTTGGAGCTGGCCAAAGGAGGAGAGGGAAGGCTTTGGGAAGTTGTTCCTCGTCGTTCTTGGTCTACAAGGGTAACGAGAGACCCCATCGCTGTTTGATTGCGTTAGAGTTGTCGATTCCATGTTTTTGGTTGTATCGCGTAATTTCTGTTAGTAGATCGGTTCTGTACAGTAGGTTGCAACTCGGTTTTGGGTGCCTTAGAGGCAGAATTGGATGATTTCGCCTTCTAGAGTTTTGTTCCTTATTTCATTAGCTTTCTTTTGGCACCTGGATCACAAATTTTCACCCAGTAGATTAAAAGTTATGGCTGTTTTACTACGCGTTGGTCTGTCTGTCAAAACTGATGGGTATAGTCGGTTGCACCTAGGTTTTGATCTAGTTAGAGTCAGAATCAGGTCGGCCACCCAACTAGGTTTTTGAAGATAATTTCATAATGTTTCCAGTCTGTAAAAATCACTTTAATTGGATCAGTGGTTTAAAAGTTAGAGCATTTTCTTTAGGGATGTTCAGATTTCTGGGCAGACTGCAGTTGTAGTTTTTCAATGGATGGTTAGACCTCTGTAATGGCCGAATTAGAGTTTACCATCAACTAGAGTTTTGTAGCCAGTTAAGTTAAGAAAATTTGTGCACTGGTTTCAGGTCTTTTGGACTTACAGTTTTTTATTGGTGAATTTTCTAGTAAAACTGCCAGATTAGGGACAATTGAATTGGTTGGGTAAATTGATCAAATTGAACTTTTTATTGAGTTAATTTGGTTAGAGATTGAGGGAGGACACGTGTAGCTTTTCCATACTCGCTTGTCCTCATTACGATTATTTTATATTGTAGGCGGTGAAGCGGTGAGTGGAGGGGTATCTCAATTACCTCCCAACCCGTTGCAGCGCGGCAGGCAAGTAAATTGTATTCAATGTTTGATGTCATGTATGATGTGTGAATGAATGTTTACATTTGTTTGTAGTTGTAGATGAATGCCATGTGTTCTTTTCATTTATGATTACTATTCATTATTGACATGGGATCATCATGACATGCATACATTATTTTGGTAAGACCCATCAATTCCAGTATGGGCACTTGAAATCCCATCAATTCCAAGATGGGTACGTGAGTCCACCATTCCAATGTGGGCCACGCCACGTGAGTCCACCATTCCAATGTGGGCCACGTTGGACGATCAGATGAAACGCTCTTCATACGAATACTTTAAGTGAACACCGACGGTGCTTCGCCGCTATACCAGATATATGCCGATAATGTCCAATTCCTTCAATGCACCATTCCACTTCATCCATTCATATGTTCGCTTCCATTAGTGGTTCAAATTATGTTTGAGATATATTGTTCATCGTATGCTTGTTTGTTACATACTGATTATTTGTCGAGTCTTTGGCTCATTCTTGCTTTATTGTCTTATTTAGGTAAATGACAAGGAAGAATGATCTTGTGGAGGGTAGTTCATCACGATGCACTCACTTTATTACAACAAACAATTTGAGAACTTTTAATATCATTGATTATGATCTATGTTGCATTGTAATAAGCCATCATGGCCTTGTTTATCATATCTTGTCGAACTGCTTTCTTTCAATTCGCTGATTAAGACTTGAGGATGAATGCTTGTTTCCATATATTCATAATACTCGTTTCACTTGTTCATGAGATTTGATGTTATTCATTGGAAGAGTAGTGACTGTAGGTAACATCTTGACTTCCTTATAGTCGTGGTGTTACTGATTGGTATCGAGCGGGCTTGTGTCCGTGGTAATAATATTAAAATGACACTTGTGCACAATAGGAAGGGTTGGGTAAACCATTGTTTTTCCGCAATTGCTTGGTTTTGTCCCAATTAATTTGTTTATCGATTCGTTGAGCTATGTATTTGATTTTCTTTTCGTTGTGTTGTTCATAGATGGCTAGAGGTAGAGGTCGTGGTCGTGGTCGCCCACCGACCCGTAATGGTGGTCGTGGCCGCGGTCCGCAGCCTACATCGTCTTCGTCGAGGGGTTACCGAGCCGGCATCGAGGAGATTGCCTCACCGCGCCTCTGCCGAGCCACCGCCGCAAATCCGATCTCATTCGCACCTTAATAAGGAGAATCAACAACTCCGCCAACAATTGCAAAGGCCATTCTCGCGGCCGCTTTGCACTGTGGCGGAACACGTGGTCTTCTTTGCTCCACCCGAGGCTAGGATGAGCCTCCGTGAGTGGATGTCGCCGTCTCGACACTTTTGACGGAGCAGTACACCGTTCAGCCGCGGACTGGTTGAGGTACATGGAGCGCCGCTTGGAGCTTTAGAGTGGCATCCGCGCAGAAGGCGCGATTTGTGGCCTTTCACCAAGGGCCAGCCGACATCTCGTGGGAAGGGGTCCTGTCTTCCAGACACCGGTAGCAGGTCTTGTGACTTGGGAGGTTTTTGTGGAGAGGTTCCGACACGCTTTATCCCGACTCCTTCATCGAGAAGATGGAGCAATCACTCCTCGACCTTTGTGCAAGGAAAATGCTCAGATTCGAGTATGAGGCCGGATTTAACAACTGCGCGCTTTGTCCCAAAGAAGGGCGAGTGATGATAAAGAGAAGGCTAAGAGGTTCGGCGGGGCCTCAATCAGAGTATCGCAGATTCGGGAGCAACAGTTCACGTGACTTTAGCTCGGTGGTTGAGCAAAGCTAGAGGATGGAGTTGGAAAGAGCTCCTTCGCCGCAAGGGCATGTTTCTAGTGGTGCGGTTGCTACTCGTGGATCTGGCAGTGGCCAGAAGCGGAGTTTCGGTGGAGGTGGTGGGTCTTTTCAGCGACCCGCTGCTAAGAGGTTTCACAAGAACCAACCTTCCCGTCTGCTCAAGAAGGGCGATCTTCTTCTTGGCGCCACGTTCTTCATCTTTCGCCCCACGATTGCCCTGCTCTGTGTCGGGGCATGAAGTGCTTTCGGTGTGGTGACGGGCATCGAGCTTCAGAATGTTCCTTCAAGGGAACATGCCAGCAGTGTGGTCGAGAGGGTCACAAGTCCTCAGTGTGTAAGCAAAATCCAGCTAGTATCATCAAATGGGAGACCGTCCCAGCAGCCTTCTTCCTCCACCTTCCACAGAGGTTCGGCCAGACTGACAGCGGTTCTCGCACCACAAGATTCTCCAAAGATGGGGTCCACTGCAGCTTTCACTCCGGCCTCCGCAGGTTCTATTGAATCCCGCACCATCGCCCCTCCGTCGCTTGTTCCTCCGGTTGCTTCCACTTTCCGACGCAGAGTGTTGGTGCGTCTTCAGACCGCTGCATCGGGGTTTACGCCATGCCCACCCCTCGAGACCTTGGGACGCCCCGATGTGGTGACAGTACTTTACTTGTTGATTCGCATGATGCTTTTGTACCGCTTGATTCGGGGCTACTTACTCGCTCGTGTCTTTGGAGTTTGTTAGAAGAGTGGGTTTGAGTTTTCACTTATATCCGAGTCGGTGGTAGTCGGCTCCCAGAGGACTTATTTCTAGCTCTACCGTCTCGTCCGGTTGTTCTATTACGATAGATGATGAGGTTTTCACTGCGAATCTTATGGTTATTCAATTGGCACCATTCGATGTTATCCTCGGTATGGACCGTTATTCCAATACCGTGCCAAGATTTGTTGTTTCGGAAGACGGTGACCTTGCTAGCTCCTTAGGTGAAGAATCGGTATTCCAGGCAGCGCACCGTCGATTCGCTTTTTGTATCGCTAATCTATTCCCTAGCCGTCGTGCATCGACCATCGGATTACTTTGCTCCTCAATGAAAAGACCGATTCTTTGCGGCGTATTGAGGAGATTCCAGTTGTGAAGGAGTTTTCCGATGTCTTTCCTATAGAACTTCCGGAATGCCTCCGTGAGGAAAGTGGAGTTCGGATTGATCTTGTTCCGAACTCGCCGTTGTCCAAGTCTCCTTACCGCTTGGCTCGCCATTTCAGAGGAATTGAAGAAACAATTGGACGACTGCTGTCCAAAGGTATGATTCAATGAGCGTTCGCCTTTGGGGCGCTGTTCTCTTTATTAAAAGAAAGATGGCGGTGGCGATGTGCATAGATTATCGGGCACTTAATCAAAGCGACGGTGAAGAACAAGTATCCTTTGCCTCGCATTGATGACCTTTTCGACCGCTTGAAAGGAGCTAAGATATTTTCTAAGATTGATCTCGATCGGGTTATAATCGATTCGAGTTCGTGAGCGTGATATTGAGAAAACGGCTTTTCTACGAGGTATGGTCATTATGAGTATAAAGTTATGTCTTTTGGACTAACGAATGCTCTGCAGCTTTCATGGAAGCCATGAGCAAAGATGTCGCATCAATACCTTGATGATTTCGTGGTGGTATTCATAGATGATATCTTGATTTATTCCAAGACCGAGGAGGATCACACCCACCATTTGCGGTTGGTACTTGAAACTTTAAGAGAGAATCAATTCTATGCCAAGTCAAGAAATGTGAGTTCGGATTTACGAAGTTGGATTTTTGGGTCACGTTATTAATCGAAGGGTATTTCATTGATCCTAGTAAGATTTCGACGGTGGTTGAGTGGAAGAGACCAACCAATGTTAAAGAAGTAAGGAGTTTTCTGGTTTAGTGGCTATTACCGGCGGTTTGTGGAGGGTTTTTCAACCATTGCTAAACCGATGTCCCATTGACACGTAAAGGTGTTAGATTCCAGTGGTCCGATGCTTGTGAGCGCAGCTTTTGCTCTTTGAAAGATAGATTAGTGATCGCCCTATTCTTACTCTTCCGAGCACAGGAAGAGATTCACTATCTATTCGGATCGCCCATAGTTGGACTTGGTTGTGTACTCATGCAGATGGTAAAGTGATTGCCTATGCATCGAGACAACCAAGAAGCATGAATGTAATTATCCCACCCATGATCTAGAGCTTGTGCAGTTGATTCATGCTTTGAAGATCTGGCGCCATTATTTGTATGGCTAATCTTGTGATGTGTTCACCGACCACAAGAGCACGAAATACATCTTTACCTGTATGACTTGAACTTGAGGCAGAGGAGATGGCTAGAGTTGATCAAGGACTATGATCTTACTATTCAGTACCATCCCGGCAAGGCTAATGTGGTAGCCGATGCCTTGAGTCGCAAGGCGACACCTCCTACCCTCAGTTGTCTTATTGCTGACTTTGAGCGTATGGATATTTCTTTCTGCTTTGCGGGTACCGCACAGACCGAGACTCAGTTGATTTTAGAGTCAGCCCTTCCGGATCGGGTGCGAGTAGCACAACAAAGAAGATCAGATGTTCCAACGAGTGAGGAAGCGTTGCGCTGAGGGCAAGCAGGGTCACTTCAGTGTAGACCAATTTGATTCTTTGCGATTTAAAGGGCGCCTTTGTGTGCCACAGGAGTCTCAAGTAAAATTGGAAATTTTGAAAGAGGCCCATCGTACTCCTTATACCGTACATCCCGGGAGACCAAGATGTACAAAGATTTAAAGAAAAGTTTCGTGGAAACGGATGAAAATTGATATCGCCAAGATGTGGCTTCATGTGGGTGTGCCGGTGGTCAAGGTGAGCACAAGCGACCAGCAGGATGTTGTAACCCTTGGAGGTACCGGTTTGGCCATGGGACGATATATCTATGGATTTTGTGGTTGGTTTACCTCGCACTCAATGAGGAAAGGATGCTATTTGGGTAATTGTGGACCGGTCAAGAAGTCCGCACATTTCATTCCTATTCGTACAACCAATTCGCAAGCGATTTGGCTCCTCTTTATGTACGAGAAATTGTGCGCTTGCACGGAGTGTCAAGACCATTGTTTCGACCGAGACGCCAAGTTCGCTTCCAAATTCAGGAAAGTTTGCAGAGTGCATTGGGCACACAACTCCGTCTTAGCACACCTTTCATCCCAGACGGATGGTCATCCGAGCGCACTATCTGGACTTTAGAAGACATGCTCGTGTGTTGTGTTTTATCCCGAAAGGTAATTGGGAAGAGCATTTAGCCTTGGCGAGTTTGCTTATAACAACAGCTTATCATTCCAAGATTCGAGCCGCACCATACGAGGTTCTCTATGGGCGTAAGTGCAGTCCCTGTCAGCCGGGATGAGGTTGAGAGCGGGCGATCTTGGGTCCCGACCGGGTTCAGCAGACGATGGCTAGAGTGGCAGAGGTTAGGCAGAATTTGTTGGTCGCCAGAGTCGGCGTAAGAGCTCTGTTGATGTTAGAAGGCGAGATTTGGAATTCGAGGTGGGAACGAAGTTCATTGAGAGTATCGCCATCTAAAGGCGTAGTGCGTTTGGCACCAAAGGAAAGCTTAGTCCAAGGTATGTTGGACCCTTCCCAATCGTGGTACGAATTGGGAAGCTAGCTTATCGCTTGGACCT
The DNA here is from genome assembly GCA_036346395.1 of Hsuehochloa calcarea. Lineage (NCBI taxonomy): Eukaryota > Viridiplantae > Streptophyta > Magnoliopsida > Poales > Poaceae > Hsuehochloa > Hsuehochloa calcarea. The sequence goes on from CM070606.1 coordinate 29,226,481, forward strand.
TCCCGATTCTATGAGTGGGGTTCACAACGTGTTCCATGTTTCGATGCTTAGAAAGTTTTCGAGAGACCCAGATCATGTCATTCCTTTGGAGCCTTTGATTGTCGTGCAAGACCTTACCTTCGAGTCCCGCGGTGAAGATATTGGAAGAATCGAACGGGTTACGAGGAATAAGACCTCAAGTATGTCAAAGTTCTTTGGTCGCATCACCGAGAGAGAGGCCACTTGGGAGTTGGAGTCCGCATGAGAGAGCAATACCCGAACTGCTCGCTTAAGGTAAATTGTTTAAGTTGTAATTTCGTATTCATTTCTTTTCGTTGATCGCTGATTAGATTCGAGGTCGAATCTGTTAAGGGGGTAGACTGTAATACTCCTAAATGGATCGGTAGAAAGAAAGAGGCCTGAGAGAGCGAAAGAAATCGTTTTCGTGAAAAATCCTATTCGTCGGGGTATATGTTAATATCAGGCAACTTTGGCCGCATTCGCGACCCAGAGGCCCATTAGTGGGCCGCCAGCCCACCTAGGGGCCGCCAAGGGGAGTACCCTTTTCCCCCAAACCCTATTTCCTCCCTTTCTCCCCAAGCCGCCTCTCCTCCCTTGTGCCGCCCCTCCTTCCTCCCCTCCCCTAGGCGCCTCCCTCACCTTTGGTGGCTGCCATTGAGACCCCGAGCTGCACCCCGGCCTTCCAAGTGTTCTTCTTGGTTCTTCCTCCGCCGGCGATTTCCTTCCAATCGGGTGCGTGGAGTTGGAGCTGGCCAAAGGAGGAGAGGGAAGGCTTTGGGAAGTTGTTCCTCGTCGTTCTTCGGGTCTACAAGGGTAACGAGACCCCATCGCTGTTTGATTGCGTTAGAGTTGTCGATTCCATGTTTTTGGTTGTATCGCGTAATTTCTGTTAGTAGATCGGTTCTGTACAGTAGGTTGCAACTCGGTTTTGGGTGCCTTAGAGGCAGAATTGGATGATTTCGCCTTCTAGAGTTTTGTTCCTTATTTCATTAGCTTTCTTTTGGCACCTGGATCACAAATTTTCACCCAGTAGATTAAAAGTTATGGCTGTTTTACTACGCGTTGGTCTGTCTGTCAAAACTGATGGGTATAGTCGGTTGCACCTAGGTTTTGATCTAGTTAGAGTCAGAATCAGGTCGGCCACCCAACTAGGTTTTTGAAGATAATTTCATAATGTTTCCAGTCTGTAAAAATCACTTTAATTGGATCAGTGGTTTAAAAGTTAGAGCATTTTCTTTAGGGATGTTCAGATTTCTGGGCAGACTGCAGTTGTAGTTTTTCAATGGATGGTTAGACCTCTGTAATGGCCGAATTAGAGTTTACCATCAACTAGAGTTTTGTAGCCAGTTAAGTTAAGAAAATTTGTGCACTGGTTTCAGGTCTTTTGGACTTACAGTTTTTTATTGGTGAATTTTCTAGTAAAACTGCCAGATTAGGGACAATTGAATTGGTTGGGTAAATTGATCAAATTGAACTTTTTATTGAGTTAATTTGGTTAGAGATTGAGGAGGACACGTGTAGCTTTTCCATACTCGCTTGTCCTCATTACGATTATTTTATATTGTAGGCGGTGAAGCGGTGAGTGGAGGGTATCTCAATTACCTCCCAACCTGTTCTAGTGGCGAGCAGTAAGTAAATTGTATTCAATGTTTGATGTCATGTATGATGTGTGAATGAATGTTTACATTTGTTTGTAGTTGTAGATGAATGCCATGTGTTCTTTTCATTTATGATTACTATTCATTATTGACATGGGATCATCATGACATGCATACATTATTTTGGTAAGACCCATCAATTCCAGTATGGGCACTTGAAATCCCATCAATTCCAAGATGGGTACGTGAGTCCACCATTCCAATGTGGGCCACGTCACGTGAGTCCACCATTCCAATGTGGGCCACGTTGACGATCGTATGAAACGCTCTTCATACGAATACTTTAAGTGAACACCGACGGGTGCTTCGCTCGCTATACCGGTATATGCTGCATAATGTCCAATTCCTTCAATGCACCATTCCACTTCATCCATTCATATGTTCGTTTCCATTAGTGGTTCAAATTATGTTTGCGATATATTGTTCACTGTATGCTTGTTTGTTACATACAGTTACTTGCTGAGTCTTTGGCTCATTCTTGCTTTATTGTCTTATTTAGGTAAATGACAAGGAAGAATGATCTTGTGGAGGGTAGTTCATCACGATGCACTCACTTTATTACAACAAACAATTTGAGAACTTTTAATATCATTGATTATGATCTATGTTGCATTGTAATAAGCCATCATGGCCTTGTTTATCATATCTTGCTGAACTGTTTTCTTTCAATTCGTTGATTAAGACTTGAGGATGAATGCTTGTTTCCATATATTCATAATACTCGTTTCACTTGTTCATGAGATTTGATGTTATTCATTGGAAGAGTAGTGACTGTAGGTAACATCTTGACTTCCTTATAGTCAGGGTGTTACAAATTAAGAAATTATTCCATCTACGATTGTATCTGGCTTTTTTTCAGAGGGCATGGCTAGCATTTTCTGAGGCTAGCCGAAAAATAGAATAGTAATTTTTCTGATATAGAAGGAACTATCACAAGCGGTTTAGTGTAACATACCTATTGTGATATATGTAGCACAACGATTCTAATTAAGGAGCAAAAAAATTTCACCTCCTACGCACGTGTCCAAAAATCCCCGCACTGAGCATCACAGATGGTTCCCTAATGTAGCGTCCCGCTTTTTCAGAGATTTTCAAAAATTTATAAGAGAACCATTTGCTTCTATTTGCCAAAAGCTTAATTTGGAATTTCAGAATCAATTGCAGTTTCATATGAATTAATTAAAATTAAATTAAATTAAAGTTGGTTTAATTGGGTTTTCTGTTATTTAAAATCAAAATTATTATTTTAAGTGTTTTCTTGGATTTATTGGATTTTAAAAATTGTTTTCATTTTACCCAAAATTAAAATTTATTTTATTTGCAAAAGAAAAGAAAAATTAAAGTTGAAACTATTTTTATTAAGTCCAAAATAATTCATGGAATTTTTGTGAATTTTCCTAGAATATTCGGACTCTATTTGCTATTTTCTAAATTGCCTTTTCATTTGTTGGATTTTCTGAAAAACAAAAATTATTTTAAATTCCCTTCCTGTTCCTGGGCCGAATCTCTTCGGCCCAGCTCCTGTTCCCCCGACCCGGACTGCCTTCTACGGCCTACCTCCGCTCCGCCGGCCCATCTCCCGCACGCACCCGCTCGGCCCACGCTCGGCCGCTCCTGGCCGTTGGATCGCGATCCGGCCGCTGTCGCTCGCCCACGTCTCCCCCTCGCGCTACCCGTCCGATCAAAATTCGACGACTCACCCCGCCCCGCTCCTATTCTTCTTCCTCCCCTATCTCTTCTCTCCCGCGCCCCCTTCGCTCTCACGCTTGCCGCGCGTGGATCCTCCTCCAGCGCGTTTCCTGCTGCTACCTCGGTTGCGCCGCTATTGTCCGCATCCGGAAGTCCACTCCTCAGCCTTCGCTCCGCCTCGGTCTCCCTTCCCCAGCCCGGCCGCTGCGCTCAAGCCCCATCGCAGCCAGCGCTCCGCCCGTGACGCCCCTCCTCTCTATTTAAGCTCGCTCGGCATCGCTTCCTTCCTCTCCTCCGTTTCCCCCCCCCCTCTTCCTCGCTCCCTCGCAATCCTCTGGCCTCAATTGGAGTCCCCCCCTCCGGCCGCCGAGTGCCGCTGCCGCCGATTGAGTCGCCTCGGTCGCCCTCCGTCCCGTCCGACTGCGCCTTCGGCTTCCCCGCATCGTCGTACAGCTCCAGAGCGCCTCGGCCGCCCCTCTCTTCTTCCCCCTTCGCCGGCGCCGCTTCTCCCGAAGTGCCACCGCCGCTTACTACCGTCGCCCTACACTCCGGTGAGTATCCGCCGCCGCCGTCACCGCCGCCAGGTTCGCCATTGTCCGGGGAACCCATTTTTGTCCTTCCCCGCAGCCTCTCCCTACTCACGGCGTTCATGCTGTGGTACGCTCTCCATTGCTCTGCTTTTTTGCCGAAGTCTGAGTGGTCATTTGCCGAAAACACTATAGCAATTATCGGCTAATGACTCCTTGATCCAACTCCGGTGCCGCCGACGTGTGGGCCCTTGTGCAATAAAACAGGTTTAATTAAACCAGTTTTGGATATCTATGGCTGACGTGTGGGCTCCCTCGGTACTGTTACCGTGGACTCGTGCACCCGGGCATGGACTCGGCTCTTGCACTGTTCTGTGCACCTAGGGACACGAGTCAGCACTGATTTAATCCCCCATTTTCTTATTTTCCTTTTAACTGAAAATCTTCAGTAAAACTTCAAAAATTCATATCACCTTCGTTATAGCTCCAAAAATTATGGAACTTGTGCCCCAAAATTTATAAAATCAAGCTCTTTCATTTGGTTCTTCTTTTGCAATATTTTTTGGAGTTCATTTGGTGCTGTTTTATTTATTTCTGCTCTTTTCGCACGTGTAGATTCCGCCGTTTCGGAAGATTTCTTCGACCCGACGACCGAAGACCCTCTCCTCGTCAACGAAGGCAAGTCGTAGGCCTTTGACCATGTTGAACCCATTTTATAAATATATATTGTTTTAAATTATCATGCATGGCTAGATTTATTAAAAATGGTTTTGGGAGTAGATAATTACCAAATTGCCATTATGCCACCTTGATAAATTGAAAAATGAAATGTCTCCTTGAATGACATATATCCTTGGAAACCTTAGGATGGTTAATACTAGTTGGACATGGTTGTATTACCAACATGGACGCGTATTATTGCTTAGACATGCTCTAGTTACCCGCAGTACTCACGATCACATGTTCAATGAATAATGAAATTTGACTAATGGAACTATGGAATTGTGGTGTGAGGCCACTATAATTAAAATGTGTTGAGCCATGGCAGGGATTGCCATTTGGTCGGGAATGAACAAAAATGATTTATGCTCGGGCTTGTGGTAGGGGGGTGAAGGTGGGTGCGTGAGGCACATTGGGATGTGGTAGTCTCGCCTGAGCAGGCAACTAAGGACTTAACTTTGCAAGTCATTGATCTGGGCCACCTCGTGCAACCACAAGTCCGGTATGGGACGGACCTGGCCAACTAATTAGGGAAGTTTTGAGTCGGTTCTGTTTGGGTTGATTATTGGCGCAAGAGGGGGCCGTGAAGGCGAAACCTTAGCGAGCAGAACCGAGGCAAAATGGATCTTTGTAAAGGCCTTGTGATAATCACTTAGTCGCACACCTCGAAAGTGTGTGTGTAACACCCTGACCCAAAATCGGCTCAATGCCCAGCCCACCATGGGGCGGACCCGCCTACACATAGCACCTCACTTACACTTTCGTCCTCGCTTCGTGTAAAAGGGTTAACTTGGAGGTGCTACGTTTGGATCCAACAGGCATTATATACTACTACAACTCACTTGAGATAAGTAATGTGGGACTAATCCCACCACACAACTCCTCATGGGCCACATGGGCCACAGTACGAGCAGGCCGGGGTATTACATTCACCCCACCTCAAGGGCTGACGCCCTCGACAGCATACCGCATATGCGGCAAATGCCCAGAACCACCCCTCGGTACACGCCAAGGCCCAGGTTTGGCACATATGCCATGCCATGTGTCCACTCCGCCCACATGCGCCATGCGCCATATGCCCGCGCTTCGTCCCGCAGACGCTACCATGCAATAAGGTTGATGCTCGATACCATTTGTAACACCGACCCAAAATCGCTTAATGCCCATTTCACCGGGCGGACTCCGCCTACACATAGCACCTCACTTACACTTTCGTCCTCGCTTCGTGTAAAAGGGTTAACCCGGAGGTGCTACGTTTGGATCCAACAGGCATTATATACTACTACAACTCACTTGAGACAAGTAATGTGGGACTAATCCCACCACACAACTCCTCATGGGCCACATGGGCCACAGTACGAGCAGGCCGGGGTATTACAGTGTGAGCGGACAGTACGAGTGATTTATCTCTTGTGGGTAAAGCTGTACAACCTCTGCAGAGTGTCAAAATCTATTCGAATAGCCGTGTCCCCGGTTACGGACATGCCTGGTGATTACGCGCAAGGGTTAGCATTTTCAAAAATGTCGTATTGGTTCGATGGAAAGGTTTGGTTGGAATGGTTGGGAAGTGAACGAGATGTTCACTATTTGTTTTCAAAGAACTTGGTTATTTACGTATTATTCTTTTAAACTCCTGCTCTGCAATCTAATTATTGTATTTACTGTTAAACTTGCTTTCTGTAAATTAACCATAAAGCCATCCTTGCTTAAGCCTTGCAAGAATACTATGTGCATACATTTCTCTACGACTTGCTGAGTACTTTATGTACTCGCGGCTTTATGCCCTTTGTTGATCAGTCCCAGCAGAAGAATCAGGACAGGTTGAGTACTATGAGGAAGGCTACTTTGAAGACTTCGCGAACTAGGTCACGTCCTCCACTCGATTGCCTGTGGGCATGTCGATTGGACTCCACGTATTTTGAGATTTTCGCTGCCAGATACTCTGTTGTGGTTAAGCCCTGTGAGGCGACTTTTGTAAGAACCTGACCATAAGGTCCTTTGCTGTTAACTAATATTACTTTGTTTGCTTCATTAGTTCGCTGTTGAATGGTTATGATAACATCATTGTTGCAACTGTGCGAGCTAGCTACTGATCATGGGACTAGCTCGGCATGCACAGAGGGTCTCGGGGTTGTGTGACACCCCGGGGTCCGACACCTAATAGAACAGTCTGTGATACTTATCACACACGATTCTTAAACATAACCGTTTGGGATATGCTCGATTATCATAGACGGTCCTGGAATAGAACCGTCTATGATATGCCTATGACCAGGGGGTGGTCGTAGCTTACCTACAACCATAGAGCTTATCACAGACGGTTCTATTATAATAAAACCGTCTGTGATAAGTTGGGGGTGGTGTAGCTTGGCAACGACCATAGAGCTTATCACAGATGGTTCTATAATAGAACCGTCTGTGATAAGCTACTTTACTACGACCACCCACCCCCTGGTCGTAAGCATATCACAGATGGTTCTTTAATATAACCGTCTATGATATATGATATCACAAATAGTTCTTTTAGAGAACCATCTGTGATATACACTTATAAATAGGGGGCCCCGCTAGGGTTTACGTCCTTACTCCTTCGAGCTACTCCCCGGATTTGTGCCGACCTCCTCTCCTCACCAGCGTCATCCCTTTGTGACCTCGACGACGACGCCCTTGACCTCGACGACGCCTTGCTCCCCCGACCTCGACTACCTCTTCGTTCATGCCTCCTGTCAAGTTACGATCACCGCTTTTGATTGTACTAGAAGAAGTTTCAAATTGTGTAATTTTGATTACCCTAAGAAGATATTGATTTGTTAATCTTACAAGAGAGCAGGTAAACGAGATGGCATCTGCAATGTATTCCCTGCTGTCATCGACGTCGCCGAATGCGTCAGGATCTTCGAGGAAAGGGGTACCAAAGCGACATGCCAGAGGAATATCGAAAATATTTGTGGGCCGAATGACCATCACGATCGTCAGTCCCTCTGCTTCCCCAAAAAGCAGCGGCAGCATTCCGGACTACCTGTGGTATACTTGCAAGGGAACGGGTCCCCATCACCACACAGAAATGGAAGGCTATGATGGACGAAGAGAAAGCGCAGCTGTGGACTGAAATTACAACTTTGTTCGAGATCCCACCAGAATTCTCCGAACATGTGTGATGACATGCGTTCCTCGCGATAGCACACACTTGAAAGACCTTCAAGAGTAGGCTTGTCATGGAGTACGTGAACAAGGATCAGACAACCTGCACGAAGTATAGTTTCGTGTCGTCAGATACATACGCCTTTGTGCAGATGAAGACAACGGATGAATTTCAGCAGCAAAGTGCAGTGCACAAGGCTATCCAGGCAAACAAAATCACCCCCACAAACTCAGCACTGCTGGGTATGCGGGTGAAATCCCAGAATAGATGCGTGAGGACGATCTAGCAATCCAGTCAAAGGTCTCCCCGCCATTTGTCAAGATCACAGACGAGCGCGCCCGAAACTGGTTAAGAGCGAGGGCTAAAACCACGTCGTCGGGAGCCATCTCTATCACAAACCCGGCAAACGAGGGAGTGTGCTAACGCATGGTAAGATACATCGAACTGCCTAGTTTTTAATAAATCCATAACTTTGTAGGGTCTAATATACTATGATGGTCTCTTGCAGCAAACATTGAGTACCGAATCATCCCAAGGCTCCTTCGAACCAGTCAGGGAGAAGGATATACTATCCACGGCCCTAGGAAATAAGGAGCACCTGGGTCGCACTCGGGGCCTTGGGGTTTACGTACCTTGGAAGTATGGATTCCCACACGACTCTAAGGCATATAGGAGTCAGAAGAGATCCAAGGCCGAGCGCTAAGAACAGTGAAAAGTGGAGTTTAAAGAATAGATTGCTGCACAATTTCAAGTACAGATAATAGCATTGCAGGAACAAATAAATCAAATCCTCAACCGATCGCAAGACGCCCCTATGATTTTGGTAGCCAGTCCCCCTCAACATCGGAGTAGCGTCGCGTCCACGCCTGCAGTTCCTGAACTTGGCGACGCCCAATTACCTATTGTTGGACCGAAAAGGCGACTAGAGGGGGTGAATAGGAGCACGCTCACTTTTTCACAAAATATGAATTCAACATAATTTCACTCCAATAGCTATGATGAAGCTATGAAGATCAATATATCGAGACAAATGAAGACTAGTATTGAATCCAATTAAAACCCCTAAGCAATGTGATAAAAATCAGCAAGAATCAAAACTAACAGAGACCGGCGGTCGATCGTACATTATCTTGGCGGTCTGACCGGTACCAAATCGGTCTGACCTCTGGTGTGGGGCCGTCGGACCGGCACCAAAATCGGTCGACCTCGGTGGGGGGCGATCGACGGCGGAGCTCGAGCGATAAAAGCGGACCGATGACGAAGTTGCAATTAGGTCTAACTTTTGATTCTCAACTCCAAACTTCACGAAACTTCGCACACACCTTCTCTATGATATTAAGGACCTATTCCAATCAACAATTATGATAATTCTTGGACGAACAAAGATGTTTTACGATCTGATTGAAGAAGGGTGCAAAACCGGGCAAAAGTGAAAACTAGATCCAATCGCTTGCTCGTGGGTGATTGATGATCAAATTGATCCTAGATGGGTTCCCACACATCACAGCAAGCTAATCCACGTGAAAGAATCAATCACAAACTCGCGGATCAAAGAAAGCCCTAAAATCACCAAATTGAAAGCAAGAACGAAAAGAGACTTATCTCAAGCAAACCTTGCATAGATTAAGAACGTGATCGTCGCTGGATTACACCCACACCATCATGGATCAGTGGTCAATTCAAGATCACGAAATTCTCCTCAAACCATGAAAAGCCCTAGCCTCCACCTCAACTCCCCCTAAGCCAATTAGGGTTTGAAAGCGACAAAAGAGGTGAAAAACAGCGAGGGTGAGGGGTGTAGCCACCACCTCCTCCTATTTATAGTGGAGGCCTAGAACTCCTAGGGTTTGACTCAATTGGGCTCCCGTTAAGGCCCATTAACAAACGGGTCACACACGCACGCTTCGCAAAGCGCCGTCTTTAACCTTTTGACCTAAACCGCTTCACCATGCGTCATGGATTTGCCAATAGGTCACTCTTGTCCATCTTGTGTCACGCTTGAGTCATTGACCACCCGCATCGCCGATCGCTCAACCTCAACTCTCCAAGTCTAGTCCCGATCCTCCTCACCGTTGACCGTCGTTGACCACCAAGCAACCTGCACAACCATAGACAAGCAAACATGTATTCGGAAACAAGTTCTTCACAACTTGACCCATGTTAGTCAAAACATGCATCATGCAAATCATATACCATGAAACCAATGACTTTGACCTAACAAAACAACATCGCCACGAAGTTGGCCGACGTTCAAGTAGAAACCGGTCTGACCGCTCCAGGTGAGCCGGTCGGACCGCCTTGGCGGTCGGACCGCTCCTCGTGAGCGGTCGGACCACCCTTGGGACTTAGCCGAATTTCAACCCCAAAATCCAAAACCCATCGGAAACTTTAAACCAATAGAACTTTTTATCGAGACTCCAAAAATCATGAGACCAAGTGCATTGGGATCCTCACTTGCCTACAACACCTATTTTTGGCCCACTGCGTTTTGACCACTTTGGTCATCGCCGTCCGACCGCCCCACATGGCCGGTCCGACCGATTTGGGACCGGTCGGACCGCCGTGCAAGGACCGGTCGGACCGCCCCCATCGTCGAAGAAGCTCAGAACTTTGTCGAAAACACGTGAAACGACAAACCGTAAACGCCATTGCCAATTGTCACATCATCCTAAGATCCGAACATATCCCCATGAAATCCACACCTATCGATCTCATCTGTAATGTACATCTGCAATGGTACTTGGGGATGCTCCAAAGATATACACATTGTCTTGAAAAGGACGCCTTATCTAATTGTGTATCATTTTAAAGGTCCCCACGCACCGCAGCTCCACGTCATTGGTTGGGTCCATTCATGTTGTGGTCAATTAGCTCGGTTCTAGCATTTTCAAGTTGGGGTGGTGTTTCCATGACACGAAGAGATAGTGGTGCGGTGCCCAACTAGTGCATAAGAAAAAGATACCTCATCATTATCAATGTGGTTATGCCAAGGTCGGTGGACATGGTAATAGATTGTTTGGCGACTTTCTTAATTTGAGACGAACCTCATGATATGTTTCGAGGGTGTTCCAAATCTCGTATGCAATGCGCAAAATTGCAAATCCTATCATATTTTTGTCTACCAAGCGCACCATATAAAAGATTCTTGGCCTTGTTGTTGTTAGCCAAAAGAACCACGTAGCAAGAGTTTCAACCTCGTGAATAATGAGCGGATCGAACAACGCCCACATAGCTTGTCCTCGCTCTCAAGGAATACTCGCATACGATTCTTCCAATAGGCATAGTCTTGTCCATTGAACATATGCGGTTTTGTAGAGAATCTATCCATCGCTAAAGTTCAAAGGACCCTAAGATCAAGATTGAACTAACCTGCTCGATACCACTTGTTGGACCGAAAGGCGACTAGAGGGGTGAATAGAGCACGCCACTTTTTCACAAAATATGAATTCAACATAATTTCACTCCAATAGCTATGATGAAGCTATGAAGATGAATATATCAAGACAAATGGAAGACTAGTATTGAATCCAATTAAAACCCCAAGCAATGTGATAAAATCGCAAGAATCAAAACTAACAGAGATCGCGGTCCGATCATTATATATCTTGGCGGTCCGACCGTACTAAATCGGTCTCGACCGACGGTGTGGGGCGGTCGGACCGCACCAAATTCGTCCGACTGCGGTGTGGGGCGGTTTTACGGGCAGGCTCGCGACATAGAAAAATGTTTCGATGACGGTTGCAATTAGGTCTAACTTTGATTCTCAACTCCAAACTTCACGAAACTTTGCACACACCTTCTCTATGATATTAAGGACCTATTCCAATCAACAATTATGATAATTCTTGGATGAACAAAGATGTTTTACGATCTGATTGAAGAAGGTGCAAAACCGCAAAAGTGAAAACTAGATCCAATCGCTTGCTCGTGGGTGATTGATGATCAAATTGATCCTAGATGGGTTCCCACACATCACGCAAGCTAATCCACGTGAAAGAATCAATCACAAACTCATGGATCAAAGAAAGCCCTAAAATCACCAAATTGAAAGCAAGAACGAAAAGAGACTTATCTCAAGCAAACCTTGCATAGATTAAGAACGTGATCGTCATTTGGATTACACCCACACCATCATGGATCTGGTCAATCCAAGATCACGAAATTCTCCTCAAACCATGAAAAGCCCTAGCCTCCACCTCAACTCCCTAAGCCAATTAGGGTTTGAAAGCGACAAAAGAGGTGAAAACAGCGAGGTGAGGTGTAGCCACCACCTCCTCCTATTTATAGTGGAGGCCTAGAACTCCTAGGGTTTGACTCAATTGGGCTCCCGTTAAGGCCCATTAACAAACGGGTCACACACGCACGCCGCAGCGCCGTCTTTAACCTTTGACCTAAACAACCTACTGGAAACTTTAAACCAATAGCACACATTTGTCCAAAATCATAATTTGATGGGCCCAAGAGGGACATTATCGGGACCCAAAAATGCAATTCTGGACCCTCTGTGTATTCTGCACTAGTCCAGGATCACGCTAGTGCACACATTATCAACATAGGTAAATATTGATCCACACAAGACGATTAATAGAATAGACGACTAATTTGAATAGCAAATAATGGTTTTGACCTTATGGTCGAGTTTATATTTATTAAGCCATGCAGGGCTGACAATAGATAAAATAGCAGCAGTGGAATAGAAATAAACTTCAGCGGATTCCCATCAATTCACCACAGGCAAGTGACTGGGATCAAGACTCTAACGATCGACACCTTCGTAGAACTCCTCCTCAAATGCAGACGATGACTCCTCCACTTCTGTTGATTGTTTGAAGCAAGTATGAGTACACAACCGTACTCGCAAGTCATACCACAGAATGCAATTTATAGATGATGGCTTATTCCTAGGGAATGGCTTCTGTGGTTCTTTTGCAGAAATGCAACATTTGCAATTGAATACGAATAATAGATTGAAAACATAATTCAACACAAATAAGACAATATTAAATTATCATTTGACTTCACAAAGACACACAGTCTAAACAAGTTATTCACACAGCCATATGACTTAGATCACACAGCTCCCTTCCCAAAAGTTTTATGAAAATCTACCCCTCGTGTGAAATCCCTGAGCATGTCCATGACCGAGGACGCAGCTATTCAAATAGATTGATTAAACACTCTGCAGATGTTGTACACTTTACCCACAAGATACAAGCAGTGTAGCTAGCACTGACCATAACAAAACCTTTAAGAAACTTCATATCAACATTGACACTCCCGATGTGCTTTTACTGTCGTCCAACTGATACACACAGCGGTTGGTACAACACACACCGTTGGACAGGGATGCGGCGAACCGTTCCGCGATGTGATAAACACACCTCCAGCTCATCACATAGCTTAACCTACAACCTAAGTTATCAATGATAAGATTCCACAACCTACTAAGTTAGGCCCGTCCCACACCAGTCATGTGGTCGTACAGTAGGGCTCAGTTCAATGGCGCACAAAGTTAAGTCCTTAATTGAGACTTCCAATTTCTAACTAAGTCACATATTATCATTCCCAGCACACAGCTCCACCAATCACACAGAATCCACCACTTGCCTCAGTCTAAATCTTTTTCCACCCTGTTGATTAAGTGCAACACATGCCATCAACGAGTAATAGCACACATCACACACAGTTCCATAATCACCTAGTCAAGTTTATAATTGCAACTAACATGAAATGATGACTCGTGGCATGGCTAAGCAATCTACTCGTATCTAACCGACCCACGTTGGTGCTACGACAATACCAACTAATAATGAACCAACCTAGGGTGACAAAAGATCATGGTATAACAATAGACAAGGTGGATATAACAATTTGGATTAATAACTAACCTAGAAGCATTTAAATAATTACTTGAAATATAATGCAATACATTGAAACTAAGTAATTTTAAAAAACTGGGTGCAACATGATCAAAGGTATAACTTGACTTGGAATAGGTCTAGGTACAGATCTTGGTCTTGAGGCACTCCTTCTTCAAAAGTCCCCGAAGAATTAACGTATACTCGGAATCGAAACAAATAAACAAAACAAATAAATAACAGAGGAAAAACGAAATCTAAATATTAAATAAAAATCATAAATAAATAGATCTCAAATTTATATAAATTTAGAAATTTGAATGGGCTCAATCGGAGTTCGGATGCAAAAGATATGGACTTTGGAAGATTGAATCTAAACAAAAATACCCTAAATTGGATTTTTCAGAATTTCCGAATTATTTTTCAAGAGAAAAATCAGATTATTGCGCAATGCTAACGTCAGCGATGAATTTTGGAATAAGAATAAATAAAAGAAAATCTGATATGTGGGGCCCACATGTCAGTGAGATGGCTCATGGTGGACTGAGTCTAGCGAGCCACGGTAATCTGGAAGCGGTCGACCCTGCCACGCACGCGCTACCAAAGAAACCACATGCGCAACACATCGACACCGGCGGTGACATGTCCGCACACGTGAGCGCCCACGTCTGCCCAATGGTGGCGGCGCTCAGGAACCAAGGGTTCCGGCGAACGACGGCCACTCACCGGCGGTGAGTAGTACCAGCGGGTAGCTGGCGTTATTGCGAACCCGATGCCATCCTTACCAACGCTTAGGGATCACGGTAGCGGCCGACGGTGAGCTCGGAGCAGAAGAGGCGGTGCGTCTATTGTCAGACGGGTGCTCTGGTGAAGCTCCAGCGACGGGGAGGGGCGCACGAGGTAGCCCGAGCGACACGGATCATGGAGGTGCAGTCGGCAAGGCAAGTGCGGTGACGCTATTGAAGAAAACCCAGCGCAGTGGCAAAGCCTAATTTCGCAAATGCGGCGGCGTTAGGGCTTCGGGGTGGAATTGGATGGTGGCTCTGGGGTGCGAGAGGGCTGGCGATCCTCGGGGCGCCTTTTATAGGGCTCGGGCGGCACGGATTTGGAAGATCCCAAATCGAGTCCGAGATGAACACGAATTTGAACTCCGAAATTCTAGGAGATAGAGGCTGATTCAGGATTTGATTCTAACCGAAACGGATGCGGGAGAGATAAGGCTAACGATTGGTGCGCAAATCCGGGACAATCATGTTGGAAAAATGCGTTGTCGATTTTGAGCTCGAGCTCTGGCAATGGTGGCGAGAGCGGGCGCGAGTGAGGAAAAAAGTGGCACGAGGAAGACGAAGGCGGTGGGACCCACTTGGCAGCGAGGTGAAGCGGTGCGGGCGTGGGAGCGCGTTCGGCTGTTGATCGAAGCCACGTGTCGGCAGATGCGGTGGGAGCACGCGTGCAAGAGAGAGAGAGACTGACGGATGGGGCCCACCTATTAGCGGAGCGGCGCGACGCGTGGGTGAACTGGGCTGCACAATATTGGACTGTGTGGGAGTAGTGTTGGGTTTCGGCCCGACAGTGTTCCGAGGATTTTAAATAGATTTTCTACTTTAGAACATATAGAAAAATCCAAATAGTAGTTAGAAAATAGCAAATGAACTTGGAAAAATTCCAGAAAACTCTAAAAGATATATCTAAGCACATAGAATACAAATAAAATAGATTTGACAATTGTTGATGTTGGTATTAATCACATTAAATCATTTTGACATGAAGGTTTATATTAAGCTTTAAATAAAAATACTAAAAATTAATAGAAATTCAAATATTGGATTTTCCAACAAGTAATTATTCAAAAGATTTTTAGAGTTCAGAAAATTGGCATGTTACAGATATCACCCTGGACACTGCAGTGCTACTTCAGAAGGCCTCATTATCCCGTACCGTGGAGACGACGCCCATGAAGATGGCTCCAAAGAAATAAGAAAAGGTTGTCGAGTCGTCTTCCAGGAAGACTACCAGCACACGAGGCGCTAAGCCCAAATCGAAGAAGATTAAGGTATCTCATAAGCCTGGGATGTTCTCCCTCAGAATGTTGTTGGTCTCCCACACAATATTGTGCAACATTGGTTTGGCTTGCCAGAATTCACATGACTGGTATATGTGGCAGACCGACAAGCCGAGGGAAGACCGGCCTACCAGATTCACTGTCAGCTACAATGAGAACCATGTAACATCCCAAAGTTCTGTTACCAAAAGAAAAATAAATAAAGTCATTATTTTATTGGAATTTCTGGCTGTCAAATAAATTTCTTGACTTCCTGTAATTTAAAAGAGTTATCTTGGTTTAAAAATAACTATATAAAATAAAAACAATTATTTAATTTCTTGGTTTTAAAGTCAACAAGAAAATTTAGTGAATTTTCTGGGATTTTATTGGATTTAAAGTGAAAATAATATTTTAATTAATTTTTTAAATTTTCTGGTATTTAAAAAGGGTTTTTTTATATTTTCTAAAAAATAAAAATAGTTATGTGCAAAAATAAAATCCAACTTTAAGTCGGACTTTTTTTTTATTAAGTTTAAAATAATTCTAGAAATTTTTATGATTTTTTTCCTAGAATTTTTAGACTCCATTTGCTATGTTCTAAAAATCTATTTTATTTATTGTTTAATTTGTATTTCAAAAAAATAATAACAATAAAAAAAATCAGATTTCCCCCAGTGTTGCTCTGGTGAACAGCACACTTAACTTCACAATACACTGCCATCCTTCCTTTATTTCTTTCATGTGTTAACACCTACCTTCCTTGTTTTCTTCCTTCCCTTTTCCTTCTTTCTTCAACCTCGAGAAACCATTTTCTTCTCTGTCTTCTTCCTGTGAGCTTCCATGGCAGCCGCCGCCTCTCCACAAGCCACCGGCTCTGACCATCGCTGACCTCACCTCCGACCGCCTCTCACCTCGCCTCCCCTTCCCCAGCTCCGGCCACCTCTCCCCTTGCTCCCTGCTGCTATGCAACCGAAGAACCGAGCTTGACCTCCATTAATGGCTCCCACCACATCTCTCCTCTTTTCTCTGCCCTCAAAGCATCAAATTCAATTCCGTCTGAATCAAAACGTCCGCACTAACCTCACCTACGTTACTATACCATCAATTTGGCGTTTCTTCCTTTGCATTCAACCCAGTTTTCAGTTTTCTCTCGCTCTTTATTGCACCCAAAATTGAAGATTTTGCTCTGACGTTTTGCTATGGATTCAAGCACCTCCTACCCTATATAAAGTAAGCACCAGGAGCCACTCTCTAGCCTCAACCCACCCCCAAAACCTCTCCTCCCCTCTCCCAGTAGTTTGGCCGAATTTTGGATTTGAAGGTCGCCAACCGAACGCCGCTCTTCCACATCTAGCGTCGCCTACAGTGGCGCCCAGCCACCAACTCCACCACCGCTAGCTTCGCCTTGTGACGTTCTACGCCTTCGCTAGAGGATCATCGTAACAACGTCGCCTCCAGAACCTGTACTTCGTTGCCGCCAAACCACCTCGCCGTCGACCACTCCGTTGAGCTCTGCCGTCGTAAGGTACCCCTTAAGGTTCAGCATCTCCTTCTCTTTGTTTTGCGCACTTTCGCATAGCTCGCCGTTGCGCATAACACCAGCAAGATGTAGTCAAGCACCGTTGTTGCTGCATTAGATGATCATAACTTTCTTCGAGTATATAGTTGTAGTTTCCTTCCAACCAGGTAGTCCAACCTTCCTTCTTATCAGTCGAACCACTTTCGACTAGGTAGTCAAACTTCCTTCCGATAGTCGATACCTCCTTTCGACCACATGTATTCAAATCCTCCTTCCGACCAGGTAGTCCATCCGACCACCTGTAGTCGAATCCTCCTTCCAACCAGGTAGTCCTTTCGACCACCTGTAGTCTAACCTCCTTTTGACCTCGTGACTTTAAAACTTCCGAGAGCCCGTTCTCCTTCGTTCGAACTCCGTTTTCGTCGATTCAAATTTATAAATTCATATAAAGTCGATACCTTTCTACCAGTATTTATTTTGTAATTTTTGGATTTTATTTGCATTTTATTTGAATATTATTTGAATTTAGATCGTTTACACGTATAGATTTCGACGACTTTGAACAACCGGATTTCAACGCCTTTTGAGAACATCGAAACTAAGCAAGGCAAGTCATACCTTTGATCATATTTGATCCTATTATTTCAGTTTATTTAAATTTTATTTTAAATTATTATTGCATGCTTATTTTTATTCAATGTAATTTAAATACCTGTTTTAAATCTATAGTTATGCCTAAATTCCTTTGTACTGCCAATATTGACATTGAATTAAACCTACCTTGACACCTTAGATGAAAAGATAGTTTATGCAATATTATGAACTAGAACACTTTGGGAAAATATGTGCCTAGTCATGCTTATAGACCAGAAATGTTTAGTTTGGGGAATTTTAGCCAAATGATTAACTATTATTTAAAAGTCTATGGCATTAGTTTGTCATGGAAGATTTTGCAAATGATTTTGAAAAGCAAAAAGAAAAAGTTGGTTTGTACTTGGGCGAAATGGATGGTTGGTGGGTGCAGGTTTATGCACGGGCTCTATCTGGGTAGGATTGAGACCCAGGGTTTATTTTGGAAGTCGCCCAAGTCAGTTAAGGACCGGTGTTCGAGCCGTATCTTTCTAAGCCACATCGTACTTCCACATATCTCGAATGGGAGGGACCTAGCTAATTAATTTTAAACGTTTCACCGTGGTTGTGCCATGTTGATGTGTGGGTGTCAGGATGACCTACTTTTTATATATTCCCACATGGCACAAGAGGGAGCTTGAATCCGGCGTGTGGTTAGCCCAATGGAAGCGGAACCTTAGCGAGGAGGGACTATGGTGGGATGGCGCATTGTAAAGGCCTTGACACGTGCTCTAGACTACTTACCTAAGGTAGTGAGCGGTAGTATCGACTGATGCCAAACAAACTAGAGAATTCATATCTTGTGGGTAAAGTTGTACCACCTCTGCAGAGTGTAAAACTATTCGAATAGCCGTGTCCACGGTCATGGACATGCTGAGCAAAGCCACTCAAAGTTAGACTTTGATTTTGTTTTCAAAAGATTTTATCAAATGGTTTTGGATTTCTATCCAAATGGGAAGTTGGGCAGGAAGCCATGTGATAGGAGGGTATCCATCACCATATTTCATATGGAGGTTATCCTACTATAAAACTTGAGAATTTATAAAATAAATTTTAGTTATAGAGTAACTGCTTTGGAACTTAGTACAAATATTTTAAGAAAATATTGCTTTATGCAAATTCAACCAATAAGCCTTCCTTTGGTATATCCATACATGCATTAACTCTGTTATTGGGTGTAACTTGCGAGCAAAGTAGTTGTGCTCACCCTTGCTTCATGCAAATAAATTTTAGATGAGAAAGACTTCACCATTGGTGTGGATCTCGGCGACTAGGCCGCTACCCCACTCGATTGCCTGTGGTAGATCAACTGGACTCCACTACTTCTTCGTCTTCCGCTGTGTTTGTCTATTGTTGGCTTGTAAGCCTTTCTTGTAATCAACTCTGATATTTATTAATAAAGTTGTGCGATTTATGGATGTTACCATATCTGTTTACTGTGTGAACTAGCTACTGATCATGGGACTAATTAAAAAATGCACAGAGGATTTGGGGGTGTTACTCCCGGGTCCAACATACCATTTCCACCACAAGCTGGGCTATTTTATCGTGTGCTTCGAAGACTTATTTGATCTATTCAACCTCGACGCCCTCGACGTCTCACTTCTACGATGCTGGACACTATAAGTGTGTATAATCAAGTTCTACATTCACGCAATACCGATAAATGTCATAACTCATTGCTTATGTATAGATACATGATGCAACAATGCTGGCGATGGTGACAACCGGTGGGTTTTCTCAACCCACATGTGATCTCAGAGCAATGCATCCGTGAAGACGCAAACTACGTCGAGAAGTACATAACGAAGGGATTGCATACTCATAGTGACAAGGACTACATACTGGTACCCTACAACCAGGAGTAAGTGCTTCACTACTTGCTATACAAATTTTATTTGTTCTTTATACACAACACAAACTTAGGTTTAATGACTAAAGCGACATATATGAGTAGGTGGGACTGGGTCCTTCTAGTCATTGTACCAAAGTGGAACAAGGTAATATACCTTGAGTCTCTAGTCAACAACAAGCACAACTTCACCTTTGTGCAAAAAGTACTCGACAGGTATACTTATTTCCTCCATACGTAGCTCCATTATAGTCTTCATTCGTTTGAAATGTCCGAGGATAACTTTTTGGAATCACGTAGGTCATTTAGCGCCTATGTTGTCGAGGGAGGGACACACAATGAATCAGGCGCCAAACTGCGACACATGACGCAATTTTCGGTACTTACCCACACTTCGTAACCTGGCCTCTCGAACTGACTATACCTATACCCTATATCACACTTCTATTTTTGCAGTGCCACCAGCAACTACGTCAAGACAACATATGTGCATTCTATGTTTGCCATCATATGCTGGAAATCACGAGTGCTAAGCCGAAGGATCCAGAGGTCAATCTCTTAATAATTGTTTCATAATTATGAATTTACATATATATACTTACTACTTTACTCTTGCTAGCGACAGGGCATGAAAATACCAGAAAGTAGTTTCGATCTGGACTTACTCATAGAAGTTCGAGGACGGCTCACCACCTTCATAATGGAGGAGATTATTAAAGAGAGTGGAGAGTTTTACCCCCAACGACTCTGATTTATTGTATTTCACTTTGAGTAGTTGTAATCAAATCACTTTGTAATTAGATCATTAAAGTGACTTTGTAATTGAGTTTGAGTAGGTAAATCATGTTGAGTTGTTCTATATCCAATCAATTGTGAAATATATGTTTTCTTCTTGCTTGTTTCAGATGGTATGGCTAGCATTACATGAGGCTAGCCGAAAAATCAAAATATATTTCGGTATAGAATGAACTATCACAAACGGTTTTGTGAAATAAACCGTATGTGAATGATACTCATAGACGGCTACAACTAACAACCATCTGTGATATGTATACAATCACAGACGGCTACTACAAACACCCATCTGTGATATGTATTAAATCACAGACGTCTACAACCAACAACCGTCTGTGATATGTCTCATATCACGATTTAATCTCATCAAAAATCGCTCATGATATCCTTCATATCACAGACGATTTTTGGTGGAAACCGTCTGTGATAATTGGACTTCATATCACCCTGACTATAAGGAAGTCAAGATGTCACCTACAACCACTACTCTTTAGAAGAATAACATCAAAACCCATGACAAGGTGAAGCAAGTAGTAAGATTATACGGAAACAAGAATTCATCATCAAGTTTAATCAATGGAATGGAAATAAACAATTCTGAGAGATACGATAGTTATGACCAAACTGGCTTATTACAATTCAACACAAGTCATAATTAACGACAGTAAAAGTCCGCAAAATGTTTGGTTTATGGTAGTGAGTGCATCGTGATGAACTACCCATCACAAGATCATTCTTCCTTGTCATTTACCTAAATAAGACAATAAAGCAAGAATGAGCCAAAGACTCAGCAAGTACCGGTATGAAACAATCAAACATACCATGAGCAATATATCACAATCATAATTTGAACAATTTTCTGGAAACGAATTTATGAATGGATGAAGTGGAATGATGCATTGAAGGAAATGGACATATTAAAAGATATATCAGATAGCGAGTGAAACACCCGTCGGTGTTCACTTAGAGTAACCGTATGAAGAACGTTTCATACGGTAGTCAACGTGGCCCACATTGGAATGGTGGACTCACGTAACGTGGCCCACATTGGAATGGTGGACTCACGCACTCCATTCGGAATTGATGGGATTTTCAAGTGCCCATACTGGAATTGATGGGTCTTACAAATGTAATTTATGCATGTCATGATGTGAATTCATGGCAAGATTGAATAATACTCATAAATGAAAAGGTACACATGGCATTCATCTACAAGTACGAACAAATATATTCATTCATTCACACATCACATAATGCATCAATCATAGTATACAAGTTACTTGCAGTATATCAACATCATGAATAAAGCACAAGAACATTCATGTAAACAACATATCATTATGCATTCCTTTGAATTCAACACCAGTTAACATACAGTACTTGCCTTTCGCGTTGTGACTCGATAGCAGGCAACGGAGGTGTTCCCACACATGATGCCTCGCCACCTACACAAGCATGTTCCCAAAATAAGAACAACGATATAACACTGCTACCGGTGTTCTACAATGACCCCTGACTATCCAATATACCGCATAGACCCTAATTGAAAATAAACTATTCAGCCCTATTTCAGCCCTTCTGAGCAGCGGTACGAGAAAAAGCATATTTAATTATCTAGAACTCGAAACGATACGAAACCAGTGCCCAATGAAACAAAACGCACAACACTACGAAACTCTAGTTGGCGGGATCCTTTGATTCGGCCAATACAGAGGTCTAAACAACAGATTAAAACACTAGCAGTTATCTGCCCAGAATTCAGAACAGTGGCAAAGAAAATATCATAACTTTCATTCTACAGATCCAATGGGGGTGATCTTTATCAGCTTTGAAAGATAATTTAAAGGGCTACAATAACTTATTTGGGTGGAGGTTCTGGAAATGCCTCTAACTAGATCAAAACCTAGGATCAAGCCGACAGATCCTTCTCGTCAGACAGACAGAACAGCGCGCACTAACAAAATCATATCTCCTAAACCGTAAGGCGGAATCACGTGATCTCGGTGGCTATGGAAAGATAAGAGTCGTGGCTACAATTCTCTAGAAGGGGAGAACCTCCAAATCGGCCTATAAAAGGTCGATAATGGACGCGCAACAATCTGGATGGAAACTGATTATCTACAACACCAAATCAATCCAATCAAACTAATCGGTTTCGCAACTAATCAACATCAAACAGCAGGGAAAACATCTCGTTACCCTTGAAGATTCGCTGAGGGATGATGATCAAGCTCCCACCAAAATCCCCCTTTCTCCATCTCCCTTTCTCCCTTGGATCGGCCACCCAAACCGAGGGGAGGAGGAGAGGCCGGTTGGGAGGAACTGCACGGCGCTTGGGAGACGACAACGGCGATCACCGGGGACCAGCACCGAGGGGAGGAGGAGGCGCTAGGGAGAGGAGGAGGCGCTAGGGAGAGGATCATAGGGGCGGCGGCCACAAGGGGGAGGAAGTGGGAGAGGTGGGGAAAGTGGGGGGTGGCTAGGGTTAGGGGGAGCCCCCCTTTCTTGGCCGGCCACACTAATGGGCCACCTGGGCCGCGGCCCGTGGCCCAGGTTGCTGAGAATATGCAGTGAAACCCCTCTCTCCGTAGGTATTTTTACTTCTTTAATCGTTACGATTTTTCCCGCCTTCTCCCGATTCACTCGATTCAGTTCCGGAATGTTACATTCTACCCCCCTTAACAGGATTCGACCTCGAATCTACGCATCGATCTACTAGAAAGAACAAGCGACTGGATTGAAACAAGGATATCCCAAGCTTGGAATTGCTCAGTTACTCAACTAACACTCGAGCACACCAGACAAAGCGTACTTCGCATAAGGATCCGAGACGGTCAATGCGATATGCTAACTTCCCAATTTCTGCAACCTTCTGAAACGAAGATAATCCAACTGGAATATAGAGTCCTCATCGCATCCACGCAATGCTAACTCTCCACCAAAAGGTTAGATTCTAAATTTGACAATCATCTCAAAAACAAATCCATTCTCCAAATAAGCAGTTTACAAATGAACACCACGACAACCAAAGGAGAAATCACTCGAACGCTCAGACCAAATACTTGCGGTTTGTCTAAATTTGGAAAGAATCAACACGCCAACACAGCGCCAACTCAAATTGCGGAAAATACAAATCAATGACACAAAACTCAAACGAGAATCAAGAAAACACTTCATTATCCGATGAACATACCTTTCCACAGTTTCTCTCTTCTAGGAATAAAATTTCTCTCGAACCTTGAAATTCGAATTCACTGACTACCACATGAGCTAAAACCTCTTAGTTAAACATCCTCAAATTATACTCAAATTGAAATACATCATCCACACCCCGTGGGTGGCTCCATTGAATCCTCCGAATACTCTACGATCTCATTCTACTTAATCAACCATAATTTGATTGAAGGCACCCAAAGCGCCACAAAATAGATCCCATCAGTAACATCACGGCTATTCAAAGCCAAGATGTCACGCAAATACATTACCTCTAATTTTTCAAGAACAACTCGTAATCCTCAAGACACACGCTCATGTACTACATCAAAAGGTTCTATCAAAGATCATTCCACCGCTCAGAAACTCCTTTATTCCACTTTCTACACACACTCATTGAGTGACCAAAGGTCTAACATAACAATGCAAACCCAAATTTAATCTCCAAGATCTCTACCACAAATTTCAATTATAACATATAGGAAATCAACGGATTGACTCTCCAACATTTTCCCCAATTCTAACATACTCACTCATTTGCATGCTTAGAAATTTCTCACCTAATCTCGCATCATTATCCAATTGCGTTGCTCTATAGAAGTAATCAAGGTTTCCATACCTTCGATAATCACCGACCATTCAATCATGAACTCAAGTTCGAATTTTCACTATACCATAGGTTCTACTCAGTCGTAACACTTTTCAGACTTACTTCGAAACCAAACATTCCATGTGAATTAATTTTTCCCCCAAGAGATACAGATCAAAACCATTCTACAATCTACTACTCCTCCAATAACTTGGTAGCAAAATATCACCGCTACGATTACTCATCTACCACCAAACAGTTGCCAAACTTACCTTTGCAAACACTTTGCAACCCAAAGCTGTGATCCTTTCTCAAAAAGAAGAGGCGAACAAAGATAAGTTTATTCACACGTAAAGATGTTGCTCATCCCATGAAAGCAGAAACCAAAAGAAATATTCTGATAAAGGTGATCTTAGAAAACGAAAGCTGAGTTCATAAATGGGAGGCACACATCCCTCAAAAGAGAATAGCAAATAACAGCCGACACGAAAGAATGATATTACGTTTGAAATTCGCCATCTCTTGAGCGGAAAGAGCAACAAATTTAGGGACGCTTCAAATAACCACAAGATTTAATTAAGAATCGATACGATCCTTCAACAGGACAACTTGCTCGAAACAGTTCATCTACTTGGGAAACACGAGATCCAAATGTTCTCATCCACAAAACTCGAAACATTTCCCTTTACAGGATTTCACGGAAAGCAAACGGATTAACTTCGTCTCGAAGAGATCAACGAAAATATTCTTTTATTGAAACCTCACTTAGCGAACTCAAACCAAGGAGCCTTTCGGACTAAATCACACGAAATCTTTAAGAAACAATAGGTTAATCCAATTCCTCAAGTTACCCAAAATAATTTCAGTTACCAGTTAATTCACGAGCTCCAAGGTACCGTGAAAGCTAAACTTGAAATATTCTTATTTGAACGATGTCACCAAAGGCGATCAATTTACTACAGGGTATTAACATCAAGCCCATAACAACACTTAGAAAACATTTGGAAGACCCACGTGGAATGAATGGGTTGATTCCTTCTCGAAAGAAGAGGCAAATAGAAACGATCTTTACCAATCAAGAAATCACTTACCACTCGCAAGGAACACGAACTCGGGGAAAACCAATTAGGCAACGAACTCAGAACACATATGGAAAGTCCACAGTTGAAAACATAGGCCTCACAAAAATAGAATATCCGACCTTAACCGTTAGGAACAAACGGGTACTCAAGATCAAAACACCCGCATCATGGAAGAACTATTATAATTTTTCAACATATCGCTTCACTCGACAAACGATATTTACCACAAAGAACTTGAATTCCCCAAAAGAGCATGAATACAAAACTGGAAATTTGATCATTTTAGAAATATTACGAAAGGCGGACAACTTTCTTTCTTTATAAAGGAATCAACATTGCCATCACATTACTGATCATGTCAATAAACCTTCTAAAGGAACATGGCAAATCGTGTTATAGAATTTTTTTCAGCATCAAATGGAATTGTAATAACAACTTATTCTAGAAAGAAAACTTAGTACAAAAACCACAAAGCTGAAACAAACCTCTCACACATCTCCACCATAACATTAGAAAAGGGTTTCGACATTTTTTTTTAAAGAGAGGTTCTAAACTCCAACATTCCAACTACTCCAAAAGAAACGAGTAGAGTCAAGACTTTCTTCGACAAACTTTGTAAAAGATAATTCCCGTTCCCCAAAATACCAAACGGTTAACCAGGTCCCCTTAATCAACAAGTGAGATAGGACCCTTACCAAAAGAATGATCTTGTCAATAATATCGTGTACAAGTAGCAAAGAGAGCTCAACAATCAGAAAGACAAAAATTGTTTTTGAAAAACATCTAGGGGCCAATAGGAACCCGTAGCCAACCAATTTGTTTGATTACCATTTCCGACTTAATCACCACAAGGCACCCCAAAAAGGGTTTTAACACTAATCCTCAGAAAAGAGATGCGTTAAACTTCAAGACGCGGAATGATCCAAAAGAAATACATGGAGCCAATGCTTCCTCATGTTAACGAACTTGCAACATAAAACTCTCATTATACAAACTATCAAACGAGTAAACGAGTCGCTATTTTCCAATGTGAAAGAAGGAACAAACATGGAAATATCAATATTGCCAATCGTCAAGATCATTTAAAATAAAAGAAATTCAACAACTGAAAAACAATAATATTTTCAGAGAACCATTAAAGACCTATTGGATCTCATCAACTACCATGAATCATGAACCTAAGAGAAATTCATCAATTACCACCGGACAAGAATTTGTCAAAATCAGAAATCAAAGAAGAGAACCACTGTCTAAAGCATCCCGAAAAGAAATATGCAAGATCATTGTGCACTTGATAAAGAACTTGCAAAAGAAATCGCCAATGCCCAAACTCCAAGCTAACACACGGGTTGAATTTTCCAACAGGGTAAAACAGAACTTGGTGAAAAGATAAATCTTGCAATTTAACTACGCCACGTGAGCGTAAATATCACAATAGTAGAAAGAACAATAATTGTTTCAAAGAACGATCGGAAATCTACTAGAGATTGCCTACTTCATTATAACCCTCCATTCAAAAGAAATTCACGAACTATCAGAAACCACAACCAGAAAACCAGATACAAACTTGAGAAGGACAACAACTTCATCAATGAGCTCAGCTCAACACGTAACTATGGAACAGGTAAGAACTTTCTACTATTACAACACGAATAATGGTGTAGCACAGCAAAACCTGGGCGACAACCACGAACTCAGCTGCTCGACGTCCGCTACCGATACGCATAACTAATGCAATCAATTATGAATATATAAGATCATCTCATGACAATCATAGGATAAATCATAGATATATAGGATATCGCATCACGACATAGATTAATAACAAGAAAGATAGTACAGAAGCAATTCTATACCATACAACATAATGAACATCACTAGAAATGCGGAAACAATGGATTTCCCAAACCCCACCTACTGTGCACAGTGTGTCATTTTAGTACTTTTCTACTAACCACGGACCTAAAGCCCGCTCTGATACCAACTGTAACACCCTGACTATAAGGAAGTCAAGATGTCACCTACAACCACTACTCTTTAGAAGAATAACATCAAAACCCATGACAAGGTGAAGCAAGTAGTAAGATTATACGGAAACAAGAATTCATCATCAAGTTTAATCAATGGAATGGAAATAAACAATTCTGAGAGATACGATAGTTATGACCAAACTGGCTTATTACAATTCAACACAAGTCATAATTAACGACAGTAAAAGTCCTCAAAATGTTTGGTTTATGGTAGTGAGTGCATCGTGATGAACTACCCACCACAAGATCATTCTTCCTTGTCATTTACCTAAATAAGACAATAAAGCAAGAATGAGCCAAAGACTCAACAAGTACCGGTTATGAAACAATAAAACATACCATGAGCAATATATCACAATCATAATTTGAACAATTTTTGGAAACGAATTTATGAATGGATGAAGTGGAATGATGCATTGAAGGAAATGGACATATTGCAAAGATATACCGGTATAGCGAGTGAAACACCGTCGGTGTTCACTTAGAGTAACCGTATGAAGATACGTTTCATGGCCCACGGAATAGTGGACCAACGTGGCCCACATTGGAATGGTGGACTCACGTAACGTGGCCCACATTGGAATGGTGGACTCACGTAACGTGGCCCACATTGGAATGGTGGACTCACGCATCCATTCGGAATTGATGGGATTTTCAAGTGCCCATACCGAATTGATGGGTCTTACAAATGTAATTTATGCATGTCATGATGTGAATTCATGGCAAGATTGAATAATACTCATAAATGAAAAGGTACACATGGCATTCATCTACAAGTACGAACAAATATATTCATTCATTCACACATCACATAATGCATCAATCATAGTATACAAGTTACTTGCAGTATATCAACATCATGAATAAAGCACAAGAACATTCATGTAAACAACATATCATTATGCATTCCTTTGAATTCAACACCAGTTAACATACAGTACTTGCCTTTCGCGTTGTGACTCGATAGCAGGCAACGGAGGTGTTCCCACACATGATGCCTCGCCGCCTACACAAGCATGTTCCCAAAATAAGAACAACGATATAACACTGCTACCGGTGTTCTACAATGACCCCTGACTATCCAATATACCGCATAGACCCTAATTGAAAATAAACTATTCAGCCCGATTTCAGCCCTTCTGAGCAGCGGTACGAGAAAAAGCATATTTAATTATCTAGAACTCGAAACGATACGAAACCAATGCCCAATGAAACAAAACGCACAACACTACGAAACTCTAGTTGGCGGGATCCTTTGATTCGGCCAATACAGAGGTCTAAACAACAGATTAAAACACTAGCAGTTATCTGCCCAGAATTCAGAACAGTGGCAAAGAAAATATCATAACTTTCATTCTACAGATCCAATGGGGGTGATCTTTATCAGCTTTGAAAGATAATTTAAAGGGCTACAATAACTTATTTGGGTGGAGGTTCTGGAAATGCCTCTAACTAGATCAAAACCTAGGATCAAGCCGACAGATCCTTCTCGTCAGACAGACAGAACAGCGCGCACTAAAAAAATCATATCTCCTAAACCGTAAGGCGGAATCACGTGATCTCGGTGGCTATGGAAAGATAAGAGTCGTGGCTACAATTCTCTAGAAGGGGAGAACCTCCAAATCGGCCTCTAAAAGGTCGATAACGGACGCGCAACAATCTGGACAGAAACTGATTATCTACAGCACCAAATCAATCCAATCAAACTAATCGGTTTCGCAACTAATCAACATCAAACAGCAGGGAAAACATCTCGTTACCCTTGAAGATTCGCTGAGGGATGATGATCAAGCTCCCACCAAAATCCCCCTTTCTCCATCTCCCTTTCTCCCTTGGATCGGCCACCCAAACCGAGGGGAGGAGGAGAGGCCGGTTGGGAGGAACTGCACGGCGCTTGGGAGACGACAATGGCGATCACCGGGGACCAGCACCGAGGGGAGGAGGAGGCGCTAGGGAGAGGAGGAGGCGCTAGGGAGAGGATCATAGGGGCGGCGGCCACAAGGGGGAGGAAGTGGGAGAGGTGGGGAAAGTGGGGGGTGGCTAGGGTTAGGGGGAGCCCCCCCTTTTCTTGGCCGGCCACACTAATGGGCCACCTGGGCCGCGGCCCGTGGCCCAGGTTGCTGAGAATATGCAGTGAAACCCCTCTCTCCGCAGGTATTTTTACTTCTTTAATTGTTACGATTTTTCCCGCCTTCTCCCGATTCACTCGATTCAGTTCCGGAATGTTACAGCTCACCACCTTCATAATGGAGGAGATTATTAAAGAGAGTGGAGAGTTTTACCCCCAACGACTCTGATTTATTGTATTTCACTTTGAGTAGTTGTAATCAAATCACTTTGTAATTAGATCATTAAAGTGACTTTGTAATTGAGTTTGAGTAGGTAAATCATGTTGAGTTGTTCTATATCCAATCAATTGTGAAATATATGTTTTCTTCTTGCTTGTTTCAGATGGTATGGCTAGCATTACATGAGGCTAGCCGAAAAATCAAAATATATTTCGGTATAGAATGAACTATCACAAACGGTTTTGTGAAATAAACCGTATGTGAATGATACTCATAGACGGCTACAACTAACAACCGTCTGTGATATGTATACAATCACAGACGGCTACTACAAACACCCATCTGTGATATGTATCCAATCACAGACGTCTACAACCAACAACCGTCTGTGATATGTCTCATATCACAGACGACTACTGTCAAAAACTGTCTGTGATATCCTTCATATCACAGACGATTTTTGGTGGAAACCGTCTGTGATAGTTGGACTTCACAAACAGTTTCAACAAATAACCGTCTGTGATATCCTACATATCACAGACGATTTTTGGTGGAAACTGTATGTGATAGTAGGCCTTCACAGACAGTTTCTACCAAAAATCGTCTCTGCTATTTGGGATATCACATACAGTTTTTTGTTGAAACTGTCACTACTACAAAACAGGCCATAGAAGATGCCTCATCACAGACGGTTCTTTGAAACCGTCTGTGATAAAATAATCACAGACGGTTCCAAGACGAACTGCTCGTGATATAGATATCACTGCACGGTTCGTGGTTATAACCGTCAGGATACTTCCTGCACGATTCTAATCACGAATCGCTGCGTGATATCGAGAATATCACAGATAGTTCGTGGTTAGAACCGTCTGTGATTTTAGATTTACTATAACCTGAATTTTTACCATGATTTGAATTTACCATGGCTTGGATTTTTACCATGGTTTAGGGTTTTTGTATAAAATCGTCTGTGATACTTGGGCAGGAAAATTTTTTTTGCACTTAATGGGCGGGCTGCCGAAAATCTCTCTATATTAACAGAGTCCTTCATCTCCTCCTTTGCCATCTCCATCTCCTCCTCTGCCATTTCTCATCTGCCATCTCCGTCTCGCCCTGACCTTGCGCTCCGACCTTCCCCGAGCTCATCGCCCGCGGCCTCCTCCACCTCGCCCCAGCCTCGTCGTCGCCGGCCTCCCATGACCTCGTCGCCCCCGGCCTCCTCTACTTCGTCGCCCCATCCTCCCCTGAGTTCGTCGCCCGTGGCCTCCTCCACCTCGCCCCGGCCTCATCGTCCCGCCCTCCCATGACCTCGTCACCCCAGCCTCCCACGACCTCACTCTCTCTACTCCCCCCTTTTGCTTTGTGATGTGGAGTACTACTATGATGTGTTAGTGCTCTGTGAATGGATTGAGTTGATGCTACTGTGATGTTGGTGATGCATGCCGTCTTGTTTTTAGTGCTCTTTGAATGGATTGAGTTGATGCTACTATGATACTATGGCTATTGTGGGAAAGCTAGCGAAAAGTTCAATTCGAAAATCAATATCAGATTCATTCGCGAGGCTCTAGACGAAGTGAAAATCCGTTTTCATTTTTTTGCCATATAAAAAACTATCACACTATCACAGACAGTTCTTGTTTAGAACTGTTTGTGAAAATAGACTATCACAGACGGTTCTATTCACGAACCGTCTGTGAAAGTAGACTATCACAGACGGTTCATGAATAGTGCTGTCTGTGAAAACAGACTATCACAGATGGTTCTATTCACGAACCGTCTGTGATAGTCGCTATCATAGACGGTTCGTGAATAAAACCGTCTGTGATAGCTTTTTTCACAGACGGTTAAAAAGCCGTCTGTGATGACCTCGTGTCATCACAGACACAAAAATTCAGCGGTTCAAAAACCTTCTGTGATGATGGTTTAGAA
Source organism: Hsuehochloa calcarea (assembly GCA_036346395.1). Taxonomy (NCBI): domain Eukaryota; kingdom Viridiplantae; phylum Streptophyta; class Magnoliopsida; order Poales; family Poaceae; genus Hsuehochloa; species Hsuehochloa calcarea. The sequence goes on from CM070606.1 coordinate 29,258,046, forward strand.
CCGTCTGTGATGAGCTTTTGTGTAGTAGTGCGTTTGTGAAGTCTAACTATCATAGACGGTTTCCACCAAAAACTATTTGTGATATGACTTTTCATAGACGGATCACAAACCGTTTGTGATAACCGCTTGTTATCACAGACACATAGATTCAAACGGTTCAAAAACCATGTGTGATGGCAGTTTGGAGCCATCTGTGATGACCCTCTCTGTAGTAGTGTGATCTTATGAGGGTATGAACTTTTCGTGACCAAATATGAACTGGTCATAAGGAGTTACGAACTGGTTGTGAGTAATAAGGACCTGGTCCCAGATCATATTACATAAGGTTCATTCGATATAATCTTTATGAAAGGAGTTTTGCATCACGGCATGAACCTACAGGGTTACACAATTAATGGGTTGAAAAAAACTAGTTCAGATTGGATTCGTTATGGGCTCTTTATAAGAGGAGATGTGGGGCTGTTGGGATTAGTAGTTGTACCACCCACAAAAACCCTAGCTGCCACTTCACGAAGGACTTTGTTGTGCATGTTGGTGCTAAAACACTTACATACGGCGTCGTTCCATCCCTGAACGTGTGGATACCGTAGAGGCGCTGCTGCGCTGATCGAGGATAATCCGTGAAGTACGTAGGGAACTTGAGAGGCTGTTGGAGGAGATGACTGGAGGCTAAGGTTGTTGGAAGATCGATTGCTTCCACTATATTGACACGCATGATGTTGGAGCAGACTGCTCTAAGTCTTCTTTCAATGCACTATGCGTCTAGTGGTAACAAGCTGTGATCTCTTACCTGTTAGATTAATTTCCTATTATGTGGATAGGCAAAATGCCTAGCATCGGGCATGTATGTACATGGGGATGTCCATTTGAGGCAAGGCTGTATCGGCCTAATGAGAGAAAATTAGACTCAAGAACTGTTAGTAGCCATTTTGTTGGTTATTCTAAAAGATCTAGGGGTTACAAATTTTATGATCCCACTACTAAGATAATTTTTGAAACGGGAAATGCCCGGTTCTTTGAGGATGTTGAGTTTGATGGGGGAGATATGGTTAGGAACATTGATTTTGTAGAAGTTTCAGAAGGGATTTATTTTCTCTTCCTTTGGTTATTCCTAATAATGATCGGGGTCAGGTTATTTTACCCAGTATTATTGAGGAAAACGCAAATCAAAATAATGTCCATGAGGTTCCTCCTCAAAATGATGTTATTACAGAAGAACAAACTCACCAACCTCAAGAACCAGTGCCATAAAGGAGATCCACTAGAGAAAGAAGTGCAATATATGATGATTACATTATCCTTCTTCAGGAGAACGAGGCTTGTAGTGAAATTTTGGGAGAAGACCCTATCAATCCCCAAAAGGCCCCTTAAAGTCCAAATTCTGTTAATTGGATCAATACAATGAATGAAGAGTTAAAACCCATGAAAGACAATGACGTTTGGAATCGTGTCCCATTGCCAGAAAAAAGAAACCCATTGGTTGCAAATGGTTATTTAAGACCAAACGGGATTCGAAAGGCAATGTGGAAAGATATAAGGCTCGTCTTGTTGCTAAAGGATATACTCAAAATGAAGGCATAGACTATAAATAGATTTTCTCTCTAGTTTCTTCAAAAGACTCTTTTAGGGTCATTATGGCACTTCTAGCATATTTTGATCTTAAGCTTCATCAGATGGATGTAAAAACAGTGTTTCTAAATGAAAACATTGATGAGACTATTTATATGGTGCAACCAGAAAACTTTGTGGTCGGTGACCAGAAGCAAATGGTATGCAAATTAAAGAAATCCATTTATGGGCTCAAACAGTTTTCCCGGCAATGGTACCATAAATTTCATGAGGTTATTCTCTTTTAGTTTTTGAGGTAAATACAGTTGAATATTTTGTGTATCATAAATTCAACGGGAATAAGTCTATATCATTGGTTCTATATGTTCATGATATTTTACTTGCATGTAACGATATAGGCTTGTTGCATGAAACCAAGAGATTTCTCGCTAAAAACTTTGAGATGAAGGATCTTGGTGATGCGTCTTTTGTATTATGAATTCAAATATACCGAGATCGTTCTGTAGGTATACTTGGATTATCACAAAAGAACTATGTTGATTGATAAGGTATTGCAGAGATTTGGCATACAGAACTGCAAACCTTTATATACCCTTGTGGCCAAATGTGAAAAATTCAGTCTTAGCCAATGTCCTAAGAATGATTTTGAGGCTAAGAAAATGCAGAACATCCCCTATTCATCTTTGATAGAGAGCTTGATGTATGCTCATGTTTGCACTAGACCAGATATAGAATATATTATTGGAATGCTAAACAGGTATCTAAGCAATCCAGGATTGGATCATTGGGTCGAAGCAAAACGGGTGTTGCGGTATTTGCAAAAGATGAAAGATTTCATGCTCATATATAGGAAATAAGACCAGTTGGAGATCATTGGGTGTTTTGATTCCAATTTTGTTGTTTGCCAAGATACATGCAAATCTACTTTATGTTACATTTATCTGCTTGGTAGAGGTGCGATTTCTGGGAAAAGTGCTAAGTAGTCACTCGTTGCCCCATCCACAATGGCAACTGAATATGTTGCTTGCTATGAGGCTTCAAATCATGGGATATGATTGCAAAACTTTGTCACAGGGCTGCGAATCTTGCGGGTCGATAGACCACTAAAGTTATATTATGACAACAAGTCTGCAGTTATGTATTCTAATAATAACAGGAGCTCGTCTAAGTCTAAGCATATAGACATCAAGTTCCTAGTTGTGAAAGAAAGAATTCAGAGTGGTAAATTGTCAATTGAGCATATAGGTACAAACTCCATTATTGCAGATCCATTCACTAAAGGTTTGACACCTAAAGTGTTCTATGAGTATGTTGCTCATATGGGTGTGGTTTCACCTGAGGAAATCAGTTCTAGTGGGAGTTTGAAATCTTTCCTTACGCTCATGTGACAACACCAGTTTAGTGTAGAGACCTTCGGTTATAATCTCTAGAGAAGTAAAGTTTATATTATTTTACTCTGAACTCTTATCATCTCATTTGGTACTAAGAAGATGTTTTGATCTCATAAGGAATAAAGTTGGACCAGTTGGAGACAGGCATGTTATAATCACATCTCATCACTATTACAGAGAGGGTCATCACAGACGGTTCCAAACCGTCATCACAGACGGTTTTTACACCGTCTGAATCTATGTGTCTGTGATAACAGGCAGTTATGACAGAAGGTTTGTGAGCCGTCTGTGAAAGTCACAACACATACGGTTTTTGGTGGAAACCGTATGTGATAGTAGGACTTCACAGATGGTTTCAACAAATAACCGTCTGTGATATGTAGGATATCACAGACGGTTATTTGTTGAAACCGTCTGTGAAGGCCTACTATCACAGACAGTTTCTACCAAAAACTGTCTGTGATATGTGGGATATCACAGACGATGATTTGTTGAAACCGTCTGTGAAGTCCTACTATCACAGACAGTTTCCACCAAAAATCATTTGTGACATATAGGATATCACAGACGGTTTTTGATAGTAACCGTCTGTGATATGCGACATATCACAGACGGTTATTGGTGGTAGCCATCTGTGATTAGATACATATTACAAACATCTGTGATTATATATATATTACAGACAAGTGTTAGTAGTAGCTGTCTGTGATTGTATACATATCACAGACCGTGGTGAAGGTGGTGAGCCGTCCTCGAACTTCCATGAGTAAGTCCAGATGGAAGCTACTTTCTGGTATTTTCATGTCCTGTCGCTAGCAAGAGTAAAGTAGTAAGCATATATATTTAAATTCATAATTATAAAAATATTTATTAAGAGATAGACTAACAAACCTCTGGATCCGTCATCTTAGCACTCATGATTACCAGCATATGATGACAAACGTAGAATGCACATATATCGCCTTGACATAGTTGCTGGTGGCACTATAAAAATAGAAGTGTAATATAGGATATAGGTATAGTCATTTCGAGATGCTAGGTTACAAAGTGTGATATGGGACTATTGTGCTGTAGCAGGTTTCGAAAATCGCGTGATGTGTCGCAGTGTGGCGTTCGGTTCATTGTGTGTCCCTCCCTCGGCAACATAGACGTTAAACGACCTACGTGATTCCAAAAAGTTATCCTCAGACATTTCAAACGAAGGAAGACTACAATAGATTTACATATAGAGGAAATGAGCATACATGTCGAGTACTTTTTACACAAGGGTGAAGTTGTGGTTGTTATTGACTAGGGAATCAAGGTATATTACCTTGTTCCACTTTGGTACAATGACTAAAATTATCCAGTGCCACCAACTTATGTATGTCGCTTTAGTCATTAAACCTAAGTTCATGTTGCGTATAAAGAACAAATGAAATTTGTATAGAAAGTAGTGAAACACTTACCCCTGGTTGTAGGGCACAAGTATATAGTCCTTATCGCGGTGAGTATGAAATCCCTTCGTTATGTACTTCTCGATGTAGTTTGTGTCTTCGCAGATGCATTGCTCTGAGATCAAATGTGGGTCGAGGAAACCCACCGATTGTCGTGATCGTCGGGTTTGTTTGTAACATCCCAAATATGGATTTGTTTTTCAAATGTAAGAAAATAAGAAGAAATTAAAACTTTTCTTGCATCTTGAAGCCCTTGGTCATTTTTGTAATTCTTTCAAAAAGAATTATGGAAAATCAAAATCAAATCTCCTTTTGACTCCAATCAAAAACCTTCGTGGCATAGATCTTGTGCCAAACCCTGGGAAATCTTTTCCCTGAGTTCTAGGGAGGCTCGGCAACACCTCTGAATTATCCCATGATTTTTATAAATTATTTGATAATTTTTGGAGGCAAGTCGAATTGGTCAAACCCTATTTCTACTTTCCTGGAATTTCTGGGGAAAAATTCAGTGCCTGAAAATCTCTGAATATTTTATGAGAGGTTTCTCCTGCTGTCAGCAAGCTCCAGTTAAAATTTCATAAATTTTAGAGTTTGTTTGCTACCTCAAATAATTCCTCAAAAATCATATGTTTAGGATTCCAATTCTAACTGGTCTGCACTGTTCCTCGGGTTCGAACCGGGCTCGGGCTCGAGCCACTGGACTCGGTCCAGTCAACTAATCGCACCGGCGCGGTCGAACGGGTGTGCGGGTCGTGAGCCGTTGGATCGGCATCGAACGGTCCTCGACCAGGTGAACGATGGAATCGTTTTAATCCACCCGATCTAACTAAGCCGTTGGATCGGCATCGAATGGTCCTCGACCAGCCAAATGATGGGATCGTTTTAATCCACTCGATCTAACTCAGCCGTTCGATTTCAATCCGACGATCGACGAGTCGTCTCCTTCCTCCATCAGCGCGCGCGTGAGCGAAAGCAGCCACCATGGCGTGCGCAGAGCAGAAAAGCCGCTGTGTCCTGTCCACTCCACGGTCGCCTTTAAACGGCTAGCTCTGCGCGCATTAAATGCCTGTCGCGCTCCTCCCTCAGAAGGTCATGATTCGACTGCTCCCATCGCTCTCAAGTGCTCTCATGGCAGTGTTGACCCGACCGAAAACCCGCCGCTGCTCTCGCCATTGCTCTATTTAAACTCCATTGCTTCACCCTTAGCTGCCTTTAGCACCTCCGCAACTCCAGCTAGCACTCACCAGCTTGCTTGAGCTGCAGTTCCTCGCAATCTACTCGACCGCCATTGTTGAGTGTGGAGCTTCGGTGGAGACGGTGCAGCGGGGGTTTTTCTTCTTCAAGTCTTTGCCCCCTCTGCTCCCCCTTTACTCTCTGGAGCTTAACCCTCACTCGGTTTGGTTCTCTCTTTGCTCAGGTCGCTGTGGCCTAGTGAGGACCTTACCGCCGCCGTTAGGTCACTCGTCGCCGGAGCCACTCCGTGGGTCTCTGGTCGTTCTTCAGCTTAGGTACTTTCGCATTGACCTATAGGGGCTTAGGTGTGTTTTTGTTGTTCTTTTGGTATTGTCCGTTCGGAAGTTCTCCCGAGCCATACCTACTCACCAGACTCGTGGTCGTATCATTGTTTGACCATACTCCGACCAAGATCGCCACGGTCGAACGTTAAACTTTTAGACCCTCATCCCTGCTTTTGGCTGGCGCCGCTGTGGTCGAAGAAGCCGCCGGGCCACTGGCAAAGCGTACGGGAGGCGCTGCCTCGTGGTCAGATTTCCGACCAGTCACCGTAGCTTAGTCGTAAGTTCTTCTACGACTTGTAACTAGTCGTAAACCTTACTACGACTATGTCATGGGCATAAGTTCTTCTACGACCACTACCTGGTCGTAAGTCCTTCTACGACTATTACCCAGTCGTAAGTTCTTCTACAACTTGTAACTAGTCGTAAGTCTTACTACGACTATGTCATAGTCGTAGGTTCTTCTACGACCACTACCAGGTCGTAAGTCCTTCTTTTAGTCATATCTTTGGCATTAGGAATCCAAATCAATTGATTCTTATTGCTAAATTCTTTATAAATTATACTCTTGCTACTGTGAAATTTTCAGAATTTTTCGAGAAAATTTGTTGTTGAGTCTTTTGGTTTTCTACGTTCTTATCGGTTCTTTTTCGCCTTCTCGTTAGGATCCGAAGAGCACATTGACAACATATTTGAACCTCCGCAACATCTTGACCCACAGCAAGCAGGCAAGCAGTTTGATCATAAATTTCCCATTACTTTCAAGTCTAATACTTTGTTTACAAATCATATGTATGCATGCTTTTGTGTCAAATTAATTTTCCCGATTAGAGGTAGTTATTCCTATTGCATTGTTGCCCTCAAATTGTTATCCCCTGCCACAACCATAGGTTATTAATATCGCTGGTGAATTAGAGCCCGGTGATTTAATTATGCTCTTTTATTGTCTTTTCGATGTCACGCTTAGAAATGCTTAGATGTCGGTAGTATTGGGCAGTCATCGACTTAGTCGGTGATCTTGATCACACAAATATCATTATTACTTCATTATGTCCGGCACTTTGTGCTTTGTTAATTAATTTTGTAAAGTCAAAAACTGAAAATAAAACTGTTTCGACTTGGGCACAATGGTATGTTGGTGTGATCTGTTGGTGTGAATGGAATGGTGCCTAGGTCATCAAGGACCGAGTTACTTGTGTCACTAAGCCAGCGCTTATGCGTGCTAACCACGCGAGAGGATATGGGACCTCTCTTGACTTAGTACTTTGGCGTGTGTTATCTCCGAGTCGCAGGAGGGGGTTGTGTGTGTGTGTGTGTGAAACATGATATGTGTTCTTGTGTTGGGTGTGCGGTGGTGGAGATTCCGGGTAGGCTCTCCACCTCGAGGAGCATTGTAGTTGTCAAGGCTTTACTGCGACGGGTAGTTGACCGAGGCTTTACAATGACTCGACACAACGTATGGGTTTCTATCCATACAGGCGGCTCGTGGGTAATACACAATATTGGAAATATCTCAGAGGACTTAGCCGTGTTTGCATACCTAAGGAAGTGTGCTTAATAGCTTGGCAAAAAGGCGGTTTGGCGTGTGGGTACATTGGTACACCCCTGCAGGGATAAAACTATTCGAATAGCCTCGTCCTAGGTTATGGACATGCTTGGTAAGGTCGTGCAAGAACTAGACTTCAACCTTTTAAATTAAAATTTGACATGGGTGGTATGAATGGGTAATTCATGCTATTGTTGTGGTGACTAATGGGTTGGCCACTTCCAGGATTGTTGTTGTCATCTATCTACTGTTATATTGTTGTTATTTACGATTATTTGAACATTAAAAACAGATTTGTTAACTTGCTTTTAAATGTACTACATTATTGCAAATGAAAACTTGCTTTATGCTAAAGGTAAAACATACAGCCTCCACTCAAAAAGCTTGCATGTAGCATATGTGCAGGTCTGTTACTCTACACGTAAGTCTTGCGAGTACATTCCAAGTACTCACCCGGCTTTGCTGGGCTCTTTGTTGCAGGGAACGAAGGTGAGCCCCAAGGGCCTCACTTTTGTGAAATGTGCTGTGGATTCGACAACTAGCTTGGCGGTCCGGTCGGTTGCCTTGTGGGTTAAAGGCACACTGATTGGCTCTTTTGGTTTATGGCCATCTTATAGCACTTTTGCTTCCACTGTTCAATTTCTATATGTATATGTCATTTGGCCGGTCGACCTTCCTTTTGTAATAACTATCCTTTATTTATGTTATCTTCTGGTTGTTGCTTTGCTTCGGTTCTATGTGAATGAATGGAACTGATACATGAATTTTGTAAAGAGGTGTGTATACTGCATTATGGGAAGTATACATGTCTCGAAGAGACGGATTATTTCGTTTGTGATGCTAGGGTCAATTGGTGACTAAGCATTACAAGCCCAATAATCCGGGGTCCTCACAAGGTTTGGTATCAGAGCCATGCTGACCGTAGTAACCCAAGTTTGGTCGTCTTTTAGGATATTTTGGAAAACCTTATTTTCAAAGTATCAAATGATTTATGAAAGCTTAAGGAATTCTCATATTTTACTCCTTACCTATCTTAGCTTTCTTCTCTCATCTTACTCTAATTTGAGTTTTAAAAGTGGTTTACCTCTCCTTCCTTCAAAGATAGTTGTTATCAGTTGAATTGGGTTTTGGGAACTAATGACCTTGGCAAATTGAAGTGGTGGTTGCCCTCTACAAGGTTTTGAAGTTTCTGGAATGGATAAATTGCGACTAGAAGCTTGGATGCAAAACCTGGACAGCGATCTTTCAATTTCCGGACAGCAAGCTCAAAGGTTCTAAATGGGGTAGAGAATGAGAGGTTAATCAACTAAAATTTGTGGGAATAGAAGGGTAAGATGTGATACTAGTTAGCTATGTATCTAACACTATTTCGCTGATTTAACCTTGCTCTTTAGTGGTATTAGATCTTACGTTATGTTCTGATTTTTTTTATCTTCTGAGTCGATTACTCGTTCATTCAATACGGGTTAGTTGCATTGGGAAGTTGAGCTTTGGTTTGGTGATTCATTGCGATTTTTGGAATCTTTTTATAAGCCTGTTTAAGTTTATACACTTGCTGTTTTGGCTTCCGATTAGGGTGATATTCCATTCCCCTAGTCGTTAGCTTTTTGCTTCCTTCGGCTTGGTTTTTGAGTCTAGTTTTAACCAAGTTTCTTGTAACAGGATGGCCGGACGCACTCGTAGCGGCCAAGGCCAGTCAGCTGGTCCGGACGAGGATCTTCCTCCTCCTCCGACCATGGCCGAGGTCCTTCTTCAGATTGAGCGCAACCGCGTAAGACGGGAGGATTCTTCGGATGTCATCGCGCAGAACACTTCCGCCTTACCGGTGCTTCAGATCCGGGCAAGGGAGTGGACACCACGCGTGGGGACTCGCGGAGTTTCTTCGCACTCGGCCCCACGTTCTCGTGTCGAGGACTCGCTTGCGCGACGATCGGTTCCGTCTGGTTGAGCGAAGCCAGATAGTGCAGTGCCAGGAGCACGAAAAGGCGCTGTTCGCTTCGCACAAGTTGGAGGGTGCAGCTTTGTCTTGGTGGGAGAGCTTTCTCGCCATGCAGTCTGACGGTCACACCGTCACCTGGGAGGAGTTTCGCACTGCCTTCCGTCGGAGTCACATTCCTTCCAGCCTAATGAGGCTGAAGAAGAAGGAGTTCTTGTCGCTCAGACAAGGACGTTTCTCATTTACGGAGTACCTGTACGAGTTCAACCATTTGGCTCGTTATGCTCCGGAAGAGGTGGCCACTGATGAGGCCAAGCAAGAGAAGTTCAAGGATGGTTTGTCTGAGGAGCTTCAGGACAAGCTATCTGTCATCGACTTCCCGGATTTTCAGGCCTTGGTGGACAAGGCCATCGTCGCCGAGCACTCAGGGAGAGCGCTTGTGGATTTCCGCAAGCGTAAGTGGGAGGCCCACAAGTCTTTTAGGGCCAGCTATCCCCGCTTGATCGGCCTCGTGGATCGCGCCCACAAGCCGGCACTTCGAGGCCGTCACAAGACTGTTCTTCGTCCTTCATGTGTCGTGCCCGATCCACGCACTGCAAGTCAGCAGGGTGGTCCCCGCAACCCGGCTGCTGGAGTCACTTGCTTCGCCTGCAACCAGAAGGGGCATTATGCGAACCAATGCCCTAAGAAGACAGGAGCAGCCCCTCGTTCTAATGGAGGACGCGGGCAAGGAGGTGATTCTTCTCAGGACCTGAAGATAGTCCCTGCTACCCAAGGCGTGGGTAGTGGTCGCGTCAACCTCATCTCAGCGGAGGAGGCACAGGAGGCACATGACGTCGTGTTGGGTACACTTTCTGTTAACTCTCGTCCTGCTACTGTTTTGTTTGATTTAGGAGCATCTCATTCTTTTGTTTCTGAGTCTTTTGCTGCTATTAGTGAGCTCCTTTTTACTCCATTGTTGGTCCCATTGCTCATTCGCTCTCCTGGTTCGGAGTTGAGAGCTGAATCTGAGAGTAGGGATGTCCCAATTGAGATTGAAGGGGTAGGATTCTTAGCAAATCTTATCCTTCTCCATTCAGCAAGTCTAGATGTAATTCTTGGTATAGATTGGTTGTCTCGGCATAAGGGACAAATCGATTGCGCCAAGAAGTGTGTCTCTCTATCTAGTCCTTCGGGCGAGCAGGTTCGCTTTTCGCCGAAGCTGCTAGGTCCGCATCTCTTCGCGCTTGAAGCGAAGCCCGCTCTAGATATTAGTGAAGTCCCAACGGTTCGTGACTTCGTTGATGTCTTTCCTGAAGATCTTCCCGGGATGCCACCAGTTCGAGACCTCGAGTTTGTCATTGAGTTGGTTCCCGGTACCGCCCCGATTTCAAAGAGGCATTATCGGATGCCACCGAACGAGTTGGTGGAATTGAAGAAGCAACTTAGTGAGCTGCAAGAAAAAGGTTTCATCCGCCCTAGCTCATCTCCGTGGGGTTGTCCTGCAATCTTCGTGAAGAAGAAGGACAATACTTTGTGCATGTGCGTTGATTACCGTCCGCTTAATGAGGTAACGGTAAGGAACAAGTATCCTTTGCCCCGCATTGATGATCTCTTTGATCAATTAACTGGAGCTCGAGTACTCTCCAAAATTGATTTGAGAGTGGGATATCATCAAGTTCGGATACGACCCGAGGATATTCCAAAGACAGCTTTCTCTACTCGCTACGGCTTGTATGAGTACACCGTCATGTCATTTGGCTTAACTAATGCTCCAGCCTTGTTCATGAACCTCATGAATTCGGTATTCATGGAGTATTTGGATAAGTTTGTCGTGGTCTTCATCGACGATATTATCATCTATTCCAAGGATGATGAGGAACATGATGAGCATCTGAGGCTTGTGTTAGGCAAGCTTCGTGAGCACCAGCTGTATGCAAAGTTCAGCAAGTGCGCATTCTGGTTGAAGGAAGTGACCTTCTTGGGTCATGTTCTTTCGGCAGGAGGCGTAGCCGTTGATCCTAGCAAGGTCAGCGATGTTCTTTCATGGATTGACCTACTTGATGAACCGAAGTGCGGAGTTTTCTTGGTTTAGCGGGATATTATCGCCGCTTATCGAGAACTTCTCCAAGATCGCGGCCGGCCGATGTGAGTTGCTCAAGAAGGACAAGAAGTTCTTGTGGTCCGATGCTTGTGAGGGAAGCTTCCAAGTACTCAAAAGGCGTTTGACCACCGCTCCCGTCCTCGTTCTTCCCGATATTCACCGAAGCTTCGATATCTTTTGCGATGCTTCTCGTCGAGGACTTGGTTGTGTCCTTATGCAAGAAGGCAAGGTAGTGGCCTATGCATCAAGGCAATTGAGACCTCATGAACTCAACTATCCTACCCATGACTTGGAATTGGCGGCCGTGATTCATGCACTTAAGATTTGGCGACATTACCTAATCGGTAATCGTTGTGAAGTGTATTCGGATCACAAAAACCTAAAGTATTTGTTCACCCAACCGGATCTGAACCTCAGGCAAAAGAGATGGTTGGAGTTGATCAAGGATTATGACATGGGTATTCACTACCATCCGGGCAAGGCTAATGTCGTTGCCGATGCGCTCAGTCGCAAAGCGCATTGCAATGTCTTGTTGCTCCAGGAACGCCAACCCACCCTTCTGGAGGAGTTTCAGCGTCTCAACTTAGGTTTGGTTGAGCATGGTTCCCTCGCTGCCTTAGTTGTGCAACCAACCTTGGTGGATCGGATTAAGATCGCTCAGCAAGCAGATGCTGGAGTGAGCCGCATCAAGGAAAATGTCAAGAACGGAACAGCCAAGTGCTTCTCTGAGGATGAGCATGGTGTTGTAAGGTTCGGGCAACGCCTTGTGGTTCCAAAGGACATGGAATTGCGGAATGTGATTCTCCGCGAAGCCCATGATTCGCCTTTGTCTATTCATCCCGGGGCCACAAAGATGTATCAAGATCTCTGTCAGGGATTTTGGTGGACCCGAATGAAGAGGGAGATTGCGAAGTTCATTGCCGAGTGCGACGTGTGTCGTCGCGTCAAGGCCGAGCATCAGCGTCCAGCAGGACTGCTTCAGCCTTTGCCTATTCCTGAATGGAAGTGGGATTCGATCGGGATGGATTTTATCACCGGTCTACCTCGTACCTCCAAGGGCAATGATGCCATCTGGGTTGTCATTGATCGGCTAACTAAGGTGGCGCACTTCCTTCCAGTCAAGACGGATCTCCGTGTAGGTCTTTTGGCCGATCTCTACATTGCCCGCATCGTGAGCTTACATGGGGTACCCAAGACAATTGTCTCGGATCGTGGTTCTCTTTTCACCTCTCGCTTTTGGCAGAGTTTGCAAGAGGCTATGGGAACCCGTCTTACCTTTAGCACAGCATACCACCCCCAAACGGATGGTCAGACCGAGAGGGTCAACCAAGTGTTGGAGGACATGCTCCGTGCTTGTGTTCTCTCATATGGAAAGAATTGGAAAAAAAATGCTTGCCATTTGCCGAGTTTTCCTACAACAACAGTTTTCAAGCCAGTCTCGGCATGTCACCTTTCGAGGCCTTATACGGGAGAAAGTGCAGAACCCCGTTGAATTGGTCTGAGACCGGCGAAAAACCTTTCTTTGGTCCGGACTCGATCAATGAGGCCGAGAGCCAAGTCCAGCTCATTCGTGATCGCTTGCGCACAGCTCAATCCAGGCAAAAGAGCTATGCGAATCGCCGTCGTCGTGAATTGAGCTTTGAGCCTGATGACTTTTTTATCTCAAAGTCTCTCCTTTGAAGGGTCATCAGCGTTTCGGCGTCAAGGGCAAGTTAGCTCCTCGATATGTCGGTCCTTACCGTGTTATCGAGAAGAAAGGAGCTGTTGCCTATAAGTTGGAATTGCCAGCTGCACTCGAGGGGGTACATGATGTTTTCCATGTGTCCCAACTAAAGAAGTGCCTCCGTGTTCTAACTGAGGAAGCTCCGTTAGAAACCCTCGATGTCCAAGAAGATTTGACCTATCGCGAGCACCCTGTTCGCATACTTGATGAGGCTGAACGAAGAACAAGGAATAAAACCATTAGATTCCTTAAAGTTCAGTGGTCGAACCATTCTGAGGATGAGGCTACATGGGAAAGGGAAGATCGTCTCCGTGCAGACTATCCAACTTTCTTTACCGAGTGAGCCAAATCACGGGACGAGATTTTTGTAAGGGGGGAGGTTTGTAACATCCCAAATATGGATTTGTGTTTCAAATGTAAGAAAATAAGAAGAAATTAAAACTTTTCTTGCATCTTGAAGCCCTTGGTCATTTCTGTAATTCTTTCAAAAAGAATTATGGAAAATCAAAATCAAATCTCCTTTTGACTCCAATCAAAAACCTTCGTGGCATAGATCTTGTGCCAAACCCTGGGAAATCTTTTCCCTGAGTTCTAGGGAGGCTTGGCAACACCTCTGAATTATCCCATGATTTTTAGAAATTATTTGATAATTTTTGGAGGCAAGTCGAATTGGTCAAACCCTATTTCTACACTTCTGGAATTTCTGGGGAAAAATTCAGTGCCTGAAAATCTCTGAATATTTTATGAGAGGTTTCTCCTGCTGTCAGCAAGCTCCAGTTAAAATTTCATAAATTTTGGAGTTTGTTTGCTACCTCAAATAATTTCTCAAAAATCAGATATTTAGGATTCCAATTCTAACTGATCTGCACTGTTCCTCGGGTTCGAACCGGGCTCGGGCTCGAGCCACTGGACTCGGTCCAGTCAACTAATTGCACCGGCGCGGTCGAATGGGTGTGCGGGTCGTGAGCCGTTGGATCGGCATCGAACGGTCCTCGACCAGGTGAACGATGGAATCGTTCTAATCCACCCGATCTAACTCAGCCGTTGGATCGGCATCGAACGGTCCTCGACCAGCCAAACGATGGGATCGTTCTAATCCACCCGATCTAACTCAACCGTTCGATTTTAATCCGACGATCGACGAGTCGTCTCCTTCCTCCTTCAGCGCGCGCGTGAGCAGCAGCCATGGCGTGCGCAGAGCAGAAAAGCCGCGGCGTCCTATCCACTCCACGGTCGCCTTTAAACGGCCAGCTCTGCGCATTAAATGCCTGTCGCGCTCCTCCCTCAGAAGGTCATGATTCGACTGCTCCCATCGCTCTCAAGTGCTCTCATGGCAGTGTTGCCCCGACTGGAAAACCCGGCCATTGCTCTCTGCCATTGCTCTATTTAAACTCCATTGCTTCACCCTTAGCTGCCTTTAGCACCTCCGCAACTCCAGCTAGCACTCACCAGCTTGCTTGAGCTGCAGTTCCTCGCAATCTCCTCGACCGCCATTGTTGAGTGTGGAGCTTCGGTGGAGGCGGTGCAGCGGGGGTTTTTCTTCTTCAAGTCTTTGCCCCCTCTGCTCCCCCTTTACTCTCTGGAGCTTAACCCTCACTCGGTTTGGTTCTCTCTTTGCTTAGGTCGCTGTGGCCTAGTGAGGACCTTACCGCCGCCGTTCGGTCACTCGTCGCCGGAGCCACTCCGTGGATCTCTGGTCGTTTTTCAGCTCAGGTACTTTCGCATTGACCTATAGGGGCTTAGGTGTGTTTTCGTTGTTCTTTTGGTATTGTCCGTTCGAGAGTTCTCCCGAGCCATACCTACTCAGCCGCACTCCGTGGTCGTACCGCCGTTTCAGCCATACTCCGACCAGTACTGGCCGTCGGTCGGACCGTTAAACTTTTAGACCCTCATCCCTGCTTTTGGCTGGCGCCGCCGTGGTTGGAGACGCCGCCAGGCCACTGGCAAAGCGTACGGGAGGCGCTGCCTCGTGGTCGGATTTCCGACCAGTCACCGTAAATTAGTCGTAAGTTCTTCTACGACTTGTAACTAGTCGTAAACCTTACTGCGACTATGTCATGGGCATAAGTTCTTCTACGACCACTACCTGGTCGTAAGTCCTTCTACGACTATTATCCAGTCGTAAGTTTTTCTACGACTTGTAACTAGTCGTAAGTCTTACTACGACTATGTCATAGTCGTAGGTTCTTCTACGACCACTACCTGGTCGTAAGTCCTTCTTTTAGTCATATCTTTTGCATTAGGAATCCAAATCAATTGATTCTTGTTGCTAAATTCTTTATAAATTATACTCTTGCTATTGTGAAATTTTCAGAATTTTTGGAGAAAGTTTGCTGTTGAGTCTTTGGGTTTTCTTCGTTCTTATCGGTTCTTTTTCGCCTTCTCGTTAGGATCCGAAGAGCACATTGACAACATATTTGATCCTCCGCAACATCTTGACCCACAGCAAGTAGGCAAGCAGTTTGATCATAAATTTCCTATTACTTTCAAGTCTAATACTTTGTTTACAAATCATATGTATGCATGCTTTTGTGTCAAATTAATTTTCCCGATTAGAGGTAGTTATTCCTATTGCATTGTTGCCCTCAAATTGTTATCCCCTGCCACAACCATAGGTTATTAATATCGCTGGTGAATTAGAGCCCGGTGATTTAATTATGCTCTTTTATTGTCTTTTCGATGTCACGCTTAGAAATGCTTAGATGTCGGTAGTATTGGGCAGTCATCGACTTAGTCGGTGATCTTGATCACACAAATATCATTATTACTTCATTATGTCCGGCACTTTGTGCTTTGTTAATTAATTTTGTAAAGTCAAAAACTGAAAATAAAACTGTTTCGACTTGGCCACAATGGTATGTTGGTGTGATCTGTTGGTGTGAATGGAATGGTGCCTAGGTCATCAAGGACCGAGTTACTTGTGTCACTAAGCCAAGCGCTTATGCGTGCTAACCACGCGAGAGGGATATGGGACCTCTCTTGACTTAGTACTTTGGCGTGTGTTATCTCCGAGTCGCAGGAGGGGGTTGTGTGTGTGTGTGAAACATGATATGTGTTCTTGTGTTGGGTGTGCGGTGGTGGAGATTCCGGGTAGGCTCTCCACCTCGAGGAGCATTGTAGTTGTCCAAGGCTTTACCTGCGACGGGTAGTTGACCGAGGCTTTACAATGACTCCGACACAACGTATGGGTTTCTATCCATACGGGCGGCTCGTGGGTAATACACAATATTGGAAATATCTCGTAGGACTTAGCCGTGCCGGCATACCTAAGGAAGTGTGCTTAATAGCTTGGCAAAAGGCGATGCAGGCGTGTGGGTACATTGGTACACCCCTGCAGGGATAAAACTATTCGAATAGCCTCGTCCTAGGTTATGGACATGCTTGGTAAGGTCGTGCAAGAACTAGACTTCAACCTTTTAAATTAAAATTTGACATGGGTGGTATGAATGGGTAATTCATGCTATTGTTGTGGTGACTAATGGGTTGGCCACTTCCAGGATTGTTGTTGTCATCTATCTACTGTTATATTGTTGTTATTTACGATTATTTGAACATTAAAAACAGATTTGTTAACTTGCTTTTAAATATACTACATTATTGCAAATGAAAACTTGCTTTATGCTAAAGGTAAAACATACAGCCTCCACTCAAAAAGCTTGCATGTAGCATATGTGCAGGTCTGTTACTCTACACGTAAGTCTTGCGAGTACATTTCAAGTACTCACCCGGCTTTGCTGGGCTCTTTGTTGCAGGGAACGAAGGTGAGCCCCAAGGGCTTCACTTTTGTGAAATGTGCTGTGGATTCGACGACTAGCTTAGCGGTCCGGTCGGTTGCCTTGTGGGTTAAAGGCACACTGATTGGCTCTTTTGGTTTATGGCCATCTTATGGCACTTTTGCTTCCGCTATTCAATTTCTATATGTATATGTCATTTGGCCGGTCGGCCTTCCTTTTGTAATAACTATCCTTTATTTATGTTATCTTCTGGTTGTTGCTTTGCTTCGGTTCTATGTGAATGAATGGAACTGATACATGAATTTTGTAAAGAGGTGTGTATACTGCATTCTGGGAAGTATACATGTCTCGAAGACACGGGTTATTTCGTTTGTGATGCTAGGGTCAATTGGTGACTAAGCATTACAAGCCCAATAATCCGGGGTCCTCACATTGTTGCATCATGTATCTATACATAAGCAATGAGTTATGATATTTATCGGTATTGCGCGAATGTAGAACTTGATTGTACACACTTACAGTGTCCAGCATCGTAGAAGTGAGGCATCAAGGGCGTCGAGGTTGAATAGATCAAATAAGTCTTCGAAGCACATGACGATTGATGGGTTGAGTTATGCTTTAAAGTGACGAAGACCACTTTGATCCTATGTTGGTATAATTGATAGATCGGATTGTTTTAAAGATGCTCATGACATAGTATTTTTAGAGCTCATAAAGTTTTTGATATGTATTTACTCATTTAGTCCAAGTGAGAGATTTTTGGATTAATTTCCTATTATGTGGACTTAGATGAGTTTTAATACATATCAGCTATCATTGCTTTGGTTTGGTTCAAATATATGAAGTGATTAAATAATGTATTTATTAAGAGCCCGAATATCTATTAAAAAATATGGACTTAAATTTAAATTTGTGTAGAGACCTGTTTGGAATCTATTTCTAATTATGGGACGGGATAGAATTCTATACTAAAGACTATAAATAAGGGTCAGGTCCCATCAGCAAGGTAACTCATATCATACCATATATCTCCATCTGTAGTTGGAGTTTGTGGCTTACCTCTTACTGGGAAAGACCAAACACTAGGTAGATTGAGCATCTACACATCTACTGTTTCATATCAACCCTACGACAAGCAATGACATCGTCATCAGGTGTGCTTCCATGTTTTCAGATTTTATGGGTATTGCAATTACCACATATAAGATCCTATTTTTCGTTCTGATCATCTGGTATAGATCGGAATTTATCTAACATTACCTGCATAGTTTCCTGATTTACGTTGTAAAATTTTGAATTATGCGATTGTGTAGCCTACCGGTACGCCTACATCGGCAGACGTTGATCGTTGGCCGCGGTTGGAGGGTCGCCTGTCAGGCTTGGTGCTCATGTCGCCTGCGGCTTTGTTGGAGCATCAACGTTGCGTCTATTTCAGTACCTGGGCGTTGATGCGTTGCGTATGTTGCGTTGCATCCTAGTGTGAGGACATATATATCATCATGTTGTCGATCTGAAGGGTCAGAGAATCATCCTTTACTTATTGTATAAGTATAGTCATCTGAGGTTAATAAAGAGGGATGTTTGGTTTAGGATGTACTTTAATTAGCCCCTTGCTTAGAACTTAGAAGTAATACTAGCTAGCAGCTAGCACTCAGCTGGTTCCAGCCTGGAGAAAATGCACATGCATTTGGTTACACGGACACTTATGCTGATCATGCATTGGGCTATGGAATATGGATACGTATGTATCCACACACTTCCAAATCAGTGCTAGATAGTGCAGCGCATCACCATCAGTTAGACCAAGAATGCCAGATGTAACTGTGACTGCGTAATTACTTCTGCACTAGAGGTCGATGTAAAGAAGACACTGATGGTAGTTATGAATAGTGCTAAGAAAGGGATACCATCCATCGCCGAGATTGTTGTACGTAGCTCTTTGACGAGAGCAAGAGCAAAGTGACGATGGATGATGTAGAATAGCATCAGTGCATCACCTTCGATTATATATATATATACACACACACACACACACACTAACTTTGGGGTGAGCTCGAGTTAAGTTAATTTAGAAGTTGCACATTAAAAGTTGCGCACATATATAGACTAGGAAGCTAAGTTCTTGTAAACACGTTGACCAGATTTGGCATACATCGTTCAGTTCGCTAACAAAAATTTTACTAAGATTCCATGTACGATTGGAAACATGCATGGTTAAACCTGTCCGTCCTACTGCTCTGCTGGCATGAGAAGGATCGTGCTTCAAAGGAACAGAAAGCGCACACTTGGTTTTTTTGGGGGTGTTGCATGTTAGTATGATCGAGCCAGTGCATGCGTTGTTCGTCGTGTGATTGTGCCATTCATGTTGGATGCCACTGGTTGCTGTGTGGCTGAAGGCGACGACTGACGAGATAATGATGAGATGGGGTGGGGTGGTAGGAGGCGAGTAGTGGCGCCGACCGCAGCCGACATTCCTTTCTCGAGTCCCCAACCAACGGATCGGATCGGAATCGGAATCGGAATCGGATGCCTTCTCTTCTTTTCATTCATCTCCTCCCTCCACAAGCCAAGAACAATTAATAGTCCCGTAGGATCAAGTTTACTATTAACAAAGCATTGTTTTCTTCTTTTAAGGCCACTTACATCTCCAATCTCAAAGAAAAACAGAGTGCTAATTAGAACAGGTACAACAAAGATCTTCTTTCTCTCTACACCTGCTCTTCTCATGGAATTAATACATTGTGAGATATCATCACTCCGGTGGTAACGTACATGTATAGGAACATTATTTGCGTGCATGCTAGATTCTCAACAAAAGAAATAAACGTTAGAATTAAGTAGCTAGTTAAGTGATGAGAATTGTGCTTCTCATTTGCATTGAAAAATAATGTGAAATTAGGATCATATGGTCTTTGCAGCCAAGTTGTTCATGATATATGTGCTAGTCTGACTTGTGACGACAGCTTAAGGACAAGGACAAGCTTTCTTAATTTAGGAGGCCGCCAAATTAGCACTGAATATACATTGTGTGTCGGTTGCATATATTAATTACATGTGCATGGGAGATAAAAATGCTTGGTAAGCGAGTACTGAGTTTGGATAGAAAAATGGAATTCAACTTCAGATTAAGGTGGCCACTCCATTTTTTGAATTTATGTTTTAATATAGAAATTAATTAAGGATATTTCATCTGGTATACTTTAATTCAGCTCTCAAAATGGTAATTACCTTTAGATACATAGGCAACCTAGACTCTTTTCCATCTTCATGAATAATGGCCAACAATAACAAAGCAATGATAGAAAGTGCAAAGAGACAAGAACATAATACTTAACCAAGCACACACAACTCAATGCTGGGATGACCATGTAACCCTGCCCAAAATTGGTAGACAGGGCATCCTTCTCCAGGAAGCAAAGCTACAGACAGCAGTCAAGATCAAAATCCCAGAGGAGAGGGCCTTTAAGAAAAGGCTGGTTAGTAGCTATCCCTCTCTTTCTCTCTCTCGAGACTCCTAGAAGACTATGATCTTATAATATACCACACACTAACCACCGCTACTACGCCAAGAACAAGACACATGCATATGCTCCCCCCCCCCCCCAATTTCGTAACTGAATTGCCCATCCTATTCATAGATCTGGTGCCCAGTACTGGGTGGCCAATTCTTCATTTTATTTTTGCCCTGTTTTTTCTAGGGCATCTTTGTTTCATCATTAGGCCATGGAGTTGGCATTCCATGTGATGCCTGCAAGCATCCAATTATACATGTGTGGCATGCATGAGGGAGTAGCTTAGGGATGCGTGTGAGATTCTTGGAAGCAGGAACCAATGCTGGTTTGGGCCATCCATTTTTTGCTTGCAAGATGAGGATGATGCATCACTCCCCCTCTAAAGCTCTTGTCTAGTAGATTTGGCTGTCCTCTAATTAGTGTACTTTTATAATTAAAAAAACGCATTATGAGTGTATGCGTGGTTTGTTTTCCACACTATTCTAAAGCCCATCCGATAGTGAAAATTAAATTATTGTTAACATGGCACCTAATGCTGCCCTTGCTTCGATATTTCTACAGTAAGAAATATTCAAATATTTGCTGTTCTACCGACCAAATTGACAACAATCATATTTTTGTTGTAGTTTGATGACTTATTCAAGGTAAGTGAAACTTTTTTACAACCATTTTCTACATCTGTATTTCTAAGTCAATAGAAACCAAACGGTACACGGAACCGTAAAGAGTTATTGTTTAGAACCCGCTATATATACATGTAAGTCATGGTAAGTTAACAAATCTATCGAGACCATTTTTATATCCGTGGCACTACTACAAAAGAGCTATATTGAACGTCTCATCACAGACGATTCTTTAGAACCGTCAATGTTATAATTATCATAGACGATTTTACAAGCACGTCCATCCAACACTACTACAGAAAATATCATCACAGACGGTTCTAAACCGTCATCATATCTGATTTCTAAACGGATTTGTGGGTGGTGATCGGTCATGCTTTTAGAACCGTCCGTGATAGATTTTTGTATTACAAAAAAAATAATTTTGAGCCAAACCAAATCAATTGTTGGACAGTAGTTTCCATATGCAACCTCTAGCAAGACAACTAAAATCCAATTAAAATTCTGATCGCAAACACATTATAGGAAAGGGAAACGAAAAGGTTTCACAACGTCCCATCCGAATGGAAAAAAGAATAAAGTTATAAATTTAAACTAGCTAGAAATCATCTATGCCTCCAAGCTCTGAAGAACTCATTGGTGTGACACCCGTTTTTCCAGCTCGCCAGCTCGCCCGACCTGCCTCTTTCTTTCCGCTCGTTTTTCTGCCGGCCTAACCCGGTTCTGCTTTTCCCTTTCTTTTCCCCGGCCTCGCGTCGCTCGCCCGTCTCCCTCTCTCCCTTATCTCTTCCTCAGCTGCGCCGTCCGCTCGTCTTCTCCCCTCCATCCCCTCAGTCGCTTCGCCTGGCCTCTTCGTCTCCCCCATTCCCCTCTCTCTCCCGTCTCGCCGCCTCCTCCGCATGCGCCGCCGCCACCGATTCCTTCCTCTCCTCCGGCTCGGCCCGGCCCGACTCCATTTCCCCCCAACCGCTCCTCTGCGCTGCCCCACCTCGGGTCGCCTCACCACCGACTCCTCTGCCACGCCGCCCCCACCAGCATGTCATCTCCACCGACTCCGCCAGGCCGCCACTCCGTCGCCATCCCGCCTGACGTCGGCGCCGTCCTCTCCATCCTCGCTACATGACTCCGCCCGGTCCGAGCAAGCAAAGCCCCGGTCCAAGCCATGCGCCGCCCGGTGCGTCGCCTCTCCGGTCAGCGCCAGCGTCCCGTCGTCCTCGCAGGCATGGGCCGCCACTCCGTCGCCCATACCGGCTCCGCCGTCGCCCATGCCGCCGACGTCATCCTCTCCACCGGATCCCCTCTTTCTCGGGCAATAAAGGGCACGACGCTCCCTCTACCTCTCCCTGCCTCTCCTTCCCCCCAGGTAAGTGCTCCCAAGAGGCCCCGATCCATCCTTCTCCCCCTCCGGCCGAAGGTTCTCCCTTCCGCCGGCCGCCCTCACCATCGCCTCGGTCCGAGCACCGGCATCAGGAGCCCCGCGGTGACGTCCCCGACCCACGGTTGCTGCACCTCGCCTCCCCGGGACTACCGTCACTGAGCTTCCCTCCCCGCGCCGACCCAGCTCCTAGCGCTCGGTTAGCTCCCCACCTCCTCCCTTCCTCTCCCCTCTCTCCGGTCCTCGCTGTCACCTTGGTGTGGCCGCCAAGCCCGATCGCCCGGCTACCACCATTCCCTATCTTGTGCCGCCCCAGCCCCGGCTCCACCACCCCTGACCCTCTCGCATCTCCAGCATCCCATTTCGGCCGACCCAGGTTGCCCCTTCGGCCATAAATCGCCTTCAACTGCCACCACTTGAGCCCCTGCTCCTTCCCCCTTCTCCCTCTCTGTGAGCCATCCCAACTCCCCCTGCCGATTGCTCTCACTGTGGCCGAACCTCCCCTCGGTAGCAGTGGCATGTGATTGGTGTAATCTGCCATTTGTAGAAGATCATGTATATAATGAATCATATGTGATTGTCTTTGATTGTTGATTATTGATCAATAGTTGTTGTCAGTAAATTGATTTGCTGTGATCATTTCTTCTGCGGTTCCTAGGAAAGTTGTAGCAGTGATCAACATTCATGGAGGCATATCAATGTTTGATTGTGAATTGTTGTTGATATTTTGGTTTGTTGTCTGTGATTAGTACTTCCCCAGTTCAGTGTATTGTTAAGGGATCATTAGTAATTGTCGCTTTGAGTGTTGTTCAGCAGTAGGCTTTGTATTGATCTGGCTTTTGTATTTGGTGCATTAGGTCATTAGTCGCTAGCCTGTCAATTGAGTTGTTGTGTCGTAGAAGTTGGGATTAATTGTTATTCATCTATTTCGATTGTCAACGTTTGATTCGTAGTGGCTTCCCCAGATCGTAGCGGTAGCATTAAGGTTGCAATTGATCCGACAATTGAGAATGTTGCAATAGGATAGTAGGATGTTTTGATGATAATAAATTGATTATTGATTAATTGTCTATGGTTACGGATCATCAGTATAAGTGTTTTGGCAGTAATTTAAATGATTGGTTGTGATCCTGATTATTAGGGATAGCTTTAATCTTCAGTAGCAGTATTGTCTATTGGATTTGTTAATCAATTGTTAGCTGTTGGTTAGTGTTTCGTCAGTAGGTCAATGATAGTTGGAAGTAATGGTATTTGGTGAAAGCTGGAAGTATTGATTTGATTGCTTTATCAATCCGTATGGTTTGGCAATGATTAGTAATCTGGCCATTGTATAGTTGGTAGTAGAATCGGTATTTTGTTATAGCAGTAGATCATAGTAGTAAGTTGAGTAGCTAGCTTTTGAATCGATGAGTATTATCTGGCAGCTGAGATTGGGATTGAATTGCCATTGGATTGTGTGTCGACCGGGTACCCTATATTTGGTTTAGAACCTATAGTTAAGTTGCTTTGTCGCCTGTAGTGGTACAGTATTACAGTCTTCCAAATCCGCAGTAGAGCATTCCGGCAAAAGCTCCTTTGACCTTAACCTCCTTTGTATCCTCCCTCCGGGCAGAAATTCTCTGTCATTCCTCCTTTCGCCCAACTGGACGTTTGGCTCTGTCAAACCTTCCAGTGTCGCCCAAACCCTTCTCTCAAGCTCGTCCTCCGCAATCTTTCTGAGGCCCTTGTGTTTTATTTGGTCTCTTGGATTCTTTGGATTTATTTGGTTTTTCAATCGTTATTGCGTAATTAGAAATCGAAGTCCAGAAGGAACGACAACTCAAGCAAATCCAAGATCCCAGCAAGGATGCCGACCAAGACTTCGAACCTCTGTCTAATCAGTCTTTGAGTAAGATCAAGGCCACGGTAAAAATAGCCCAGGCAAGTCAACACTTTGATCATGTTGATCCTACATTTTATGCAAATTATATTCATTTAAAATATCAAATTGCATGCTTTAATTTCTATGCAAATGTATGTCAAACACTCTAAGCTAGTTAAATGCCTACTTGATGATTAAATAATTATTATACTATTTTCTTGAAAATTGAATTCCCAATATCCTTGTCACCCTAGTAAATATCTGGTAACATACTAGTTATAGGTCATACTTAAACACCATGCTAGACTTGTTTAAGTACCGGGGTATTTCTACCCCAAATCATCATCATTTAATCATAACAATTGTTTTGGGCGGTCATTTTGGGAGAATGACTGGACTGGTTGGATAATTTGTTTTATACTTCTCCAAAACCCTAAAACTTGCTAATACTACATCTAGACGGATGGAGCGAATGGTGGGTGCCGTCGTGCACGAGAGCGATTAGTATGTGGTATGAACCGTTCGGATGGATTAAGGACTTAATCTTGTAATGACCTCCCATGTAAAACAAGTACAACCACAAGTCTGCAAAATGCAACTTGTCTTAGTAAATTTATCGGACCCTGAAAGTCATCTCACTGGTGGAGGAGAGAGGAGGTGCAGGCGTGAGCCGAGAAGGGACACCGAGGGTGAAGTCGCCAATTACGCTCGTCGTAGTGGTGAACATTTCGCACAACTTATGGGGGCAACCCCATATGGGTGAGATGATGGAAAGGGCGAGGTAGATTGAAAGGTTACTGTGATGATCGCTCAACTACATGACTACGGAATCATGTGGGGCAACGAGTATGATTGTCTCTTGTGGGTAAAGTGTACAACCTCTGCGGAGTTAAAACTGTTTAAACAGCCGCGCCTACGGTCAAAGGCGGACATGGGAACTTAACTTGAGTTAGTCCTATTTCAAAAACCTTTGTGGGTGGCATGAAAACCAGGTCGGGTCCTGAGATTTGACTTTTCCCTGGATCATCGTATCTAGTGTTGTTAATGTATGGAGGTAGCTCCAATCAAAAGAAGCATGAGTTAGAATTTCCGACGGAGGAAACCTCTGCTGTTATTACTTATTGCACAATTAATCTCTTTAAAAATGCAATTTGCTTAAAATGCTAAGTGATAGGATTTTCTAATATGTATTTACAAATGTTGCTTTACGCAAATAAAAGAACCCGAGCCATCCTTGTTACACCTTGCATATATATTATTGCATCTGTGTGTGTTGGCTCGCGAGCACGGTAGTTGTGCTCATCCTTGCTCTTTCCCCAAACCCTCATAAACAGGAACCCTGGAGCTTTCAACTGCAACGAGGATCCAGAAGTCTGAAGACCCAGGAATCGTTGAAGCGTAGTTTAGTCCTTAGCTATTCTAGTCTCACCCCAGTCTAGCTGACTCCGTCGGTTCTTGTGTACCTCCTATATTGTTTGGGGTTTTCGGATAATATCGGGTGTACACGGGTTCCCCAGTCACTTGCGTGCGGTAAGATGTGCCCTCACCCCTTTGCTTCCGTTGTCGCTTCCGCTATATTTTGTAATGTATTCATTTGGCCTGTTCGGTTCTTAATTCGAACCGTCTGTGATGAGTATATCCTCACAGATGGTTTGTATTAAAAACCATCTGCGATTTTACCATGGCTTGGAATTTTCCTTACTCTTTGATTTTGTCATGGCTTAGAATTTTCCTTACTCTGTGATTTTACCATAGCTTGAAATTTTTCTTACTCTCTGATTTTACCATGGCTTGGAATTTTCCTTACTTCGCAGACGGTTCTTAATACAAACTGTCTGTGATATATCACAGACAGTTCTGAATATGAACCATCTGTGATATTAGCTCATCACAGATGGTTCTTAGTGTATCCAGTAAAAGAGACGGTCGAGCTGGTAAAACCGTATGTGATTACCATTAACACTGACAGTTTTAAAAAATCGTATATCATGAGCCATCACTACTACAGAACATGCTATACTAGACACCCCATCACAGACGGTTCAAAAGGAACCGCGTGATAAATATCACTGCAGCGGTTCTTCGTTAACCGTGCATGATATATAAATATCACGACGGTTCGTTTAACAAACCGTGCGTGATACTCTTTCATACACGGTTCGTTAAACGAACCGCGTGATAAGATATCACTGAGCGGTTCTTTAAAAGAACCGTGCTGTGATAGTTCTATATCACGCACGGTTCTTTTAAAGAACCGCTCGTGATATATCGAGATTATAAGTAGCGCCGCCGCGGTCCCCATTTCTATGAAATCCATTTGAACCGCCGCCACGCTCTCTGCTGCTGCGTCCGTGCCGACAGTCCCATTTCTATTAAATCCATTTGAACCGCCGCCACCCTCCTCTGCTGCGTCCTCCCCATTTTGAGTGTTACTGTACCTCCTCCTCTCCCATTTTGAGTATACCCCGCCTCCTCCTCCCCGCCCATTGCGGCATCTGACCGCCTCCTCCCACATTGCGCCACTTTGGAGAGAAGGGTAACGATCGATCTGTAACCCTTTATATTTGCTATAGAGTACTCACTAATGTGTTTGGTCATTATAAAGGGTACTTGCGGTTTATTAATATAGAGTACTCACTAATGTGTAGATGGACCAAGCTGGATGTACATTGAGAACCGTGTGAGTGAAGAGTATATTAATGGCGTGTTTGCTTTTAGAAGAGCCGCAAGCGGGATATGTTGAAGAAGGGATAAAATATATGTCTTGTCCATGCATTGATTGCGTTAATATGAAAATGTTTAACAACCCGCGCAGATCGAAGCTCACTTAATCGAAGAGGTTTCAAAAAGGATATACATGTTGGAGCGATCCACGGTGAAGAGCGATTATACTGGAAGTCAAGAATGACGACATCGCCGAGGAAGTCAACGATATGCGGGGTATGGAATGTGCTTTTGATGAGGATAGATCGCATGATGACAATCGGATCGGATGCTACGCGATGCGAGAAGGAACTACGGTGAGAGAGAGTTTTGTAAATTCGAGGGCTTAATGGAGGACTCGGGAAACCTTTGTTCCACGGCCGCAAGCGGAATACACAAGGTTGTCAACCGTGCTTGAACCGCTGAAATTGAAGGCAAGCAATGGTTGGTCCGACAAGAGTTTTACGGCGTTGTTAGGTCTCTTAGTGACATTCTTAGAGAGAAACGTGTTGCCCAAAGACGACCTACCAAGCTAAGAAGGTTCTTTGTCCGTTGGGAATGGAAGTAGAAAGAATACATGCATGTCCGAACGATTGTATCCTCTACAGTAAAGAGTATGCAGACATGCATGCATGTCCGTGTCAGAGCATCCCGATACAAGCGGAAGAATCTTGCTAAGGCGAAGCAAGGACCTCTGCTAAGATGTTGTGGTATCGCTGTGATCCCACGTTTGAAGCGTTTATTTGCGAACCGAAAGGAGGCAAGATTGATGCGTTGGCACTCGGAGGAGCGTAAGAAAGATGGGAAGCTCGGACACCTGCCGATTCTCGCGATGGAGAAACTTCGATCGGAGCTTGAAGAGTTCAATCGGAACCGAGGAACATAAGGTTAGGGTTGAGTACGGATGGAATGAATCCTTTCGGTAACATGAGCGTGAGCATAGCACTGCCCGTGAATCTATGTATGTACAACCTTCCTCCTTGGCCGTGTATGAAGCGGAAATACATTTTGATGACACTACTTATCCAAGGGCGAAGCAACACAGGAATGATATTGATGTGTACCTAGCACCATTCTTTGGAAGATCTTGTGACACCGTGGAGCGAAGGGGCAGGTATGGGATGCGTATAAGCGAGAGAACTTCACTTTACGCGCCATGTTGTTCTCGCACCATCAATGATTTTCCCGCCCTTGGTAACCTATCGAGCTTGATACAAAAGGAGCCAAAGCTCATTCCGCACCGCTTAGATGCTACGGAGAGTGTATGGCTGAACAACTCGCGCAAAACTGTGTATATGCGTCACCGTAGGTTCCTTCCGAGGAGTCACCCATACCGCAAGATGAAGAAACAATTCGACGGAAATAAGGAAGACGGTTCGACTTCAAGGGCTTTTAGTGGGAAAGAGGTCTATGATATGGTTAAGGATATCGATGTTGTGCTTGGAAAGGGCGTAAATTAAAAACCCGTGAGAAGAACATCCGAAGAAGCGGTCAATTTTTGGGACTTGCCTTATTGGGAGTACTTAGAAGTTCGCCATTTGCATCGACGTTATGCGTAGAGAAGAATGTATGTGATAGCTTGATTGGTCTCTTCTTTGAACATTAGTGGCAAAACAAAGGATGGTGTTAACGCGGCGTGACTTGGTCGATATGAACATAAGGACCGAGTTAGCACCGAAAGAGACCGATCTACAGACGAACGTACCTTCCCCGACTTGCTACACTCTGCCCAAGGCCGAGAGAAATGAATCGTGCGAGCTTGCGGTGTGAAAGTCCCGTCTGGTTACTCCGCTAACTTTAAGAAACTTGTTTCTATGCTAGATTTGAAATTAATTGGTATGAAGTCGCATGATTGTCGTGTCTTGATGACACAAATGCTTCTGTTGCAATTAGGAGTATCTTGCCGAACAAGGTCCGAGTGGCAATCTTGAGGTCGTGTTATTTCTTCAACTCAATTGCTCGAAGGTCATCGATCCCCAAGGACTAGATGCTCTGCAGCCGAGGTAGTGACGACTCGTGTCATCTTGAGATGTATTTCCCTCCGTCATTTTTCGATATCATGGTCCATCTCATTGTTCACCTTGTGAAAGAGATAAAGATATCGGACCTGTGTTTCTCGTCATATGTACCCGTTCGAGAGGTACATGGGAATTCTCAAGTCCTACGCACGGAATCGATCTCGACCGAGGGCGGCATCATCGAAGGTTATGCAGCGGAAGAGGTCATTGAGTTCTGCGTTGACTACATGGCTCGGTGGATCCGATTGGTGTGCCTCTATCTCGTCATGAGGGAGACGGATGGTATCGGGACCATAGGAAGGAAATCAATCACTCCCGATCCGATCGCACGCTCAAGCCCATTTCACGGTCTTGCAACACATGACCCAAGTGTCCCCGTACATCGACGAGCACAAAGACATGGTACGCCAGAGAATCCGCACCGGTCGGAGGTTTGGATCACCGAGAGCACAACCGTCGGTTCAACGAATGGTTAAAGCGCGAATCACTCGGAGGTCATCAAGTGATGATACGTTGCTATGGTTGGCAAGAGGGCCTGATTTACAATTGTCACATGGCAAGGATCGACATAAATGGGTACACATTTTATACGGCATTTCAGATAGGAAGAGCACGGTCTGCGAGCAGCGGTGTCGCATAGATGCATTCGATCCGATAAATGAGGAGCTCGTACTATGGGAAAATAGAGGAGATATGGGAGATCGACTACGTGCTTTTCAAGATCCCCCTATTTCGGAGACGGCATCAGGCTCGAGGAAGAACCCAGTGAGGAAGCTAGCTATATGCGCGTCGATCATCATGAAGGGCTATATTTTAATTAAGAATTTACTCCATTGTAATTAACTAATTTATTCCATTGTCATGTGTTAATGTGTTATGGACTTATGATCTTTAAATTGATGACAATTGTCAAGTATTTAATTCCACTTGTACGAACTCGATACCTGTGAGACCCCGGTTTATCGGGCTTGTAATGCTTAACCATCCACTTGGTCCTAGCATCACAAATCAGATAATCCAAGACTCGAGACATGTATACTTCCCAGAATGCAGTATGCGAATTTGCAGTAATTTTCTGCTAATTTTCTAAGCATAGAAACAATTTCTATAGTAACTTTCTGCTAATTTTCTAAGCATATAAACAATTTACTCAAATAGTAACATATGAGTATGCGAATTTGCAGTAATTTTCTGCTAATTTTCTAAGCATAGAAACAATTTCCATAGCAGAAAAACAAATTCTAGTGATTAAATAAATCCTTTAATACTAAATAACAAAACCAGAACTCTTCTAGGGTTTAATTTGCAGGATTTCCATGTGTTAGAACAAAAATGTGTTAATTCTAAGGTCTAATCTAAAAGATTTTTGGCCCCAAGGACCTTAATGATATAAATTGAGGACCCCTTTGTAATTTCACAAAACACAGAGGGCTTATTTGCAAAATTCTAGTATGCCTGATGTGGAAACATCATAGACGGTTCACTCAAGAACCGTCTGTGATGTTTACGCATCGCTGACAGTTTCTCAAGAACCGCTGATGTTTAGCCAGATGAGCGGTTCTCGAGGGAACCGCCTCGTGATGTGGTGAACCGTCTGTGATGTTTCGCATCACGCGGTTTCTCAAGAACCGTCTGTGATGCCAGTATCACGAGGCGGTTCTCGAGGAACCGCTCAGTGATGTTTCCACATCACAGACGGTTCCCTCGAGAACCGTCTGTGATGCGTGTTGATTATATAAGGTTACGACACCGATAGGGTTTTGATCTAACCCTATCGGTGTCGTCCTCTGCGCCGCCTCCTCTCCGAACACCTCCCCGACCAGCGACGCCTCTTCCCCGACCGGCGCCTCCCGAGCCGGCCGCCTCCTCTCGAACACCTCCCGACCCGGCGCCCCTCCTCCCAGACCCGGCGCCTCCCGAGCCGGCCGCCTCCTCTCCGAACGCCTCCCGACTCCCAGCGCCTCCCGAGCCCGGCGCCTCCCGAGCCCGCCGCCTCTCGAACGCCTCCCAGGCCCGGCCGGTGCTTCTCGGTTGTCTTGTGCGGCATTAACCGTCCCTCGGCTTCATTCTCGAACGCCTCCCAGGCCCGGCGATGCTTCTCGGTTTTGATTACCACCGCTTGATGAGTATTGTGCCTTTGCTTTGCCTTGCTGGTACTTTATATACATATTTGCAGTGCTAGTTGATTCTCAATATCTGTTTTATTTCGATATCTGAAGAAATTGCATTTTGTACTGTGGGCTTTGGCTGGTTTGCTCAATGATGATAATGGTCAAATCTCGAGATTGAACCGATAATCATTTCATACTTGAGCTCTAGTGCGGGATGCGAGGTGTGCCAATAAGTTCTTTGGTAGTTTGGTCGGCTTGATCATGGGTGTTGATTGTAGCATTTAAAATATTTGATGTGCCCCAACCGATTGTGTTGTAACACCTATTTCTAGAAATCTGATGACATTGGTGAAACTTAAAAAGTCATTGGTAGTAGTATTTTCTTGATTGCATCTTTGTGGTTGTAGTGGTTCATTTTCAAGTGTTACATAGTCTCATCCATAGCATGTCTTCGGGGGTTCATTATGTATACATTTCTTTGGTAGCCGAGTTTTCAATACGATGCATTGGATATAGAATCTTGGAGATAGTTCAGTTTGTTCTAACATGTTATTTCGGTGTGGGTTGCATGTTCACTGGTTGTGTGTAACACATACATTATCTATTTTAAATAAAAGTATAATTCTTTCATTATTATAAGAATTGGAGAATTGGAGTATTGTTCGTGATCAACTGTTGGAGAATTGGAGTATTGTTCGTGATCAAACTTGATCTCTGGTTAATCATAATTTTATTGAGTGGTCTATTGGCTTTGCTATCTTTAGGCGAGTAGTTAAGCATTATTTAGAGCTCAAGTTGTGAATTTGTGTTGTTTAGTTCAATTTATGAAGATTATTGACAATGGGGTTGAGATGGCAAAGGCTAGTTCCTTTGCAACTCTCTCTCTGAGAGCACACTCCATAATCAATCATATGTACATTATGCTCCTTATGGTTGATCTCCTACATTAATGTTGGGCATAACATTGTATTTATCATCAACGTTCTCTTATATGGTGTAGATCCACGTTGGATTTGCTAATTAGGCAGCGTGTAGTATATTATAACGTATTTTGGTTGCGATTTGTTAGGATTTGGTGCTATTTTGGATTTGCACGTATCTAGATTTTTTCATGGATGCCAAGAGCGTGTGTAGAACTTCGGTGCTATTGTGATTAATGCCTTTTATGAAACAATTTTTGCATTGCTTGCCCACAAATGTCCTATGGTTCTGAGATCGGAATGCTTTTGTGGACATTCAAATATTGACTACTATCTTTAATATCATCTAGCGAGTACACTTGGCATGACTCACTTACGGATAGTGCATACTCGGTCTATGGATCAAAGCGAGTTAATTTTTAATATTTGAAGTACAAACTCAATCTTATATACTATGTAATAATTGCACGTAACTTATATAGATAGCAAGTAAGCGAGATGGCGAGGCACCGTCTTCGCGCCGTCATCGGCGTCACCAAATGCGTCTGGATCTCCGATCAAGGTGGTACGCAGCGAGAAGGCGAGGAATATCCAAATTGCCCTCGGGCCGCATGACGATCACGGAGGTCGGTGGCGTCGGGATCGCCGAGTCCCAAGAAAGCACCGCGAGATTCCGGACCGTCTGCGGGGTACTTGCAAGGGAACGGGTCCCCATCACCACCCCAACCTGGAAGTCTCTGACGGATGTACAGAGAGACCAGTTGTGGACTGAACTTTCTGCCTCGTTCACTTTCCTCGGCGGACCGTGCACGCGTGTGCGATGGCACGCCTCTTTGGCGATGTCCCAGCGTGGAGGACCTTCAAGAGCACGCTTGTCACGTGAGACGTGAACACGGGTCGGACGCCCTTCACGACGTATCAATTTTTGTCGCGGGATACATGGGACGCCCGTGCAGATGAAGACGACGGCTGAATTTCAGGAGCAAAGTGCGGCGCACAGAGCTATCCAGGCACAAAACACTCACCCCCACAGACTCGGCACCGCTGGGTACGCGGGTAAAGCCACGCAGTGGGCGGCGGAGGACGAGACTGCTGCACGACCGTTTGCTATGATCTCGGACGAGCGCGCTCGATCCTGGTTAAGAGCGAGGCATCAGCCACGTCTTCGGGCAACATCTCTCGACAAACCCGCAGACGAGGCAGTGTCTCAACGTCTCGTAAATTTCCGAACCACTTAATTGTTAATAAGTTCATAACTTCATGGTGTCTACAATAACATGATGTTCTCTTGCAGGAAGAATTGACTTCCGCATGTTCCCAAGGTTCCTTCGAAGTAGACAGGGAGAAGGATGTACTGTCTACGGCCCTGGGAAACAAGGAGCACCCGGGTCGCACGCGAGGAGTTGGGGTTTACGTACCTTGGAGGGATGGATTCCCACACAACTCCGACACGTATAGGAGTAGGAAGAGATCCAAGGACCAAGCCACGGCTCGGTTGGAACATGTGATTATTTCACAATTTCAAGAACAAATAACAAACTTGCAGAACCAAGTAAATCAACTCATGCGGCGCAAGCCGCCTCATTAATTTGGGAGCAAGTCCCGCTCGACATCAGATGGCGTCGCCCACACATAATTACGGACATGACGACGTGCAATTACCGATCGGCGGCATCGAGGTAATGTACATCTCGAGTGCTCCAAAGATAGACCTATAGGGCGCCTTAGCTAATTGTGTGCGCTTTTGTAGGAGCCGACGCCGCAAGCTCAAGTGAGGATAGTAGGGTCGATTCCTATTGAAGGTCGGGCGGGTATGGTGTATCCATACCGGGAAGGGGCGATCTGAAGACGGTGCCCGGTGGCGTAGGGTTACGCCAGGTGCGGTGGACATGGTCCATGACAATTTCATAGCCATCCTACCGAGATTCCTCCGAACGAAGAAATCGAACACTAGGGATGCCACGCACACTTTTATCCAAATGGCCCAAGAAGGACATCGACTTTGGACCCCGGTGACGCGATATCGAGAGGACCCTGCCTCTCCAATAGGACCCTCGTCGATGAGTCCGCCTCAACCAAAGCTTCGTAAGGCCGCCACATCGCTTCCGTCGAGAAGGCGACAAAGGGACAAGAAAAGCGTGTCACCATATCGGTCCACGAGGCGTCACACGGAAGACGCCCTCGGCCGCCTCGTTAGGAGAAATCGAAATCGAAGAACATTAAGGCACCTCCCAAACCCGTGAAATACTCCTCTAAGTCCGTTGGTCTCGCGCAGAAATAAAGAGCTCGGGAGTAGCTTGTCAAGCTTTGCATGATTGGTACTTGCGCAAGACCGGAGCGAAGGGGGTCATTGGAATCACCGTCGGATCACGGAGGGAGCATTTTCTCCACGAGCACAGCCACCGTCGTGGGCTTCGAAGACTTATTTGACTTATACAACCTAAGCGCCTCGGCGCTCACTTCTACGATCTTTGGACTTCGTAAGTGTGTGCAATCAATTTCTACACTCACGTGATACCGATAAATATCATAACTCATCGCTTATGTACGGATACATTATGAAATGTGCCCGTCGAATCAAAGAACCGGTGGGTTTCCTCGACCACACGTGGTCTCTCGAGCAAACAATCAACCAAGGCGCATCCTCGTCGAGAATTACATAAAATGGGATTGCTTGCTCGAGCGACGGGAGTACATAATGGTACCCTACAACCAGAAGTAAGTACTTCAATATTTGCTATACAAATTACGTTTCAACATAGGTTTATGACTATAGCGATATACACGAGTAGGTTCCACTGGATTCTTCTGATTCTTGTGCCAAAGAGGAACATGGTATTGTACCTTGATTCTCTACTCAACAAAAATCACGACTTCACCATTCTTAAAGAAATACTCGATGTGTATGTAGTCTTCCTCCGCACATAACTCTATTGTAGTCTTCCTTCGTTTTAAATGGATAAGGATAACTTTTTTGAATCATGTAGGGCGTTCATCGGCTATGTTGCCGAGGGAGGTTTATACAAGGGAACGACCGCCACACTGACTCACAGGATGCGATTTCCGGTACGCGCTACAACACAATAATCATATATCATACTCCGTAATATTGTGTCTCGAACTGACTGTACATATATATGTAATTCTATTTTTGCAAAGTCTTGACAAAAACGAGATCACCTATCGCATTCTCGTATGCCATCATATGCGACTATTGATTGCTTCTAGGACTGACGATCCCCGTGTTTGTCAATCTCGTAATAATTATCTCCTAATTATAAATTTAAATATATATGCTTACTACTTTACTCCTGCTAGAGCATGTGGCTTGAACATAGAGTTAAATGCACTCGAGATGGACCAGTCACGCACATTCGAGGGGAGCTCGTGGCTTCATCAAGGCGGACATAGTTAACACCAACGGAGAGTTTCACGCCGTCGACACGATGAACGACTCTCAAACAGATTGATTCAATATTGTAATTCACTTTGGTAGTTGTAATTCAATTTGTAACTCTAGCGACAATATATACTTGAAACATTCTTTTGTAATTGATTTTGAGTTAAATGATCACTTTGAGTTGTCAGCAATTATCTGTGACATGTTTCTACTTGCTAGTTTTCAGAGGGCATGGCTAGCAATTCCTGAGGCTAGCTGAAAATACGAAAAAATTTAATTAGGTTAAAGGACTTATCACGCAGCGGTTCTAACAACGAACGAAATGCGCGATCTCGATAATCTTCCTGAGACGGTTTGTAGTTGAAACCGTCTGTGATATTTCTTATCACAGACGGTTCCAACTACGAACCGTCTGTGATACTAAGAATCACAGACGGTTCGTGTCTGGAACCGTCTGTGATTATGTAGTATCACAGACGGTTCCAACGACGAACCGTCTGTGATACTAAGAATCACAGACGGTTCGTGGCTGGAACCGTCTGTGATAAGAGTTATCACGAGATGGTTTTCAACAAATGCGTGATAACCTTTATTATCTCGACATAACATTTGAGACGGTTCAAAAACCGTCTGTGATGACTGTTACGAACCGTCTGTGATGACCTTTTCTGTAGTAGTGCATCCAGTATTAACCTTTTCGTAGTAATGTAAGTTACCAGTGATGGCTAGAACTGTCTATGATACGTCATTATCACAAACGATTTTTAATAAGAATCGTCTGTGATAATCCACAAATAATTCTTACCAAGAATCGTCCGTGATAATTTTGAATCACAAACAGTTTCTGGTTAGAAGTGTCTGTGATATGTTCAATACATCGGCTGACGCGCGATGCGTCTCTTTGTCTCGCCCGCCGACGTTACGATGCGTCTATTTTTCTCGCGCACCGACGTTACGATGCATCTCTTCCTTCTTTTATAAGAATGATCATCGCACGCCATGGTGAGCATGCACGGTATTGAATACGTACGCAGCTAGCTATAGTATCGTTGCGTGGCATGGTGAGCACACGGAGCATGACGGCGAGGACCAAGGCGAGGAGGTCGGTGATCGACACCGCTCTTCCTCACGAGGTCATTGTCCACATCGTCGGCCTCGTGGCCGCGAGCTCTCCTCAACCCATAGTTGACATCTGCAACCTACAAGCAACGTATGTATTTATATACATATAAAAATATGTACTACTATTTGTGGCGGCAACCAATCCATGTATGCATACATGTTACTGTTTATATATGATTTTTTTAAAGAAACATTGTTAGTTTTAATCTTGTAGTTTTTTGATAAGTTCTTTTGTTTTTGGTAGTTCTGAAAGGAGTCAAAATTATGTTTTATTTTTGTTCAGAGTCGGTTTCTGAAGATGATACTATAGGGTATTATGATACTGTAGGGTATCATCCTAGTTAGCGGAAAGCTTCAGGTGTTCGTTTATGTTTCATAGACCAATAGAGAACCTGATTGTAATTCCCCTGAAAATCTATAAAAAGGAGAAAACTCGAAAAGTCATATCAGTTGATAGAGCGTAAAATAATCTTGTGTTGATTTCGTTTTGTGTCCAGTATCCAGTTCTGAACTGAAGGAGAAAGTCTCGGTTGTGTTTGTTCTGTTTGAAATATCGGCAAATTTAGTTTCGATAGAAACATCGATCTGGTTATTGTTTCAACAAATATGTCACTAATCTAACTAGCAACAACGATCTTAATTTGACCTTTTAATTTTATCTTATAGAGTAATTCTTGTATTAAGATTATAACGTTTTGAATTTTAGTTGCAAGGTCATGTACAAGGCGTCCAAGGAGAACGCCATGGGGAGGCATGTGGCGTTGGAGTGGTGTGTCTTTCTGTTTTTATTATTTATGATTTACTCTAGTGGTATGAATGCATCCGTGAAGCTTAATGTGGCTATAAAATTTTTGTAGAGAATACAATTGCAGTTCTAGACTTCTAGTAGCATATAATGACTAAAATCATGTGACAAGTTAATGCTGCTTTCTTAACAGCACATAAACAATGTCTGTGTAACTACTACAACACCTCTTCACCTGCCTGTCACCATTAATTTCACCTTTGTCTATGTAATCGTGTTCATACCGATCAAGTTCACCTCCCTTGCGTCCCAGGGTCCTACCATTCTATTCCTGATCTCTTCTCTATAAAATCTCCAAACAATGGCTGATTGTGCCTTTAAAACCAGCTTTATGTGTGTGTACATATAGATATAGATATAGTTCGTAGACCCTTGTTAGCTAACTCGAGGCCTAAGGATTCTACAAGCACTTGGAGTATTTGCTGTCGTGGCATGAAGCAAATCGCACACTACAGTGTGTCAGGTTCAATGAAGCAGGTTGTGGTTCACCTGTCACGTTTAGGATGAACGGCCAAGGAGCGAGTGAAGGATCTAGACCCGCCATTATGAGTTAATGGAATGTTTTGGTGATTAATGACAAATCCAAATATGAGACTAACTCTCTTGTCTAGTATTATTTTGTGTAGTCGCATTTGGATATAAAGGTGAAATTCAACGAGGTATGCAATCGTCATCTTAATCTTATATATTGTTGCATTCCTCGGATCCAAAATATAGGATGAACTCAACCATAAGTTTAACTTGAATATGTGCATATGATCTTATTACACATTTGTGTATGTACACATTTAGGGAGAGTTTATTCTATATTTTATGGTTTCATTAGAATTGATCCATATTCCGTTTTCCATATATATTAAGGATATTTACTTTGAAACATATCCTTTTGGGTATACAAAACTTGTGTAGTTTTGTATACTCATGTTTTGAGTATATAAAACTTGTGTAGTTTTTGTATACTCATGTTTTAAGTATATATAATTTGTGTAGTTCATATATACTCATGTTGTGTTTCAATTATCTTTATTCAATTTATATGCAATTGAAGTGATTATCATCAATTACCAAAAAGGGAAAGATTGAAGTATCTTGTCCCACCATTATGAGTTAGTGGTATGGTGTGGTAATTAATGATAATCATATTATGGAGCTAACATTTTTCATGAGTTGGATGTATAGGTTATGTTCTAGGGTGATAAAGACTTGGGATGATCATGAGTTGATCATCAAGTCAAGATCAAGTAAAGAATGCATCATGTGTTGATGCATATGAAGAGCTTGAAGAAATGGGAATCATCGTGTGTGTCAATGATGTTTAAAGAGAAGACCCATCCTGTGTTGATGGAGGTCTAATGAAGGATGCATCATGTGTTGATGCATATCAAGATCCGAGATGAAGAAATTATCATGTGTTGATGATGTTCAAGACAAGATCCCGAAGTGAAGAAGATCATCATGTGTTGATGATTGTCAAAGTTAAGGACCCGGACTTGAAGCGATAATGTGCGTCATCAAGCTTCAAGAAGATGCAAGGCAAAGGTATGACTATATAGCTAGGACTAAGGATGTGTTTCTAGTCTTTTACCGGTCTTAGAGTTTGGTTGTAAGATCAGATTGCTAGTATAGGTTACCGTACTATTAAGAGTGGTCTTAACTAATAGCATGAGTTAGTCATGTGTTGATAGCTCATTGTGTTTGCTCTAGCTCATCTATGCATGGAGCTATTATTTGCGAATGTGTTTTGCAAATAGCCGAGGCTCATGCATTTAATCTTTGTAGCATGGGACTATAGTTTACAAATGTGTTTTGAAAATAGTTGAAGTCCATGTACCTTAGCCTTGTGGCATGATGCTGTTATTTGCGAATGTGTTTTGCAAATAGTTGATGCTCATATTTGATTTCTTGTAGCATGTGACTTAAGTTTGCAAATGTGTTTTGCAAATGATGTAAGTACATGTACCTTATTCCTTGTGGTGAGTATTCTAAAGGTTGGCAAATATGTTTTGCAACTTGTTGAGAATATCATCTTTAAAACCATGTTAGACTTGCACTCAAATGGGTGAATGTGTTTTGCCATTTGAGCGAAGTGAAAAGTGCAAAGTCTCTGTGGCCTGGCGGTCAGACCGCCGGTATGGACCGGTCTGACCAATGCCAAACCGGTCGAACCGCCATGTCAAGGGCGGTCGGACCGGTGGCCTTTTGAATTGATTCTCTGTGCGGTAGTACCGCCGTTGATAATACGGTACTACGGGGTGTGGAAGTACCGGAGTTTTCACGGTACATTTATTCCAGAGAAGCACCTTTTGGAAATCTGCTGATTTTCCTCGAGCGGTTTGACCGCCCAACCTTGGCGGTTTGACCGATTTGGCGGTGGTTTGACCGGCCATTAGTTGTCGGTCCGACCGGCCGAGAGTCCAACGACTAGTTTTATAGCCGCTGGCGTATGGGTGGTCCGACCGGCCATTAGTTGGCCGTCAGACCGGCCCTTGTCAGATTCGAGGGAATCTTTCCCCCAACGGCTAGTTTTTGTGTGTGGGCTATAAATACTCATCTTGGCCGATTGTGAGTTGTTGTTGCTGATGCCTATACTCATTCCTTGAGCTAAGAGCAAGTCTCTCATCTCTTTTGTGCATGTGTTGCTCTTAGTGAGCTTAGAGAGCAAACCCTAAGTGCATGTGTTGCCTTAGGTAGTGGATTGTGTATCCACTTGAGCGTTGACACTTGATTAGTTCAAGTGAAAGTTGAGTCTTGTTACTCTTGGTGTTTGCCGACACCTAGACGGTGTGGAGGCGTCGTGTCCGGTGATCTTCTCAAGAAGCTTGTGAGAAGGTCCGGTGTGGTTATGAGTGGTTTGGTGCTCACCATCTCCGGAGTGGAGGAAGAGCAACCCTAGTGGAGCAAGATGTTGGTTCGTGTTGGAACTGGTCCAAGTGGTTGGACTTACCTTAGAGGTGTTGGCTTAATTAGTGGAGCCGGTCCAACGCAGTTGGGCTTACCTCAACGTGGATTAAGGGAGACCGGCAAGTCTACGAACACTACGGTAAAACATAATTGTGTCTATTGTGGTTTGATCTTCTTATACTTTACTTTGAGAAATTTACATTACGTGCTTTAATTGCTTATATATCTTTGTATGATTGCTCTCATTGAATTATATTCATATTGTTGGTGCACTTAGTCGAGCCTAGTTGATTTAGGTTTTTATTGTGCAAAACCAATTGTTATTAGCTTTCGCATTAGATATTGGTTTTAGCCAAAAGAATTTTAAAAACCGCCTATTCACCCCCCCTCTAGTCGGCCTCCTCGATCTTACAGCGAGCTAGCTAGCTGAATTCAGGCCTCAAGTTAGCTAACAAGGGACTACGAACTATTTATATACATATACATATACACACACATACATATATATATATATATATATGTATATGTATATGTATATGTGTGTATATATACACGGTTTTAAAGGCACAAGCAGTCACTGCTTGGAGATTTTATAGAGAAGAGATCATGAATGGAATGGTAGGACCCTAGGACGCAAGGGAGGGGAACTTGACTGGCATGAAAATAGTTACACAGATAAAGGTGAAATGAATGGCAAGAGACAAAGACTATCACAGGCGGATCCTTAGGACAAACCGTCTATGATACATCAACTATCACAGACGATTTCATCTACAAACTGTTTGTAATAGTCAACTATCATAGACGGTTCTGAGTTAAGAACCTTATGTGATAGTCTGCATCACAGACGGTTCGAAAAACCGTTTGTGATGACCTCGTATCATTACTAGCCCATAAACTCAGACGGCTCACGAAACTGTATGTGATGACATATTTGAACCGTCTGAGATGACGTTTTCTGCAGTAATATGATCCTAAGTAAATATAAACTAAATGACACAAGAAACATTTTTTTTATGGTTTATCATGTTGAAAACCCACCCACTCATTAAGAACACGCGCGTAGGAGTTTCAATTAAGGCATATAGACAGTGTACCCCCAGCATTTCCCAAGGACCAACAATATTCTAAACCCTTTACCCCTGCATTTCAAAATCACCCAATCTCAGGTGATGGCCCCAAACTGATTGTGATTTGCAATAAACAAACAAACATTCCCCTCCCGATCAAACAAGCAAACAAAGAACAAGTGACCGACATTCCCCTGGGATTCCGTGCCTGTTTTTTCACAATAAAAAACTATCCGTGCATGCAACTTGCACACAGGAACAAACCCTAAACAATCTAATCCGCACAACACATTCCCACGTAAACTAATGGCACGCGTAGGCGCCTCTCATGTTGTGTGTTTTCTTCCTTCTCGATCCCTACCTAATCTTTTGCTATATTTTGGCTGTCCATTAGTACCCAATGATTTTTATATTGCTTCTCACAGCGCATGCACACTGCCCCAGTACTGATCTAATCTCTGCCAGTGAAGAGAGAGGGAGAGAGAGAACATATACTAATTGTGTGAATAAAGAAAGGGGGGTTTAGTTCGATGATAGCAGAATGCCTTTGTAGGATTTGTGTATGGTGGTTGCGAGGAAGATCCACCTGTTCTTCACCTACACGCCATTCTTTTAGTCTGCTCCGGTTGGCCGCCAGGGACTCATCAGTCCTAGTGTATACTCCTACGTGCTCTGACATTCCGTAGGGCCCACACAGTAACCTCTCTCTCTCTCTCACAGATAGCTGGCTCAGGGCCGGCCATGCATGCCGTAGATGATTGGGTTTTCAGCGATGAAATTTGCTATCCACATAGGGGAAAAGTTCGCTAAGGTCGGCTATGTATTTGTGGCGCATTCTTATGGAAGTTTGTTAACAGAAAAGACTTGTCATATCTAGTTATGTATGGTTCTGAAAAGGAGATTGCCAGTTAATTAGTGGATAAACCTTAGAATGTATGTTAAGGTGGATTTTTTCAAAGCCACCGCGCGCAGACAATGGAGTATGCAAGGTAAACTGTAAGTCTATTGTACAGCAGTGATTGGTTTACATTTCTGAAGGTGCTAGCTAATAATAATTTATTAGCGAGTGACATACTTAGCTTCTAGATGTTCTATTCTTGCATAGGCAATGCTTTGGAAGATGGAGCTGTCTCTGATGGATGGCAAGAAGGGACTCGAGTAACTGCATAATGTGCTTCACGAGACATGACATTGGTTTTGACATTTTGTAATTTAGCTGCTGTTAACATTTCCTTTTACCTAAACTTTCAGAATTTACTGCGTCATAGTACGTAGTACGTACCGCCGAGGAA
The DNA here is from genome assembly GCA_036346395.1 of Hsuehochloa calcarea. NCBI lineage: Eukaryota > Viridiplantae > Streptophyta > Magnoliopsida > Poales > Poaceae > Hsuehochloa > Hsuehochloa calcarea. The sequence goes on from CM070606.1 coordinate 29,300,691, forward strand.
AGATATCGAGCACGGGGTTTCGATTCTTTGCCTCACTTGTAGGATATGTGCAGACTGGCATGAAAACCACCATTTGACTCGTGCTTCTATTTGTGGCGATATGAGTATATTGAACTATATATTTCACTGAATTATCTAATAGTTCAATCAATTAATATAAGATTACCTATTGTCATGTAGTAATTTTGTCGGGCCGGGTGAGTTCCCAATGGTGGGAGCGCGGGAGTATGTAGCTCACTGGCTCTTGACCTGGGTTCGATCTTTGGTAGGCGAGTGCGGAAAATATATCTGAAAACTTGACAAACTGTTTCCATGAAAATTTTGAGAAGAATTACCACCAGCATGAGAACATCTATCGCAGTCGATCGTCTGCAGTTATGTATCAACAGTTTGTAAGTAGTTCTCCTCGTACGACATAGGCTTGTCCATATATGCACGCAAGGCCTACAACGAAGGGTGCACCAAGCCAACATTTCTGCGACAAGAGCTAGCTATTCATTCAGGTTTTTTCGCAGTAGAAACACTACCATCAGAAAAACTTCCATCCAAGTATCACCATCCCTACGTACTTACAGTCTTTCCCTTCCATATCTGTGTTAGAATAACATAACCTCTAGTACATACACCTGCCTCTCTCTCTCTCTCTCTCTCTCTCTAAACATATCCCATGTATAATGTCCACCTGAGAGAGAGAGGGAGAGAGATATTCCAAGGAAACAAGCATGGCAGGGCCGGGGCAAAGGTTTTGTGTGATGTGAGAGAAGGAGAGAGAATAAAGCAAGTAGCTAGGGCATGCATGCATGTGCATATAGGCATGTGTGGCCCCATGCACTGGTGCATTCTGGCCATGGAGGGGCTATATGTGGGTGTCCAGTGGGGGTGGAGGGGCTATATATGTTCAAAATCAGTACACACAGTTGATCCCCACACGGTACCACTGATTGTCTAAATGCTGGCCATGGATGGATGGACGCGAGAGGGAGAGGCCTTCAAATTAATCTAGTTAAATCAAATGCCATCATGGCTAATGAGAGAATTATTAGCACCTTGACCATGATGACTTTGGAGGAACTAATCCACGTGCGTGCAGCCCCTTGTGAAGATCATCATGGCAAGGCAGTGCTTGCACTGTTGCAGCATGATTAAGCTGCTTTGATTAGCTAGCTCTGACATGCAATTTGACACCTCAACCTAATCAATTATTAATTAATCATGTGAGCCCATTGTATGTGTGTGTGATGTAACAGTACATGAATAGAATATTGTTCATGTTCGAATGATTCCTCTCTATTTTTGAACGGAGGAATTGGAAAACAAATCATGTTAGTAAAAAATCTAGTTGATTAGCATGCATCATACTATATATACTAGTGCAACATCGAAAACGGAGAGGCCATGTTTATAAGGAGTTTTAAAGGCAAACCCTCTCGTATCCAAAGTGTTGCCATGCACATAAACACATTTCTTTTAAACTAATAACTTGGTTGAACGAAAATGCTTGCCTTGAAGGTTCACTTTGACAATTACCATTCTTCTCTTTGATGCAGTCACGGAGCCACATGCTGAGCTGTGGGGTGATCCCCTTTTGTAAATTAGGAGAAGATAAGGCTAGGTCGCATGGCCACACGTACATCGATCGTCTCATGCTTGCAGCGCGCAGCGAAAATGCAACGGCCGGCCGGACTTATGCGACGCCGTATACATCACCAAGTTAACCGCATGCATGCATGCACGAATATATATTTATTTCTTGTGATACTAATTAAGTGATTTTTTATAGAAAGAACATGCATGTGTGCTTGTGTGAGAGGATTAAAGTGCAATGGAAATGGAACATTGGAATGGAAAGAGATGGACGGGAAGGAAGGAATAATCGATGTGGAATGGAGGGGGTCATAGCCAGGAAATACAGTAGTATAGAATACTTCAGTCTCTAGTTGGAGACCGAGATCGTTGTCGTTGCCCTGTCCATTGGAATATTGCTTGTTGCCTTCTTATGGCCCCGGCCAACCAGTCATAGTCTTGTGATTCTCTCTCTCTCTCTCTCTCTTATTCATCCACCCATGCGTGTCATACATACATACATACGAATACCTAGCTTGTTGGCACAATATGCACTGAAAACCAATTCTTTCACATGTAAAGGAACGATATATATTTCGTTCTCACTTGTCGCTTGGTTAGAGATCGAGCTGGCCACACATACTACAACTCGCGCCATGCCTAGCTAGGCGCATATATATATATATATATATATATATAGAGAGGTACGCTCTGGTGATATTCCGGGTTAAGTTTGCGAATCAGCTGTCTCCCAAGAGACATATTCTCCTTGTCTTCACGAGGACACGGGCCCCTGCAATAGCTAGCAGCTAGCTAGGAATCTATCTCTCATCCGTGCCCACCCACATCCAATCTAATTAACTACTCTATCTGAGCTAAGCTAATCGCCTAATTCTATCCATCGGCAGCCGGTGCGCGTGTGCGCGAAACAGACGCGAGCTAGTGGAGGTGGGTGGCGCCGTGGAGTGGAAGCCACTAGCGCGCGGTCGCGCCAGCGCACGCGGTTTTGACCAGCTCCATCCATCATCGTCCATCCATCGCGCGCGGCGCGCGCGACAAGCCAGTCGTGCGTCTCCGGCCGGCGGGTCGATCCCTCAGCGTCTGCGCCCGGCCGGCCACCTCCGGCTGTTGCCATCGCGACGGGATATCCTCGTCTCCGGCCTTCCTTTTCAGATTCGATTACACACAGAGTCGCCGTCGTGTTCCGCTGATCCTTTCCTTCCGAGCAAAGACACGGCAGAGATGCATGGCACCCATATCCATCGCCAGATCGATGTCACTGTTGACTAGTCGCTGCCGTGTAGCTAGGTGCGCAGCGCGTTCATGGCTGTCTTTTTGGTCGGAACAACGGGCGGCTCAGATCGACCTGCCCGATCGAGATGTATGCAGGGCAATTTCTGTCCATGGGAGTATAAATAAAATAAAGGCGATGAAATTGCACGGCAACAGATCGACTAGTGATCGGAACAGCGGATGGCACCTCGAGATTGACTTAGCTAGAGCCCCGTCAAGAGGGCATCTGTGTCCATGGAAGTATTTAAAGCATTGTACAAAAAGGCAGATCGGACCGTCAGTTAAACCAGAAAAGGCTGGAACCGGCGACCTAACCGGTTTGGTTCAGCTCACACTACTACAAAACAGGTAATAGAAGACGTCTCATCACAAACGATTCCCGACGGTTCTTCGTTAACCGTCTGTGATGAGTACCATTATCACAGACGGTTCGTACTCATCACAGACGGTTCTTTATACGAACCGTCTGTGAAGTATCATCAGTGATACGTTCATATTACAGACGGTTTTTACAATAACCGTCTGTGCTTGCTATACACTATAAATAGATGCTCCCGACAGGCCCCCCCTGATCATTCCATTTGAGGCGCCGCCGCCCTGCTGCTGTTGCTGCCTCCTCCCCCGTTGCGCCACCCTGCTGCTGCTGCCTCCTTCCATACACATTGCTGCCTATTCCGTTTTGAGCTGTCACCCCTGCTGCCTCCTCTCCCATTGCTGCACCTCTGCTGCCTCCTCCCACATTGCGCCACCTTGGAGAGAAGGGTAGCAATCTGTAACTCTTTATTTTTGCTCTAGACTAATCACTAATGTATAACGATCTGTAACCCTTTATATTTGCTATAGACTAATCACTAATGTGTTTGGTCATTATGAAGGTTCTTGCGGTTTATTAATATAATTTAACACTAATTAATTTGTTACGTGCGTATACGTATAGATGGACCGAAACTGGATGTACATTGAGAACCGTGTGAGTGAAAAGTATATTAATGGCGTGTTTGCTTTTAGAAGAGTCGCCGAGCAGGATATGTTGAAGAAGGGGATAAAATTTATGTACTGTTCATGCATTGATTGCGGTAATATGAAAATATTTAACAACGCGCAGATCGAAGCTCACTTAATACGAAAGGGTTTTAAAAAGGATATACAGGTTGGAGCAGTCACGGTGAAGAGCGTATTATACCGGAAGTCAGTAATGACGACATCACCGAGGAAGTCAACGATATGCAGGGTATGGAATGTGCTTTTGATGAGGATAGGTCGCATGATGACAATCTGGATCAGATGCTACGCGATGCAGAAGGGAACTACGGTGAGAGAGGGTTTTGTAAATTCGAGGGCTTAATGGAGGGCTTGGGGAAACCTTTGTTCCCTGGCTGCAAGCCGGAATATACAAGGTTGTCAACCGTGCTTGAACTGCTGAAATTGAAGGCAAGCAATAGTTGGTCCGACAAGAGTTTTATGGCGTTGTTAGGTCTCTTAGCTGACATCCTTCCGGAGAGAAACGTGTTGCTCGGCACGACCTACCAAGCTAAGAAGGTTCTTTGTCCATTGGGAATGGAAGTAGAAAGAATACATGCATGTCCGAACGATTGTACCCTCTACCGTAAAGAGTATGCAGACATACATGTATGTCCCGTGTGCAAAGCATCCCGATACAAGCGTAAGAATACTGCTAAGGCGAAGTAAGGACCTCCTGCTAAGATGTTGTGGTATCTGCCTGTGATCCCACGTTTGAAGCGTTTATTTGCGAATCGAAAGGAGGCAAGATTGATGCGTTAGCACTCGGAGGAGCGTAAGAAAGATGGGAAGCTCAGACACCCTGCTGATTATGCCCAGTGGAGAAATTTCGATCGGAGCTTCGAAGAGTCCGGTGCGAAGGTGAGGTCTCTTGACGGCGTGAGGTGGCGCGGACTCCCGGCGCCAGCGGGGCTTCATAGAGAGGGCCGAGGGCACCGCACGACAAGAGACCTCTCCACGATGCGGCCAGCCGGCGAGGAGCTGCTTCACGGAGGCGAGACTGCGGTCATGGGTGCTAGCGCACGCACTACTGGAGACGGCCTCTTTGCCGAGGGCCTCAAGCCCTAGGTAAAGGCCCATTAACCCTCGGCAAAGGCTTTGCCGAGGGCCGCCCTCGGCAAAGAGCTCTCGGGGAATTTTGAGTCGGCGAAGAGGGTCTTTGCCGAGGCCCTTTATCGGGCACTCGGCAAAGCTTTGCCGAGGGTCGGACCGCACTCGGCAAAAGAAAGCACTGCCACGCGCCGCGCCTCGGACGGAGCCTTTGCCGAGGGCCGTCTCCGGGGGCCCTCGGCAAAGAATTGTTATTTTTTTTTTTGAAAAATATTTGCCGAGGGCCTCCAACCATGGCCCTCGGCAAAGAATTTTTTTTTTTTTGAAATAATCTTTGCCGAGGGCCTCCAACCATGGCCCTCGGCAAAGAATTATTCTTTTTAAAAAATCTTTGCCGAGGGCTTCCATGAGCCCTCAAGAACGAAATTTTATTTATTTTTTAAAAAGTCTTTGCCGAGGGCCTCCAACCATGGCCCTCGGCAAAGAACTGGGTTCCAGAATTTTTCCAATGAATCTTTGCCGAGGGCCTTGGTCATTGCCCTCGGCAAAGAGGCAGAAATTTTAATTTTTTTTTTGTTTTTTGCATTCCATCGACACAAGCATTTTATATATATATCAACCATCACATATATATATATCACACAGAACCCATTTTCTCACAATATATCACAACCATAATTGTGAACCACAAATCACAATATATTACAACGACAAGTCACATGTTCATCATCATTCACAAATATATTACAACCACAATTCACATGTTTATTACGACAAGTTCATGAAATCCAAGCACAAGTCAGAACCATAAACCACAAATATTACAATAAAGTCCAACCACATCACCTAGCACTAGTCCTCATCAAGGTAGCCTATGAGACGGTGGTGAAGGAAAGCGGGATCACCCGGACGCACTCTGGGATGATTGGAACCCATGGACGAGGTCGCACAAAGGAGCAGAGATTGCATGTGAGTAATCCGGAAACAGCTTTGGAACTTAGAGATTGCATCTAGTAATCTAGAAATACAAAAAGATTAGACTCAATTGAAAATTTCGGCAGCACCTCCCCTGCACGGGGAGGTTTCCAAAACCTGCAAGAAACAACGGCACGAACGCCGACATCCACAACGGCACGAAGGCCGACATACATGCAAAGCACAAGTTTAAAAGTGAACTTTCATACTTACGGGAGTAGCTGCAGGAGTAGGAGGTGGAGTAGCTGAAAATCGCACAGTACACCCGATGCTTGCCCAAGACTTTGCATGATCACCATCATCTCCGCTTATCTCTTCATAGCGGCGCCGAACGCGACTCTTGGGCTGCAACAGGCGGTCAGATTCAGCGTTCGCTCTTGACTTTGCCTTTTGTTTCTTGCGGCTCGGCTGCAATATTTCACCCAATGTATCGATAATGCAAATCTAATTTAGGTGTGTAAATATCAACGTTGACGAGTAAAACAGAATTACCCAGAGTGCATGGACTGCTGCGATCTTTGGAGAAGGCCGTGTGCGTATGGGTGGATGGAGCTCGTGTTCGTGCTCGGATAAGCGTCGAGGAGGGAACAGTGGTGGAGTCGATGGCGCCGTCTCGCAATCCACACCGTCCGTGCTTCTTGCCTCCTCCGAGCCTCATGATCGCCTCTGCATCAATGGGCTCGGTCGCACATTGTAATCTTCCCATAGATCTCCCTTACCGAGGACGTGTACTCTTGGACTTTAGTGTACACGTCGGGTGAGTACACTGGGCGGGCAGCGGGTCGAAGGAGACAGAGGACGACGCCGCCCATGTGGGACATAGCCCACGCAGAGAACTCCGAGACCTCTCGCCGGGCGCTGACCTCCCCGAGAAAGACGGAAGATGGTGAGAAATCAAGCGCATTGAGCATCAAAATAAATGAAAGAAATCACTTACGTATGCTTGTTTGTATCCGGGAGGTCGCGTCGCCTTTGATGGTGAGTTGGACCTTGCCTCATCGTGACGCTATTCCACGCCTCTCGTGCGTGTCAACAAAGTCTGTGATAACCACTTGTCCACGATCATGGCCCAAAGACTCGGATCGATCGGCACCACCGAGGAATAACCTACAAGTCATCGAGTATTTGACATATAAGAAGATGAAATTGAACCTACTTAATATCAAAACGAATCATTATGAATGTTATTCGCCTACCTCAAGGTACTGGTCCCGGGTCAGCGTAATCAGTCTTGCTTGAGGCTTGGGGAGGGACCGCTTAAGTACCGACCTGTAGTAGTCTATGTGGGCTTGGACGCACCCATGGTGGTGCATGTCGGTGACGTACTTCCTACAAGCTGCGGCAGCCACCCGATTCGCTTGGGCCTCAAGTCCTTCTTCGGCCTTGAAAAATTTCTGCATACAAAACCGATGTATCCATTCATTATTTCAATAAAACATTTAACCAATGAATGAGATGTATTAAGCAATGTTGTGCGAGAGAAACTTACCCAAAACTCCTCCAATACCCGCTCCCGCATGTTGCGGTAAGTGTCATCCGTGACAGTGGCGTACTGTCCCGCTTGAGGCCGGCTCCCGCACCACCGCTCTTGGACGATTGCACAATGCCGGGTACCATTTCTGCACAAAACACCAAGGATGCTCATGGGTGCGTCTTGGAGTACTGACAAAACCAACAGTGCCTCGCACAAGTGATTAAGAAAATTTATCGTTTCTCTTATGATTTCCAACATATCTTATGAAGTAGTTGTGATAACATCTATAGTTACTTACCTCTTTGCCATAGGCCGAATCCCTGGGCGGTTGTGAGGAAGCGGAACCGGAGGGAGGCTCGCGGGACCTCGCTCGTAGGGAGTCCGGTAGTGGTACCCCTCCTCACCTCGAGCCCTCGCCTCCCTCACCCTCGGCGCCTCGCCTCCCTCGCCCATCTGCCGACCCCTCTCGTCCTCGACGAGGACATGGTGTGGCCGCCACGTGCTCCTCCTCTAGCACCTCGTCACGTGGCGAGGAGGAGACCGCCGCCTGCGCGGCTGCCGCCTCGGTCGCCCTCGTCACCTCCTGCGGCCGCCTCGACGACGACCCCTCACCTCGAAGGAGAGGCGGTCTCTCCCGTAAACCGAGGGCGTGTCACGGCGTGGACGTCGCCGCCATCTTTGTTCAATCACCGCAATCACAAAGAATGAACAAGACTAATCAGTACATATATTAGAAATAGATTCAAAATATATAAACAAAACACAAATTAAAAAAAACATAGTATTACATGTATTAGGAATAATCTTCATGATTGGGATCATAGGTCTCATCATCACTGTCAAAATTGTCCAAATGGGCAACACTATCCGAAGGTTCTATGTTGTCATCGTAGTCATTGCCTAGAAGTAATCGCTCAAGCATTGCTATGTCCTTGGCATTTACCACCACATCTCCATCGACCTCGCCATCAACCATTTCGTTGTCTACTTCCATTTCGATTGCTTCGGGTAAGACTATCTCAAACGTGCCTGGTAGCCCATCTTCTTGATAGAACTGTCCATCATATGTGTTTGCGTTGAAGTTGTAATCATCATCGTTTGGGGCGGTGTAGTTTACCATGTGGAGATACAGTGCACAATAGCCCAACCCTTAAGATCCTCTTTGTCTTGGTTGGCGTATCGAGTATAATACATCTTGCACGGCTGTTGAGCCACAATGTAGACATCTTTTCCAGGATAGATGGAATCTTCTCGAATCTCGACTAGCCCAAGATGAGGGGTTCGTCTCGTTGATCGAGGATTAAACCAGTGGCATTTGAACATGATAGGTTTAAGAGGTTTGTGATCTAGACGTCACATGTGGAGATGTCTGGGTTTAGGCATCCGACGTCACAACTTGCTCGAAACCTTCTCAATTTTTTACCACAGCCTACACATGCGATAACATGACACCTCGACAAGTTTCGTGATTTTTGGACTTCGTATGGATTTTATATAATTTAAAAACACTTTTCCGACAAGTTCCTCGTCATGTTACGTGAAGAAGATGCCCAAAATTTGATGCGAGTTCGTGGATAGGGACTCAACATACACCAAATACCATGAATAACATTTTTGGAATCACTAAATTGCATTATTCCATCCACCTGCAGTTCAAATTTGAAATATTCGAAAAAAATCAACGAAAAGAAATAAATTAGGGATATATATCAAAAAAAAGTCAAAATTGGCCCAAATTTTAAAATTGAGTTTTAAATAATGTATTATAGCACCACAAAAAAACTGGGTTCAAAAAACCAAAAAAAAAAATTCTTTGCCGAGGGTCTAGCCTGGCCCTCGGCAAAAGGGATCTTTGCCGAGGGCTTGGCCAATGGCCCTCGGCAAAGAAATTTTTTTTAAAAAAATTAAAAATCTTTGCCGAGTGCCTGACGGCGGGCACTCGGCAAAGACTGACGCCAGTGGCCGCCGTGACCCATCCGGCCATATTTGCCGAGGGCACATTTGCCGAGGGCTAGGCCCTCGGCAAAGATTTATTTTGCCGAGGGCCACTTTGCCGAGGGCCTATCTTTGCCGAGGGCTCCTGGGGCTGGCACTCGGCAAATAGAACCTTTGCCGAGTGCCCAAGGTATAGCCCTCGGCAAACCCAGAAGCTCTCGGCAAAGGATGGGTTTCCAGTAGTGACATGATGCTGGGAGCCTGGGACGCTGGTTCAGGCCTTCATTCCTTCACTGCTGATTCACATCGGCTTTAAGCCTTCAAGGTCCTTCACTGCTGCTGCATCAGCCCTTCACCAGTCCAACCTTGTCCTCGGCACGGCAGTCGGCTTTAAGGTAATTTGTTCATGAATCACGGCTGGGGATTCTTGTGGTTCATTGTTTTGAGTTTTGACCATGAGGCGTAGACTTCAGACATTTAGATCTGAGATTATTGTGGTTGCTTTGCTCCATATGTATGCTGGCATGAACCGATGTTCTTGTTCTTGGGCAGTCCCAAATTGGCAAGTTGTTGTTCCAATATTTGGCAAGTTGGCAAATCTGCTCCATGTATGCTCCAATATTTGCTGTTCTTTTTCTTGGGCAGTCACAAATTGGCAAATTATTGTTGATAAAGCTTGACACCTTTTATTATTATACATCAACAATTTTGTAGTAGGGTCACAATGTACCGGAATATTACATAATTTACATTAGCTTTGATGTTGGACTACCAATTGTCAAAACTGAATTTTTTACTATAATTATTAATATTATATTTGATAAATAAATATCATATTCGTATATGTAAAAACCGGCGGTTCGACCGGTGAACCGACGGTCGGACCAGTGAATCGGCTACTTGACCATTTCGATTGCTGGTCGGTTTTTCCTACTATGATTTAAAGAGGGCGAAATTGCACGGCAAACCTGCTGGTGTTGCTGTATAAAATCGTGGCTTACGGCGTTGTAGCGTACGTGTCCAAGATCAGCTAATCGGAACAACGGACTGCTCGGATCAACGATCCCGATCAATAGGGCGATATGCATTCACAAAAGTAAAGCCCTGAACATTCACCATCCGTCTTTCTTTGAGACCAATTGATCAAACAATCAATATAATCGATGGCTCAGACCAGCGCCTAGTTAACGGATGGCTCAGATTGACCAGACAGACCGAGATAGAGGGCAATTTCTGTCCATGGAAGAATGTATATAAACACGGTCAAAAATAGTACGGCCGTAGCAATGGACGGCATCTCAAGGTTGACTAACCTTGCCAAGAGAGGGCGATCTGTGTCCATGGGAGTATTAAAAGACGGTGAAACCACGCGGCAAACCGCTGGTTCGGCCATATAAAAATCATGACTCATATATTGTGTTGTGGCGTGTTCAAGGTCACCTGATCGGAACAATGGACGGACCAGATCGACAAGCCCGATCAATAGGACCATCAGCATCCACATGTTTACGAAACCTAGTTACGGACAAACAACTAAACCACCTTTAGAAGGCTTTTACCTATGTGGGCTCTAAATATAAGGATCCACATGTACAACTGGCATACAGATGAATAAAGATCACGGATCTCTTCTATACACATGTGTTCATTTTGCTCCTATTGTGTTCATGTAATTGTTCTTGTATGGATTTATCTACGAGTTAACAACATGACGACTACCGAAATCTCAACACGTTATCAGCACGAATGCTCTTCGTCGGTTCAATCGGGTATATCATTCTATATTGTTTGACAAATAGATCAATTTGTCCACGCCTTTGATCTTTGGATTTTTATCTATCTTTCCATAGTGTCGCGTGCAAATTGAAAATGGGAGGAACCGAAGCTTGTTCATGGCGATCTCTTTCCATAGCGATCTGGAACCAACACATTATCAGCACGAAGGTGTTGATACGCAGAAGTTGTCCTCAGGGGGAGCATATGCTAAAAGCTGGTCATCATACTTGAGATTTTTGAAAAACTTAGTCAAGCTTAGAAGATGTTGATACGATGATTACTGTTTAAATTCACCTTGAAGGTTTTACCACTTGACAATTTAGATCCAGTTGGTTGACAATGCAAAGATCATGAAGATCATGCATAAATCTAGATGATCATTACTAAATCCTAAAGATATGCTGACAATCTGTTAAATTTCTATAGTGCAAAATCCCATAATTGATTTATATTACTTTGTGCTGGCACAGGCATAAATCCTGATGATCATTACTAAAGCCTGAAGATATGCTGACAATATGTCAAATCTCTATAGTGCAAAATCCCATAATTGATTTATATTACTTTGTGTTGGCGTATCCATCTATTGGCGGTCATCTAAGCATACCTTGGTAGTTACTTCTACCAAATACTCAAAGATTATAGTACTATATGAAGCCCCATTTAAAGGTGTTTGGCTCAAACGTGTGATTAGCCATATCTAGAAATATTATGGTATTAATACCATTAATACCCCCTCAATTATCTATGAAGATAATGGTTCTTGTATTATGCCCATGCAAATGGGTTATATCAAGAGCAACGTCACGAAGCACACTACTCCTAAACTTTTCTTCCCTCATGAAATCCAGAAGAATATTGAGGCAAAGATCATACAAAGTCTTGTAAAAATCTAGTTGATTTATTCACTAAGTCTTTTTATGTATCCAGTTTCCAAAGATGCATTCATAGCATTGGAACAAGACGGTTTAAAGAGTTACAGTGATAAGAGAGAGTAAATTCCTATATCATAACCCTTATCAAATCCTAAGAATTTATCTAAAATCTTGATAATTAGATTCCGAAAATTAAACATTGTATTCTTTTCTTTAGTGAGTTTTCCTGAAGTTTTCTCACATGAAAGTTTTTATTGAGACAATAAGTGTAATGAAACTTACGAATATAATGTACTCTTTTTTTCTATTCTTTTTTTCAATGGGTTTTTGAAAGAGTTTTTGATGGGACATTTGCATATCATTGTCTATTGATTGTTATGAAACCTAGTTATCAGCAAACTACTAAACCGCACTTGGAGGGCTTTCACATATATGGACTATAAATATGATAACATCTATATACAAGACGCATATTGATGAATAAAGATAATGGATCTCCTCTGTACCCTTGTATTCATCTTGCTCCTACTTTGTTTATATAATTACTTTTATATAAATTGTTCTACAAATCAGCAACAACCAACGCCGAAATCTCAACACACGTAAGTAAAGCCGTACGACGAACGCCGAAATATCAGCACACGTAAGTAAAGCAACAAGCCTAAATGACACGGCCGCATGTCAATGTCACCGGCATTTCGGCCTAGCTACATCCACCCGTCTACTTCGAGACCGCTCGATCAAACAATCAATATAATCGACGGCTCAGACCAAAGCGGGAGGCTGGTTCAGGGAGCCGCACAGCAGCAGGCGCACTATATATCGACAACTAGGGGTGTCAAGTGTCAACCCATCGAATACTGTGGAATACTAATGGGACCAATCGAACGGTGGTCGTTTCTATATATTCGTATTTATATTTTCTAAATAAATATAAATATGAATTCAAATACAATCGAATGTTGTAATACATACGAATCGAATACGGATGCAAATATTAATCAGATGAAAAACTATATAAATTATATTTGTATCATATCGAGTAAGGTAACCGAATAACAATAATAATTTGTACTCGATTGACACAACTAGTACAGGGCGACCGTGTGCGTACGGGGCAAGGGCTGCGGTCGCTGGCTATATATCGAGTGACCAGTGACGAGCGGCGTACAAAATTACGTGGTACGCGCGGGCAGTCGGGCACTGTGCAGGTGTGCATTTGACAGCCTTGATGTAGACGGGAGAGCGTACCAAGTACGAGCGTACGTACGTACTGATCGATGTATGTCGTTCCAACGAAGCCAGGCCTTTTGCGCGTGAATTTCATGCATATGTTTCGGTTTGGCTGCTAGCTAACCGGCTGCGTGTCCCGGACGGTCCTATATACGTAGTGTCTCAGGCATATATAGAGAGAGAAAAGGCATACAGTAACATCCCCAAATTTGTAGTCAGAAATCCCAAGACTAAAAATGTAGGATTTTAAAAAAATTGTGCAACGATGCCCCCATTTGAATTTAAGGAGAGTTATTCGGAGTTTGCCGTATTTTGAAATTCTCAAAACCAATTGTTGAAGTACAAATTGGCTAAAGACAATAATTCCGAAGTTAATTTAAATGCATAATTTAATTCTAGAATACCAAACGAAAAATACAAATATGAATTTGAATTTAAATGCACAAGAAACAAAATAGGGAAATTTAAAACCCCAAAAGCAGTTTGGGCCTAAACCTAGTCGACCCAGTCCTTCTCTTTCTTTTTCTCTTTTCTTTTCTCTTCCTTTTCTTTCTTTCCCACGGGCCGGCCTGCCTTTTCCTTTCTTCTCTCTAGCCTGGACATGACCCACCCAACCTTTTCTTTCTGCCAGCCCAGCTGCCTGCCCCACCCTTTCTCCTTTCTCGATCCCGCGGCACATGTCGCCCAGTCACTGGCACAACATCGCCGCCACTGTCGCCACACCGCCGTTGTGCCAAACGTCATCACCACATCGCCGGCAAGTAGGCTGCCAACTCCTGTCCCTCGGCCACGCAAGCATCGCGCCCATGATGCTTTTTTTCTCTCGTGTCAGCTTCTGTCACCGCACAAGACTCGGCCGCCTTGACCGCCCTCCTCGTTGACGCTCCTACTTAAGTCGCATGCTGAGTCCACCCTCGCCCCCATTTCTTCCTCTTGCCTTCTTCTCCTCCATTCGAGCACTAGAGAGTGCGAGCAAGCAGCGAAGCCGCAAGCTCTGTTTTGGAAGTCGTTGTCGTCGTCGCCGCTATGCCCGTGTAAGCACCTAGGTGAGCCACCGCCTTTCCAATTCGGCATTTTGGGCCTGCAACGCCCCCCTCTAACTCGTGCTCACCTCCACTTGTCTTCTTCTCCACGAAATCGACGTCGTCCGCCCGTCTTCTTCCTCCCTGTCAACCGAGCCAACCGCGCCAACCCTTCAGGACCTTGGAGCCTTGTCCTCTGGCTTCACCTCGGCCTCCTCCGTCGGGTGCTCATCTTCTTCTTCTTTCCTTCCCACAGAAACGCCCAGAACAGCTCCGTCTTCTTCCACGGCGACGTCGACCCCGAGTTGTGTCACCTCCCTCCTCCACCACCAAACTTCATCACCGGGCACCCCAACGCTAGTAACCATGTCATCATGTGTTCTATTAGTAGGCGTAGCTAGTGTGCTGATCGATTAGGGCTGTAGAGTAGCATGGGGCCGTTGCACCGCAACCCCTTCGTCATCGGCGACGACCACCATGGATAGCCACACACAGAACGCAGATTGATTTTTGGAGTTTATTTGCTTTTTCTTTGAGCTCGGTTTGCTCTAATCATTTTTTCTGAAATTCAGAAATTCCTTGTTCCAAAAAATTTCCTTTGGGCTTAATTTCTTTTCCTTCCTGGGTTTTTCTCTTTTTCCTTGGCCCAATCCCTTTTCCCGCTTTTGCCTCGGCCCAACTAGCCGCAAATCACCTCCGCTCACCAGCCCACCTCCTTGCGCATGCGCTAGCACCAACCCAGCAAGCCGCCACCCTCCTCTCGCTATCGGGTGGACCTGTCCTGTCAGCCGCATGTCCTTCTTCCCGTGCCCGACTCTAGCTTGGTGTCCCGAAGCCGCCGTCGTCCCGAATGCAAACTCCCCCTTCCCGAGCCTATAAAATCACAACCACCGCCTCATCCGAAGACCCAAGCCGCAGGCCTTGATTTCGTCCTCGTGCACCGGATTTCGCCAAAGAAACCGAGCATCGCCGAAGCCTTCCTCGACGGATTCCACCATCGTCGTTGCATCTCCAACCGTGCCTCCTCCACCGTTGGATTCGAGCCTCTGTGTTCTGTACTACTACAAAAAGGCTAATACTGACCGCATCATTACAAACAGTTGATCAAAACCGTCTGTATTAAATACAATCACATACGGTTTTGGGTTATCGACTGTCTTTGTTACTAGCTACTCTAAAAACCGTATGTGAAGAGGTAATATCACAGACGGTTTATGTTAAAAACCGTCTGTGAAGTATCACAAATGATTCTGAATAAGAACTGTCTGTTATATTACTAAATATCACAGACGGTTTTCAACATGAACCATCTGTGACTTCCCGTCCTCACCACAGACGATTTGTATTAAAAACCGTCTGTGATAATCTTATTTATTGCAGACCCGACCCTCACATATCGATCTATCTTAAATTCCAACTCTGTTCTCGCTGCTATTGCTGGAGGTGGGGCTTTGAGGCGATTTAGTGAAAGGAGTCCGCGAATTTAGGAAGAGAGATCGTAGATCTAGCTTAGTAATTTGTTCTTAACTATCGATGGTTAGTAATTTATTCTTTGCATTATATTCTAGATCTAGCTTGGTAAAGAGAAAATTAAAGATGGTTTAGATTTGTAAAGAGAGAATTGAAGATGGTTTAGATCTAGCTTTTTATGTTGTTTTACAAGTGTTGGATTCTTGCCATATGAAGTTGGGTATGAGCTATCTATAATGTGTTTGTGATGAACAACCAAACTGTCGGGACCAAAAAAAAATACAATTTTGGACTCTCTGTATATTCTGCACTAGTTCAGGATCACACTAGTGCACACAATATCAACATAGATGAATATCGATCCACACAAGATGATTAATAGCATAAACTATTAATTTGAATAACAAATAAGGGTTTTGACATTATAGTAGAGTTTACATTTATTAGGCCTCGCAGGGCTAGTAATAATTAAATAAGCAACGGAACAAAATAAACTTCAGCAGAAACCCATCATTCACCACAGACAACCGACTGGGATCAAGACTTAACGATCAACACCTTCGTAGAACTCCTCCTCGAAGGCCGGCGAAGACTCCTCTACTTATGTTGATTGATTATAGCAAGCATGAGTACACAACCGTACTCGCAAGTCATACCACAAAATGTAATTTATAGATGATGGCTTAATTCAAAGGAATGATTTCTTTGGTTATTTTGCATAAAGCAATATTTACAATTGAATACAAATAATGGATTGAAAACATAACTTAAAATAAATAAATAGTGATTATTTAACAGTTGTTTTAACAAAGACACAAAGCATAATCAATTGGCAATGGCATTGTTGGTTTGCAAAATTATTTCACATAGCCATACGACTTAGATCCTGATGTGGTCCCATCATTTTGGACGTCAAAAGTTCTATTGAGTTGAAAATTCACATCTCAAATGTTTTATGAAAATCTAAGCCCTCAATGCTTTATTGTGAAATGCGGAGCCCAAGTTGTGAAGAATGTCCATTATCATGTCAACGACGACGTGACTATTTAAATAGATTGTTTAACACTGGGCAAGATGGAGGTTGTACACTTTAGGTTCCGATGGGATTCGGACAAGACACGATATAACCAATGTTCCATGTGTGTGTGGGTCCCAGTCCCAAAAGTGAAAATCATAACAAAACCTAGGGTTTGAAAACTTTATCTCAACAATTGATCATTTGCTCCCTTTGTGTTCTTCTCCTTTTGGATGATTTTGGTGCTTCCTTGATGTGCTATTTTATCTTGCTTGGATGTGTGGGGATACTCCTAGAGTCTTCAACCCATACTAGGGTTTGTGCACTTCTTTGTTAAATCCTTGAGAGCTATTTTTGATCCAAGGATCGTCGCTAGACACATAATGTTGGGTTTCATTGGTTGAATCAAAAGATCAAATTTCGTTTTGGATTTGGGTTGAGAAACCGCTAATAAATGTGATCTACCTAATAGTTTACACCTCCGCCCATCACTAAGCTCCTAACCTACAACATGAGTAGTCAATATCGATAATCTATAACTTTATCTCAACAACAGTCTTGATGTGCTTTACCGTCGTCAACCCATACACAAAGGCTTTGCTCGACACCAAGCACTAATAAATGTGATCTACCTAATAGGCATGTGGTCGATAATCTATAACTTACTAAGTCCCAATTAAGCTCAGTTTAATGGCGCACAAAGGTTCTTAATTGACCAATGTAAGACTTCTAATTTCTAACTATGCCACAAAGATTGTCATTCTCATTCACAAAGCTCCACCATGACACTTAGTATCCACCACTTGCCTTAGTCCAAATCCTTTCTCACCCTGTTGGTTAAGTGCAACATATGCTATCACAAAGTAATAACATATAGCACACAATTTTACACGAAATTCTATAGTTACTTAGTCAAATTTATAATTGCAACTCAAATGATAGTGAATGTCTCGTTGCATAGCTAAGCAATACTATTCGTCTAACCAACCCACGTTGGTGCTATGATAATACCAACTAATAATTAACCGAGCTAGGGTGACAAAAGATCATCGCATTACAATAAGCAAGGTGGATATAAACAATTAGGATTAATAACTACACCCAAAAGCATTTAAATAAATACTTAAAGTAGAATGCAGTACTTCGAATCAAAGTAGTTTTGAAAATTGAGTTCAACATGATCAAAGGTATAACTTGCCTTGGAATATATCTTGGTACTGGTCCTGGTCTTGGTGAACTCATTCTTCCTCGAAATTCCCCAAGTATCAATGTCTACTCACAAACGAAGTAAAAAAATAAAAAACAAAGAAAAAAATCTAAAAATTAAATAAAAATCTCATAAAAATAGAGCTTGAATTTAGGGATTTGAATGAGCTCAATCAGAGTTCGGATGAAGATGATATGGCTTCAGGAAGATATCAACCTACGAAAATACCAAAAAATGGATTTTCTGGATTTTTTGAATTGGTTTTCTACTGAAAAATTAGATTATGATGTCAGTTGACGTTAGCAAGGATTTTTTTTGAATTAAAATAAATCCAAGAAAAAGGCTCTGAGACTGACGTGTGGGACCCACGGTCTGTGGACCGAGTCCATAGAATTGGTTCATGGTCTATGGGCTTACTGGTTCACGAAACAGTGGATCTAGCAATGGGACCCACATGGCATAGACTAGGCTTATGGTAGATTGGGTTCACAAGATCTAGATTTGGGTTAGGGTTGCGAGGTGATACATAAGCACTGATGTGGCTGTGACTGGACATACAAGTGCGCCCACGAGTTGATGTGGCTGGTGAGGTGGCACAACACGTCAACAGGACGACGACGAGGCTTGGGTTCATCCGGCAACGGTGAACGGCAGTGGTTCACTGGTGGGGATGCACGCACTGGATAGAATAGGTTATTGTGCACATACTGGTACTGGTATTGGCACGGGAGGTCGTCGGAGTTGGCCGAAATTGGCGACGAAGTGACGGAGTAGGTGCCGCTATTGTCGGTGACGAACACCAGTGGCGTCTCGTGGTCGTGAAGGGGTGCTGGAGATACCTCTGGTGATAGCGAAGATGATGGCGTAGTCAACGACAACGTGGCGACAAAGACAACGACGCAATTTGAAGAAAACGAGCGGCGACGGTGGAACCCTAAAACTTCCAATGCGACGGCACTGGAGCTTGAGGGGTGCGACGGCTTGGGGTTTCGGGACCCATGGGTCCTATTTATAGGCCTCGGGTGCGTCAGATTTGGAAATCCCCAAATCGTGTTTGTTTTGCTCACAACATAGATTTTGAGTTTGAAGGAGATACGGAGTCTGATCTGGTTGGATTTGGACGCGGGGAGATAAGGGAAGTCAAACGACATGGTTTGCGCAAGATTTTCTTGTTGGAAAATCATGTTGTCGGATGAAGCTTCGAGAAGGAAGCCATGGCGGCAGTGAAGCGAGGCTACGCGAGGAAGAAGGCTGGAGGACGACCACCACCACCTGACGGGTGGGGCCCACCTGGTAGAGGGCTGAAGGTGCAGTGCGGTGAGTGGGCCGGCACGAAAGATGGGTCGAGAAGGAATATGAAATGGGCCGGAGCTAGAGATTTGGCCCGGATACTATTATGAGATTATTAATAGATTTTTCTTTTTAGAAAATACAAAAAATACAAATAGCAAATAGAAAATAGAAAATGAACTTGGAAAAATTCTAGAATAATCTAGAAAATATATCCAAGCACATAAAACCCAAATAAAATATTTTTGATAATTGTTGATGTTGACATTAATCATATTAAAAAATTTTGATACTGAAAATCCATATTAAGCTTTATTAAAAATTCAAATAAAATCTAAAAGGTGAATTTTCCAACTACTAACTATTTAAAAGATTTTTAAAACTCGGAAAATTAGGATGTCACAAACCTCCCCATCTTAAAGGAATCTAGACCCCGAGATTCGCGCAAACTAGAGAAAAGGCTAGAAAAGGCTAGGAAACTTAGCTCTTGAATAATATCTGGGCTGAACACCTTACGCACGACTATTTCGGACCAATTCGGAAGGGTTCTACATGCACGACCATACAAAGTTTCAAATGGCGACATTTGCAGACTGGCTTGGTAAATGTTGTTGTACAAAAATTCTGCATACGATAAACTCTTATCCCAACTGAGAGCATTAGCTAGAGCACAAGCTCTCAACATATCTTCTAATATTTGATTTACTCTTTCGGTCTGCCCATCTGTCTGAGGGTGATATGCGGTACTAAAATTTAGGTGAGTTCCCAATGCTTCATGCAGACTTTGCCAAAACTGAGAGGTAAATTGAGATCTTCGATCTGACACTATCTTTTTAGGCGCACCATGCAAACTGATAATTCTTGACATGTACAACTCTGCAAGGCGACCACCCGAGTAGGTGGTTTTGACTGGCAAGAAATGAATAATTTTTATCAAACGATCAACTATTACCCAAATCAAATCATAACCTGATTGAGTCCTCGACAAACCGGTAATGAAATCCATTCTGATTTCCTCTCATTTCCACTCTGGAATCTTCAGAGGTTGCAACAGACCTGCTAGTCGCTGATGTTCTACCTTTACTTTCTCACACACGTTACACAAGGCAACGAACTCTGTGACTTCTCGCTTTAGATTTGGCCACCAAAATTTATTCTTAATATCCTGGTACTTAGTGCTTCCAGGGTGAATTGGATACTTTGAGTCATGTGCCTCTTTTAAGATTAGATGTTTTAAACCATCAACGTCTCGCACACATATACATCCATTAATCCAATGCGTATCTTGATCATCCTCGGTGAAATCTTTGAATTTACTTTCTTCCATCTTACGCTTTATGTCCTTAATCTCAGGATCATTTGGTTGGGCTTCATAAATCTGCTTCTCCAAGGTGGGCTATACTCCTAGACTAGCTACGAATCCTTCGGTTACAACTTCCAACTTTAACTTCTGAAACTCTTCATGAAGTTCTGGACAACTCTCCTTTACCTCCAAAGCATTGCAGTAGCTATTACGACTTAAAGCATCTACAACTACATTAGCTTTACTGGAATGGTAATGGATGCTGAGGTTATAATCCTTTATTAACTATAATCATCTTCTCTGTCTCACATTCAGATCAAATTGAGTGAAAATATACTTCAAACTTTTATGATTAGTGTATACTTCATAGCGATTACCAATGAGATAATGACGCAAAATCTTTAAAGCATGCACAACGGCAGCTAATTCCAGATCATGGGTAGAGTAATTCTCCTCGTGAGGCCTCAATTGTCTTGATGCGTAGGCAACAACTTTTCCTTCTTGCATCAGAACGCATCCTAATCCTTGACGCGAAGCATCACAATATATATCGAAATCCTTTCGAATATCAGGTAGAATTAGCACTGGGGCTGATGTCAAACGTTTCTTCCACTATTGAAAACTTTCCTCGCATGCTAGGGTCCAGGTAAATTTTTTCTCCTTCTCCAACAATTGCGTAAGAGGCTTAGCAATCGTTGAGAATCCTTCGATGAAATGATGATAATATCTTGCCATTCCCAGGAAACTACGATTCTAAGTGACGGTCTTGGGCTCTCCCAATGTAATGCTACTTTAATATTACCGGGGTCAACTGCTACTCCTTCGGCTGTCATCACATGACCAAGGAAATCGACTTTCTTCTTCCAGAAATCACACTTGCTGAACTTAGCATACAACTAGTGCTCTCTAAGTTTCTCTAGGATTAACCTCAAATATTCAGCATGTTCTTCTTCTGTCTTTGAATAAACCAAAATATCGTCAATGGACACGACTATAAATTTGTCCAAATATTCCATGAATACTTTATTCATCATGTTCATGAAGTATGCAGGGGCATTAGTCAGACCAAAAGACATGACTAAGAACTCATAATGTTCGTACAGTGTTGAGAAGGTGGTCTTTGGTATATCCTTGGACAAATCTTTAACTGATGGCAACCTGATTGCAAATTGATCTTTGAGAACACTTCGGCTCCCTTCATTTGATCAAACAAATAATCGATTCTGGGCGGTGGATACTTGTTCTTGATAGTGACTTCATTGAGAGAATGATAATCGATGCACATTCTCATGCTTCTATCCTTCTTCTTGATAAATAAGACTAGCGCTCCCCATGGCGATGAACTAGGTCTCATGAAACCTTTCTCGAGAAGCTCTTCAATCTACTTCTTCATTTCCACTATCTCATCGGCGGGCATCCGATAGGGTATCTTAGAAATCGATGTTGTTCCTGGCACTAGATCAATGACAAACTCAATGTCACAGTTTGGTGGTATTTTTGGAAAATCTTCTGGAAACACATATCGATATTCTCTGACAATAGGTACATCCTCCAAAACAACGGTTAACACATATTGATATTCTCTGACAATAGGTACATCCTCCAAAACAACGGTCTTCAAGTTATTGACTAACAGATGTCCATCACGGGTGGTGGTGGCTAGAAACTTCACATTCTTTCCATTGATATCTTCGATCGTTACGGCTCTTCAGCCATAATCTAACACAGCTTTGTGCTTTAATAACCAATCCATCCCAAGTATGACATCTAAGGTTTTGGTGTCTAGGACAATGAGGTTGGCTAAAAACTCAATTCCAGCTATGAGTAACTTAGCTCCTAAACATCCCACTTTAATGCTCAATTCTGCCCCAGGCGATTGGACTAACAGAGTATACGTAAGACACATAACTTTCAAATTATTCTTGGTTGCAAAAACTCCTAAAATAAACAAATGCGAAGCTCTAGAATTAAATAAAACTGATGCAGGTATTGAGTTTACTAGAAACTTACCCAGTACAATGTCGGATGCTTCCAAGACTCCTTCTAGAGTGACGTGGTTGACACGACCTCTAACAACAAATTGCGGCGCTACTCCGGATTGACTGGCAACTTGAGAGGCTCCTTAGATGTTGCTTGGCGCTGGCGTCTTGGCTAGTGCAGCTCCAAGGTTGAAGTGAACTAGAGTCATCGTTCCCTTCTGAGGACAATGATTGGTGAAGTGTCCTGGTTGATGGCAGGCATAGCAAACTCTTGGCCCACTCTGTTGATTGCCTCTGGGATTGGGGTTGACGGACGTAGGGTTGCGGAAGTTCTGAGCGACTGGACGAGGTGCTGAGGTTGGTGTAGGTGCTCTCAAGGAGTTTTGTGGTGAAAAAAGAGGGAACTGTTGAGGAACTATCCTCGCTCTCTGCTGAGATTGGTGGCTTCCTTGCTGAGCCATTCTGCGCTTCCGGTTGTCCTCCAACTCTTTGCGCTTATCCTCAAGGACTAAAGCTTTATTGACTAGCTCCTGGAAATCAAAAGGTATGAGCAATTAAACCGACTTGTAGTCTGGTATTTAGTCCTTTAAGAAATGACTCTAACGAGCCTTGTTAGTTGCGTCATCTTTTGTAGTATAACGGCAAGCTGAGAAAATTTGTTGAGATAGTCAGTCACTGACATACCTCCTTGCTTGAGGGCACAAAATTCAACCTTCTTCAGAGGGCATGAAATTCATCCTTTTTCATATTAATAATTCCTTCTGACACATGATACTGGCGAAAAGTCAATGAAAACTCTTCCCAAGTAATATTATGTGGCGTCTTATGTGTGGCACAGAAGTTCTCCCACCATTCGACGACAATGCCTTCCATCTGATGAGTGGCGTATAGAACCTTCTCATGATCGCTGCATTGGGTGATCAGCAGCTTCCTTTCTATGATGCAAAGCCACTCATCGGCTTCAACTGGTGAAACATTCCCAGATAATATTGGTCGGAGAGTCCTCATGAACTCTGCCAACTTAGACGGTCCATGGTGATTGTGAGTGATTGGTGCCCTATTGTTGTTGTTGTTCCGATTGTTACTCATATTTTGCATCTAGTTCATCATCGTGTACATCATCTGCATCTGAGCTGCCATGAAAGCTCTAAAGTTCTACAGATGAATTGGGGGTGCTTGCAGTGGGATTGCCCCTGTGGGTGTCTGTTCATTCTCTTCTGATCCGTTGGTTCCAGAACCACTTGCAGCAGCGTGGCAAGTCTGAACTATCTGGCGAAAGCTCCATGGGTTAGATAAGGTAGCAATTACAAGATAAGTTAAGAACTAACCGAGGGGGTAGAATAAACCCGACAAATGCAGCTTCAGAAATCAACTAAAATACTTATATTAATAGGGGCCTTACAATGGCTGCAACAAATGCCTAAGGGCCTTTGCAGCTCATACTCGCACGAAAGAAAACAAACTCAAACCTAACGCACAAACTACCGCCTAAAGGGCGATACTGCTAACCTTAAACCGACGTGGCTCAAACACACTGAGTCTCCATTGACTTAACCTAAACTTAAGTGAACTACTCGATGAGGTAGCCTCCACAGCCACAACAGTGCTCCCACCTGCTGTACACTTGGAAATGCGCTGGCATTCTTGCGAACTGGTCTTGATGCCCCAGGACTAGTGCAGCAGGAACATGCATCCTTGGTGCATGCACAATAGGCTCTTCCAGTGCTTCGGGCTCTGCTAGCTCCTCGGCCTCTTCCAGGTCCTCTTCTTGGACAATAGGCTCTTCCAGTGCTTCGGGCTCTGCTAGCTCCTCGACCTCTTCCAGGTCTTCCTGGTGCTCGTGCTGACCATAGAGAGCTTCTTCTAGTGTGGCGATCCTCTCTTCTGCCATCTGTAGAGTCTCGTAGATGCACTCTAGCACTGTGGCGGCTAGCTCTAAAGATTCCTCCTGAGCAGCAGCAAACTGGGAAAGATGCACCACGATGGAGTTGCTCTCTCCATCTGTAGACAGGTATCGTGCAGGAAGGTCCACAGCGGAGGCACAGAGATGGTAGTGGAAGACAATATCCTTAACTCGCGAGCGTAGATATTGCAAATCCTGATGATAGCAATGCGCGATGACTCTTGAACTCCTTCAGTCTAGACAATCCTTCGGACTGAGATGTTCAAAGGGTGGCTGGCTTTGGTGTCGCCTCTGAGCATAGATGGTTAAACGATAGATCACTCCACGGTTTCGACCATTCACCACCTAGTTGGTGCCTCGGTACATCGGTCGATCAAATCCTCTGAGCAATTGCAAAAGCTTCCATAGTTCTGCAGCAAGTCCTCCCTTGCACTCATCATAGTTCTGAAGACGAGGCATCTGTCAATACAGACAAAAGGTAAGAATGAATTTAAAACAGCGGGGAGAGAAAATTCAGCAATAGTTGAGTCGAGAGAGACATAAGAGGAGTTAAGAAATTCATTAATATTGCATGTTAATTTTGCCTTAGAAAATAGTTTAGACACTCTAAAGATGACTGATCTAACTAAGGTCAAGACCTACAGTCTGTATGGCTCTGATACCACCTCTGCCGGGACCCAAAAATGCAATTCTGGACCCTCTGTATATTCTACAATAGTCCAAGATCACGCTAGTGCACATATTATCAACATAGATGAATATCGATCCACACAAGATGATTAACAGCATAAACTATTAATTTGAATAACAAATAAGGGTTTTGACCTAATGGCCGAGTTTACATTTATTAAACCTCGCAGGGCTAGCAATAATTAAATAAGCAGTGGAACAAAATAAACTTATGCGAAGACACATCGATTGACAATAGGCAACCGACTAGGATGAAGACCTAACGATCATCACCTTCGTAGAACTCCTCAAAGGCTGGCGAAGACTCCTCCACTACTATTGATTGATTATAACAAGTATGAGTACACAACCGTACTCGCAACTCATACCATAGAATGCAATTTATAGATGATGGCTTATTCTAAATGAATGGCTTGTGTGGTTATTTTGCATAAAGCAATATTTGTAATTGAATACAAATAATAGATTGAAAACATAACTTAAAATAAATAAATATTGATAATTTAATAGTTGTTTTCACAAATACTAACTATTTAAAAGGTTTTTAAAACTCTGGAAATTGGGATGTTACGCTGTCCCTAGGGTGCATTGTTGTTTTCTCAGTTCATTAGAAATAGATATTTCAAATGACATATCAAAAGTTGCATATATAGTACACTAATTAATTAATTCAATATTTAATACCAAATTGTTATATGCATAGAGTAGATGGATCGAAGCTAGATGTACGCTGGCAACTGTGTGAGTGAAGAGTATATTAACGGTGTGTCTACTTTTACAAGAGCTGTCGAGGAGGATATGTTCAATAAGGGTGTTGAATATATGTACTGTCCATGCATTGTCTGCGAGAATCTGAAGATGTTTAAGAACCGAGCGCAGATGGAAGCACACTTGATTCGAAGCGGTTTCAAAAAGGGTTATACATGTTGGACAAGTCACGGTGAAGAGCATATTATACAGGAAGGTAGAAATAACGACATCGCCGACAAAGTCAATGATATACCACCGGATGATGTCGATTGTGGTTCTGGTTCGGATAGGCTACATGATGACAATCTGGATCAGATGCTTCGCGATGCAGAAGGGAACTATGATGAGAGGGAGTATGTTAAATTTCGGGGCTTGATGGAGGACTCGGATAAACCTTTATTCCTGGGTTGCAAGCCGGAATACACAAGGTTGTCATCCATGCTTGAACTGCTGAAATTGAAGGCAAACAACGGTTGGTCCGACAAGAGTTTCACGGTGCTATTAGGTCTCTTAGCGCACATGCTTTTGGAGGGAAATGAGTTTCCCAAAACCACCTACAGAGCAAAGAAGGTTTTTTATCCATTGGGAATGGAAGTAGAAATAATACATGCATATCCAAACGACTGTATCATCTACCGTAACAGGTATGCAAACATGTATGTATGTCCAGTGTGCAACGCTTCCCGATACAAGCATAAGAATCAATCAGATGACAGTGAGGGAATCGAGGTGAAGAAAAGACCCCTGCTAAGGTGGCGTGGTATCTTTCTAGAATTCTCCATTTAAAGTGGTTTTTTTGCGAACCCAAATGACGCAAAACTGCTGCATTGGCACCCGGAGGAGCGTAAGAATGATGGAAAGCTAAGACACCCTGCTGATTCTGCCCAGTGAAGAAACATCGATTGGAGGTTTACAGACTTCGGTGCGGAATCGAGGAATATAAGGTTTGGATTGAGTACATATGGAATGAATCCTTTCGGTGACATGAGTAGCCGACATAGCACTTGGCCCGTGACTCTCTGTATCTACAACCTTCCTTCCTAGTGATGTATGAAGCAAAAGTATATTTTGCTATCGATACTTATCCAAGGACCGAAGCAACCTGGAAATGATATTGATGTGTACCTAGCACCATTGATGAAATATCTAAAAATATTATGGATTGAAGGGGTACAGGTATGGGATGCGTACAAACGAGAGAACTTTACTTTACACTCTTTGTTGTTCTGCTCCATAAATGATTATCCTGCTCTTGCTAACCTGTCGGGCCAAAGTACAAAAGGGCCCAATGCTTGTACTCACTGCTTAGATGATACCGAGAGTGTACGGCTGAAGCACTCGCGCAAAACCGTGTACATGCATAACCATAGGTTCCTTCGGAGGGTTCACCTATACCGTGGGATGAAGAAACTGTGAGACCCCGGTTTATCGGGCTTGTAATGCTTAACCATCAATTTGGTCCTAGCATCACAAATTAGATAATCCGAGACTCGAGACATGTATACTTCCCAGAAATGCAGTATACACACCTCTTTACAAAGTTCATGCATCAATTCCATTCATTCACATAGAACCGAAGCAAAGCAACAACCAGAAGATAACATAAATAAAAGATAGTTATTACAAAGGAGAGGCCAACCGGCCAAATGACATATACATAAAGAGATTTAACAGCGGAAGCAAAAGTGCCATAAGATGGCTACAAACCAAAAGAGCCAATCAGTGTGTCTTTAACCCACAAGGCAACCGACCGGACCGCCAAGCTAGTCGTCGAATCCATAGCACATTTCACAAAAGTGAGGCCCTTGGGGCTCACCTTCCTCTCCTACAACAAAGAGCCCAGCAAAGCCGGGTGAGTACTTGGAATGTACTCGCAAAACTTACGTGTAGAGTAACATACCTGTACATAACTATATGCAAGCTTTTTGAGTGGAGGCTGTATGTTTCATTTTCAGCTCAAAGCAATCTTTATTTGCAATAATGTAGTACGGTTAAAAGCAAGTTAACAAATCTGTTTTTAATGTTCAAATAACCGTAAATGACAACAATATAACAGTAGATAGAGAACAACAGTCCTGGAAGTGACTAAACCCTTAGTCACCACAACAATAGCATGAATTACCCATTCATACCAACCATGTTAAATTTTAGTTTAAAAGGTTGTAGTCTAACTCTTGGAAGACCTCCCCAAGCGTGTCCATAACCTAGGGCGAGGCTATTCGAATAGTTTTATCCCCGCAGGGGTGTACCAATGTACCCACACGCCAGACCGCCTTTTTGCCAAGCTATTAAGCACACTTCCTTAGGTATGCCGGCACGGCTAAGTCCTACGAGACATTTCCAATATTGTGTATTAACACACGAGCCGCCCGTATGGATAGAAACACATACGTTGTGTCGGAGTCATCGTAAAACCTCGGTCAACTACCCTTCCCGGGTAAAGCCTTGGACATCTACGACGCTCCTCGAGGTGGAGAGCCTACCCGGAATTTCCACCACCGCACACCCAACACAAGAACACGACCACATATCATGTTTCGCACAACACACACGACCCCCTCCTGCGACTCGGAGATAACACACGCCAAAGTACTTAGTCAAGAGAGGTCCCATATCCCTCTCACGTGGTTAGCACGCAAAAATGCTTGGTTTAGTGTAACAAGATGTTCGGTCCTTGTTGACTTAGGCAAGACATCCACAAACCCAATAACCCACCATCCGACCACTTGCCCAAGTCCAAATCAGTTTTCCATTTTCAGATTTTGACTTTACAAAATAACAAAGCACAAGTGCTGGTCGTAATGACATAATACTTAAATGTGTGATCAAGATCATCGACTAAAAATCGATGATCGCCCAGTACTACCGAAACTAAGTATTTCTAAGCAATTTCCAATCGAAAACTACTAAGTGACCAGAGTCCATCCATCGAACTCCGACCACAGCAAATAACCTAAGCTCATGGTAGTAGAGGATAAACAAGTCCTACAGATTATGCAACTATAGGATACTAACCATAATTTGACAACAAAATAGCAATGCATACATACAAGTTGAAAACAATATATTAGACTTGAAAAATAATGGGATTAACATGATCAAACTGCTTGCCTACTTGCTGTGGGTCAAGATGTTGCGGAGGATCGACAATATTGTCAATGTGCTCTTCGGATCCTAACGAGAAGGCGAAAAGCAACCGATAAGAACGAAGAAGACACAAAGACTCAACAGCAAACTTTCTCCAAAAATTCTGAAAATTCTACAGAAGCAAGAGCATACTTTATAAAGAATTTAGCAACAAGAACCAATTGATTTGGATTCTTAATGCCACAGATACGACCGAAAGAAGGTCTTACGACCAGGTAGTGGTTGTAGAAGAACTTACGACCATGACATAGTCATAGCAAGTCTTACGACTAAGTTCCAGTCGTAGAAAAACTTACGACCAGTTAAGGGTCGTAGGAGAACTTACGACTAGGTACAAGTCGTAATAGAACTTACGACTGGGTACTAGTCGTAGAAGGACTTATGCCCACGGCATAGTTGTAGTAAGACTTACGACTAAGCTACGGTGACTGGTCGGAAATCCGACCACGAGGCAACGCCTCCCGCACGCTTTGCCAAAGGCTCGGCGGCGTCTCCGACCACAGCGGCGCCAGCCAAGGGCAGGGATGAGTGTCTAAAAGTTTAACGGTTCGACCGGCGGCCCATACTGGTCGGAGTATGGCTGCTACGGTGGCACGACCACGGAGTGCGGCCGAGTAGGTATGGCTCGGGAGAACTCTCCGAACGGGCAATACCAAGAGAACAACGAAAACACCCCTAAGCTCCTATAGGTCAATGCGAACTTACCTGAGCTGAAGAACGACCAGAGACCCACGGAGTGACTCCGGCGACGAGTAACCGAACGGCGGCGGTAAGGTTCTCACTAGGCCACAGCGACCTGGGCAAAGAGAGAACCAAACCGAGTGAGAGTTAAGCTCCAGGGAGTAAAGGGGGAGCAGCGGGGGCAAAGACTTGAAGAAGAAAACCCCTGCTGCACCGCCTCCACCGAAACTCCCAACTCAATAATGGCGGCCGAGGGGATTGCGAGGAACTGCAGCTCAAGCAAGCTGGTGAGTGCTAGCTGGGGTTGCGGAAGTGCTAAAGGAAACTAAGGGTGAAGTAATGGAGTTTAAATATAGCAATGGCAGAGAGCAACGGCCGGGTTTTCCAGTTGGGTCAACACTGCCATGAGAGCACTTGAGAGCGATGGGAGCAGTTGAATCATGACCTTCTGAGGGAGGAGTGCGACAGGCATTTAATGCGCTCAGAGCTAGCCGTTTAAAGGTGACCACGGAGTGGACTGCACGCGCGGCGTTTCTCCTCTGCGCACGCCATGTCTGGGCTCCCGCGCACGCGGACGGAGGAAGGAGACGACTCGTCGATCGTCGGATTGAAATCGAAAGGCTTAGCTAGATCGAGGGGGTTGAAACGACTCCATCGTTCGACTGGTCGAAGACCGTCCGATGCCGATCCAACGGCTGAGTCGGATCGGGTGGATCAAAACGATTCCATCGTTCGGCTGGTCGAAGACCGTTTGATGCCGATCCAATGGCTCACGACCTGCACACCCGATCGACTGCGCCGGTGCGATTAGTTGACTGGACCGAGTCCAGTGGCTCGAGCCCGAGTCTGACTCGAACCCAAGGAACAGTGAAAACCAGTTAGGGTTGGAATTTGAATAACTGATTTTTGAGGAATTATTTAAGGTAGCAAACAAACTCCAAAATTTATGAAATTTTTAACTGGAGTTTAATGACAACCGGAGGAACCTCTCACAAAAATTTCAGGGATTTTCATACACTGAAATTTTCTCCAGAAATTCCAGAAGAGGGGAAATAGGGTTCGACCAATTTTGACTAGCCTCCAAAATTATCAAATAATTTCTAAAAATCATGAGACAATTCAGAGGTGTTGCCAAGCCTCCCTAGAACTCAGGGAAAAGATTCCCAAGGGTTTGGCACAAGATCTATGACAAGGAAGTTTTCGATTAGAGTCAAATGAGGATTTGAATTTGATTTTCATAATTCTTTTTAAAAGAATTACAAAAATGACCAAGGGTCTCAAGATGCAAGAAAAGTTTCAATTTCTTCGTATTTTCTTACATTTGAAACACAAATCCATATTTGGGATGTTACAGAAACAATTCGACAAAGAGAAGGATGACAGTTCAGCTACAAGGTATTTAAGCGGAAAACAGGTCTATGATTTGATTAAAGATTTAGATGTTGTGCTCGGAAAGGGATGCAAATCAAGGACCCATGAGAAGAACATCTGGGAGAAAAGATCAATATTTTGGGACTTACCTTATGAGGAGCACCAAGAAGTTCGCCATTGCATCGACGTTATAAATGTAGAGAAGAATGTATGTCACAGCTTGATTGGTCTTTTAATGAACATTCGTGATAAAACAAAGGATGGTGTCAACGCACGGCTTGACTTGGTTGATATGGACATCAGACCTGAGTTAGCACCGACAAAGACCGATAAAGGACGAACGTACCTTCCCTCTGCTTGTAACATTTTGTCCAAGGTCGAGAGAACTGAACTGTGCTAGTGCTTGCATGGTGTGATAGTTCCATCTGGTTACTCCGCCAACATGAAGAAACTTATTTCGATAGAAGATTTGAAATTAATTGGCATGAAGTATCGTGATTGTGATGTGCTAATGACACAGATGCTCCCTATTGCAATTATAAGTATTTTGTTGTTCAAGGTCCGAGAGACAATCATGAGGCTATGTTATTTCTTTAACACAATTGCTCAGAAGATCATCGATCCCGAAGGACTAGATGCTCTACGGGACGAGGTGGTGACGACTATATGTGATCTTGAGATGTATTTCCCTCCATTGTTTTTTGATATCATGGTCAATCTCATTGTTTATATTGTGAGGGAGATAAAGATGTGTGGGCCTGTGTTCCTACGTAGCATGTACCCGTTCGAGAGGCTCATGGGAATTCTCAAGTCCAATGTACAGAATCGATCTCAGCCAGAGGGTAGCATCTCGAAGGTTATGCAACTGAAGAGCTTATTGAGTTCTGCGTCGATTACATGGCTTAGGTCGGACCGATAGGTGTGCCTCGATCTCGCCATGAGGGGAGGCTCGAGGGTATCGGGACCATCAGAATGAAAGCAATCACTCCAGATATGGATGCATATGCTCAAGCCCATTTCACAGTCTTGCAACACATGACTAAACTGTCCCCGTATATCGACCAGCACAAGGACATGCTTCGGCAATAGAATCAGGAGCAGACAGATGTTTGGATCATGAGATAACACAATAGTCGGTTCAACCAATAGTTGAAGGAGCGACTCGCTAGGAGCTCGTCAAGTGATATGCTGACATGGTTGGCAAAAGGGCCAACATTTACAATTGTGACATGGCAAGGATACGACATAAATGGGTACACATTTTATACACAGGCTCAGGATATAATTAGCACTAACCAGAACAGCGGTGTCCGCATAGATACGTTCAGTACCGATGGGCTGAGGAGCTCCTACTATGGGCTCATAAAGGATATTTAGGAGCTCAACTACGTTTTCAAGATCCCTCTGTTTAGGTGCCATTGGGTCCATCGCCCACAGATGAAGGTTGACAAGTATGACGTCACTACCATGGACCTCGAACATGTCGGATACAAAGACGAACCATTCGTACTCGCTAACCAAGTTGTTCAAGTCTTCTATGTAACCGACTAGGCAAATAAGATGCGCTACGTAGTTCTTCATGGAAAAAGGAGGATTGTCGGAGTTGAGAATGTAGTGGATGAGGAAGAATAGAATCAATTAGACGAGTTACTTCCTTTCGAAAATGGCATAAGGGTCGAGGAAGAACAACGTGACGAAACTAACTACATACGCGTCGATCAAAATGAAGGGCTATTTTTTAAAGATTGAACAATGTGGGTATTGCATAAGGGTCGAGAATCTGTCATATAGGGTGTGTTCCACAATGTAGATTGAACTTGATTGGGATAATATTGAACTTAATGGTACATGTGTGTATATATTCTAAATGGTTAATTTTAGTTCATTTGAGTTAACTGATTTGTACAATGAAATGGATGTGCTTATTTTTGAAACAAATGTGAATTGCATGTATGCATCTACCTGTTGTGTTTCTTCTTGTTTCAGAGGGTATGTCCAATAAACAAACTAGATTTACCAATACAAAAGAATATCACAAACGGTTTCACCTATAAATCGTCTGTGATAATCTATTACGGACGGCTTCGTCTAAAAACTGTATGTAATACATAAGCTATCACAAACAGTTCCTTAGGATAAATTGTCTATGATACATCAGATATCACAGACAGTTCCTTAGGAAAAGCCGTCTGTGATGCATCAGATATTACAGGCGATTTCATCTATAAACCGTCTGTGATACACAATCTATCACAGACTGTTATTTATTGGAACTGTATGTGGTATTATTTATCACAACCGTCTGTGATGCCCAACACTATTTATATTCGGACCCTAGGGTTTGCCCGTACCCCCCACTCAAATGATTAAGTTTTCAACTCTCCCTCATCCCCCGAGCCCGTCGCCACCATCCTTGACGCCGCCTCCTCCTCGTGCCCGTCGCCGCCTCCTCCTCGAACCCGATACACATCCTCCCCCGAGCCCGCCGCCTCTTCCCCTCCCCCAAACACGCGTCGCCTCCTCTTTTCCCAAGCCCAGCACACCTCCCCTTCGACATTACCCTGCTGCTTCGGTGCTGCTCCCTGCTCCTTCTCAACGCCCAAAGGTAACCGATGCCGAGTTACTGACTGTGAGACCCCAGTTTATCAGGCTTATAATGCTTAACCATCCACTCGGTCCTAGCATCACAAATAAAATAAACCGAGACTCGAGACATGTATACTTCCCAGAAATACAGTATACACACCTCTTTACAAAAATTCATGCATCAATTCCATTCATTCACATAGAACCGAAGCAAAAGCACAAACCAGAAGTTAAACTAAATTAAGGATAGTTATTACAAAAGAGAGGACGACCGGCCAAGTACATATAAATACAGAAATAAACAGCGGAAGAAAAGTTCCATAAAATGGCCATAAACAAAAGAGCCAATCAGTGTGTCTTTAACCCACAAGGCAACCGACCGGGCCGCCAAGCTAGTCGTCAAACCCGCAGCACATCTCACAAAAGTGAGGCCCTTGGGGCTCACCTTCCTCCTCGGTAACAAATAGTTAAGTAAAGCAAATGAGTACAAAAAGTGTACTCCGCAAGACTTACGTGTAGAATAACAAACCCATACATATGCTACATGCAAGCTTATTTAAGTGGAGACTGTATGTTTCATTTTCGGCACAAAGCAATCTTTATTTGCAATAATGTGGTACATTTAAAAGCAAGTTGACAAATCGGTTTTTAATGTTCAAATACAGTAAATGACAACAATAATAACAATAGATAGAGGACAACAACAATCTTGGAAGTGACTAAACCCATAGTCACCACAACAATAGCTTGAATTACCCATTCATGCCAACCCTGTCAAATTTTAATTAAAAGGTTGTAGTCTAGTTCTTGCACGACCTTACTAAGCATGTCCATTACCTAGGACGAGGCTATTCGAATAGTTTTATCCCTGCAGGGGTGTACCAATGTACCCACACGTCAGACCGCCTTTTTGCCACATGATTAGCATACTTCCTTTGGTATGCCGGCACAACTAAGTCCTTCGAGATATTTCCAATATTATGTATTAACTGCAAGTCGCCCGTATGGATAGAAACCCATACATTGTGTCGGAGTCATCGTAAAGCCTCGGTCAACTACCCATCGCGGGTAAAGCCTTGGACAACTACGATGCCCCTCGAGGTGGAGAGCCTACCCGGAATCTCCACCACCGCACACCCAACACAAGAACACAGATCCTTTTTCACACAACACACACAACCCCCTCCTGCGACTCGGAGCTAACACACGCTAAAGTACCAAGTCAAGAGAGGTCCCATATCCGTCTTGTGTGGTTAGCACGCAAAAACGCTTGACTTGGTGACACAAGTAACTCGGTCCTTGATGACTTAGGCACCATTCCATTCACACCAACAGATCACACCAACATACCATTGTGCCCAAGTCTAAAATAATTTTATTTTTAGTTTTTGACTTTACAAAGTAACAAAGCACAAGTGCTGAACATAATGGAATAATAAATAGATGTGTGATCAAGATCATCGACTAAGTCGATGATCGCCCATTACTACCGAAACTAAGCATTTCTAAGCAATTTCATTTCGCAATCTACTAAGTGACAAGAGCTCATCCAATGAACTCAAATCACAGCAAATAACCTAGGCTCATGGTAATAGAGAATAATCAATTCCTACATATTATGCAACTATAGGATACTAACCATAACTTAACAACAAAAAAGCAATGCATACATACAAGTTGAAATCAATATATTAGACTTGAAAAATACTGAGATTAACATGATCAAATTGCTTGCCTGGTTGCTGCGGTTCAATATGTTGCAGAGGATCACTTAGGTTATCAATGTGCTCTTCGGAACCTAACGAGAAAGCCAAAAAGAACCGATAAGAACGAAGAAAACAAAAAGACTCAACAGCAAACTTTTTCCGAATGCTTTGAAAATTTTAGAGCAGCAAGAGCAGGATTTATAAGGAATTTATCAGTAAGAAAGAATTGATTTGGATTCTTAATGCAAAATATATGAGCAAAACAAATATGCTCAGACTTATAAATCCCAAATGCTACTATTCATTGTAACTAAAATCTTCGCAAAAATTTCTGTAGCTAAAATGAGGTTAGAATCATTTTTAGATTAAAGTTTAGTTAAAAACATAACAAACAAAATTTGAATCAACCGAAAATGGATTAAAATGAAATAGTTAAGCATTTTACAAGTTGATTTCATTTTTCAGTTAACAAATAATCCTTTCGGGAAAATTTGAAATTAAAATGACGTGGACGAACTTGGATCGTTGATCTTGGATCCAACGATCCAAGTCCGCGGGACAACGCGCGCGCACGCGGCTCCTACGTTCATCGTTGGATTTGGATCCAACGGTTCACGTGGATCGAAGCGTTCGGGCGGTCCGAACGTTCACGCTTAACTGAACCGTTGATCTTGGATCCAACGATCCACGCGGATCGAACCGTTCGGACGGTCCGACGTCTACTCGAATCGGGACCGTTGATCTTGGATCCAACGATCCACGGATCAAAGCGTTCGAGCGATCCGAACATTCACGTGATCTTGGGTCGTAGATTTAAAGATCGACGGTCCACAGCGAACCACGTTCAAAAACTCGCGCCCAGTTTTGTCCGACAAAACGACGGCGAAAGGAGGCTCACCGCCGGCGACTCTGGTCACGGCGGCGCGAGCTAAGGCCCAAAATGGGTCTGCAATAGCTTTGCGCACACAATGGGACCATTCATTGCGGCTGCGGCGGTCTTGAACGCCGGCAAGCCGAAGTTTAGAGAGGTGACACAAAAGGCCGAAAAATGAAAAATGCAAAGAAACTCCGCTGCGATCCAAGTAAGCGTGTGCAAAACATCTAGGGACTAATGTGGAGTTACCTGAGCACGGGAAAGACACAGAGGAGGTTGGAGCTGCTCCGATGATGAAAAGAGGGGCTTTTGGCCGAAAATGGAGAATCTCCAATTTAGCCAAGCCCCGAGGAAGATAAGCAAAATTGAGCAAGGGTTAAGCTCAAGAGAGTAAAGAGGGAGCAGAGGGAATAAGAATTCGAGGGGAAAAGCCACTGTGGTACCGCCTTCACCGTGAGCTTGAAGCTTGGCAATGGCGGCCGAAACGGTTTCGGGTGATTCAAGCTCAAACAAGCACTGAGGTGCTAGCTAGAGGTGTGGAAATGCTAAAGGAAGCAAAAGGGGAAGCAATGGAGCTTAAATAGCTAAGAAGGCAGAGGGCAATGGCAATAAACCCTCTCGGGTCAAACCTGCCATGGGAGCACTTGAGAGCGACGGGAGCAGTTGAGCTATGGACGCTTGAGGGCGGTGCACGACGAGCATTTAATGAGAGCAGAGAGAGCCGTTTAAAGGTGATCACCGAGGTGACCCAACGCTGCGCCCTTATCCTCTGCTTACGCCATGGCTTGACTCAAACGCACGCTCAGACTCGAGGAAGGAGACGATGCGGCCACCGTTGGGTCTAAATCGAACGGTTCAAATGAGAAGGGACGATTTGGAACGGTTTGAACGTTCACTCGATCCAGGTCGTTGATCTGGATCCTACGGCTCACACTGCGCGAGGCGTTCGGATGGTCTGAACGTTCACGCGAATCTGAGCCATCGATCTAGAATCCTACGGTACACATGGGTCGACGCGCTCGGATGGTCCGAACGTTCACGCGATCGTGGGCCGTTCGATGCCGATCCAACGACCCACAACGCTCGCGCTCGATCGACCACGGCGGTGCAGTTAGTTGATTGAACTAAGTCAAGTGGCTCGAGCCCAAGTCTGACTCACGCCCAAGGAACAGTGAAAACCAGCTAGGGTTTGATTTAAACAGCTGATTTTTGGAGGATTTGCTCA
Source organism: Hsuehochloa calcarea (assembly GCA_036346395.1). Taxonomy (NCBI): domain Eukaryota; kingdom Viridiplantae; phylum Streptophyta; class Magnoliopsida; order Poales; family Poaceae; genus Hsuehochloa; species Hsuehochloa calcarea. The sequence continues at coordinate 29,338,104 of CM070606.1, forward strand.
AGGTAGCAAACCAGCTCCAAAAATCGTGAAATTTTAACTGGAGGTTGCTGACTTAAGGATTAACCTTACATAAAATTTTCAGAGATTTGTATACAATGCATTCTTCTCCAGAAATTCCAGAAGGTTGGAGTTAGGGTTTGAACAAGCTTTGACTGGTTTGACTTGCCCCCCAAAATTATCAAATAATTTATAAAAATCATGAAATAATTCAGAGGTATTACCAAGCCTCCCTAGAACTCGGAAAAATAATCACAGAGGTTTGGCACAAGATTTTTGCCAAGGAGGTTTTTGATTGGAGTCAATTGAGGATTTTTATTTTGATTTTTCCACAATCTCTGTACAAGAATCATGGAATTGATCAAAAACATCCAAGTGTGGGAAAAGTTTAAATTTCTCCTCATTTTTATACATTTGAAACACAAATCCACATTTGGGATATTACACTGACTCTGATGCCCCTTTCCCTCGCTCTTTCTATCTATTATCTGTCAAGCTGTCATGGTCCTCATGGACTCATGATAATTGCGCTGGTGTCTGGCTCAAACACTTAGTAGTATGAGGTGTCGTACTTGTTTTAAAAATTTGTATTTGTTCTAGTTAGTGATTCATATAGTATTTGTTTTGATACTGCTATTAGAATATATTGCAATGTGGTATGGTGGGCTTGAGATGAATATTCTGTAATGATAATAGTCTTGTGCTGAAATTGTTTTGATAATCAGATTTGAACTTGAGCTTTAATTGGAATGCTTACTAATGTTGATTGATCTTTAGCATTTAGTATGTTACTTTCGGTTGGTTAATTGGTTGAACCTTTAGGTTTTGATATCCTTAGTAATTCATAATACATGCTATTCTATCAGTCAATTGGGCTTATTGCTGAACTTGTTAAACTATGATCTTTTATACTGTTAGTAGATCAAGTTTTGTTGGTTGACTGGAATGTTGTTTTGGTGATCATTTTGCTTTGATCTCCTGTTGGCCGAAAGAATTACTTGTTGTCTTTTGTTTAAAGATCCTATCGGCATATATGTAAAGCACTATTTTAGAGCTCAAAGTTTCAATTAATATTATCAAATTCAATTAATGAAGAGTATACACTAAAGTAGCGAGAAGGCCAAGATTAAATCTTATGCAACTTTACATCTGAGAGCAATATCAAAATGTTAAATCTTAGCTTTATGCTGATTTCATTTATTCACATGATGTTTGTGTTGAGCATATTATTCCTTTTAAATGACTTGAAGGATTTACATATTTATATGTTCATTATGTCATTGTATTGGTCCTAATTTCTTCCCTACATTTTCTAATTATTTATTAATTGGTGTGTATACACATACACATAGAGATCGAATCTTATGATAATATGTTCATGCGTGTTAGAACTTCTATTTCTTGTGAAGATGTCTTCCGCTCATTCTTCGTCATCATCGCCTCTTTGGAATATCCAAGCGCGGTTGAAGAAGAGGAATGTCGAAAAGGCCCGAGGGCCGATTTACCATCAGAGGTCGATGAGTCTAGGACCCCTATCAATCCTCACTGAGCAACGTTTGCATTCCGGAGAACGGTCGGAATAGTTGCACGAGAACGGGTCAACATCACAAACGATTCGTGGAAGGAGTTGACCAAAGCTCAGAAAGGTGAGCTGCTGACGGATATTTTTCGATCGTTTGAGACCCCGAAACAACACCAGGACTCTGTGCCATGACACACGTTGCTACAGGCGTGCAAAGTGTGGAAGAACTTCAAGAGCACACTTGTCAAGAAGTACGTGGAGAAGGATCTGATGCCCTTCCACATGTATCCGTTCTTGGAAGAGTACTCGCAAGAATTTGTGGTAAAGAAGATGACAGATGATTTTAGTACTGAAAGTACGGTGCACAGGGTCCTCCAGAAAAAAATACGCACCCCCACAGACTCGGCACCGCTGGTATGCAGGTAAAATCCCATAATAGAGGGATCAGGACCAAAAGGCAAACCGTTCGAATGTCTCCCCGCCATTTGTCAGAATCCATAATGAGCGCGCCCGAAACTGGCTAAGAGCGAGGTCATATACCCTGTCTTCGGGGGCCATCTCCTTTCCAAACCCTGCAAACGAGTAAGTGTCCCAGCGCCTGGTAAAATATCGAACTACCAAGTTTGTAATTACTACATAACTTCATAGGAAGTGAAATGACATGTCGGGGTATTGCAAGAAACGCTGAGTGCACAATCTTCTCAAGGCTCATTCCTGGCGGTTAGAGAAAGAGAGAAATACTCTCTGTGGCCCTGGGAAATAATGAGAACCTGGGTAGCACGAGAGGCCATGGTCTTTATCTTCCATTAAAATATAGATTCCCAGAGGACTCCGAAGCATACCAGAATAGGAAGAAAGCCAAAGCAGAGCACAATGCATGGCTACGAGAGGAGATTCGTGAATCCCTTAGAGATGAGATCAATGATCGCATCAGAGATGAGACGTGATGGCAAATAGAGAGCTTTGAGGAAAGGCTTAGGGGGAATTAGTTGCAAGCCCTTGCACCTACTGTGCTAGCCAGCCCCCTAAACTTCCGAGTAGCTGCGTGTCCAACCCTAACCCTAACCCAAAAGGTGACGACACATTTCCTATCGATGATATCCTGGTAATAATTATTATCCCTGGAATACCAGATCCATTGATAGGTCTGTTGGAGTAGTTAATTTTGTATCGGTATGTAGTTGGCTATGAAGTGCAAGCTCCAAGTGAGATATACCTCTGTTGCTCTAGATGCTGCTTGGGGCTAGGCGTATCCATGCAGTGCTGGGGCTTTGGTGTACGGTATAAATCTAGTGTCGGGTTTTGGAAAAGTGAACGTGGATGGTGTTTGTGCCAATTTCACGGTCGTTCCGCTATAGATTCCCCCAAACGACGAGGTCATGACTCTAGTGCAAGCCATTGGAACACTCATCCAGTGGCCCAAGAGGGACATCTGTGTGGAGCTACCTGCTCCAGTGTCAACTTCATGGGAATGTCCTGCAACGATGTCGAATCCACAGGAGCTACCTGCACTGAAGCGGCAAGGGACCGGTGCATCAGATGCATCTACACCTTGTGCTTGGTCAACTCTCATGAAGTCAACCTCTAAGAAGTGAGGCAGCCAGGGCAAATCAAAGACGATCGACTCCTATTCTGATATCCCCTTCTGGCCGTTGCCCCAAAAATTCGTGTTAGGCGAGCCGTTGGTCGAGACGGTAGAGCCCGACCGTACCCAAGGATTCTCTTGCACGAGATTGCATATATGGTACATGGAACAAGCCAACAAGACATATAGACAACAACGCTCGGGTGTCAACGTCAAGTTCAAGAAGGATCATCTTAACCACGTGGTTCAAGACTGTGTCTTTATGGTGACCTTCGAGGACTTGTTCTTTCTCTTCAACCTTGACGCCCTCGACGCCTCACTTATGCAATGCTAGACACTGTAAGTGTGTACAATCACGATCCAACGTTCGTGTAATACAGATATATGTTATATATAACATGTTATATATAACTCCTTTCTTTTGTGTATACACACACACATGATTTCTTAAGCAGAATTAAGGAATTCACCTGTAGGTTTCCTCAACCCACACTTGGTCTTCTTGCAAACCATCAAGGAGAATGCAAAATTCGTTGAGGATTACATGATAGAGTCATTGCTGGCTTACCGCGATAGGGAATTCATACTTTTACCCTACAATCAGGAGTAAGTGCTGCACTAGTGGCTATACTTGTTGATTTGTACTTTATAAGCAACACAAACTTAGTTTTAATAACCATGGCGACATACGTGTGTAGGTTCCACTGGATTCTAATTGTAATTATACCAAAATAGAACAGGGTAATATACCTAGATTCCCTAAAGAGGGCTGCACACGACTTCAAAATTGTTCGACAATTAATGTAAACACATTTCCTCTATAGATAACTCTATTGGACGATCTTTCCTTCCTTTGCAATGGCTAACTTTGCTAAAGAAGGGAAATGCAAGGGAAGGATTTTGCGACACGATCTAAATTTTTTGGTATTCGCTACTACACATTAATCATATATAACACTTCATAGCAATGCCTCTCGAACTAACCAATTATATTTTTGTAGTGCCACCAGCGGCCGTCGGCCTGCAACATCTATGGATACTATGTTTGCCACAACATGGAACTACTCGTCGGTTCCGCGATGACCAATGATCCTCTGGTTTGTCAATCTTGCAATAATTATTCAAACTTATCAATTTATATATGCACGAATTTAATCTTCATAGCGATAGGATGCGAGCATCGATACAACCGCGTTGGAACAGGGCCACCTCATAAACATTCGTGGACAGTTTGTGGCATTCTTGAACCGTGGGTCATAAATCTATATGGGAAGTTCCACAATGTAGATTGAACTTGATTGTGATAATATTGAACTTAACGGTACATATGTGTAAATGTACATGAATGGTTAATTTTAGTTAATTGATTTGTGAATTAGATGTGCTTGTTTCTGATATGAATGTTAATTGGATGTGCTTGTTTCTGAAATGAATGTGAATTGGATGTATACATATACTTGTTGTGTTTCCGCTTGTTTCAGAGGGCATGGCTAGCATTTCCTGAGGCTAGCCAATAAACAGAAATAGATTTAGCAATACAAAAAGAATATCACAAACGGTTCATTAGGACATACTGTTTGTGATACATCAGTTCTCACAGATGATTTCATCTACAAACCGTCTATGATACATCAGCTCTCACAGACGGTTTGTAGAAGAAACCGTCTGTGATACATCAGCTATCACAGACTTTTTAATCTACAAACCTTCAGTGATAACTATCACAGACGATTTTGAGTTAATAACCTCCTGTGATAGTCTGCATCACACACTGTTCAAAAACCGTCTGTGATGATCTCATGTCTTTACTAACCTATAAACTCAGATGGCTCACGAAATCATTTATGATGGCATTTTTGAACTGTCTGTGAAGACCTTTTCTGTAGTAATGCTACCTTGTGCCCACCTCCTTGTCCCTAGAGCATCGTCGAGTCGTCGCCACCATTTTCTTCCACAAAGATGGCCAGGCTACCGCCACTTAATCTCCTCACCGGTGAGCTCTCTCACTTTCCCAAGGGCGTCACCTCGTGTTCCAACTTTGCCTCCTTTGATCCCTACCCTTCCCGTAGCCGCGCTATCACTATGGTGAACCACCGCCGCCAACCTTTCTCCTCCACAGTTGGTCGCCATTACGCCGCCGCTCTAACCATCCTTCGGCCACCCCGAGCTATTTTCATGTTCCTTGCGCCGCCGCCAAGCCCATGCTCCCTCCCTTTTCCTTCAGGCGGCGCTATGTCGCCAGAGCCGCCGTTGAGCCCGATCCGCCTTCCGCCATTGTCGCTGCCGCTTCACCGACGATCTCACCACGTTGTCACCGCCAAACGGACCACCGTGTTGAGGGGAACCCATTTTGGCTCTTGGCAAGAGCTTCCTTGCCGCCGTGTGCAATCCTCGCCGGAGCCGCTTCTCTGTTCCTCTCTCTCAATCTCTCTCTCTCTCTCTGCAACCTAGCCGACCACGTCAACACCCAATCCGCGTCACTACCAACGTGTCATCCCCGTGGCAGCACATGTGGCATGCTCCAAACCCTAACCCAATGACATTCCTGACCCGCATGTCATCCACTCATATCTTGTGCACCTGGTCCACCGCGAACTTGGACCAGCTCGTGGACTTGGTTCATAGACCAGGGTCCACTTGTCAGCCTCCCTAACCTTTTTTAGATTTTTTTGTTAATTTGGAAATTTATAAATTTCAGTAGGTCCCACCTTTCAGCCTTTAAGGATTTTATTTAATTTAAATCCGAAGGAATATTCTCTAGAATGTTCTTTTTCTCTATCTCTTTTTCTGTCTGGCAAATCTTCTGAGAGTCTGTTCTCCTTCGTTCGAACTCCGAGTCACCCATTCAAATTCCTAAATTTATCCGAAATCGAGATCTTTCTTTTAGAGTTGGTGTTTATGTTTTTGGATTTTATTTTTATTTATTTCAGATTTATTTGTGTTTCACCTGTTGATTTCTCTCTCGTTGGACGATTTGTTTCAAGGAGTAGGAACAGAAGAAAGCTTTGAAGATCCAAGTGTGGTAACTGAGCAAAGCCAAGGCAAGTCATAGTCCTTTGATCATATTGAACCTATGATTTCAAAATTATATTGTTTTATATTAAATTGCATACTATCTTTATATCAACTTGGGAATAGTTAATCATTTATTTGTCACTACGCTTCCATTTATTATATGAATACTATGAATCATTTATGACTATAGGATGGTCATTATTAGTTGGGCATATTTGTATTACCAACATGAGTTATCGTAGAGATGCTTAGTTATGATGGGCTCATGATCACATGTTCAATAATGTTCAATTTGACTTAATGATATATGGAATTGTAGTGTGATGTCATTGTTGTGCAAGTGGTGTGATGTCATGGTTGTATTAATTGTGGTGTGATGCCGCTATTATAAAATTATGTGCCATGACAGGGATTGTCATTGGTTTGGTTAAATAAAATGATTTATGCTTAGGTGAGTGATCGTGCAGTAAAGAGGGTGCGTGAGACACATTGTTTTGGATGAGGTAGTCTCGCCTGGGTAACTGGTCAAGGACTTAATCTTGTGTGTCATTGAACTGGGCCATATCGTACAACCACATGTCCAGTATTGGATGGATCTGGCTAACTAATTAGCAATGTCTCAGCTTAGTTTTATGTTTTAGGAGGCGTGAGTTACGGAATGGACGTACACTCATAAAAGCACAAGAGGGGGGCTGTCTGGTCATAGTGATATTCAGTGTTGAAGCTTTAGCGGGCAGAACTATGTTGAGAAGGAGCTTTGTAAAGGCCATATGACAATCCCTTTACTGACGCCTATGGAAGTGTGTCATGGCTGGTACTATAAATTGATTTATCTCTTGTGGTTAAAGCTATACAACATCTGCAGAGTTAAAACTGTTTAAATAGTCGTGTTCCCAGTTATGAGCGACACCCAGGGATTTCACACGAGAGGTAAAGATTCTTTATAAAAATGTGTTAGAAGGTAAATGGGAGATCCACTTGGTGAATGTGATGTTCATTTGGTGGATGGAATATTCACTTGTTGATGGTTTGGTTGGGAAATAAATGGGAATTTCACTGGTTGTTTTAAAAAATGGTTTACTCTATTTATTTATTATGCCTTTCAATTACGCATTACAATCTATTTACTATCAATACTGCTTTCTACAAAAGAACTATACAGCTATTCCTTTGTTCAGACCTTGCATGAATATTAATTACATATTGTTTCCCTACGACTTGTTAAGTACTTTATGTACTTACGGCTTTAAACTTGACTGCCCAGTTGAAGAATATTAAGCTGCTCAAGAATTTTTCGAGAATGAGTACTATGAAGACTTTACGAATTAGGATGCATTCTCCGCTAGATTACATGTGGGCATGTTGAATAGTCTCTCCAAGTTTTATGTTCCACTGCTAGAGTTTATTTGTTTCTTTAGCCCTGCATGACAAGTTAAGTAAACATTTACCAAAAAGTTCAGTTATTATTACTATCTATTATTTTGAGATCTTCTTAGTTAAATCGATAAATGGATGGTATTTTACCGATGTTTCCTACGTAAGCTAGCTACAAATCTGAGACTAGTTCAGAATACACATAGGTTTTTGGAGGTGTAAATCCGGGTCCTGACAACTGTTCACATGGACCAAGTTCGTACGGACAATGGCCCCACATGTCCATGATTGTTTCTCTTTTTAATTCTGTGAGAGACACCCTCTCTCCTCTTTTATTGTTAGGGTTTTTCTTGATTTAAAACATCAGAGAGCTTGTTCTCTCTCGTTTTAAATCCAAATTCAACGATTCTTATTTCTAAATACATATAAATTCAAACCCTACCTAACAAAATAAAAAACATGGAGTTTAGAGTTAATTTGGAATTTTTAATGCAATTTGAATTCATTCAGATTTACTAAAGTTTGGTCGTTTTTCGTGTACATAGATTTCGAAGCTCCAGGAGAGCAGCAGATCGGACATGACCAAGACAAAGACAAGATATTGAGCAAGGCTAGTCTTCACTTTTATTATATTGCACCTACATTTTGAATACAAATTTTATTGTTTTAAAATATGCAATTGCATTGCTATGCTTTATACAGTTATGTTGTCTTAGCTCATAGTTAATACCCTAGTGTTAACTGAGCTATTAAATTCCAATCCTTTAGCTTGGACACTACCTTTTGTCGCCCTAGGAATAATGGCATACTTAATTAGTCACTAAGTCCATATGTAAGTGGTATTCTTAGCCTTGCTTAAATACATTGACATGTGAGCGTTAATTTGCCCGACATAATTCAAACTTCAAAAGTGGATTTGGGCAGCCGAGGTTGGGGCATGGCCAGTATGTTGAACCTAAAAAGGATTTTCAAAATGAAAACTCAAAAACTATTTTAGACTTGGGCAGATAGTAAGTCGGGCAAAGTAATAAGAGTGTGAGAATGGGTAATGTGAAAGCACCACCAAGTCAATTAAGGACCGGTTCCTATGATGACTTCTTGTGTACTAACACTGCAACCACAATTATATAATGGGCACAACTTGGCTAATTAATTTACTTCGCCTCGATGTTAGCTTCACCATCCTACGAAATGTGGCATTGTTATAGTCACAGGTAAACCACCTGGAGGGTGGCATGGCTATAAGGCACAGGTAAACCACACGACGCAAGAGGGGGTCTCCGACTAGGCTACAGTTGCCCCGGCGGGTGAAACCTTAGCGGGTATAGTTGCGTTGGGGTAGGCCATTGTAAAGGCCTTGTTATGATTTTTCTTACTCTCACGCCTACGATATCGTGTTGATATTACAAGATGATCGTCTCTTATGAGTAAAGTTGTGCAACCTCTGCAGAGTGAAACTATCCGGATAGTCGTGTCCACAGTGATGGGTGATGCCGAGAACTTGCTTTATTAGTCTTAAATTTTATAAAATAATTTGTGGGTGTCATGATATGTATGGCTGGAGCCCGAGGATTTGATTTGTCCTGGTTGTAGCCAGTGAAAAGTGTGGGTTGTAACCCGAGAAAAACATGGCATTGGATAGATGGAGCCACTCAGATATATATGGAGGATAGAGCCTTCACTAATATTTCACAAGCATTGTCAATTTAATTAAAACCTATGTTAGTTAAAATGCTAGGTCTAATAGCTTACTTACTATTTAATATAATTCAACTGAAGCTTTGTGCAAATAAAAGAAAGCCTTACTTTGAAAAACCTTGCATCTATTGTAATTGCATTCTGTTTGTTGGCTTGTGGAGTACGGTTGTGTACTCACACTCGCTTATCATAACAAACTCATAGTCATTTGACCAAAACGCCTATGCCTACTTTGTTGCATCTAGACTAGTTAGTGAAGATAATGGAGGGATGTAGGCTGGGACCCCCAGTCGCTTGATTGTGGGCAGAGCGGATGGATCCACATTTAGTTCTTTGCTTCGCTTAGGCCTCTACTCTCTGTGTTGAACTCTATGTTTAATATTTGACCTGTTTGGACTGTATTATAAAACATATGATCGTACGGTATGTAATGTAATATAAATTGTAGTATGGATATATGCGATGTATGTGTATGATATAACAATGTACATGTGTGCACTATCTACTAATCCAGAGAATAATGTTGTTTATGCAGAGGGTGTCGGATTAAACATTCGTGTCCCGACACATATAAATAGTGGTTTAAATCTTATAACTTGTGTAATCACGTTTAACAGGGTGCGACCTTATGACAAGATTCAGAAATAATCAAAACTAGTCGAATTTTTCGGGCAATTGCACGGCTAGATACTATATTGTGTGTATTATTTATATCATAGCATAGAGCAGTATTTGTTATAAAACTCTAATTACTTATGATGTAAATATGGTGTATTCCTTATACACTTCTAACATCTTATATTTCTTTCTTTTCCACCTATTAATGTGCAAATTTTTCGAGTCGAATCCCCCGCACAATTGCATGACTAGCTATCAATACATCTAAAAATATTATTGTATTTCTTATCCAACCGCAATACTTATATACGGATAAAAATAAAATTGTATTTTTCATACTACTTTAATATCTCCCATATATATTTGATTAATATACACGTTAAAATCTGGACTCACCACAATCGACAGTGTGGATCTTTCTCTTTTCCCCTCTAATTAACATGGTAATTTCTAGCCCTTAAGAGCGAATGTGGTGGCTTCTTTTTCCTCTATCGTAATAATATAACTAGCCGAATTACCAGCGCAATTGCGCGGCTATATACTACAATACATTCGATCACATCCAAGCATAGAGTTGTCCTTGTTTTAGAACTCTAAGCTTATCACAAAAATATGTTTGAATTCTTTATACAATTATAACATATCTCGTATCTACACCTATTTAATCAGCACTATTACAATCTAGACCCCACAACGCAATGGAAGGTGTAGATAATTCTCTGGACCCACAATGCAATGGATGGTGTAGATAATTCTCCTTTTTACCTGGTTAACATAAGAATTTCTAGCCTTTAAAAGCGAACGTGATCTTTTTTTTGTCTTTGTTTTAATAAGATAGATAGATAGAGTGGAAATGGCAAATCGCATGTACATGCGGTCACCTTGGATGGGCTTTGATATTGGTGCACATGGTGGGGTCGGGGAATACAACCCAAAAAAAATTGTGAAGTGAAATACGTCTCTCTCCTCTCTCTCTCTCTCCACTGACTCTCTCTCTCCATCGCCTCCGACATGAGCCAAGAACCAAGAAATTTTGTGATTCAAGGTTTCCAGCTTTGAAAAATCGGATGAACTTTCGGTCGGATTTTGAAACAAAGATTTCACTAACAAAGAAATTGCACGAACCATGGTGCTATTAGTTTTCAAATTTTCGCAAGGAAATATTACAAGAACCAAGAAACTTATAAGAAATTTTGGATCTCATGAACGAAGAAATCATACGGAGGAAATGTTATCGGATTTCACACATTTTGTATTAAAAAATTGAACGAACCAAGTTTCAAGATGATCCATCTTCCTTTCGCACGAACCAGAGCTGGAGGGGGTGAGCGGATCCAGGCAGGATTACACGAACAAAAAAAACACGCTGGCAACGTCGAGCCGGGAAGCTAGGGAGTCATCGCCGCGGAGCCGCGACCCAGTGGTGGAGAAGGGGGAGGACGCAGGATCCTGTAGATACCATGTGGTTTGGTCTTAGATCAGGTGATGAACAATTAGCATCATTGTCGAAGAATTTGGGGAGTTAGCTCTTTGTTTCAAAAATGTTGGCCTGCTGTCAGGAGACAAACGGTCATACCCACCATGTAGTTCGGTTTGATTGGCTGTGCAGTTTTGGAGAAATAGACACTAAACACTTGCGTGGGAGTGTTTGAGGTTGTGTTTGTACCAGGTGCCATTGAAAATTGACAGTGGACGTGAAACTAGATAGAGTTTAACCGAAAAGTCTAGATAGTGGTATTTTCTTGTTTTGGGAAGCGGTCTGACCGACCACTACATTGTGGTCAGACCGGCGGCGGTCAAACCGGTCCCCTGTTATAGGGGAGCACGATCAGACCGGTCAGGGCAGTCAGACCAGCCAGTGGTTGATGGTCTGGCCGGCTTGGTGGTTGCGGTCTGACCGGCAATGGCTGTTTTAACACACTGAGTTGTACTGCTTAAGTTTTGTGAATTGGCTAAAGTCATGGGATTAGTGCATATCTATTGCATGTTTTATTTTTTAGCTAACGTGGGTCAAGTTGCAAAGAACCTATGCTTGAAATCAATTTCTTTGTCTATTGTCGTGCATGGACACTTGGAGTCAACTACGGTCAACGATGAGGTTGATCGAGAATTGGTTTGGTGAAATGAAGGTCTAGAATGACCGAGGATGTCGGGTGAAGTGGTTGGTCTCAAGTAAGGTGCAAGATGGACAAGAACGACGAGAACAAGAAGTTTGGTGCAACGGGTTGCATCAAGTGGCTTGAGCCGGTGCAAGTGTTGAGGCGGTCCGGTTGGAGCGGGCATGAGGAAAGCCATTGATGAACTTACGCGTGGTGAAGCATGTGATTGCCTCACAAGATTTGACTCGGTCAAGGATGGTAGGATCGAGAAGGGGTATTTTGTATCTTCACCAAAAATATAGGGTTGGTGACCTTAGAGAAACCGCGGCACATGATGGCGCAAAGGAGAAGCGATTTAGGTCATGAGGAGAACAAGATCACGAAGAGTCAGGTCCGGGAGCACTGGATCGTCATCCGTTTTAAGAAGCGTGCGTGAGTGAGAGACTCATTTGTGTGTGGGCTGAACGGGTGCCCGTTAAGATTTCTCTATAGGCCTAGCCTCCACTATATAAGGGGTGGTGCAGGAATTACACAAAAAGACACCAAGCCAAGGAACTCTAATGTGAAAGTTTGGTGAAAAGTGGAGAGAGGCGGAGACCAGGGTTTGAGAGATGTATTGAGAGAGATGGGAGCACTTATGTGTGCTTCCCTAGTGGCTTTGTCCTCCCAAGAGAGTGGATGTAAACATTCATCTCCAAGTAGAAATCAAATCTTCAAATTCATCCAAGTCTTCCTCTTATATGCTCAAGTGTTGATTTCTTGATTTGGCTTGATTTTTTGTTTTTCTTCCTCTACTCTTGATCTTGCTTTGTACTTTGGGATGTGTAAGTGATGGAGATATCTCCTGGATACCTATTCATCTAAGTACTTTCTATTAGAAGTTCTTGAGTTTGCACGTTTTACTAGGAAAATGGTGATTTTGGCAGTTTTTCTCTTGAGGGCTATGCGAGGACGTGTGGGAAAAAATCCTTAGCCATCTTGGATTGATCCCTCCCACAAGCTTCTCTCTATCATCATTTTCGTATTTAGTCCAGTTTCCGTGCAACTTTCCTTCGGATAAAAAAAGGTCAAAGGTTTGGAAATATTTACTTCAATCTTTTCATAGATTAGGTTCGCGGTATCATAGGCAAGGTGAATGCAAAATTCCAAGTAATTTAGAGCTGTAGATTGAAACTTATATCGTTTTTTGTATTTATAACCGTGCGGATTTTCAACTTTGTCATGAGGGAGAGGTCACACTGCCCAAGAGAGGTCAAACTGCCAACTAGTTGAAGATCAGTCTGCCCTAGCAAGTTTTGGCGTATTTTGTTCATTTTTTCTTGGAGATTTCATTGTGAGGGTTTAGCCTTTGATCTTCATAGCTTCATATAGCTATTGGAGTGAAAGAACCTTGAACACCTTAATGCAAAAGATTTTGAAGAGGTCATTATTTCTGTGACACCTATTCAACCCCCTCTTCTAGTCGTCTCCTCGGTCCAACAAATTCGAACACCCAGAGCCAGAGAGTACGCCGGATTCGGCTAGGCGCGTGCTCCGGCTGCCACGCTCCACCCCATCTAATCTGGCCGCTGCCGCCGCCCTCCACCCCACTGGATCTGGCCGTCGCCAGCCTCGTCAGCCACTGGCCCCCATGTCGTCGCCACTGGGGAGAGAGAGGAGAGATGAAGAGTTGAGACTTGAGAGAGAGGAGAGAGTATACTGTGCGGTGGGATGAGAGAGAGAGGAGAGGAGAGGTGAGGAGAGACGAAGGTAGTATACGGTTGGTTGGTATAATACATGCATACGCACTTAACTAGCACAAATCTCAGAGCAAGATCAACGGTGCACAATGTACATCTAACTCCTTGTATACGTGGGAAAACTGCTTTCATAGATAGATAATAGAAAGTTACAATAGAGATAGAGAGGAAAGCGTCCGTCCGTAGGATCTCGACATTGATCACATCCTTGTTCTGAGCTGATCGGACCGCTTCAACGTGAGTTCGCAGGTTTGGCCTAGCTGACAGCCCCCAGCTGGTTGGAGGTACCTATTGTATGTGATATACCCTAGACGTGGTCATGGAGATGATTGTATCATTTCTATGTTTGTAATCTTTTGAATAATATGTTATTTTATCCCCTGAATAAATACCTTTCATATTGATCAACAAGTATGTGGCTTGTTCGTGGAATTCTTTATTCATGTTTTGATGTTATTCTAAATTATCCCTGATCTTATATCATTATGTGGGACAATTATGATTTATAGATCAGCATATGTATTGATTGATGATCATGTTCCATGGATCGTACATGGATATGGGAATATTAAATCAATAATGTGAACACATGTTAGAGAACATGGTGTTCGATTGACCTACCATGAGACACCGCGGGAATTGTTATATTCTTAAGTACCATTAGTTGGTCTCATATATAGTGTATGTTGGATCTTTAGACCTGAGATCGTCATAGTTTTCTATATCTGTAATAGTTTACTTAGGGGTTACCAAACACCGCTCCGTAACTGGGTGGTTATAAAGGTAGCTTTCAGGTTTACTATGAAACATGTGAAGGAATGTGAGTGATCAAGATGGAATTTGCTCCTCCTATCTAATGGGAGAGATATCTCTAGCCCCTCGATGTGGTTAGATTAAGGAAGTGCATGGCCATGCCAAATGTGTTTGAGGAGTCAATCACAACTGAGTAATCTACTATAGGTTCGAGTGAAGGATCGAGCTATCAAAGGATGACACGCTTCTTGCCTTGAGTTCGATCTGGTATCGTGAGGTAAAGGGGTCGGTACATAAGAACTATATAGGTTCGTCCGATATGATCTTTATGCATATTTGGGAATCGCTATATCCTGCTAGGAACTGCTATCGACTTATGGACTGGATAGGAGTTTTTGGCCCATGGACGAATATACATGAACCTACAGGATTACACACTTAACTTGTTGGAACGATAAGGGCCCGGATGATAGTCTCCGAGTGAGATACGATCTCTACTCGTATCGGATAAGGATTTGATTGGAGGCTATATAAAGAGAGACGTGGGGTTGAAGGTGTGATCCTGAGACAGACCCATCGAAACACTAGCCGCCACCTCTCAAAGCCCCTGTCGTGCACGCTGGTGCTAGCACCCGGACGCATGATGTTCCATCCCTGGACGTGTGGACTACGGTAGAGGTGCTGCTGCGATTGACTACTTCCACTACAACAATGCGTGCTACATTGAACCGGCCACTTCAACTCTACTTCCACTGTACTGCGCGTCTAATGGTAGCGATCCATGATCTCTTACTTACATAACTTTCTGATTTACATGGTAGAAATTTTAATTTGTGTTAGTGTAGCATACCGATATTCATTCACCTATTAATGGATGTTCATCGATCAGGTCGGCTCAGTGCATGAGTGTGTGTACGCATATATATATATATATATATATATATATATATATATATATATATATATGCTATCTCGCAGCTCGCTGGCTGTACGGGTGTGCCCGTGCTGCCCGGCCTGGTAGCTAGCTAGCTCCCTGCAGTGTGCAGCGGCAGCGTATGTTTGTGCTAGCTTAGCTCGATCGTGTTTGTTGGGTTAGTGGTGGTGCAGCGCGTGTTTGCTTCCTCCTTGTCCGCGCGTTAGCTGGATTTATTCCGCCTCCTAGGAGCGCGCTTGATGGCCTTGTCGGCTGCCTCTCTGGGCATCCATAACTCTCTCTCTCTCTCTCTCTCTCTCGTAGTGGAACAAATGATTGTGGGTTGGTGAGTGCGTGCTTGTTCCTCTCGATCGGGCTCCATTTCTCTCTCCAACTTCGATCGATCTCTTTCTCTCTCTACATTGCTAAGCAACATTTTCTGGTGCTTTGCTTAACTTGATCCACTGTGTTTTGCGGCTTTAGCTTCTTTTTTTGAGAGCTAGGAAGGTACTGGGGCCGGCTTTAGCTATATCTTTTGAAACTTTACCTTGCTGCCACATATATTAAACTAGCAAACCATTGATGGATTAGCTTAAGTTGCTCTTAAAACATACTACACAAGGTATAAGCTGGGGGGGTCAAACAACGAGTATGTACTGGATAGTGGTCAAAGTAACTTATACTATGTAAGTCTTATGTATAATACATGCGTCTTTCGAATGGATTGGGATTTAATGTGAGATATGCTTGGATTAATTTAGACATATGGATCATGTGATTACTGTGCATGACTTTGCACAGATTAGTACTCCATTTAATATGGAGTCAATTTTAGGTTCCTTTTGTCTTGCATCGAATTGATCTGCCTGGAATTGATAATTTGCATGTGTCCTTTTTATTTTAATTACGCCGTCTTAATTTATACATCGCCATTCGTCACTCATATACTTGCCAGTGCCAGGGTTTGATCACGTACATTACAGACAATACATATATACCCAAGGTTAATTAAGGATAAAAAAACCTTATGGGAAAAGAAAAGAAAAGAACCAGAAGGTACATGGTAAACAAATAGATCAGTAATGACCGACCAGCCAGCATTAACCAACTTACCACTAGCGACCAGATTTCGCCATGTATAGCAGTAGAGACAACAATTATTTATATACCACTTCACGTTATTTAGAGACAGAACTAAATACAACTTTTACAATAAATTATCTCTTAAGTTGTCTATGTAGGATGACACAATCTTTTTAATTTTTGCATGAAAAAAGAATATTTATTAGAGACAGTAAATTCATAGTCAAGCATTTCCTTATTTTATATATATGTATAAAATGAACACACAAGTACTACACAGTAGTTTTGAGGGTCGTGCGCATGGTGTATATATGTATATAATGAACACACAAGGACTACACAGTAGTTTTGAGGGTCGTGCGCATGGTATGTATGGTGTAAACGAGGCACTAGCTTCTGAATTGAACCGAAGCATCAGATGTAGTAAGTACATCGCCGAATGGCGGGGCAAGAAAACAAACTACGTACCAATCGAGGCCGGCGGAGACACATGAAAGAGACGAATCTTACTATTTTGTCAGTGCAAACGATCGAAATCCGGTCATACACCAACCAACCACACGCACAGTAGTTCGTCACAGTACCAGTACTAAGCTTGCTAGCACACTCTGATCTCTCTCTCTCTCTCTCTCTGGGGGTAAGTTTCTCTCTCTAGGACTCGTACACACAACGACAAGACTTCCACGCACCAGGTGCGTCAACAGGACGAGAGAAAGAGAGAGGATCAATCGATATATCGGTCCCCAAGCTTCTTACAATCTGCCAGCGACAAAACTGGTAGATACCAAACTCGCTGCTCCTCTCTCTATAGGATGGCAGCAGTGAGATAGAGCTGCGTGTACTAGAGAGAGAGAGAGAAGAGAAGGTTAATTGGTTAGAAAGAGAGAGAGAAGAGAAGGTTACTTGGTTAGAGAGAGAAGAGAGAAGAGAGAAGAGAGAGAGAGCTATGTGGTATAGTGCGGTAGAAGTGAGTGAGCTGTCCACATGCGCTGTCGTGCCAAAGCTCAGACCCACGCCTGTTGCATGCACCACCACCACCCACCAGCTGAGCTGAGCTGAGCTGAGCTGCGCTGCGCTGCAACCACACTCCCTCCCTAGGCCTAACGGCTTCTCAGTCCCTCACTGCTCCTGAAGAAGCACGTGAGGACTCGGTGCCTACTTATCAGTACCAAGTATCGTGTGTGCTAGCTCGACCTTGCACGCGTAGAGTTTTTTGTTTTTCTTTCTTGTTAAAGTAGGCACGTAGACGGTCCAATTGGCGAGGGAATAACGTTGGCACGGTGGAGAAACAAGAGTGGTTTCTCTTTTCGCTCCACGCTAGCCTTGATTGCGTGATTCGACGGCGTTGATCCATCGGACGGTTCCAACCAATCCCCTACAGCAAGTGCACTGCGGTGGGTCCCGCCAACATGTGGGTCCCGCGTGTCAGTCTGCCGACCGATGAACAGCGGATGGCGATGCGTTGTCGTTTTCCTCCAGGGAATTCTCGTTTCCACTGCTTCCGTGCTCTTTTTTTTGGACCGTCTCACTCCGCGGGTCCCTCGAGGAAGAAAAAAACAATAATAAAATAAGAACAAAGACACAGAGAAAAGAAGTGACTGCAACAGTGAGGAATTGTTCTTCTCGGGAGCCGCGAAAAACTGGGCCCAGGGATCTCGTACAGATGATTACTGTGTAAACACAGTACTTAACAGTAATACCGAAAGCAACCGTAAAACATGTACCGTATGAATTTTACCTAACCGAAAATACTGTAGCTATTAGTTTGCGCTTTTGTTTTTTTGATCGGTCGGTGCAGATCACTTTCTAATGTAGTGTACTGTAAATCTTTTACATTGAAACCTTTCGACCAGAGTAAAACTATAGAATGGTTTTTCCAACAATATACAGATAAATCCCTTACTAAAATAGTAGTGGTCACAACCCTCCTCCGTATACAATTGAACATTAACAATACGAAAGCTTATACTGGGAATGCCTTCCTGAGCACCGTCCACTTACTTTTTTTTATTCGTCTTGTTGCTCGGTTGGATCAATCGGCCGGGTGTACTATTGTACGAGTTGATGCTTTACTATTTAGAGACTTGTAATGTATCAGGAGTGCCGTGGTCCGACTTGAATTGTAGATCTCATAGGACAATTATGAACATGTGAGATCGAATTGACAACTTTATAACCAAGATATGCTGGTTAAACTACATAGCTAGCACAGGAGTCATTCAGTCTGATCTGAAATAGCAAATGTGTGCAGATGATGAGTTTTGCTGCTATATATATATATATATCCCTGTATTTGTAGTATTTTTAATTAAAAATAACTATGGTACATGTTTATGTAATTTATGTATTAAATATATATTTTTCGTCATTCACTAACCATTCTATGAGTATGAGTTAATTAAGTGGGAGTGGAAAAAAGTTGAGGAAGAAAAATGTTTAAAAACTTCCTGCGACTAAACGTTGCATGTAGCATAGCAATCCTTTTTATTTTATTTCATGAAAAGAATCAATATTACTCACTTCTAATCCAACTTTTATTTTATAAATTTTTAATCTATAACAGTTTTGTATATATCACAAGTTTGTGTACAAAAATACTTCTGTTGAAGTATGAAAAAACAATACTAGAAAAACCTCAAGTAGAGGCATTTTTATTGTATGGCAAAGACATACTTTTTAGTCTATACGATTTTAAATATATTTTTCAAAATGTGACAATGGTGCCTCTACGTTCACCATCACTACGGACTAAGATACACTTGCTAAAATGACTTTACATTCTGAAAGATATTTTGTAAAGGTGCTATAATATGTCTCTA
Source organism: Hsuehochloa calcarea (assembly GCA_036346395.1). NCBI lineage: Eukaryota > Viridiplantae > Streptophyta > Magnoliopsida > Poales > Poaceae > Hsuehochloa > Hsuehochloa calcarea. The sequence goes on from CM070606.1 coordinate 29,357,319, forward strand.
TACTCTATAGCACCCCTGGCAGAACAAAAAATATATTATAAAAATATGTTGGAGCCAATCCTTAAACCCAAGACCTTGTGGAAAACAAGTAACCCACTAGGCAACTCAACCTCACACACAACTTGCTTATACTCATATTGCAATTATTATGAGTAGTACACAACATGTCTCAACCATCTAAAAAATGTCTCTAGAGAATCAAAAGTGTCTCAAATAACGTCTCTACAAGATAAGGTCGATTTAAGAAGTGTCTTGAAAAAATATCTCTACATTATATTCATGTGGTCACTTACTCTCTCTCTCTCTCTCCACAAATATAAGTTACAATGAGATCCGTGTGGTCAACCTTTTAAAATGTTGACCATTATTGATACACGGGAAAGTATATAGACTGATTATATGAAACTATCATCATTATATTCATCTTGCAAAACACATTCATAACACATAATTTGTATTAGTTCTGCCAATATATCACAACAAAAAAAGCATAGATGAAGTCCTGCACTAGAGAGAGACTACCAAAAGTCAAAAAAACGGCTTAGATTTGTGGAGGGGGAGTACAAGCTAGGCATGCAAATTGGGTCAAAGATGTTTGCCTGAACCACCTAGCTAGCTTCTGTTTCTCTAGCTCGATCAAAACGTACTGTGGAGACAAAGAAAGTTTAGCATTTTGGATTTTGCTGTTTGATGTAAACATAAATCACAATCAATCCATGAGCACTATGCCGCTCTATCCACCCCCACCAGCAAATAGCACACACGGAACTCGTTTAATCCCTCCCCAAACCAAGCTAAGTAGTGCGCTAGTCAATACATTGCATGTAAAACAACAAAGAGAACTCACGTAGCCATACCATATACACACATATGTACACTAACCAACCCAACATATATACCAGACAGGCATATATATACTACCACATATTAAGCACCAAATTAATATAGATTTCGCTACTGGTATATAACAAGCTAGCTAGGCTGCGCGAGCAAGTGTGCAACTCCTTCCGTCTACTTGTTTCCGTGGCGTTTGCGTCGCTGCGCTGCGGAAGCAGTCTGCAGTAGAGGTGAGGAGAGATCGAGTAGTATCGCCATCAGCGCGCAATAATACTGCACGCCCGTTTTGTTTTGTAGCTCTTGTCAGCGAACCTCCTCCCCCTCCTGAAAACTCCCCACCCACCCCACTTCCTCTCCATTCTTTCTTCCTCTCGTTCGTTCCCCTCCCCCGCTCCGCTCCGCTCGGCTCGGCTCGCAACTCGCAAGCTCCAGCGATCCGCCCTCCCGTGGCTCGCTCGCTAGCTCGCTCGGTCTCAGCTGCTGCTACTGCTGCTGCCGTGTGGTCTGTCGGCGACGTGGGGAGGAGGGAGAGAGATGGCCGGCGCGGGCGGTGCGGCTGCGGCGGTGCAACCTGCCGCGGCGGCGAGGAGTAGCTCTGGCTCGGCGGGGGGAGGCGCGGGCGGCGGGGGAGTCGCGGACCCGAGGGCGGAGGCGCTGCGGTGCCCGCGGTGCGACTCGGCCAACACCAAGTTCTGCTACTACAACAACTACTCGCTGTCGCAGCCGCGGCACTTCTGCAAGGCCTGCAAGCGGTACTGGACGCGCGGCGGCACGCTCCGCAACGTCCCCGTCGGCGGCGGCTGCCGCAAGAACAAGCGCTCCAGGAGCACCGGCGGGAACGCGGGAGGGAACAGGAGCTCCTCCACCGCGGCCGGCGCGGGGGCTGCGTCCTCCGCGGCCGGTGGTGTCACGTCGTCGGCGTCGTCGCTGTCGCTGCCGCCGCCGGGCTACCTGCAGTCGCTGACGTCGGCGCTGGGCCTGCCCGGGGGCACCTCGCTGGCGTCTCTGCTGCTTGGGAGCGACTCGGGCGGGGACCACCTCGGCCTCTTCCAGGCCATGCAGTCGGTGGTCTCGGACGCCACCGCCTACGAGATGCAGCAGCAGCAGACGCAGGTGGATCAGCTTCTGGGGCTTGGCTACGGTGCCGGAGTGCCGGCGCAGATCCAGGTGAAGCCGTGGCAGCAGCACCTGCAGGACGGGGCTGATGGGAACATGAACGGCTTCTACGCGCCGCTGCTGTCGGGCTCCATCGTGCCGGGGCTGGAGGAGCTGCAGGTGAAGACAGAGGCCGCCGCCGGAGAGCAGCAGCACCACCACAAGGCAGCGGCGGCCGGGGAGCAGCGCTGGGATCTGCCGATGTCGTCGTCTAACGTCGACACCAACATCATCGCGTCGGACGCGCTCATGGCCGCGGCCGCGGCCATGAACCCGGTGGTCAGCAACGCCGCCACGGCGCCTGCAGCGTCCTCCCTCATGTACTGGGGCAACGGCGGCATTGGCGGTGTCCCCGCGGCGTGGCCGGACATCGCCAACTGCGGATCATCCATTGCCACCCTCTTCTAGCCGTCTGGAAGGGATGGGTAGCTCGTTGGTCGTTAACTTTATTTTTGTTCTCCTTAATTTTCTGGTTAATTTTTTCCTTGACTAAAATAACATGTAATTTGTGTGGGGATTGAGATGAGACATGAGAGAGAGAGCACTGTGGATTGAGAGATCATCTCGGAGGGTAGAAAGTTAGAGGCAATGATCCAAAATTTTCATAGGGTTTCTTTCACCCAAACGCGACGGACACCGAATCCATGTTCCTCGCCGTTGATCGATGACCTAGACGGCGATGGCGTGCATGGATGGATCAAGAAGAAGAAGGTGGCCATGGGAGGGGAAGCAAGCAAAGAAAGTGTAAGTGGTGCACTGCTACTACCACTTGATTTGCTGCTTATTGACTTCTCCTTCAATTCCTTGGGTGTGTTTTGTATATAGGGCATATGGTGTGTAGGGGGGATATATCAGAGCATGCAGCAGCATGGTGGTGCAAGTCATGAGCCTCTCTCTCCCTCTCTCTCTCTCTCTCTCTCTCTCATCTTGGCATTTTAATTAGTGTGTTTAATTGGTTACTCTACCTTGGATTTGGGAACTCTTTAGATGTATAAGTTAATACTAGTACTCTCCTACCCCTTGAAGCTTAATTAGAGAACTGTTTTTGAGTTCTCATGCATTGGTCTCTTTAAGGGTGTCTTCTTTCTCTCTTCTTCTAGAGTGGATTTTTCTTTCACTTTCTTGGGGGGGTTTTGTTCAAACTCTACTTGTACGAATGATGACATTGTGAGTTATGAGAAATTAAAACTGCTGTTGTTCTGATGATGATTCACAGTCTCATGTAAATTCTTCTCTTTGTAAGAGTACTATATGCATGCTACTTACTTCACTTTTAGTGCATGGATGGATGTCTCACTTTTGGTGATGTGTGCAGCAGCTTTAGTAGCTTTGCTCTCTCTTTGATGCCGGAGTGCATGATCTGATCTTTGAATTCCGTGCATTTTACTAGGGGTTTCTTTTTTTGTTAAGGATCATAGGATTCCAGTAGCAGTACTCAAGTTAGTGCTATCATGTTTGTGTGATCAGAATCTTTTGTGCCCTCGTTTTCCGGCGAGATAAAAATACGGCTGCTTCGCTTGTTCTTTCCTGCATGTCTTGTAGCAATTTGGAGCTGCATTCTGATGCTGGTTATGTTCAGACTACTGCTGTGAGTATCATGGAAAAGGAAAGGGAACCACAGGGGCAAAAATAGAAGCAATTTGTATGGTAGAACCTGAAATGGAGAGAAGAGAAGCAATCTGTAGTGGTTTCATATATACGTGTGTGTGCATGTATAAGGCGTTTCCATTTGGATTTCTATTCGTTTCAAATTTTATTTGCATGTTAGTTTCGTAGTAAAATTTGGGTTTTCCTTGTTTTCTTGCTTTTACTTGGTAAGTTGAAGTAATGTCTGTCGACAATGAATATGTTATTCTTAAACCATGTCAAAGTAGCAATATGATGTTGACATTTTTTTCTCTTCTTTTGAACAACATATATATGTATCAGGTAAAACATACCACTGAGCCCTAAAGGAACATTTTCCCCCCTAAACGATCCTAAAAATCGCCTTCTTTTCGTTGACTCACTAATTATTTCCAAGGATGGGTTTGCGACTTTCAAAAGACATGCTTTTAAATTTGAACTATCTTATATAAAGGGATTAAAGCTTTTGGGAACTTTCTATAACCACAAAAGGTTGGATAATAAATCTCAAAGCAAGTTTATATATATATATTTAGAGGAGCTATGTGAACTATGATCCACGCACCTTCTGTTCTTCCTTTTGTGCTCACATCAAGTTTATTTCATTTAAACTTCTGCTAGCTCCAGCTAGCAATTTCTAATGGCTCTATCTGCAAACTTTCTTTCCCTCATTGTCTTTCATAAGCAGATAAAACAATTTCTATTATATATGAACATGTGTTGTGAACATGCATTTGAGTGTTTAGTTTAGAGGTCGCATACTGTTCCAAGATTATGGTCTCATTAATTGTTCAACAAGTGTTATGATGTTGCAACAGCATACAATTCAGCAGTGCCATGAATTGTTCGTTTGAATATGCAGATGTACTAGCTAGAGCTAGTCTACAATTATACATATGTCGGTTCCTGGAATTAGCAACCGATATTGATATTGATGGTACAATTGTACATCACTCACACACACACACACACACACACACACACACACACACACATATATATATATATATATATATAGGAAAATGGTGTATGTACTCCCAAGAGTACGGAACGGGCGTCCTATATATATATATATATGTGTGTGTGTGTGTGTATATATGTGCTGAAATTATGCATGCATTTCGCCCTTTTTATATATAAAAAAAAATCAGGCTGCAGGTCATATTTAACGAAAATGGCGGTAAATTAATCGGCATAAATTGATGATTATATATGTGGATCGAGTAATGAGGTGCATTTTATGCACTAGTGATCTCGATTCCAGGTGATGCAAAGATACGGTTGTACTGTCTGTGTGCTTTAAAACCCACCATTTACTTGTACCGCAAAGACATAAGTAAACAATAAATCCCTTTATAATTGCCTCTTCTGCTACCGACTGTAAGGCCAGATATCCTTAAGCTCAAATGAAGCAACAAAATCAGTGTAATAGACTCGGGTCGATCTTGCATGTGTGTATGTATATGTATGTTTCTCCATAGTCCATATATATATACCATCCATGCATGCACAGTTACGGTAGCTTCGTATGAGTCCGACGTTTGTCTCGATCGAGCTCCTAGAAATGGTGGACAAGAGCGCTTCATAGTCGTCTATCCTCTTCACATTTGTTGTTTCTATGTTAGAACTGTATTACTTAAGTAGGAATATATATAGTACATGATTAACACACTTATCTAAGACAGAATGTCATTGAAAGGCCAGCACACCAGCAGGTTTAATTAGAGCGAGTTGTTTTTATATGTCGAATTCACACCCTTCCAACCTTCTCTTTGATTTATCTCCTTAGGCAATGAGAATCGGAGTAAATTGCACTTTGCACCAGGCAGATTGCCCCTTGTTTCATTTTGCACCAGGGTTAATTGGCCAAGATTCGTTGCACTTTACACTAGCCAAGCATGGTTTGGTCTAACCCCCTCATCTCACCACGCCTATCAATCAGAGCCATGCGGGCAGTGATGTGGGTGAGCGGCGATGGCGGAGGAGGCTATTTTCCGACGAACGGTCGGCACGTTGAGCATCACTGATCGAGGTGCAGGGAGTCCATTTTTGGTGTCCGGTTGGTTGGGCTTGGAGAGGCACGGTGTGAGCTGGCACCGATGAACAGAAGCTCGGGGCAGAGGACATCCATGGTGGCGGCGGTTCGGCGATCCTCCTCCGAGGGTGGTGACCCCAGAAGCTCTAGTGGGATGGGGCGACGCCTCTGGTGTGCTTGGCTTGGGCTGGAACGGTAGTGCAAGGCGGTGCGGCACTGGGCGCGGCGGTGAAACAGGGGAGGCGGATGTTGCGGTCTCACTGCTCTAGTGATATATATTCTGAAGAGGAGCTCGAATTTTAGGGATTTGGGGGCGACGGCTAGCTAGGGCAACAGTAGCTCACCTCGGCTATGGACGTCAATGGGGATGGCGACGAGCCAAACTTGGCCTTGGGTGGGGTGTGTAGAGGATATAAATGCGACTATGTTTGCTTGGGTATCCCATTTATAGGTGTCATTCAGAGGGGGGCCGGAATCATGGCCGGCGATGGCCTGGGCGCGCTCTCGTGCAACGCTTCAGTAGGCGGTGTGGCGTGCACTTGGCTTAGCTAAGTGACAACGAGGTAGGGGCACAAGGCGTGCACGCTAGTTAGGACCCAAACATGTTGGGCCAATAAGTTTGCTTGACACAACACGATGCAAACTGAAAGTATTAGATAACCTGGTGTAAAGTGAAACAAAAGACAATCTATTTGGTGCAAAGTGCAATTTACGTACTCTTAAGAAATATGATCCATGTATATTTGTATTAAAAAAAAATTCCCCCCTTTCTGTGATATCTCATTTATTACGTGTGCAAGTATCATCTACCTATATGTCCCCTGACATTCGCACACCAAACTTTTGTTGTGCGTTTTCCCCGGCCCTATATGCCTATATGTACAAACTCTAAACTATAGGCAATTTCACACCCTAGGGGAAAGTCCCATCTATCAATGTCACGTTGACAAAACAAGAGTGCAAAACACCCCTCCATGGAGTGATTGTAGGCCACAGGCTTTGTGTATTGTGTGTGTGTGTGATGAACATCGCTGGCGCATATAGATCTTTCATGTGTATATGCATGCTTGTGTTTTTATTAGCGCAAATGTTGTTTTTTTTTATATATGGTACTACAACAATCACAACGGCGGAAAATGGTTTTTAAAAGAAAAAAAAACTAAAAGTGCACACTTTCAATACACCGCACATACCCCATTCATGCGCAAGACAATAATACATATATGTATCAAAAGATAATTAAGTTTCAAAAAAACATCCGCTATAGGTGACATATTTGTCCCTCTAGGGCCTATTCATAACACAAAAGTTTCACGGAAAACATTTCAACTCGCACATTATTCCCACGTTTGAAACGGACCTCGATTAGTGTACTAATATGTCCAGTTTCAACCTAAGAAGTGATAATCACCTAATTACCCTGTCGGCTGCCCCTTTTGCCCTGAATTACTGAATGGATCTCCTCGCTGAAATGACGACCACTAGCGTTGGCACACCGAACGAGCTAGCTAGGCAGAATCATGGTGCACGGCTAGGCAGGATGCAGCAGCAGAAAATTAAGTCCTAGGAGAGGAAGAAGGCTTAGCAAAAGTATTTTACGGTATATTATGTCGGTAGTAGACAGTGAATGTGTAAATTAAATCTAACCATTAATTTGTTGAAAGTAGAATATATGTTTTTGTATTTATATTCTTTTTATAAAGATATTATGGACTTTTTAACCGGGGTTGAAAATATTACTTTTATAGTGTGTGATGCTCATATGGACAATTATAATTCCATCTTCTTTGGAATTATACTACTTATAGTACCGACTGTAGTATAACTAAATTATAACTAATCTATACAGTTAAATTTAAAAATATATTAAATTGAGCGTACAACATTAAATAGTGTACCATTAAGATCTCAAGAATTAAAACTGGTGCTAGATAGGCGAAGGCGAGCGCAATCCTCGCGGATTCGGGGCATTAATTGGAGCTCTGAAATGAATGGATGACTTGACACGATAGCTCTTATGAGTAGACCGGTGCATGGTGGGTACCATCGCCCACGATATGTTCCACTGTTGCAAGTCCACCAGTCCGGGTTCCTCTTTCTGGATCCTCTGTGCACATGCTAGGCCGATAGCCACTCGCTGTGTGGATGCGATCTTGCAGTGTATTGGGAATTGGGATCGACCGGCGCTACAGTACTAGGATGCAAGAGGGGTGCTGCATGCCTACATATTTCTTTAGTACGTGACAAGTACTTGGTCCATGGGTTTTAGGGACATATACGGTACTTCCTCTCTGGGCACTCCCGTGCTTCCTTTTTTAAGTACGGTACAAATAGTTATGACAATTTTTGATTTTTTTGTTAGATAGGTTACGATGTTTCCTACGAAATTTTACCAAAAAAAACCTGACTTACATCAGGAGAAACAAAAAAAAAAACCAATTTTAGTGAATAGTAACTTTATCGCTTTTTTTCGTTTTCAGTTTCTAGTTTCCTTTTGAGAAGAACTTGTTTTTTTTTGTTTCTCATTGTGTAGATCGAATTTACGTTTGAATTTTTGTGGCTTGATGGATTGATTTTGTGTAAATGCTATCAAATTGTTTCGAAAATTTTTATGACTATTTGCGCTTTGTTTTGAAGAGGGAAAACATAGGAGTATCTAAAGGGTGGGAAGTATCGGATATGTTCTCGTTTCAGGGTACCTACTGAGAAATGGAGTTTACTTGTACATATCCACATGTAGTATTTTTTTTACTTGCATCCTAACAAATACCCAACTTATTTTCATGCTATATTTAGGTTTATGGCCAACTAAAATTTGTTCTTTAATAGCAAGACTAAAAATTTATTCTTCAAAAAATTTTTGGTGTATTAATTTAAAAATCTTGATTAGAATATCCATAATTTATTTAAAACTATACAAATTGAAATAAAATAGTTAAATTCAAAAATATTATGTTTTTCAAGAAATTTGAATGAAATTTGATCCCTTCTAATTTATTTTATATTTTGGGCCATACTATTCACATCAATCCCTGCAAAAGGTGTTATGCATAGAATCCAAAAGGTGTTATGCATAGAATCCAATTCTATTGGGTGACATGAACACATAATACTATATAACACGCTATGATTATCTAGCACGGCGGTCCCACCAGCCGGTTAGTGGGCGGGGTTCGAAGACTACACTAGCTGGCAATTCAAAAATTCAACCACGTAAACTAGGAAGCCAATCAAGCAAAAGATCATATATCGTTACCACTAGACGCACAGTGCAGCAGAAGAAGAGTTAGAGCGGCCTGATCCAACGTAGAGTACGTCGATGAAGTGGTCGTAGTCGATCGTCCACCGTAGTTGATCGTCTAGCGTAGTCGATCATCCTCGATAGCGATCGTCTCCTCAAGCAACCAATCGTGTTCCTCGCCAAGGTCGTGGATCATCCTCAAGTGCAAAAACAACCGCAGTAGCGCCTTGTAACATCCCAAATCTTGGGTTTGTATTTCAAATGTATAAAAAATATGAACTTTTTAAAACTTTTGAACATGCATTGGATTTATTTAACTCTTATAATATTTATCATAAGTAAATATATTTTTTTCAATTTTTTAGAAACCAAATCGACCCTAAGAAAATTTAAAACTCATTTGAATAACCCATGTTGTTAAAGGATTAAAAATAAGTAAATAAAATTTGAACAGTGAGGTTTTAATTTTTTTCTGGATACTAGGTCATCCCAGGGACCTCCCTGAAAATTTTCAGAATTTTTATATTTTATTTACTATTTTTAAAGCCTTGGTCAAACCGGTTGAGCTTTGGTCAAATCTGGAATTCAAAACTCAAACCCTAGCACTGTTTTGAGCCATGCACTGTTCATCGGGGCTGAACCAAACTCGAGTCCGACCGGGGCGACTTGACTTGACCCAGCCGCTTAAACCGCTACCGACGCAGCCAACCGCACGCGCGCCAAGGCCGTGTTCTCTCGCTAACGTCGTGGGCCCACTTGTGCGAGCCAGATTCGGCTCTTGGCGACAAGTGCACAACGCGCGCGACGGACGCAGAGTGACATTGAGCACCTCTATCGCGCGACGGCACACCGTCAATCCACCACCTCGAGACCCAATGGAACGTGTCGTCTACTCACGCCGCTTCCATCCCTACCGTTGCTCAGCTTTATCTCACCCTCTCTTGCCTAGGAGAGCTCACTTTCCCTTTCGGCTGAAAAGGGAAAGGAGGCAAGGACCTCAACTCTCCTTAGGTGAGCTTCCTCCGCTTTGCCCCCCTACTTCCCCTTTCTTCACCGTCTATTTGTGCACTGGTTTGAGCACCTGTCTTCGTATGTAAGTCCCGGAACACGAAGCTTGTTGCTTTCGGCTCCGGTGCGAGCTCCAAAGGCCTCCACCGCACCATTAGTGCTTCCAGTAAGGCTCTTTCTCCCATTCTTGCGTCATCCTTTGTCCCACAGTATGAGGGAGTATTCCCCTCAATCTATTTGTTGAATCTTTCACAGGAGCCTCGGGATCTTGAGCTTTTCCATTTTCCGACCGAGAACGCCCCTTTCGTATCCATCTCTGACACGGTGAGCCCCTGTCAAATTCCTCTATCGTACACCATCTCTTAGCCTCATGGGTGCTGTCTATACCTTCATTCTTGCTCTTTCTTCCTCAGGGCTTCTCCTCCACGGTGAAGCTACCACCGCCGCCTCGGTCCTTCATCGCCGGCCCAACTCCGACTAGCTGGTCCTCTCCTTTGCACTCGGGTAGTTTCCATGGACCTTTTAGTCTCTTATGCGCTCGGTAGATAGCCCAATGCATGGCCGGGTTACGACTTGCATCGAAGCCGTAGGAGCACCTCCGCTCTCCGTCGTAGCGCCGCCACGTCGGACCACCTCTGGTGACGTTCCGACCCCCCTTAGCTTCGCCTTAGTGCCAGCATCCCATTTTAGCCCTTGGCTAGCGCTGCCATGCCGCGTAGCACCGGCGGGCCGGTGAGCAAGCTCGCCACCGTGCGAGCTCTGCTCGAACCGCTCCTGTAGCACCATCATTAGGGCAAATCTTGGTCATTAGGGCGTAATGAATGCTTAGCGTATTTAATGATTGTCTTAACGCGTTAATGTGTCTATTACACATGGGACCGAGCACAGTAAACGAGATGTTAAATGACTGTTGAAAACTGAGATTGACATGTGGGCTTGGGAACTTAAGTGCATAGTTGTAGACCCGTGGACCGGCTCATGGACCCTTGGTCCATACACTGTGCTATGGACCGAGTCACTGACATGAGGGCCCTACATGTTAGGCCGTATTAAAATTCAACAATTAAATATAAAATAATAATATGCACTGCACCCCACCTATCAGCGACTGTGGCTACCTTCAGCCCGATAAGAAAAGTACTTAATGTTTTTATAAATTCTGAAATGATTTATTGTTGCACTGAAAAATCATTTAACTTCAAAAATGCGTAACTAATTCATTTTGACTCCAAATACAGTGAAACAAATTTTGGTAATTTTCATTTTTAATGAACCTTAATATGGTATAATTTTTGGGCATGTTACTATCCTAAAAAAAATTAGTTTTCAATATTGCTCTCAGAATATGATTATTTTTACACTAAAAATGCTTTAACTTCAAAAATTCATAGAAAAATCATATGAACTCCAAATGAGAATAATCAAGTTATTCTGGATATAACTTTTTATTATATATCATGCCATGTAATTTTTATCCTCACCACATTTCTAGAAAATATTACCAAAAAGATAATTTTTAGATCAATAGTGACAGATTGCAATCTTTCTGATTTTTCTTCCCTTTTATCTTACTAAAGCCAAAACTTCCACATAAAAACTCTAAATAAAATAATTTTTATTTATAAAATCATCTAAAATCATAATATACCTAATGTGAAATTTTCATGCATTTTTATAACTTTGATTTTTTGGATATATTTGGTGTTTTGTGTTCTTTTCGTATTCGAACGCTATATTACGAAGATCCGAACGAGTTCGATTGTGATCCTCAATAGCAGCAAGTGGGTTATGTTCAACAAGGCAAGTAGTCCCCCTTTGATCATATTGATCATATTACTTTCGTTACAAAATATCTTGTTTACAATTTGTATGTATGCATGTTCTACTTGAATGACTATTTTTCGTTAGAGGTGGTTATTCCTATTAGATGCATAAGCTGTAGCAAATGTTTATCCCTTGCCACTAGCCCTAAGTTATTATTCCCAATGATGTTAGTGCTCAGTTGTATGACCATAAAGGCGACTAGGGGGGGGTGAATAGGCGCTTTCTCAACTTTCTCGCCTAAATCAAAATCAACACGCTCCTTTAGCTATGAAAGCTAAGAAGATCAGTAAGCGCACAGTGGAAGCCTTGTGCTGAATTCGATAACCCCGCTCAACCACACGACACACAAGTGGAGAATTGAACTCACTGTTCGATCGATGCATGGCGGTCGACCGCAGAGACACAGCGATCGACCGACGTTCAACGAGCGGTCGGACCGGCTACTAACTGGCGGTCGGACCGGTGGATATCGGTTCGACCCGGCAGTACTGAGCGGTCTGAAACACGGGCGGTCGGACCGCCGTTACAAAACCGGTCAGACCGATTCAGTCCAGTACTGAAAATCAAGTCCAACTCCAAAACGAAATTTGATCCAACTTTTGATTCAACCAATGAAACTTGACCAAATTTCGAGCACACCTCCATAAGGATATTGGAGACCTATTTCTAGCGACGATCCTTCAGATCCACTTCGCAAAATCGATCTCTCAAGGTTTTTTCGAAGAAGTGCACAAACCCTAGAAATATGTAAATCTTGATTCAAGACTTGCTTGTGGGGGTTGATGATCTAGATGACTCTAGGAGTATTCCCACACATCAAAGCAAGATAAAATAGGTCAAGAGACCAAGCATCAACCCTTGAATCAAGGAAGCACCAAAATTATCCACAAGAGAGAAGAACACAAAGGGGACAAATGATCTTTCAAGTAAGCATCACAAGATTGATTGATCACACTAGATGCTTACAAAGCCACTACAACAAGGAGGACAAGAGCTCACACAAGGAGCACACACTTTTCTCCAAACCCTAGCTCTCTTCTCCTCTCCTCTCCAAACCCTAGAAAAAGGATGAGGGGCTCAAATGAATGCTTGGGGGTTTTACATCTCCCCCCTTTCTATTTATACTAGAGGCCTAGGGTTTCACTTTTGGGACCCACTCACACATGGGACCCACACACACATAACTATTGAAGCAATCGCCTGCTTCACCACGTGTAGGTTGATCAGCGGCTCTCATCCTGTCGGCAAGACTCTCCTGTCCGAATCCCATCGGAAACTCCTAGAGACTTGCACCGACTTTCGCACCGCCTGATCCAACCAGCTGCACCGAACTACCCGTTCGATCCATCTTGCCCATTCTGCACCATGCTTGAGTCACACGACCTCACCCGGCATCCATGATCGTTCTGGACCTCAGCTCTCCAAACGTAGTCCCGATCCATCTCACCGTTGACGTCGTAGACCTGCAAGCCACCTGCACAGCAATAGACAAACAAATCGTTTCCGGGAACAAGTTCTTCACAACTTGACCCACGTTAGTTCCGCAATGCAATATGCAACCATAAAGCATTGAACTCCATACATAAAACACATTCAAATCAACTTAATGCCAACTTGGCTAACCTCCAAGTCATCGGCGGTCTGACCGCCCCACAAGGCCGGTCCGACCGATTTCAGGCCGGTCGGACCGCCCGAAAAGACTTAGCCAAATTTTCAGCGTGAAAATCCAAAACCTTCTGAAAATTTCAACAGAATAGAACTTTTGACTGGGAGCTCCAAAAATGATGTGACCACATCCAGGAGACTCCCCTTACTTGCCTACACAACCTATTTTTGGCTCAGCTCCAAAAACCACTTTTCAAGATATCGGTCGGACCGGCCACCATGGCCGGTCGGACCTCTCCACGGGCGGTCTGACCGCTCGACACAACCGGTCAGACCGCCTGTGGTCTGACAGCCTTGGAGCAAACCCGAAAACACGAGATTTTGCAAACCAACAAAGCCATTGCCAATTGACTCATCATCCTGAGATTGTGCACATATCCTCGCGATATCCACATCAGTGGATGTTATAGAGTCTATACATGTTTATGCGAATCAATGCTTAGTTATGCTTATATCTCGATAGAATTGGGTGGATATCGACTCTGCCAATAACCTTGATCAAAGAATTCATTTTATTATACTATGTACAACACCATGTGCTATGTTAGTTTGAAAACTAAAAATGCAAATAAAATGCTTTAGACTTGGGCAAGTGGTTGGATGGTGTGTTGTTGGGTGTATGGATGTCTTACCTCGGTCAACAAGGACTGAACATCTTGTTTCCCCAAAACCAAATATTATTGCGTCCTAACCACGTGAGAGGGATATGAGGCCTCTCTTGACTTAGTACTTTAGCGTGTGTTAGCTCCAGGTCGCAGGGTGGTTGTTCTGCTGTTAAAAATGTTATGTTGTTGTGGGTGTGAGGTGGTGGAGTTCCCAGTAGGTTCTCCACCTCGAGGAGCATCGGTAAGTTATCTCTCTGCCAGTGACTCCGACATAACGTATGGGTTTACATCCATACGGGCGACTTGTAGTTAATACATTATATTGGAAACGTCTCTTAGGACTTAGCCTTGCCGGCATACCTAAGGAAGTGTGCTAAATTGCTTGGCAAAAGAGGCAGTCTGGTGTGTGGGTACATTGGTACACCCCTGCAGGGTATAAACTATTCGAATAGCCTCGTCCTAGGTTATGGACACGCTTGGGACTGGACTTGCAGGAGTTAGACTTAACGTTTTGGAGTTTTAACTTTAAAACTTGATCAATTAACATTGAGAGTGTTCTCATGCTATGTTTGTGAGCTGCGGGGCAGCCACCTGTTGTTGTTTAGAGGCTGTCTAATGTTGTTTACTCGCTATTATTTAAAGTATCAAAAATGTTTACTCACTTGCTATTTCAATCTATTACTTGTACTTCAAATGAAATGTTGCTTTATGCTGAAAATTGTTTAGTGCAGTAGCATTCCTTTGATACATGAATGCATCTAAATATTATTTTGCTTGTAAGTATTATGAGTACAACTTTGTACTCAATCCGGTTGCTGCAAATCTCAGAGGATGTTGATCCCTAAGGGGTCGATCATTGTGAGATTGTCTACGAGGATGACGACTAGCTCGGTGGGCTTTCGATCAGGTTGCCTTGTGGGTGAGGGCAGCCGGTCGGCTTTCTTTTGTGCCATCTTATGGCTTTTGGTATTCCACTACGTACTTAACTTTTATTGTTGCTATTTGGCCGGTCGTCCGTATGTTTGAAACTAAAGTTGTATAATGATTATGTTGTAATCTTTTGAGACTACGGTATTTCAATATTATTGTATGGCTTTACTTTTGATATTATTTTGTGAGGTGTATGTGTATCGCTCTTGGGAGGTACACAGTACACCGAGGGCAGTATATTTGATTTATAATGCTAGAACCAATTGGATGGTTAAGTATTACAAGTTAAATACCCCAGGTCCTCACATGGCTCTACGGTATCCACATGTCCAGGGATGGAACACCGTACACCGGTGTGTTAGCACCAACTCGCATGGTATGGCTCTCTCGAGAAGATGACAGCTAAGGTTTTGGTGGAGCAACTCGCATTGTCTGTCTTGTATATGCCAACAGCCTCATACATCTCCTTATATAGAGCCCATGACGGATCCTATTCGAACACATTTGTTCCAACCCGTTAAGTGTGTGACCCATTAGATTTATGTGTAATCAGTTGTGACTCAAAAACCCTTGTTCGACCACGAGTCGTTAGCGGTTCCTAGCAAGACATAACGATTCCCGAATACACACTAATAATATCGGACGAACCTTAATGCAATATGATCTACGACCAGGTTCTTGTCACTAACGACCAGCTTGTATCTCTATACGACCATATCATATTTAGTCTCGACCAGTTTGTAACTCCTTACGACCAGATTTCAACCACTTAGTGATTATGTTCGACCAGTCTACGACTAGCTTGTATCTCTATACGAATAATCTGTGTCTGATCGAACTCAATGACCTTCTCGTGTATTCTCCCTTTGCTTCACGATATTTTGTTGAACTCGAGTGAGATATTATGTCATCCATAGACTGTTCAATACTTTCTCGATCTAGTGTCGGATAACTTCATGCGGTCGACTCTTCAACCACTAGTGGTACGGCCATGCACTTTCTTCACCCGACCACATCGAGGGGACCTGAGATATCTCTCTTATTATGTTTAGTGGGGCAAATCCCATATCCGACCAGTCACATTCCTCCGTAAGTTTCAAAGCATACCCGAAAGCTACCTTTATAACTATCCAGTTACGGAGTAACGTTTAGCAACCCCTAAGTGTACTATTGCACATGTAGAAAACTATACTGATATCAGGTCTAAGGATTATACATCATCATTATTTGAGATCAACTGATGAAACATAAAATCATAACAATCTCACTAATATCTCAAGATGCGTCAATCCAACACCATGTTCTCTAACATGTGTTCACATTATTGATTCGACATCCCTATATACATGACCGGTGAAACATGGTCATCAATCAATACTTGTGCTGGTCGATAAGTCACTAGTGTTCCCACTAGTGACATCAGGCCAGAAATACATTTAGAATGACGTATATAAGTTGAAGAGCTTCACCAAAAAGTCACATACTCGTTAATCTTTACAACTGATAATTCATTCAAGGAACATGATAACATTTATTCAATAACTCATAAACATAGACATGATACAATCATCTCTATGATTGCCTCTAGGGCATATCATCAACAGATGGCGCGACGCCCCTTCGGATAGTGGACGTGCTGGTTGTTTGTTTTGCACCATAATGGTGTTGGCTGGATAACCTGCACTAGTGGCACATGTCACCTGGTGAGTGGTTCGCGGCTCCTCCGCTCTGTTTGCTTGTGGCCCTGATGTGTATAAATAGGGGGTCACCCTGCCCTGCCTGGCCTTTATTCCACGATTGCAAACCCTAGCTCTCCTTTTACGATCTTGTGTCTGGGCCTATGACGTTGTTGCCTTGAGTTTGAGAAGTCTCTTAGAGAGCTCCGGCTTATGACGAAGCGTAGCAAGGAGGGTGGTGGGGAGGTGATCTACACTAGTGACCTTGGGAAGTCCACCATGACGGAGTTAGTTCACCGGACCCTCGCGGACAAGGGGAAACTGGAGAGCCTCGTGAAGGTTCGTGCTCCTAGGCCGAAGATAATGCCGACACCGCGGCCAGATGAGGTTGTGGTCTTCGTCGCCTTCTTCGACGCCGGCCTATGGATCCCTTACGTGGAGCTGGTCTCGTGGGTGCTTTGGCTTTACAGAGTGGAGTTGGCGCAGCTTACACCCAACTCCCTCATGAAGCTGGCAGTCTTTGAATGGATCCTTTGTCCTCTTCACCTACCTCCATGATGGGTGCTGCCAACTGAAGAAGAAGAAGAGCACGGGCGAGATGCTGAACTTCAGCAGCGTTAACTTCCAGCCGAGGGCACGGTGTCAAATGTATATGCTCGCTCCGGCCACGCGTAATCGCTGGGACATAGATTGGACACGGAGGTGGTTCTACCACTCGTCTTTGGTGGACGACAATCTCCAATTCGGCGGGGGCTGATACAGCTTATCGCCACTCTGGAGATCACGCTGACCTTGTGGGAGGAGGTCCTCCTTCACTAGCTACTAAACGTGATGAGGAGGCTCTCCACGTAGGACCTTGTGGAAGAGTTCTACCCCCTCGAGGTTTGGCTGTTGACGCAGGGGTGGAGCAGGGAGCTTGGGGCCCCGCAGTCCAGGCTCCCGACTGCAAAGGATCGGGCCTTGACCCTTTGCATGACCCTGTTTTTGTTGTTTTTTGTACTAACCTGTTTCACTTGTTCCATGGTAGTTGCGGCTATTATCGAAGCCGCCGCGTCGCAGAGCAGCTCTTGGGCCCTTATATGGGTGAAGAGTGTGCGAAGCGCGGGCTGGTTACTAGGGAGGCCCGCATGAACCGCGTGTACTTGGACCCAACGTTCCATCTTGTAGAGCATCCAGACCCGGACGAGGGGAGGAGGAAGCACACCTGTGTGCCCGAGGGAGATGGTTCTGGGCCGATCGCGGTGACGCCTCTACCCACTATCGGCTCCGGTGGCGCGTGCGGCCCCTCCCATGCTATGGAGGATATGGCGGGCGGTGACCAAGTAGGCACATCTGGGACCCCAGAGCGGTTGGAGCTTTCAAGTCAGCGACCCATCCTCAGGAGGTTGCGGGCTCCCCTGCGGAGGGTGCTGCGCCAAAGGCGGCCGAGCGTGCCACGATGGAGGCAGCACGGGTAGTAACCAGCTCGTTTGGCATAGCGAGCATGTCCCTCGAGGAGTCCTCGAACGACAACACCCTATTGCATGTTTACGGCGAGGGCTTCGAAGACACCCGTGTTGCCTCTCCTACCCTGCGGGATGCCGTCGGTAGGTGCTGGTCCCTATTTTTTGCCTCGTTGGCATGCATATTTGACCTGGATGTCTGTCTTGCAGTCGTGAGTGACGGGGAGGATAGGGCTAGGGAGGGCGGCTCCGCCCCTACGGGTTTTGAGGCGGTGCCCTCAACAAATGCTACTTCGGCTGTCGTGGGTACTATGGACCTGGGCCCTCTTTGCCCCGCTGACTTCAAGGTCAGTGTTAGTGCTACGGGGTGTGTGAGGAGGTCACCAACTTCGCCGCCCCACCATGTGCACGGTATCTATTCTGGAACATGTCCCTCAAGTGAATGTTCCGATCCGTCGAGGCGAATGCCGCAAAGGTTGTTTTTTATTTTCTTCTTCTTTCTTTCTTTTTTTGTGATGCCTCGCTTTTGTGCATAGACCCTAATGCTATTGCGCACGCTTGAAGACGATGTCTCACGCGGCTTCGCCAAAAATCCAAAAGCGGGTTGATGCGGAGCAAGCCCGCAACAAGACGCTGAGCGCGGAGTGTGATGCCCTTGTTGACAGGGTGAAGGCCCTGGAGGCCCAGGTGGCAGGGCTCGAGGAGGAGCATGCCAGCTTACAAGGCGATGTGTGAACGCTCTGGGTTGTCTGTGCTGATCTCGAGGATGAGATCCAGGTGGAGCGAGAGCTGTCGAATTCCGTTGCACTCGCGACCTAGGAGGCCATGGAAGTTCTCGAGGGAACAATGGCAGACCTTACCACCTTGCCTCCCCCGAGGCTTCACAGTGCTGGGGAGATGAACATCACTGTAGGGCGCCTTCGCCTCACTAGGGAGGTATGGTTGCCAGCGACCCACGCGTACGGCAACCACTGTGCGAAGGTAGCCTGGACAATGACCTTCGTTTCCCTCGACAAGGTGGGCTACGGACACGTCGACACCCTCACCACCCGCTCCACGTACCGTGGCGACTACGGAAGAGGTTGTCACGCACACCACGGATGCGAAGGGTGAGCAACATCTTTGTCCAAGACTTATGGGGCCCTCGCGGTCATGAGGCAGCGATGGAGTCCCTCCGAGCGTCCAGCCCGTGGCGTAGGGAAGGCCCCACCGATTGACCCGAGGTCATGGCGGGGGTACCCATGGAGACAAGGTGTGACCCTCCGCTTGCTTGTGGCGGCCCAACTTTAGTTTCTTGTAACTAGGTGTTAGTCTTTTAGCTTGTTTTTCCCCCCACTCTTCTCCCCTCTTTTTTTAATGTTTCACCTCCTTTGGAGCTTATGTACCGAATGGGCTGGGATGGGGGTTTGGCTCTTTTTGTAATGACCCTTCATTTTGAATGAAATTTTTTTTTGCAAACTGTTGTCCGTGTATGTTTGGTGTGTATGGCCTCATGCGATGTGTTTATTCATTTTGACTGTTGTTTGTGCATGGCGAACCGCTATTGCACCGCCAGGCGGGGGCATGGGCCTTCCGAGGGGCGGTCACTGTCCCCCGTGCGAGCCAAAGGCTGAGTGCTACCTTCGGTCTGTTTAGCCTCTACAGTTGTGCTACAGGGCTGTCGTATATCGTGGCGCCAAGTGGCAGTGTTGGAAATTGGCGAATCTAGATGGAACCACGGAAGGGTTTTGGCTCTTCCGCGAGCACAAGGCAACGGAGGCACGTGACAAGATGTCCCATTTCTGGGGGCGTCCAGGCTGCGCGATCCCAGCGGAGGGCCCCTCGTTCGTGTTTGTCGAGTCCGTGGCTCCGTCTCCGAGGGCCTCCTGCGAGGGGTCATCCAGGGCGTTTTACAATTGGGACGCGGAGAGGGAGTACCTAAAGTTCATGAGTACCAGGCCATCCGACGAGGAGCTGGGTGCATTGCTACTGCGCACGACTGTGTTGTATGGTGAGGCCCTGTAGCCGTCTGTCGTGTCGACCCTATAGCTGTGTGTTGTGTAGTTCAGATTATATTGCATGTGCTATTTTATTATTTTTTATTGTGTCGGGCTCCCGCTGTTTGCCCTTGTGTACCTGGAACTCATGATGAATAAAGTATAATTTGGTGGCATATGTGTGCGTCTTGGTTTGACCTTCGACCTTGCTTTTTGTTTGGTCTTACATCCATCCTAGTGGTTGGCCTTTTTTAGATAACTAGGGAGAGAAGCCTAGCGTCATTCCTATACTTTCTTAGATAGGGCTCCGGAGGAGCCCTAACTTTTGCGAGGGGGGGGGAGGTGAAGCCTAGCGCCGTCCTCCATACTTTTTTATATAGGGCTCTAGGGGAGCACTAACTTTTGCGAGGGGGAAGCGAAGCCTAGCGCCGCCCCTAATACTTTTTAGATAGGGCTCCAGCGGAGTCCTAACTTTTGCGAGGGGGAGACGAAGCCTAGCGCCATCTCCCACACCTTTTTTAGAAAGGGCTTCGGGGGAGCCCTAACTTTTGCGAGGGGGGGGGGCGAATAGCGCGGTCCCCCATACTTAAGATAGGGCTCTAGGGACCCCTAACTTTTGTGAGGGGGTGGCGGAGCCTAGCGTTGTCTCCTATACTTTTTTAGATAGGGCTCCAGGGGATCCCTACCTTTTGCGAGGGGGAGGTGAAGCCTAGCACCGTCCCCATACCCTTTGTTATATAGGGCTCCAGGGGAGCCCTAACTTTTCCAAGGGGGGAGGCGAAGCCTAGCACTGTTACATACTTTTTTAGATATGGCTCTGTGGGTGTCCTAACTTTTGCGAGGGGGGAGGCGAAGCTTAGCGCTGCCCCCATACTTTTTAACATAGGGCTCTGGGAGAACCCTAACTTTTGTGAGGGGGGAGGCGAGGACCCACGCCGTCCCCACTGTGGAATCTGGTGCTCGGGGCCATGTAGGTTGATCTGTGCCTACAGGGGTGCATAAGTGTGCACCAAGGATTTTTTGAACAATGTGCGGTGTCTTTGCTTATACATTCGTGCTTGCGTTGGGCATGGGTGTGCACCGGGCCTTTATAAGCCATGCACGGTGTGCGTTTATACACTCACACCTTTGGGGGGCATCAGTGTGCAACGGGGCTTTACGAGCCATGTGTGGTGTCTTTTTATATACTCGTGACTTTGGGTGCATCAGTGTGCACCGGGGATTTATGAGCCATGCGTGGTGTCTTTTTATACACTTGTACCTACAGGGGGCATTGCTGTGTACCAGGGCTTTATGAGCCATGCCGGTGTCTTCGTTTATATAGTCGTGCCTGCGGGGGGCATCGGTGTGCACCGAGACTTTATGAGCCATGCACGGTGTCTGCGTTTATGCACTACACATTTACGAGAGTTAGTGTACGCCGCGGTGTATTTCATTGATTGGGGGCGAAGTGCCCAAGGGCGTTCACATTCTTTTGTACATGGCCCTACTGCTAAAGCACAATGGGTAGCGATTATCCAGGCATAGCCGAGTTTTTACATTGGTGTTCTCAGGGATAGAACTTGCAGAGGCTCTTGGTGTTCCATGTGTGGTCCAGTTGTTGTCCCTCCACTGTTTTGAGTGAGTAGAAGCCCGCCCTTGTTGCACGGGAGATTATGTGCGACCCTTCCCACATTGATCCCAGCTTGCCTGTGGTTGCAGGGTTCACGATACGCTTGAGGACCATATCGCCTGGTGCTAGCGGGCGGGCCTTGACCTTCTTGTTGTGGGTCACCGCAAAGCACATGACATATTTGGTCATGGTTGTGATGCTTTGTCAGATGCGGTTTTCTTCGAGGAGATCTAGGAGACCTCCTTTCCACGAGTTCTCCTCCACCGTGGTGCGGAGTGACCCTGTCGTGAGTTCCCCTAGGGTCATTGCTTCATCTCCAAACAGTATCTTGAATGGTGAGAAGCCGGTAGCACAGTTGGGTGAGGTGCGGAGTGCCCACAGAGCTCTAAGGAGCTCTTCGTGCCAAAGGACTTTTGGCATGCCGATGAGGCGTTTCATTAGTCCCTCCAGTATGCCGCCGTTGGCTCATTCGACCACCCCGTTGGACTCTGGGTGCCCCACTGACACTAAGTATATGCTTCCCAGGCCTTCGCAGAATGCTTTGAAACACGCGGAATTGAACTGGGTGCTGTTGTCAGTGACTATATTACTTGGCACCCCGTATCGGTAGATGATGTTTTGCCATACGAATCGCTGGGCTGCCGCGGCGGTGATTTTTGATATGGGCTCTGCCTCGATCCATCTTGAGAAGTACTCGATGGCGATGAAGGCGAAGAGAAGGTTTCCCTTGGCCGCCGAGAAAGGGCCAATGATGTCGAGGCCCCACCGCGCAAAGGGCCAGACTAGGGGCAGGGGCTACAATGGAACCGAGTATTGTTTATCTTCCGAGTGCGCTGGTCGAAGGAGATTACGACTACACTGGTCGAAGAAAAGGTTTCGACTATACTGGTCGAGGAAGGCTACGACTATCTAGTCGAAGGAAGCTATGACTATCTATTCGAACGAAGCTACGACTATCTAGTCAAAAGAAACTACGTCTATCTATTCGAAGGAAGCTACAACTATCTAGTCAAAAAAAACTATGACTATCTATTCGAAGGAACTACGACTAACTAGTTGAAAGGAGCTACGACTACCTAGTCGGAGGGAGCCGCGACTACTCTGGGCAGCAAAGACGGCACTCGACGACAAGCTCGTCGGTGCTACGTGCCACGACAAGCTACGCGAAGGTGCGCAAAAAGAAGAGGAGACGACGTTGAACCTTACGCGATACCTTACGGCAGCGAAGCACAACGGAGTAGCCGGCAGTGAGTAGGTTTGGCAGCAGAGGAGTGCGAGTTTGGTGGCAATGGTGCTTCGATTGTAGAACACGACGCAGCGAAGCTCCTAGTGTAGATGACGACACCAGATATCAAAGGACGGTGGCACAATCAACGGTGCTAGCACTAGAGGCGAAGGAGCTTCGACTTCGATTCCGGCAAATAGAAATGGACAGCGTGGTCGTGGTTGCGGGAAATGATGCGAGGAGAGAAATGCGAGGGACGTGCCCCTTTTATAGGGCAAGGAGTAGCCAGAACGTCGAGGACGTCGGCGCGTTATTGTATTATCGATGGCGCGCGGCGATGAGTAAAGTGAGTAAAGATGAAGAAACGATCGATTGAGTGCGGCAGTGAGTGAAAGGTGATCGTGGTAATTATTGGGCACGATCTCAAGTCGAAACAGACGCATTAATGCGCTTTACGACTGGGATTGGCAGCGCTCTGGCTCGGACAGAGGAAGACGAAGGGGAGGTCGGGGATGACAGGTGGGGTTGAGCGGAAGAGAAAGATAAAGGAAAGGCTGGTCGAGCGGGTCGGTGCAGAAGAAAAAGGCCGTGGGTCGGGGAAGGATTCGGCCCAACCACTGTTCCGGATTTTCAAAAGATTTAGTTATTAAAATAATTCAGATAATTTATTTAGGCTTTAGAAAATAGCAAAGAAAGTCCAACAAACATGGAAAAATTCACAGAAATTCCCTAAGTCATTTTGGACTTAAATAAAATATTTTCAACTCATAATTGGTAATTAATTTTTGCACATAATTTATTTTGGCTTTAAAATAATTAGGGGAAAGCTTTTAAAATTTTACAAAATTCTAGAAAATAATTAAAATTTATTTTTAACTGGAAAAAATTGGGTTGTTACAAACCTACCCCGAGGAATCTCGACCAGAGATTGCACTTGATAGCAAAAGGTGGGGATACCCAGCTTTCAGACCTTCTTCTCACTCTTAGGTGGCTTCTTCTTCTGAATAGTTACTCCATTGGACCTTACACGAACGAATGACTTTGCTCCAGGTGAAACTTTCTACAACATCAAGAATCTTGATTGGTTGCTCCACATAGGTGAGATCCTCCTGAAGATCAATGCTCTCAAGTGGTGTTTGTTCTATTGGAACTCGCAGACATTTCTTCAACTGAGAAACATGGAAGACGTCGTGAACTGTAGACAAAGATGTCGGTAGTTCTAACTGGTAAGCAACTTCACCTCTTCTTGCTAAAATCTTATATGATCCAACAAATCTGGGTGCGAGTTTTCCTTTAGTCCGAAATCTTCTCACTTCTCTAATGGGAGTTACTATGAGATAAACAAAATCTTCTACTTCAAAAGATAATTCTCTCCGACGATTATCTGCATAACTCTTCTGTCGGGACTGAGTAACTTTCAGGCGTTCTTTTATTACTTTTACTTTACTTTCAGCTTCTTTTATTAATTCTGGTCCAAAGAACTGATGTTCTCCCACTTGATCCCAAAGGAGGGGAGTTCTACATTTTCTGCCATATAAGGCTTCAAATGGAGACATCTATAAACTGGCTTGATAACTGTTGTTGTAAGAGAATTCTGTGTAGGGCAGGTTCTGATCCCAACTATTTCCATAATCTACAGCGTAGGCTCGAAGCATGTCTTCTAGTATCTGATTTACACATTCTGTCTGGCCATTTGTTTGAGGATGGTATGTTGTACTTAAGTTGAGTCTGGTCCCCAATGTTTCATTCAAGCTCTTTCAAAATCTTGATGTGAACTGTGAACCTCTGTTAGACACTATCTTTTTGGGTACTCTATGCAGACAAACAATCCTGGCCATGTACAACTCTGCTAATTTGCTGCTTTTGTAGGTGGTCTTGACTGGAATGAAATGTGCCACTTTAGTCAACTGGTCAATCACCACCCAAATAGAATCACATCCTGATTGTGTCCTAGGAAGCCCGGTGATGAAGTCCATACCAATCTCTTCTCACTTCCATTCGGGAATTAGCAAAGGTTGTAACAAACCAGCGGGTCTTTGATGTTCTGCCTTGACTCTTTGGCAAACATCACAACGTGCAACAAATTCAACTATCTCTCACTTCATGCTGACCTACCAATACTTTTCTTTCAGATCATGGTACATCTTGGTACTTCCGGGATGGATAGAGTATGGTGATTCGTGAGCTTCTTTTAGAATCAACTGCTTTGTTTCATGATGATCAGGTACACAAATGCGGTTTCAAACCAAACGGTACCTTGCTCATCTTCAGAAAATCCTGGAGCTTTGCCTCTTCTCATGTTCTTCTTGATTTCTTTGATATATGCATCTTCCTTTTGTTTTCCCTAATCTGTCTCTGGATGGTTGGTTGAACTTCTAGAATGTTTACACAGTCCTGGCTGACAATTTCCAAGTTCAAATGCTTCAATTCTTCGTACAACTTCGGCTGATTCTCCTGAACCAATATAGCATTGCAATATGTCTTTCTACTCAAGCCATCTGCTACTATGTTTGCTTTACCCGGATGGTAATGGATTCCCAAGTCATATTCCTTTATCAGTTCCTACCATCTCCTTTGTTTGAGGTTGAGCTCTGACTAGGTGAAGATATACTTCAAGCTTTTGTGATCTGTGAAAATATCACAGCGGTTGCCAATGAGATAATACCGTCAGATTTTCAAGGCATGCATAATTGCTGCTAGCTCCAAATCATGAGTTGGGTAGTTTCCTTCATGAGGCCTCAACTGATGAGATGCATAGGCCACAACTTTACCTTCTTGCATTAGCACACATCCAAGGCACTGACAAGAGACGTCACAAAAAACTTCAAAGTCCTTATGGATGTGTGGCAAAACCAATACAAAGTCTGAGAAACTAGCCTTTTCTTCAACTCTTAAAAACTTCGCCATAAGCATCTGTCCATTCAAATTTCTTCTCCATCTTCACAAGCTGAGTCATAGGTCTAGTGGTTTTGGAGAAACCTTCAATGAACCTACGGTAATAACCTGCTAAACCGAGAAAACTTCTCACATCTGTGACAGACTTGGGTTGCTTTCAATCCATTACGGCTTTAACCTTGGCAGGGTCTACTATAACTCCTCTTGCTAACATAATATGTCCGAAGAAAGCCACTTGACTTAGACAAAATTCACTCTTGCTGAATTTGGCATAAAGTTAATGCTTCCTGAGCTTTTCCAAAATTATCTTGAGATGTTTCTCATTCTCTTTTTCATCTTTTGTGTAGATGAGAATGTCATCAATGAAAACAACCACTAACTTATCTAAGAATTCCATGAATACTTTATTCATCATTTTCATAAAGTAAGTCGGGGTGTTTGTCAAACCAAATGACATTACTGTAAACTCGTACAATCCCTATATTGTTGTAAAGGCGGTCTTAGAAGTGTGCTTCGGCCTGATTTCAACTGATGATAGCCGGATCTCAAATCTATTTTGGAGAAGACACTTGCTCCTTTCAGCTGATCAAATAGATCATCAATCCTGGGCAAAGTATATTTATTCTTGATTGTAACCTCGTTGAGTGATCTGTAGTCCACACACATTCTCATATTGTTGTATTTCTTCTTGACAAACAATACTGGTGCTCCCCAAAGTGATGAACTAGGCTGAATATAACATTTGCTCTGCAAATCTTCAGTCTGTTTCTTCAATTCTGCTAACTCATTAGCAGACATTCTACAGGGTCTCTTTGAAATGAGAGCTATCATTGGGACTAAGTCAATTAAGAACACAATATCCCTATCCGATGGTATGCCGGATAATTCCTTAGGAAATACATTCGGATGTTCTTGCACCATAGGTAATTTCTCAAGCTTCACTTCCTACAAACTTGTCAAGATGGAACTTTCTCCTATAGAAATCTTGGATCTGAATTCCACTGTAATTTCTTGATCATTGATGAGAGCGATAGACCTATTAGCACAACCTCTTTATCATTGATTATTGATTAGCCAATCTATTCCGTGAATCACATCCAATCCTTGGGAGTACAAGACTATTAAGTCTTCCACGAAGGGTACTCTAGGTATTTCCAAGGTGAGGTTTGGGCATATGGAACTGGTCCTCATTTCTGAGCCCAAGGAATGAATTAACATAGGGTTAACTAAGGGAGAGATAGGTAACCTGTATTTTCCCACAAACTTATTTGAAATAAAAGAATGCGAAGCTCCTGAATCAAATAAGACTGATGCGGGTATAGAATTGATGAGAAACATACCAAGAACGACATCCGGTGCGGTCTGAGATTCCTCTGCTGTGACGTGATTCACACGTCCCTTCACAAATTGATTTGGCTTCAGGGTGCTGCCAGAGGTTGGAACTCCTTGAGTTGGCCTGGTCGGAGCTGCAGGTTGCTGCTTCTTTGGACACCTATTGGTATAGTGCCCTGTCTCATTACAGTGAAAGCAAGTCACTCCTGCAGCTGAGAAAGTTGTGTTCTTCTGGAATTAGCCACCTGATGAATTATTTCGGAAGCCGGAGTTGTTGGGGCGTTGTGCTGGCACAGGTGCTCTGGTCGAGGAAAACTGTAATTTTTCGCGCTGAGGTGGCGGATGCTGATCAATGCGGGGTTTTGGGAATCCCCCGGAGTTGAACTTTTGGGCCATCATTCTTCTCTTGCGGTTCTCCATTTCCAAGTGTTTGCCCTCCTGGCGGATGACTTTGTTCACCAACTGCTGGAAGTCGGTGTAATCCGGAGCAATCAAACGAATAGAAAGATCATCGTAGAGTCCTTCCAGAAAGCGTTCCTGCTTGGCTTCATCAGTAGCTCTATCTTCAGGGGCATAGAGGGCCAACTAGTTGAACTTGTGCAAGTACTCGTTGATAGAGCGGTTGCCTTGACGTCAAGAACGGAACTCCTTTTTCTTCAGAGTTATCATTCCTGCAGAGATGTGTGCACGGCGAAATGCCTGCACAAACTCACCACCACGACATAGTCTGAGCCTCTGCGTGAGCTTGGGTAAAGTTGTTCCACCATTCTGATGTGGGCCATTTAGCTAATGCGAGGTAAATAGAACTCTCTCACGGTCAGTACATTGGGCAATATCCAGCTTCTTGCCTATTGCCCTGAGCCAATCATCTACGTCCATTGGCTCCGTGCTGCTACTGAAGGTCGGAGGGTGCATCCTCATAAACTCGGACATATTTTCCCTCGGATGAAGTGGAGGTGGGCACGAGTAGCTCCGCTGCTATATTATGAACAAGAAGGTCAATCAAGTGTGTCTTATTCGCAATCATTTGGCACCAGTCAGGTCCTTCTACCAGTGGAGGTGGTGGTTGCGGGATTGGGTTGGCCTGATAATCTGCCTGATCATTCCCCTGGCCGCTAGCACTGAAAATGCCTGTCCTAAGAGTGGTCACCATCTACTAAATCCTCTAAAGACTTAGAAAGGATAGAGAAAGAGGGCTCTAAGGGGGGATAAATATAAAATAGCCCAAGAACCAGACAAACACAAGGCAAAGAACAACTTTTCAAAATAGTTATTTTATTTTATTTTATTAATCAATTATGGCTACCACAAAGGGTATTGGTAGCTCATAACTTGCATCTAATGGAAGAACTAGAAATAAAACTAAGGGGTCTCGGGGGTGTAGTCCGGCGTACTGGAACTAGCCTCGCCTTCCTTGTAGCGGGCCAATTCCTCCTCTGCTGCCTCTAGTTTCTCCTAGGTGGCACGTAGTTCATCCAAGGTGTGCTAGTAGGCATGATCCATAGCAATCGTCAGGTCCACCTGGTGTGTTAGCTCTGGAAAGTCCTCATCTCTGACTGAACAAAAAGTACTACCGAGCTGAGTGGGGATGTGCATCGGGTAGTCGTGGAATCTGGTGTAGTGGAAGTGGTGGTTGTAGATGTAGCGAAGTCGATGAACAGCTTCTCTGGCAGTATCTTCGATACCCTCGGAGAAGGAGCCACGCTGCATCGGGGTGTGGAAGATATGGAACTCCGTGTTAGGCTGCAGGTTGGAGTAGAGTATCACTTCTACCCCCCAACGATCTTGAGTCCCCACCACGTTCTTGTATCCCTGGAATGTTGGCCGCTCCTGAAAGTGCAGATGCTTCATCATCCTCGAGAGTGCCGCAACCCAATGTCCAGCGAAGATCCCGTGGGAAATGACGTGTGGTGCTTCGGCCATCTACAATTTTGATAAGGAGAAGAATTAGTAACCATTTCAAAGAGAAAGGTTGAGAAAGGACACTTCAAAGACCAAAGTATTTTTAGTTTTCAAAAATAAGTCCTTAAGGTTTTATCCATTCTAAGGCCGCAACCTACAGTCGATATGGCTCTAATACCACTCTTGTCGAACTCGGGAACGAAGGATCCCTGATTTTTAGTGTTTCATACACTAGTCCAGGAATAGCTAGTGTGCACAGTCAAACTAAAGTGATAGCAAAATCATATCACATATTTATTAATTGATAATCAGATACTGTTACAAAATTAGGCACAAGGCCAAACATAAAGAAACAGCGGAAGCAAAGTAAATAGGTAGGCCACACGATTCGCCACAGGCAATCGTCTCGGGGCACAGTCTAGTCGTCTTGATCCTGACCAACTTCATAATAATCTTCACCTGAATGAATTTTATTCAGCAAGAGTGAGCACAACAACTGTGCTCGCAAGTACTCTTGTCGAACCCAGGAATGAAGGATTCTTGATTCTCTCTGTTTCATACACTAGTCTAAGAATAACTAGTGTATTTAGTCAAACTAAAGTGATAGCAAAATTATATCACACATTTATTAATTGATAATAAGAGTTTATTAAAAAATTATGCACAAGGCCAAACATAAAGAAACAGCGGAAGCAAAGTAAATAGGTAGGTCATACGATTCACCACACGCAATCATCTGAGGGCACAACCTAGTCGTCCTGATCCTCACCGACTTCATAGTAATCTTTCACCTGAATAAATTTTATTCAGCAAGAGTGAGCACAATAACCATTCTTGCAAGTTACAACCAACTAACAGAGGATAATGCATGCTGGATAATATGAAAGGAAAAGGGGTATATGGTTATTTTGCACAAAGCTGTATTTTCATGTTAGAATACCATTACTAAGTTCAAGGTAATTCTTTTAATCCATACTAAAATCAGATTTTTAAATTTGAAATTTTATAGTGGATAACCTCCAGTCAAGAATGGTGAAGGATACCTTCCTATCACATGGCTAACCGCCCAATTTTACCACAAGGATTAACCATCCCAAAATTATTTGCTAAAGTATTTTAAAAACAAAACCAAATTCTAACTTGGAGTGGCTTTGCTCAGCATGTCCATGACCGTAGACACAGTTATTCGAATAGTTTTACACTCTGCAGAGGTTGTACAACTTTACCCACACAACACAACCTCCCTAGTTTGTTTGGCATCTGTCGATACCACTGCTCGCTACCTTAGGTAAGAAGTCTAGAGCACACGTCAAGGCCTTTATAATGTTCTACTCCAAGGTAACTATGCCCGCTAAGGTTTCACCTCTTTTGAGTTAACCACCCGCAGAAAGCCCCCTCTTGCGCCAAGTGGGACTACTGTATAACCGACACTCACACATCAACATGGAATAAACAACAATAAAGTGTTACAAATTATGTAGCCTAATCCTGTCCACAGAGGACATGTGGGACTACGGTGGAGCTTAGCAAGATGCGACTCGGAGACCGGTCCTTAACCAACTTTGGGCAACATTCCACAACCCGGACTCGATCATGAAAATGGATCGATCCTGTGCGTTGACTTGCACCAAACCAATCATTTATTTTGCTTAAGTCTAAACCGTTTTAATTTAATTTGCACGTAAAAGCATTTTTCTAAAATTTCTATGGTAAGACAATACCATAGACTCAATTTGAATCAAATTTGAATAATTTTTTGCTAAACTCGCCAAATTCAAGATTTTGGTCTAAGCATTGTCTAAGCATATCATTTTCAAATTTTATTTTAACTATGGTGACAAGGGAAATACCGTTCAAACATCAATATTGGTCATACAAAGGAAATAGTGTAACTAGAAATTTAAAACAGGAATTTAAAAATAACCGAATAGAAATATGCATGCAATAATACTTTAAACAAAATTAAATAATCTAAAATATTAGGGTCAACATGGTCAAAGGTATAACTTGCCTTGCTCAAATGACTCTTCTTCTAATTCAATCTTCCTAGAGTCGTCGAAATCTTTACGTGAAAATACGATAAGAACAAATAAATTCAAATGAAAAAAAATAAACTCTAAATTAAATAATTTTAGTTCTGGAAGATAGATATTGAATTTATATGAATTTAAGAACAAGAATCGATGGATTTGGAGTTCGTATGAAGGAGCACGAACATCTAGAAGTTTGGATAACACAAGAAATGACATAATCTGAGTACTTCTAATCTTCGGGTACTGTTCAAATTCCTAGTATTGTTCATCTTTCGAGTACTGTTCATCTTCCGAGTGCGCTAGTCGAAGGATATTACAACTACACTGGTCGAAGGAAAGTTTCAACTACACTTGTCGAGAGAAGGCTACGACTCTCTAGTCAAAGGAAGCTACAACTTTCTAGTCAAAAAAACTACGACTATCTAGTCAAAGGAAGCTACGACTACCTAGTCGAGGAGCTACGACTACTGGCAAGATCTTGGCGCGCCGACGACAAGCTCGCCGGTGCTATGCGCCACGGCGTGCTACGTGAAGGTGCCACTACTACGTAAAAGCTCATCACGCACGATTCGTAATAGTCATCACAAACGGTTTTTGAACCGTCGAAATTTTATGTCGTGATAACGGCGATTATCACGACGGTTGAAAAATCGCTGCGTGATAAGTCTTATCACGACATGCCCAACCAAGAACCGTGCGTGATACTACGTAATCACACACGCGTGCAGTCTCGCTTGGGAAAGTGAATGAGGCGTAAAGTTTAATCCACAACCGGTCTCTCAGACATCCGCCGAGACTTCCGTGTTGGGGTGGTGATGAGGACCCGTTCCTTGCAAGTACCGCAGACGGTCCGAATCTCGCGGTGCTTTCTTGGGACTCGGCGGGATCCCGACGCCACCGACCTCCGTGATCGTCATGCGGCCGAGGGTAATTTGGAGATTCCTCGCCATCTCGCCACGCACCACCTTGATCGGAGATCCGAACGCATTTGGCGACGCCAATGACGGGCGAAGACGATGCCTCTGCCATCTCGCTTACTTGCTATCTATATAAGTTACGTATGCAATGATTACATAATCAAATAGAAGTTACCCATTGAACCTAAATATATGATACGTAGTAAATAAAATATATGAAGCGCAAAAAAAGCGCAAAGGAGAAGGAAATATTGCAAACAAACAAACACACATACAGGATGTAACTACACGACACATTCTTACCTCTCATCTTATGTGTTATTTATGGCTTACAACAAATATAGCAAACGGAGGAGTAAACAAAAATAGATTTTATTATGAGGTCTGCACTTATAAAGAAATGGTAACAAAGCAATGACAAAATTAGGAAGAAGTACCAGGGCCATATATTAGTGAGATATTGAGAAGTAAATTATCAAATATTTACTTTCGATTAGTCGTTGTTAAGTATTGTAAAATTAGCAGTTTTAGCAAATATTTATATATAATTCCAACAGCAATAAAGATAATTAAAGCATATTTCAAACATCATATAAATAACAAAAATGATATATATAAACATGTAATTTATTCATGTCAAATAAATAATATAATATGCTCAAAAGGTAGGACTCGAAAACATACAAAATTAGCATAATGCTCAAATTTAAATATTTGTTTATTAGCTCTCAGATATCGAGCTGCTCGAGATGAAATCTTGGCCTCCTCATCACTAATGTCTATACTCTTCACAAATTAAATATGTTAGGAAAAATACAGATTTTGAGTTTTAAAGAATGCTTTACTAAATGTCAAAAGTTAATCTCTTATATAACAAGTTATTCTATTAGCCAACAGATAATTGAATTTGCTTAATAGTGCAATTAATTTTAGAATCAAAACTATAGCATTTCAGTCAACAGAGAAGTAAATGACTAACAGAGCTAAAGTATCACAAATCAGAGCATGGTCAGAGCATGGAAAATTACTGGCTTCATATGCCAGACTTTGAAAATTTAGTAATTCAAAGCTGAACACGAGGGACTAGAAACTTGGCTAGTGTCTCCATAGCCAATCTCAAGCTGGACACGATAGATTATTTTAGAGATCTCCTCGGTATAGAAGGTCCTTGGTCTCCAACAATTAACCTTGCATATCTTTACCAACAAGATGAAAATCTGCATGCTCTCTCTGATTGCCGTGATTACTCACAACACAGACAGTTCCATTAAAGAACCGTCTGTGATGTTAGGGTTATCACAGACGATTACATTAAATAATCGCCTGTGATGTGAGTAATCACAGACGGTTCCATTAAAGAACCGTCTGTGATGTGCATAAATTACCACCAACTAATTGCCGGTCAGACCGCCAAGGGTGGCCGGTCCGACCGCCCGAGGTAAATTGACCCACACCAAAAATGTGCTTCTCTGGAATAAACGGCGAAACTACCGCACAGAGCATCATTTCAAAGGGAAATCGGTCGGACCGCCCAACACATGGTAGTCTGACCGATTTAGCACCGGTCAGACCGCCAGGCCACAAAAGCAATGCACTTTTAACTTTACAATAACAATTCCACGTTGACATCACATTACAATGGAAGAACAAGTCCATAACACGTGACGCGTTTCCATGTTAACATCAAATTACAACGGAATATATGCTTAATTGAAATATAGTCCTTCATGATGATCGACACACATATAGCTATCTTCCTCACTGGGTTCTTCCTCTAGTCTGATGTCGTCTCCGAAAGGAGGCAACTCGTCAAATTGATTGTACTCTTCCTCATCCACGACATTCTCAACTCCGACAATCCTTCTTTTCCCATGAAGAGCTACGTGGAGGTTCTTATTTGCTGGGTCCATTACATAAAAAACTTGAACAACTTGCTTAGCGAGTACGAATGGTTCATCCTTGTATCCGACACGTTTGAGGTCCACAGTGAGGACGCGTGCATTTGTCGACCTTCACGCCGCGGAAGTTTAACCCAATGACATCAAACAGGGGATCTTGAAAAGTACATAGTCGAGCTCCCAAATATCCTCTACGAACCCATAGTACGAAGTTCAACCCGCGTGCCCCGCAGATTGAACCCTCGTGAAATGCATCTATCTGCACACACCTTTTTGATCAGGCTCTTCCTATCCCGAGTTGCCGATAAAACGTGTACCCATTTATGTTGTATCCTTGCCATGTCACAATTGTAAATTTTGGCCCTTTGGCCAACCATAGCAGTGTTTTATCACTTGATGACCTCCTAGTGAATCGCATCTTTAACCATTCGTTGAACCAACGGTTGTACTCTCTCGTTATCCAAACCTCCGACCGGTCTGGATTACATGGCACCATGTCTTTGTGCTCGTCGATGTATGGGGACACTTGGGTCATGTGTTGCAAGACCGTGAAATGGGCTTGCGCGTATGTATCTAGATCGGGAGTGATTGCTTTCCTTCCGATGGTCCCAATACCCTCCAGTCTCCCCTTGTGACGAGATAGAGACACACCTATCGGTTCCACCTGAGCCATGTAGTCGACGCAGAATTCAATGGCCAGGTGCTATGTCGGCTGCTCATGTTACCGAAAGGATTCATTCAATCCGTACTCAACCCTAACCTTATGTTCCTCGGTTCTGCACCGAACTCTTTGAAGCTCCGATAGAAGTTTCTCCACTGGGCAGAATCAGCAGGGTGTCTGAGCTTCACAACTTTCTTTCGCTCCTCCGAGTGCCAACACATCAATCTTGCCTCCTTTCGGTTCGCAAATAAACGCTTCAAACGTGGGATCACATGCAGATACCACAACATCTTAGCAGGAGGTCCTTGCTTCGCCTTAGCAGTATTCTTGCACTTGTATCGGGATGCTTTGCACACGGGACATACATGCATGTCTGCATACTCTTTACGGTAGAGGATACAATCGTTCGGACATGCATGCATTCTTTCTACTTCCATTCTCAATGGACAAATAACCTTCTTAGCTTCGTAGGTCGTGATGGGTAACACGCTTCTCCCTCGGAAGGATGTCACTAAGAGACCTAACAACGCCAGTAAAACTCTTGTCGGACCAACCATTGCTTGCCTTCAATTTGGCGGTTCACACGGTTGACAACCTTGTGTATTCCGACTTGCGCCCGAGGAACAAAGGTTTCCGAGTCCTCCATTAAGCCCTCGAATTTACAAAACTCTCTCTCACCGTAGTTCCCTTCTCGCATCGTAGCATCCGATCCGATTGTCATCATGCGACCTATCCTCATCAAAAGCACATTCCATACCTCGCATATCGTTGACTTCTCGGCGATGTCGCCACATCGACTTCCAGATAATCTGCTCTTCACCCGGATCGCTCCAACATGTATATCCTTTTTGAAACCCCTTCATATTAAGTGAGCTTCGATCTGCGCCGGGTTGTTAAAATTTTATATTACCGCAATCAATGCATGGACAGTACATATATTTTATCCCCTTCTTCAACATATCCTGCTCGGTGGCTCTTCTAAAAGCAAACACGCCATTAATATACTCTTCACTCACACGGTTCTCAATGTACATCCAGTTTCAGTCCATCTACACGTATACGCACATAACAAATTAATTAGTGTTAAATTATATTATAAAACCGCAAGTACCCTTCATAATGACCAAACACATTAGTGATTAGTCTAGAGTAAAAATAAAGGGTTACAGGTCGTTACCCTTCTCTCCAAGGTGGCGCAATGTGGGAGGAGGCAGCAGAGGTGCCGCAATGGGAGAGGAGGCAGCAGGGGTGACAGCTCAAAACGGAATGGGCAGCAATGTGCATGGAAGGAGGCAGCAGCAGCAGGGTGGCGCAACGGGGGAGGAGGCAGCAGCAGTAGGGTGGCGCAACGAGGGAGGAGACAGCAGCAGCAGGGTGGCCAATCGGGAGGAGGCAGCAGCAGCAGCAGCAGGGTGGCGGCACCTCAAATGGAATGGGCAGGGGGGCCTGTCGGGAGCATCTATTTATAGTGGAAGTATATGGCAGACGGTTCTTGTAAAGAAGAACCGTCCGTGATAAATAAGTATCACAGACGGTTCGTATAAAGAATTGTCTGTGATATGTCCACATCACAGACTGTTAACGAAGAACCGTCTGTGATAACTGTGATGAGGCGTCTTCTATTGCCTGTTTTATAGTAGTGTGAGCAAAAAAGAACAGGAGACAGCGCTGAACCTTATGCGATACCTTACGGCGTCGAAGCACAATGGAGTGGCCAGCGGCAAGAAGGTTTGGCGGCAGAGGAGTATGGGTTTTGGTGGCGACGGTGCTCCGATGGTCCTCCGACGAAGAAGAAGTGCGCCAGAGGTAGAACATAACGCGGCGAAGCTCTCAATGTAGATGACGACACCAAAAATCAATGGACAACGGTGCTAGCGCTGGCGGCGGAGGATCTCCAGCTTTGATTCCGGCGGATAGAAATGGGCAGCGTGATCGTGGTTGCAGAAAATGGTGTGAGGGGAGAAATGTGAGGGTTGTGCCCCTTTTATAGGGCAAGGAGTAGCCGAAACGTCGAGTACGTGCACGGGCGTTAATGGCCGATGCGGCGGCGATGAGTAAGGCGAGTGAAGATGAAGAAACGGTCGATTGAATGCGGCAGTGGGTGAAATGTGATCGTGGTAATTATTGGGAATGATCTAGAGTGGAAACAGACGCATCAATGCGCTTTACGACCAGGATTAGCGGCGCTCTGGCTCGGACAGAAGAAGACAAAGGGGAGGTCAGGGATGACAGGTGGGGTTGGGCGGAAGAGAAAGAGAGAGGAAAGGCTAGTCGAGCAGGTCGATGCGGAAGAAATTGGCCGTGGGCCGGGGAAGGATTCGGCCCAACCACTATTCTGAATTTTTAAAAGATTTAGTGATTAAAATAATTCAGATAATTTATTTAGGCTTTAGAAAATAGCAAATAAAGTCCAACAAACATGAAAAAATTCACAAAAATTCCCTGAGTCATTTTGGACTTAAATAAAATATTTTCAACTCATAATTGGTAATTAATTTTTGCACATAATTTATTTTGGCTTTAAAATAATTAGGAGAAAGCTTTTATAATTTCAGAAAATTCTAGAAAATAATTAAATTTTATTTTTAAATAGAAAAAAAAATTTGGGCTGTTACATGCTTTGTGGACCACGACCAGGTATCTAGCCATCTCGGGGTCTCTGGTTGTGAATGATTTGTCGAAGTGGCCCGCCATGAGGCGTAAGTCGCTTTGATGACTATACGCTTGCCCCTAGAGCCTTGGCCTTATGGAGACCCAAAGAAGAAAGCTTCAGACTCAGAGACGTTGTTTGTTGTTGGGAAGTCCAGGTGTGCGGCATGCGATATGCTTCGACCGTCCAAGGCGACCAAGATGGTTGCTACCCCAGCCCCGTGGTGTACTAAGATCCGTCGATCTGATTGTCCATAGGGTCTCGATGTGGCTTGGGGGTTGTTCCTCGAGTTGGGGGTCCACCGGTGACGAAGTCAACAAAGGCCAGCAACTTGATGGTCTTGCGTGCTGTTAAGGTGAGGTC
Organism: Hsuehochloa calcarea; assembly: GCA_036346395.1. Lineage (NCBI taxonomy): Eukaryota > Viridiplantae > Streptophyta > Magnoliopsida > Poales > Poaceae > Hsuehochloa > Hsuehochloa calcarea. Next base: position 29,394,827 of record CM070606.1, read on the forward strand.
AAAGGGAGGCAGCTCGGCCGCCCACTTGCCTATTCGGCCTGAAGCGTCCTTGTTTTGTAGCATCAGTGCGAGCGGGTAGGACTTTGGGATCGTGATGGCGTGTGCTAGGAAATATTAGCGTAGCTTGCGCGGCCATGAGCGGCGTATGCGCCTTTTCCAACTCGTATTCGATCTTGGCCCCTCCGTGGTCTTCGATACGTAATACACTAGGCGTTGTCTGTTGTTTTCTTGATGAGGACCGCGCTCACCGCTGACGAGGAGGCGGTGAGGTACAACAATAGGTCTGCTTCGGGCTGGTTAGCCTTGGCAGTTGAGTGAGGTACCATTTGAGCTCTTCGAATGCCCTCTGGCAATCTTCTGTCCATCAGAATAGTTCCGCTCCCTGGGGTGTATTAAAAAAGGGCAAGGCTCACTATGCAGAGCGGGATAGAAATTGACTGTGGGCTGCGAGGCCGCCCGTTAGTCTATGCACCTCTCGGGTGCTACGGGGGGCTCCATCTCTTAGATGGCTTTTATTTTCTCGGGGTTGGTCTTGATGCCTCTTTCTGATATGAGTAATCCCATGATCTTACCCACCTTTACGCTGAAGGTGCATTTTTCCGGTTGAGCTTTACCCCCTTTGCCCTAAGGCTGGTGAAGGTTTCATGTACGTCTGTGGTGTGAGAGCATGTGACCCTGCTTTTGATGACGATATCGTCGACATATGCCTCGACGTTGCCACCGAGTTTCTTGGCTAGCACCTTCGTGATTAGTTGGGTGAAGGTTGCCCCCGTGTTTTCAGGTCGAAGGGCATGCGGGTGAAGCAATAGGTGCCGATGGGGGTGATGAAGGCGGTTTTTAGTTCGTCCTCTTTGGCCATGAATATCTGATGATATCCGGAGTAGGCGTCTAGGAAGCTCATCAGCTCACAGATCAAAGTGGCGTCCACCAGTTGATCGATGAGGGGTAAGGGGAAATAATCCTTCGGTGATACTTTGTTGAGGTCGGTGAAGTTGAAGCACATGTGCCATTTGCATGTGTTCTTTTGGACCAATACTGGGTTGGCCAGCCATTCGAAGTGCTTGATCTCCTGAATGAATCCTACCTTTAGTAGCTTGGCTATTTCTTTTTTGGTCGCTTGCAGTCGTCCGCCGACATGCAGCGTAGTTTTTGCTTATTGGGGGAGGTCTCACTTTTGATGGCCAGACAGTACTCGATGGTCTCCCGGACTACCCTGGGGATGTCCTTCGGGCCCTAGGCGAAGATATCTACATTGCTTCAGAGTATCTCGAGGATGGCTTCGTGTGTCTCTGTTGGGAGCTCTGCCCCAAGGGCCATCGTCTTCTCCATGGGGCTTCTCTCAGAGGGACTCTTCGAAGCTACCCCTTTGGTTTGGCCTTTGACACCCATTTCGCTGAAGGGGCGTCCACCTGGGCGTTTGTGTCTGGCTCGACCGTGTGTACGTGGTGGGCTAGTGAGATGGACTCTAGCTCCTTTTGCCTCACCAGATCCTGGTCTCCTCGTACCGTGACTATACCATCAGGTGATGGGATCTTCATGTATAGGTAGTTGTGGTGTGCTATCATGCCGAAGGCATTCAGAGTGGCCCAGTTGAGGATGATATTGTATTGGTAGGGCATCTGGACGACATCGAACGTGATGACCTCGGTCCAGGATGCGAAGTTGCCGCTGAATGTGACTGCCAGGTCAATTTGGCCTAGGGTCGTACGAAGCCTATCAGGGGTATGCCCGGGGGTGATAGACGATCCTTGGGATCATCATCTTGTCGAAGGCATCCGCGAATAGTAGGTCTGCGGAGTTATCTCCGTCCATGAGGACACGCTTGACGTCGAAATCCGCAATGTTGGCGGAAATGATGAGAGGGGCCTGATGGGGATAATACAACCCTATGCTTAATGGGGAGTTGGGATCCCCTTGGAGCAACGAAGCTGGGGGTGTGGTTGTAGGTACCGAAGGGGCAGCTTGCTCCCCACCGGTGGTCTGACCGAGGACTACGAGCCGAGGCGAGGCCGCGAGGACCACCTCTGTTGGCTGTCAAAGACTCAGCATCTCCTGGCGGAGGTCCGCCAGTTCCCGCTAGAGGGCATCATAGGCTTCCTGGCTGTCTTGGGCGGAGGTGGGCCCGTAAGGTGATTCCCTGGAAGGGATGCCTTAGTGGGCTGGGTGTCGCTCCCGATGATGTCTATGTGTGTGGAGTTGTTGGCTTCTTCCTCTGCCACTTCGGCGACGACTGTCGCTGCCGCGGAGGTCCTGCTTCGTTTGGCCCTTGGGGTGCTTGGTGCCGCGGCCGCCGGCCACCGAGACTTTGGGTGTGACCTTCCGAGGGGCCATGCTGGTGCCTTGGAGATGTGTTTCGTGACATTCCTACGGATCCCCATGGATGACACCGACTGTCGTAGCAAGAAAGGCTAGACAGTAGAAAAGGGGACCCCAGGTATCTGCTAGAGTGACCGGAGGATCCTTGAAGAGAGGACCGATTGTTAGGAACAGTAAATGTGTATTAATTATATCGAAAAAGGGTATGTCCTGTTACATGGGGAGGTAGTTATTTATAGCCTTCCGACAGGGTACATGAAATTACATATCTACCCCTAAAAGGGCCCCACGCTTGTAGGAGCTGTAGGGGCTTTTCCTAGCCCTGTGCATAGCCTTCGGCTCATGGTGGACCTCCCTGGCCCTGGTCCATCCTGTTGGTGCGCTTGGTCCACCAGTGCTCTTTGGCCTTCGTCACGTGCGAGGTGTCTTCAGGCCGAGAGGCCTCAGACACCCTTCGGCTCTCCTGCGGTGGCCCCGGAGGACTCCTTACTCCTGAGTTTGTGGCACCTCAGTAACCCTTCGGCAGCCTTCGTAGCTCCTTTGGAGCCTCTCCGAAGGTATATCTGACACCCTCGGGGAGGGTGCCCATCTGTGTCTCCGGCCGCAGGGTCTTCGGGGGAGAGGCTCTGCAGTATTCGTCGGGTCGTTAGGGCTAGTGGGGCCACCCTCACGACAAATTGCTAATTAGCCAACTACTTATTGTCATCCGAGGCATGGTCTCTCTCTTTTTTATATATAAAAAAACTTATAGATATGAGGTGATTGTTGGTTTTTGTGACTGACTGATCATGAACAAATTTCAGCAACATGTACGATGTATGTGTGGTCCACTCTTCCTAATCAGTTAGCATCAACCATATCAAGCCTTGCACGCAAGGCCGGTGCCCCTCTGTTCGGTGATATGATTGCGCGTGATTGACTGCTCGTCATTTTTTGTTCTTGATACCAAACATGAATTTGAATTTTTTTTTATTTCTGTATTTTTTTACATAACTTTAGTTGTGTGTACTACATCCATAACTTTTTATATATTTTTAAACATTGCATCATGCTAAAATCGTTAAGGGTGACACCGGCTCCCCTAAACACGTGTGAATTTTCGTATGAAAGAGTATAACATTTAAATTTTAAATTCGTCTCCGATGCCAAGAGAAAAAAAAAAAAGACAGCGCATGTAAATTGTTCGTGATGACTGCTTATCTTTGATTCTTTGTTGGTTGTTGACACCAATATCATTTTGAAATTGATTTTTTGCTGGTTTACGTAGCTTCATGTGTACTATATGCATGATTTTTTTTTTGGGTACTTTCCAAACATTGCATTACGCTTTAAATCGCTAGGGGTGACGACGCCGAATCCCCCGGACACAAAAACTGCACTATATAACTGAGCAACCTCATGCAAGCGCGCACACAGTTGCCGGCTTTCTTTTTTCTTGTCGCGAATGATGAGAGCTGGAGACGGGAGAGGGCGAATACGTACGCACGAGGCAGCCGTCCAGGCAGGCAGGCCACTGGCCACTGCACGCACCAGCCGATGATGGATCTCCGATCGCTGGAACCTCAGAAAAACGCTGCCGGCTTCCTGGCGTTGCTGCGCGCGTACGGCCGCGGCGGCAGCTTCTCGGGACCAGGGCGCAGGGCGCTGCCAACACGCGCAGCGGCTGTCGACCTCACGAACGCCTTGGGAGCCGCGCGCGCGCTGAAATGTTAGGCGCGCAAGGCCACCATGTGCGTGCGAGGGACCAGGATGAGATTCGAGTTTTTGGCCGACTTAGACAAAAAAAAAAAAATTGATTTGTAATAGTAAAAAGTGTCAATAGCTCGTATACAATTGTAAAAATAACATTGTGATAGGCTAAACAGGTCCCTACCACGCTCTCAGTACGTGATATTTGCCGCACTGCGTTTAACAATGTCCACGGAGGTCAAGGCGAACTCGCCATGGTAGAAGCCTACAATGACCGGTAAGGTGGCCGAGGTGGCCCAGCAGATAGGGATCATGGCAGGCCACGTGCAGCGGTGTAGGTGGGCAGTAGGATGCATCCGCAATTCAGGGGCGCAGTAGGGGACACGTGGCGCCGGTCTAACTTGCCACGGTGTTATTTTTGCCATTTCGGAAGCGCAGATGTTATATTTGCTAATTCGTTTAAAGAAGACACCAAATGAGCCCAAGACCCTCGAGATGGCTGGGTTGAATCACTACTACACAAATGGTCATCACAAACAGTTCTAGACCGTCATCACAGACGGTTTCTGAACCGTCTGAATCTATGTGTCTGTGATAACAGACGGTTTGTGAGCCGTCTATGATAGTAGTTATTACAGACGGTTCTTGTTCAGAACCGTTTGTGATAGTTTTTTCTATTGCAAAAAAAATTCAAATTTTGAGCCAAATAAATTAATTGTCGGACAGTAGTTTTCATATGCAACCTCTAGCATGACAACTAAAATCCAATCAAAATTCTGATGGCAAACACATTATAAGAAAGAGAAACCAAAAGGTTTCACAACGTCCCCTCCGAATGAGAAAAAAATAATAAAGTTACAAAGTTAAACTAGCTAGAAACCATCTGTACCTCCAAGCTCCCGGAGAACTAATCAACTTCTTGTTCTTGAATTGGTCTTGCGAGCTCCTCTCTGTACCTCACCAGCATATCACAAGTTGTTCTTGCATGTCATCCGAGTTCGACTCAAGCTCGTCGGTAAGGAAGGAAAGACGACCGAAAACCTCTAGCGGTGCTCCGACCTTAGGTAATACAAAATTAAGATTATTTTTTTTACAACAAACAGCCAATAAATCATGTATGTTTTGAGTATGTACATGTACATTCCGGCAGTCTATCTCCTACGACAGACAAGGCGCTCCTCCGCATCCCTCCTCTTCCTCGTCGTCGCTTGTGTCTCCTCGTCGAACCGCGACGGGGAATCGAGGGTGGTGGCCGGAGCTCGGCGTAGGAAGGGGAAAGGGAGAGACTGATGAAAGACAAAGCTAGGGTGGCTATAATACATAAGGACAGCGTCGAATCATTTTTTCTTACCGTGGAGGGCTGGAGGCACTAAGTATATGTGGTTGTGAGTTGTAGAGGGGATCGAGTCACACTTCTCAAGTTCTCATTGCTCGGCGGTTTGATTGTTTGACGGTTATGAGAGAGTTGGAGTAGTTTTTTTTAGGTTTATCGCCTTTCCAGTGGTTTAGCTAGGCAGACTTGAGGCTAACACGGTAATTCTGTAGAAATCTCGTATGGAAGAAAATATCCACTAAAGCTAAATATGGTTTTCCACGAAACTTTTGCAAGAATCATGTGTTCAAACAGGAGCACTGCTACAAAACATGCTATACTGAATGTCTCATCATAGACGGTTCCTATGGACCGTCTATGTTGTAGTTATTACATAAGTTTTTTTAATAAGAATCGTCTGTGATATGTAGTGATGGATAGAGCCGTCTGTGATACATAATTATCATAAACGATTCTTGTAAATAATTGTCTGTGAATCATCACAGACGGTTTTTAATACAAATAGTTTGTGATGTCTTCGAATATCACAAACGGTTTTTATTTAAAACGTATGTGAATCATCATAGACGATTTTTATCATGATCCATCCGTCTGTGATTATAATCATATCATAGACGGTTTTGTAGACGAAACCGTCTCTGATACTTTTGTTTTGTTGGGCAGGGAAACAAAAATTTGGACTTAATGAGCGGGCTGCCGAAACTCGCTTTATATTAACCGAGTCTCCTCACACCTCGCATCTACATCTCCTCCTCTGCCATCTCTCCTCTAACTGAGTGTCACCACCTCACTCGGACCTTGCGCCCTGGCCTCCCCCCGAGTTCGTCGCTCGCGACCTCCTCCACCTCGTCCCGGCCTTATCGTCGTCGACCTCCCTCGACCTCATAGCCCATGGGCTCCCCCGACACCGTCGCCCCCAGCCTCCCCCACTTCGTCGCCCAGGCCTCCCATGACCTCGTCGCCCCCGGCCTCCCCCACCTCGCCCCCGCCTCGTCGTCGCTGGCTTCCCCCAACCTCATTGTCCCCAGCCTCCCTCGACATCGTTGCCCTAGCCTCCACCTTAATTAGATCGCGCACTGTCCGGTAAAACAACCATAACTTTTGCATACGAACTCGGATTGCGATGTTCTTTGGCTCGTTGGAAAGCTAACGAAAAGTTGCATTCAAAAATCCATATGCCAATATGTGATTCATTTTGATAGGGCCTCTACACAGCTTCAAAATTTGCAAATATGAAAAGTGAAAAACCCAAAAAAAATATCGTTTAGGCCCTCAAAACTGCCTCCGAAGTTTCAACGCCCATTTTCACCGTTCGTTCGCCGTCCAATTTGAGTTTTCTTTTATTCCAGATTGTGTAATCAACCATATGCAGATACTCGAGTCCAACTGTCCAACAATTAATTGGTTTGGCTCAAAATTCGATTTTTTACAATAGAAAAAATATCAGGCTGTTCTAAACAATAACCGTCTGTAAAAAAGCTATCACAGATGGTTCTGAACAAGATCTATCTGTGATAATCAATTACTACAGACGGTTCTTGTTCAGACCCGTCTGTGATAGCTTTTCACAAACGGTTCAAAAACTGTCTGTGATGACCTCATATCATCACAGACTCATAGCGTCAGATGGTTCAAAAAACTATCTGTGATGACGATTTTGAACTGTCTGTGATGACCTTTTCTGTAGTAGTGAAGGGTTTATTACTGGCAAGCTGGATAGGATAGACGAAGTATCTAATCTAGGCATGTTTGTATTGTATGGCGCTCCTGTAGTCACAGTTGATAATTTAAGGAAGGGAGGTCCATCCATGGACATCATATAAAAGGAAAGAGGATTTAGGAAAAGTGTGCGAAAGGGGTTTTACCAGTCCCCTTTTTCCTTTTTCCTTTTTCCTTTTTCCCTTTTCTTTTTTGCTTGAAATGTTTCATTCTTGTATATATTGCTATATTTTCTATTTATTTTCAAGGGTTTTTCTAATCATCACCAACTCCCTTGTAATTCCTTACTTCGATTGTGCTTGCCACCTTGCCGACACGCTAGCACCAACGAGCCCACTAGCATGCCACTGCCTCCTCCTCCACAACTACAACCCCCCTCCCACACAAAAAACCTAACTCAACAAACGTCTTTCCTCTGCCACTAATCTCCCCCACCGCCCACCACCTTCTTCCCCTGCTCCGACGACTCGCCCTTCGTCGTATCCATCGTTGTCAACCGTCAACCTTGTGACTCAACTCGCCACTCACAGTGGTCATTTTCATCTCCCTACCGATCCCGAATGAACCCTAACTTTAACTACCTTGAAGCTCACCAGAGAAGACGAACCTTGGTGCACAAATCTCAAGGCACATCCAATGTTACGTTTACAAATTTGAATTTGGTTGATTTGGAGGATGAAATCAGCTAGATGGTGTTTATAAAAAAAAACCTATATTCAATTACTATGATTCGATTTTTCATAAGCTAATCCTTATATATTTTAGACATATTCTTCTTCCTCCCATGAAGAGAGAAGCATTGATTCCTTGTACTCAATGCAACCCACCTGCTCCTCGCTGTCCCTCTCCACTCAACCGTGGGTCAGATGGACACATCACACGTGACTATCCCATATCATATATACGATACCCATAGCCAATGGGGCCAAAAGAATGTCCCACCGATTGTTACATTATTACTCGCCCTAAATTGCCGCTCCATCACTCGTGATTATTCCGAGATCACAACGACTTAACAGCAAGGGTCATCTCAATTCTCATATCTATCCAAAGTTCCAAACAAGAGGAGATGGAGGGAACAAGTGTGCCCTTTCTCTATTCATTTACTTCAGAAACGCATATTAAAAAAAAAAAAGCGAGACATGTCCCTGCTAAACGACATGTCAATGCTGGAGGCTGACACAGGGTCAGTCGCTCGCTCTAATCAGTCGCGCTCAGATCTCGCGTCGTTCTGGAGATTCTCGAGACACCGCCTAACGCAGGCACCATCATCGACCCACCTTTCTCTCGCTGATTGAGTTCCAGATTTGTGCGACGACCCTGCATAGAATCGCACGTATCGACAGGCGAAAATTGACAAAACACAGTAGGTGCAAGAGGACATGGAGCCGTATTCCCTCTCCCCACCATGCTCGCTCTTCGTAAGGCTCCATGCTTTACTACCACCGGATGAGACCACTACTGGGCACATGATTTAAGCACTCCATTAGTACGCGTACTAATCAGTATTAAAGAGCATGGATCTTGCCAGGTTTAGGCAGGTATACGGCCGTAGCAAGTATATTGATCTTGCCTCCTGATTGGTGCAGCTGGACAATTAATACTAGTGTTGGTTCATTCTTCTCAGCACCAACAGACAAACAAAAAACGCCACCAGGGCGGTCCAGACAGTTTCTCTTGACAGGAAGGTAACATAAGCTGACGGATGGGGGGTTTCTCTTTGATATTGTATTTTCACTATGTTCGATCACCTTCTGGGAGACAGTACCTCTGTTAGTGATCACTTAGTATTTATTCTATCAAAGGAGAGCAGCACAAAACCCTTTCACCCCTATGTACCTACTGCGAGTTAGTATCCTGACCATCGGAGAGAAAATTGGATGTAAAACCCTAAACCATGTATTGCATCGCGACCTGCATCAGCCTTGTGTGGGGTACGCTCAATGTCGCTATGCCTCTCCTGCAGTTCTTCCTCAAGAACGCGTAGAAATAGTTGATCACTAGCTTCTTGACAAAGAACGAGTCCTTTCGTGCCCTTATGTTGCCATGTCCTAGAAGGTAAACCACACCTGACTCCTTGGCCTTGTGAATGAAAGAGAGTTCGTTGTCTAGGCTTCGCCTTCCATCAAGTGCCTCCTGCAGAGATCTATCAAATGGCGTGCTTGATCCCAGGGTTGGATTTTCAACACCTGTAGATTCAGCAAGTGGTACACCAAGAGAGTAGATGCTACCATTGGGGCCAACGAGAACTCTTGATGAGGCTGACGCAACCTCCTCTTCATAGTCTGTGTCACCATTCTCGTCACTCTCTAGGGAGCGTTCTTGGGCTTCTCGGCGTATGAACTTTTCAAGACTTTCTATCAGAAGCTGTTCGAATGCTTGGGGGTTCTCCTTGCGTACATCCTTGTATCCGTACCTGCAGCCATGAATGATTAACATCTGCAAGCCAATAATAAATAAACAAACCCTAAAAGAAGTGTTTATAATTGACCATATCACTATTCTATAAATAGAACATGACAGAGTACAACGTTCATATTTCAACATCAAGCTCCACGTAGGTTAAGAAAATACCAGGCCGCCAACCTGATACATAGCTACCCTACCAATACATGCTGCTTGGATAGATATGAGGCAGCAACATTTGACATGAAGAATAAAAAAAAAGTTGTGAACCAATAGAGGTGGGACCACTATAATTAAATAGTAGAACTATCACATGTAGATACCAACAAACCTACTGAGATATTCTGCAATCACAAAATAGTTCAATAGCTAAAGACAAGAAAATGAAGTGATCAAGATAGGGTCTAAAAATCGAAAAGAGAATTCAGAAGGGCAAATGCAATAACTAAGTCACAGGGCACCAAAAAATATATATTGAGGCAACAAATGTAGCTAAACCAGTATCGTACTGGGCAACAGCCATTGTAAGATTTAAAGTAGCCAAACAGCAAGGAATTGAACATGATAATCCTGATAAACTCCAAGGTACAAGCAAAACTTCACAGAATTCAATCTAAGGGCTCTACCCTGTTCACAAAATTCCCTAGTGTCATTAGTTAACAAAGCATTTTTGCAACTAATTGATTGTGGACATCTTGATGGTGGCCGAAGAGGCAAAGAGCAAGAAATAGAACATATCGAAGCTATTATTTGAGGAACAGAACTCTACCAAGAGTACAACCAAAGATCAGTGGACTTAAGTTATAGTGCTCCACACAACGGTCATGAACGAATATCATCAGTTAAAAGAAACCCATTTTCACTGGCTACAGTACAAATGCTAACTCAACATGCGACAGCTTTAGGGGCTACTAAACTATAGCACTCCCAGATGAGCACTTGCCCCGCCTACACATTCACAAACAAAGCTGTCTAACAGAGCCAGCTGTTTTCTAGCAGATTCTAAATGCGGAGCAGGCATTACATGAAACACAAACAGAGTGGTCATAGTATCAAACATGAGTAGACGCATTAAATTATATATCAAGCCTTCAATGGAGCACAGCAAGATACTGCCAGAACAGTATAACATCATTTTGGGAGGAAAGACATTTTGAATATATTTCCAAAACTTCCAAAAAAAAGTTCGTACCTAGCAATGCAGCGGAACATATGGTAGCCCTTTGGGCACACCCGACGGAAGAGAAACCTTTCATTCTGAGGTACAACAGGAACTGGAACCCACTTGATGCAGACAAAAATGATCATTGAATGGATGGCTGGCAATGTGGTGAGGAAGTGACCAAAAATTGCAGGAACTCCCCTCACCAGTTCATTATAAAGTAATCCAATTCCAGGTGCTCTGACTGTACCCAGATTGCAGCCTAGCTCCATCAATAAATCCATCGAAAGTTTTTGCTTAACCTCAGTTTCATACTTCAACTTGGTTCCATAGTTCCATATGTACATTACCAAATACAGTACAGCCGCAAATAGCAAAAGAACCCAACTCCCATCTGCTACACTGCCCAATACTGAAGAAAAGAAAAATAACTCCAGCCCCAGGAAGAGGGTGAGAAAGCATAGAACTACAATGATGTTGACCTGCCATATCAGAAGCATTATGATGGTCACCAAGATAGTAGTCATCATCATGACCCCAAGTTCAGCTATGCCTGCAATCAATATCGGGCATTAGAAAGATTATGTGGTGTACTGGTGGTAGTCGTTGGAGTGGAGAAATGAGGCAATTTTTCAGCAAGTTTTTCATGTTAAGAATCATGTCAAAATAAGAGTGAGATTTGAGTGGAAGAAAGCAATCATATATTCATATATATAACAAGTCAGTGCTTGAATGATGTAGGACACTGCTTTTTATTAATAGTAATATCACTAACGCATTTTCCAAATTTTTTTAACCCAAGCAATAACTTGTGCGCAATATAGTAAAATGGTTAAATAAATATTGTTGTAAGGAGACTAAAACACCACCAAGTCCATCAAGGGGGAAAAGGGAACCTAGTGCAAACAAATGTTTTATCAATGACTGCTCAACAACCAGGTGCAATTCCTACACGATACTCACATGCTCAACAGATCCATTTCTGCAAATTTTCAAGATTATGCAGATCCGGAGAAACACTGTAGGCTCAGCATAGAAACATAACTGAAAGCCTTCCGATGAGGTAATTTACATCTCAGAACTTTCACTGGGAAACTGCTGGTAATCACTATTTTTTTAAAAAAGAGAATACTATGGCAGATAATGATGAGCTTGCGCTGATGTTCATACATGATTCACCTTTATAGAAACAAAAGCTAATTCACCAAGCAAGTATAAAGAAGTGAAGAAGTGCCTAACTACACCATCTACACCAATATTGCTTGCGCCCGCATAGCAATCCAATTGAGCAATCCTTCCATCTACCATTTTGTCCTTTATCTCATTTGACTACCTACTATTCTACTAAGTTCTTACGAATTTTTTTGAATACATTCAAATTCTTAAATATCTCCTCTTCCTTTCATGCATACTCTAACTGAGAACATATACGGTAAAACCACCTAAAAGTTGAAAACCCGTGAAAACCATGTCTTTCAAGTTTTAAAAAATTCAAATTTTTTTTACCAGATATAGGGTAGGGGGTGCTCTCGAACCATGCAAAATTTCAAAACCAAACTCAACCTCAATTGCAAGATATGTAAAGGACAAATTTTGTATGAATAGTGATATGTACTGTTCATGTGGAACTTACCTTTTCATGCCTTGCAAATGAGGTTGAGTTTGATCATGAAATTTTGCATAGTTAGAGAAAATCCCCTCCCCTACATCTGATATTTTTTTAGGAATTGTTGAAAATTTGTAAGACATGATTTTCACAGGTTTTCAACTTTTAGGTAGTTTTCACCTGATACACTCCCTAGTCCCTACTCTAACTAGCTTACGAGATTCACACTTGACAATAATATAATCTTAGTAAGGGATACATGAGGTTATGTCTTCTAGTTCATTTAGTGCAGTAGTATTGAAAATTAAATGAGGCCACATTTTTAAAGGGAGAAACTATAGCACAAAGAAAAGGAATTAGAGGGGCTAGCAAATTACGGAATAAACCAGTAAATAAAGTTGGATGTGAAAAAGGTATGAAACGTAGTTTGCATAAACAAAACAGTCCTCTCCAAGCAGATTGTACTTTTATATGGATCAGTTCACGAACCATATGCATTGCCGATCTCATTGATGCTCCCAAATGTTTTAACAAACGCAAGACAAGAAACCAGCAAAAACCAGTTCATCACTGGGATGTATATTTGGCCCACAAACTTTCTAGAAGTGTGAATAATCTTGAGGCGGGGAAAACAGCCAAGAGCTGTGGCCTGCTTAATGATTGAGAATATAGCAGTTGTCATTGCACGACTAGCAATTAGTGCTGCCAGAGTAGCTATGAATACCACTGGCCAAAACGCCTGATCTGCAACACAGAACGAAAAATATATATCATAAAAGGGGCAAACTAGTAAGGCGAAGCTTAGTTTTACTATGATAAAATTATTTCATCATGTGTGAAACAGTACATAGCAATCAAGAAATAAGATTTGAAAGAGGTGTGTAAACAAACCAGTTTGTCTTACTCGGGATAGACAAAAAGAAGACCTGCTGATTTTCAGTTAAGTTTTCCATAAGAAATGCAGCTTGCCCTAGGTATCCCAGTAGAAGGCATGGAAGAACAAGAAACACAAAGGTAAGCTGCAACACATGAGCAATAGTAAGTTATCAACTATTTGTATTGGAAGTGCTACATGGAGCCCTAAACAATAGAAAAGACTACCTGAAGAGATCTAACAGAGAAGTAGCATAAATCAGCAAACATTGCCTCAGATCCTGTAAAAAAAAATCAATCTCATTAACATCTTTTAATACAAGTTAACGAAAATAGCATTACTCTATTACTTCAACTGTAAGAATAAAAAGAGGCCAAGTTATCTTCAGTAACACTGCAGCTGCACTAGGTTTACTTATGAATTCCTATAAAAAGAAAAGGAAAAGACGACACAGGGTATAACCGAATAACTAATTATGTAATTCAGACCAAAAAAAAAGGAAAGATGCACCTGAAGCAAACATATTCTTAGAGAAATTCGCATTCAAGCATATATCACAAATAACATTAACAATATGGTTAAAACACATACCTGTTGCACATAAAAGACAGCCTCCAAGAGACATCCAAGCTTGAGTTGGGTTTCTTTCAAAATAATAGTAGATACATATAGGATTGAATGCCCGCAATACCTCTGAACCATATGTCATGATGTTATAAATTCCTATCCCAGAAAGGCAGCAAAACCATATGAACAAGGCAGATCCAACAGCAAGCCCCACTTTGCTTGTTCCAAACCGTTGCAGACTGAATAGAACAATAAGCAAGGCAACAGTTATCATGACCACTTCACCTGCCAAAATTTCACAATAAAGGTGAGCATGGTGCACTTTTCTAAGTAGTAACAAAAAAATAATTCTTTTCCTGAAACAGTTAGTGTCAGGCATCAATAAACTAAGATTCTGAGGTCACCTTCATTAACACTAGATATTCCAACCTTAAAGCCATTAACAGCAGACATCACTGCAGATTTACCAAGAGAAAAAATGGAATTAATTCTAGGACAGGAGGAAAACTGGTTTAACATAATATTATCGGTTAAAGTAAATGTGAAGATTACCAAACTAGGTGAAGAGGAGTGCAATGAACAATGAAGAGGAAATATACGAACCTGACATCGCTGGTGTGACAACACCATCCGCTATCACCATAGAAGTACCAAAAAGAACAAGCATCAAAAGCAGCTTCTTTAGCATAGACGAAGTCTCAAGACGCTCCTTGATCTTCAAAGACCTCTCGAGTTCTACTGAAGGCACCTTGAGTTGGAAACTTGATATACGGGTGTCAGAGGGTAGCTGGTTAGGAAGCAGACTAGCCTTTGCATTCCTGCATATTAGTGAGTATAAAGCAAATGTCCCTCCTGCCAAATATACAGAACCATCATTATTAAACATAATGCTTAAAGAAAAGTATTCGTGTCTAATATACTTACAGTAGTCTAGTAATAGTATATAGTGAGATATACCTTCTCCATCATCGTTCCCCCATAAAACAATCAGAGTATACTTCAGAAATGGTATTAGGATCAGAGTGTATATTACAAGTGAGAGTGCTCCAAGCACATCCTCCTTTGAAGTAATAGGGTATTTGTTGAACATTATATCAAAAGTGTACAATGGGCTGGTACCAACATCCCCAAAGACGACACCTAGTGTCTGAAGAGTCAGCATAATACTCCTGCCTAAGGTAAATTCCTGAAAGAAAATGCAAGATTGAGATACCAGCAGAGTCAAGATACTCATGCATATAGGATGAAGCTGGCACCAAACATTGCAGGCATCCTATGCACGCATGACATTTGAATGGCAAATATACCAGCTGGAGTAGCGATGTCCAGCGCAAGTTGGTCCTTCAATTCACCATGACACAGTAGATTCCAATATATTAATTAGGCAACATAATGGAGACGGTTAAATATTACTTAACTCCAGTCACAAAAAAGGTGGTTCTTTGAACATTGGCACGGTCTCCAAAACATAACTTTGACCACACATTTTTACTATAATATATTGGTAAACCTAATAAAATTCTAATTTTATGACAGAATTTTTCAAGACAGATTACTTAGTTTTCATATGGCCAGTCTAAATATTTGTAAAGATATTGTTGGTGAAAGGTAAAATAGTTTGACTATGCACATTCTAGGACATTAATTATGTTTTACGGGCGGCTCGCCGAGACATAGGCGGAGGCCACTGCGTTACAAGTCCGCGTTGAGCGGCTTGAGCGCGAGGCAACGCCAACCTCCACAGCAGCAAGGAGGAACCCGACGGGCGGGAGGTGGAGCCTTTTCCCTCCCCAACCTTCGTCGCCACCTCTGCCGTAGCCTCAGGCCGCCGCCGCCGCGCTTGCCTCGGCCGCCGTCCCTGCCCTGAGCTCCTGTCCTCATACTCCTTGGGCTTTACTCGACTGGCTCTTGCTTCTTAGCAGTCCTTCTCACCTCCACCACCTCCCTTGTACAACATTTTGTCTTTGTGGATCTTGAACTCTGGTGTTTCATTTCACATGACACCAGATTTTACTCTCATCACTTTTGTGAGTCCTACAACTCTTCCTTCCACTGTTCAGACTGCAGATAGTACCTCTCTTCCTGTTGCAGGCCGAGGCATCCTTTCCACTTCTTTTCATGCCCCCGTTGTCTATCATGTTCCTAAGCTTACTATGCAGCTTATGTCGACCGATCATATCACTAATCACGACTGTCGTGTTATTCTTGAGTCCGACTCTTGTTGTGTCCAGGACCGTCACACGGGGACTTTGCTTGGTGCTGGCCCTCGGCGTCGTGATTCGCAGCATCTTTCGGAGTTCGACTGGCTGCACCTTCCTTCCGCTGTCTCCACCAGCCAGTTATCCACTACACCTGCCTCTATTTTTGTTGTCCACTACTGCTTCCTTTGCTTAGTTGCACTATCGTTTGGGTCATATTTGTGGATCGCAATTGTCGTCTCTAATAGGTCAGTCTCTTTGGGTCTATTTTTGGTGACACCTCTTTACCTCGTATGGGTTGCAAACTTAGCAAGCAGCTGCAGCTCCCCTATCCCTCTAGTGATTCTATTTCTGCCCGTCCTTTTGATCTTATTCACTCCGATGTTTGGAGTTCGGCTCCCTTCGTTTCGAAAGGGGGTTATCGATACTATGTAATCATTATTGATGATTATTCTCGTCATACTTGGATCTACTTCATGTCATCTCAGAGGTAGCTTCTCTCTATTTATCATATGTTCGCCATCATGGTTTGTACTCAGTTTGATTCGGCCATTCGTGTGTTTCGTGCTGACTCCGCTGGGAGTACCTATCTGCTGCCTTGCGCCGCTTCCTCACTGAGTAGGGTACTCTTCCCCAGTATTCTTGCCCTGGTGATCATGCTCAGAACGGTGTCTTTGAGCGTAAGCATCGTCACTTGCTTGAGACAGCTTGCGCTCTCATATTTGCCTCTTCTGTTCCACCTTACTTCTAAGCCGAGGTCGCCTCTATTCTTCGCTTTCCTCATCAACATCTGACCTTCCAACGCTCTTCGTGGCTCTACTCATCAAGTGTTCCTCATCAACATACAGCCTTCCACTGCTCTTCAGGGCTCTACTTCTGTCAAGTGTCTTTATCGTCGGGCTCCAGAGTATAGTCACCTTCGCTGTTTTAGCTGTATCTGTTTCGTCCTTCTTCCACCTCGTGAGCGCACCAAACTGACTGCTCAGTCAGTTGAGTGTGTTTTTCTTGGCTACGGTCTTGAGCATAACATAAGGGTTATCGCTGCTACGACCCTGTTGCTCGCAGGATTAGGATCTCTCGGGATGTCACATTCGATGAGTCTCGACCTTACTACCCTCGTTCCTCTACTTTCACCTCAGATTCTCTTGTTGAGTTGATATCCTTTTTGACTTTTCCTGGCCCTCAGCTTTCCACTTCTATTTCGCTTCCGCCTCCACTTTCTTCGCCTCCCTCTCCTCCAACTGATGGGGAGCCACTTGAGGATCCCACTCGCTATCGCCAGCTTGTCGGGAGGCCTTGTCTACCTTGGGATCACTCGACCTAACATTTCTCACCCTATCCACATTTTGAGTCAGTTCATTTCCACTCCACTCTGACCACCTTCAGACTGTGGATATCTTCGTGGGACCATCAATCGTCGCTTTTCTTTCCTCGCCCAACCCTTCGCGCTTGAGCAGACTGATGTGACCTAGGCTAGCGATCCTTCCGACACGGCCTCTTTCTTCCTATTGTCTTTTTCTTGGCTCATCTCTGATTGCATGGAAGACCAAGAGGCAGACTGATATTTCCCGTTCGAGTGTTGAGACTGAGTTGCGAGCTATGGCGGCATTGACAGCTGAGATCACTTGGCTTCGGTGGCTACTTGAGGATTTCGGTGTTTCAGCATCTGCACCAACTCCTCTCTTATCAGACAGTACTGACGCGATCAGCATTTCTCGAGATCCCGTGAAGTATGAGCTCACCAAGCACATTGGAGTAGATGCTTCATACATAAGATCGCAGGTACAGGATTAAGTTATTGCTCTTCAGTATGTGACTTCAGAGTTTCAGTTAGCCGATTTCTTCACTAAGGCACAAACTCGAGCTCAGCACAGCTTCTACCTCTCCAAACTTAGTGTTGTTGATCCACCATGAGTTTGAGGGGGTGTTAGATGTATTTGTGTCTTGGTATATGTTAGGTCGTGTAGGGTACTCTTTGCATATTTACCTAGACGTGTAACTTATATATTTGGCCTTTGGCCCAATGGAATAGATCGTGTTCATTCCAACAGTAGCCCGTAGTACAGAGCCAACATTGAGTTACAATAGAGGGATCGTGCTCCAATGCCTCACAAGGTATATTCCATGATATGCAAAAGCCTCAAATTTTTTGCGCCTCAAATGTGGCATTTTTTGGGGGATCTTGAGGTGGGACTAATTTTTCAGCACTTATAACATGTTAAAGTCTGAGCAAACCACCAAAATAATGCTTCAGCTTTCGCAAGGAATTTCAACTAAAGCAAGGAAAGTATTGTAGAGACTAAGGACATAACCAAGCATGCCTTGAGATAAGGCAAGTAGATGACCATACCAGCCAAAAAGTCCCTTGCCATCATCATGGTCATTCTAGCTCCAGTTATTTCAGTGTAGATTACGAGGATGAGAAACGCCCTCCAGTGCTATTCATAATATCAGGCAAATTATTGTTCTCTGCTAACTGTGAAGAGTTAAACTCATAGTGGTCCTCGTAATCAATTACCCATACCATTTCCTATGAACTCAGATAAAATTTATAGTCCATTTGGTAACTCCACTAGCTATGGCCAATCGATCAAGAACTGAACGTCTACCACAGAATTTCCGGATCAAAATAAATCATTCATGTAACGAATATGTCTCCAAAATACCAATAATGCATCCAATCAAGCATTCACAAAACTAACAGCAAGAATTGAACAAGCCTTATGTTGTTCACAACTAGCTGAATTGCTTGCGCATTGCGCAACTAGATACTATAAAATACATATGTTTATATTTGAAATTATAATTGCATTTGTTATATAACTATAATACCTATGATTGAAATTTTAGTTGTACATGTGCAAAGGTAATACAATACATATTTATATTTGAAAATACAGTTTTATTTGTTATGCAACTCTAATACCAATGATTAAAATTTTAGTTGTACTTGTTATACAACTACAATTATTTATCTACACCATTAAAATCAGGCCAACTAAACCTTCTCTCAATTAAAAAGAGCGCCCTTCAATTTTCCAAAAATGAAATGTATGCCAGTTGAGGAATAAGTGGATGGGTCCACCTATGGTGGTTTGAGGTCATTCACAACGCCAAAATAAGCGGTCTCTTTTTTCTCTCAATTAATGATAATTTTCTTCCTTTTTACAGATTAATGTGGGAATTCATAGCCTTGGGAGCTTAATTTCAGCGGTTGTTTATATTTAAAATAGATATCACATCAATAAACTAACTGCAATATCTCAAACACCATACATACATCTCTACTACTTAAAAGAAGGAATTGGTGGCAGTCCGTCCTCCCTCATGCAATATGAATCGTTAGATCTATCTTTCTTCGTGAGATGTGAGCCGTTGGATCTCGTTCTTTATCGGTTCCTCCCGTGGCGTACGGTTGGCCACCCATAGCCTCCTCTCCACTGCCCCCACACCCCAATTGCCCAAGCTGGTGCGCAAGAAGCCCAACGAGATATGATTTTTTTAATCCGTAGCAGAGCACGGGCATTCGACTAGTTCTGCAAATATTACAGTACATAAACTGCCCACATCATACTGGAACACCATACACGTCAAGAGGTCTAGATCTGTTGCTACCAGTACCAACAAAATGGAGACTCTGGGACAGTTTCTACAGTTTACAAACTGCCTGCATCGAACAAGCAAGAAACTACGAGTGTCACTCCCTAAGCAATACCCCAGGCATCAAGTGTCCATGCATCAACCCAGCCTAGGAACCTAAACAACCAAGAGGGTGCATTAGCTTTGAGCACACAAGCATCAGAACAAGCACTTCACACGGACAAACGCATCGAATGTACATAACTCACACGGACAAACGCATCGAATCTACATAACAAATACCAAAAACCTGCATTGCAATGGCTCATCTCGATCGTCTGAACAACGCTGCAAGCACCTCGCACGCATGCACAGTCGGGAGAAAAAAAAAACAGTTGAACCCACAGTGCACAACCAAGCGCATCTAAGAAGTTACTACATGCACTGCCCAAACCAGCCTAACGAGCCTCGGCAACCCAACACCAGACAAGCTCACCGAAGCAAATGCAAAAACACCTAGTGAGCACCCTCACACCGATAATGATGTCATCTTAGCACCCCAAAACCCAATAAGACCCCCATCAGCCCCACGCCACAGGTCAGTACTGGCAATTGCGCGAAAGCAGCATTGCTCGATCGGGAGCACGCAGGCAATAACAGAAACACCTCGCGCACAGGAGGCAACACGAACCCGCAGCGTAGCACCGCGTAGGAATTACCGCAAACACCTAGCGCGCACAAAAAACAGATAACAGTTTAACCACGCAGTAGGGGCAGGGAGGGCGCGGACCTGGTGGCGGTACAGGCTGGGGACATCGAGCGCCTCGACGTCGAAGGAGTCGGCGCGCGGGCCCGTGCGCACGAGGCGCTGGCGCAGCAGCGCGTCCTCCTCGTCCTCGTCGGCGTCCGAGCAGCCGCCTCCGCCGCCCCGGGAGCCCGAGGCGGCCGCCGGGGTGTCGGCGCCACCGTCGTCGGAGCTCTCGATCCCGTCCTCCTCGTAGGGGCCGCCCGGAACCACCCACCGCATCTCCGCCGACTCCGTCTTCGGCAGCCTCCCGCCGCCGCTGCTCCCGGTCTCCATTCAGATCGAGGTGGAGAGCGTAGAGGCGCGCGCGTGGGGTTCTACGGGTTCGGGTGATACGGGGAAGTGTTGGTTTGGGAAAGGGAAAGGCAAAGGCAAAGGAGCGGAGAGACTGGAGAGGAGAAACGGACGGAACTGCAGTATCGCAGTTGTAGGATACAGCAATACTGCAGTGTTTTTTTTTTTTCTTCTTCCCCTCTCTGCCTGTATTTATTTTCCTTATTTTCTGTCATGTTCTAATTCATGGATTTTGATATTTATGGGTGTAATCTAAAATCTAAATATAATCAGGAAATTTTGTACGTAAATCTGACTCTCCTCAGAAAATTTATATCATATTTGAGAGAATCAAGAGTACCTGAGTTCTCACGTTGAAACATGACATCATAATCGCTAAGATGCAAAGCAGTCATGTAGATGAAGTTATTGGGGTGTTTTTCCTTTGAATGTTAATTTTGACTATTGAACTTTGTTGTAGGGGCGGCCCACCGGTCGTGTCGCCCAAACGAAGTACCACAAATGAAGTCTGTGAATTGAAGCATGAAGGCGATGGTACCCCTCAGCCCAAGCGAGGACACTGCCATCAGCCCAACTAGGACAACCATGCCCGCGGGAGGGGCATCATCCTTGTTCTGAACAACTATCGACGTCAGAACATCCGACCAAAACCCCTTTACACCTAGCGAGGAAGGTCACAAGGTACCAGATCCCATTCGTGTCCAGCTGACTCGTCTTCCCCCTCGGCACATGCGAGGGGTCCTCCACTATGAAGGCCTCGCACCAAGCTAAAGGGGTCAACACCACCTAAAGACCGAAGAGGCGACATGGTGGAACCTGTCCATAGGAGTCCACCATGTGCCGGACCTAAATGCAAGGGGAAAGTGTCCATAGCACCTCTATAGTTACGTGATCTTTATAGGGATAGCACCTCCATAGGACTCGAAGACATACTCGAAGACGTGCTTGAAAACGTATTCGAAAATGTGCTCAAAGACGTACTCGAAGACGTACTCGAAAACGTGGCGAACTTCATGGTTGAACATCGTGGTCGAAAACGTGGTCAAGCTTCGTGGTCGAACATCGTGGTCGAGCTTCGTGGTCGAACATCGTGGTCGAGCTTCGTGGTCGAAAACGTGCTCGAACATTGTGGTCGAAACCGTGGTCGAACTTCGTGGTCAAAGATCACCGGAACTACCGGCATTAAAATGAGGTACTACCAAAATTCGGTAATATCGGTATAAAATTGTGGTACTACCACGTTGGTTGGTGAATTGCATTAAAATGCCTAAGCACGGGGTTTTAATCCCTCTCTCCTCCAAATCGGTCATTCTGCGACCCGACCCTTCTCTCTTGTTCTCTCTCCCGTGCTTCTCCTCCAAGAACCCCACTTCAAAATCTCTCGATTCTTTGGAGCCTTCTTGAATCTGTTTGTTGGAAATATCTTGTATGATCGAATCTCTTCCAATCCTTGAGGTATTTCCTGTTATTCTTTCCTTTCTCATCTACTTTTGGGTTCTATCTCCAAAATGTGCATGATTAAGTCAATTTCTCTTAGAAAAATTGGTAGTAATTAGTGTTTGATGATTTATTATGTCGATTCCATGAATTCTTTCTTATCAAACACTAGTTAAAATAAAAATCAAAGGATAACTCTAATATGTCCGGAAGCGGTACTGTCGTCCTATGGACGCCGGTACTACCGACTTGTGGTAATGCCATGATGTGAACGGCGGTACTAGCGCTCCAGAAGAGTAGAATTGATTTAATCATTCACTTTTGTATAAAAACCTATTCTAATTGTCTATTCCTATCTTAGCAATCATGCCAAGGATGAAAACAACCTCTCTTCGCAAAAGGGCCACTTTGGATGGAGATCCTAAAGAATACTATGATCTCTCAGCCTCAAGTGCTGCACCTTCTCGATGAAAGAGATCTACAAGGAAGGCAGCAGCAAGAAGACCTCCAAGGGGAGCTAGCGACTCAGAAACATAAGCGACTGATAGCAACCACGAAGGATCCTCCCAAGAAGTGACTGCTAGTGCTGAGGAAATAGGAGAGAACGAAGACCCGTAGGTTGACCTCATGTTGATTCCAAGTGAGAAGTATGCTCTTCTTCGATATGTCAATCAATATGAGAAGCCTAGAAATTCTACGGATGCAAGGTTCCACACAAGATTTCAATAAGAAGTATTTACAAATCTCTACGGTCCACACCGGCAATTCACTGATCACAAGTATATATGTGGATTGGGCTCATTTGGACTCAATCGAAAAATATGATGGAGCCTATATGCTTTTTCACAGTGTCGGTTTGGATGAGATTGTGGCCTTGAAGTGTAATTACAACGAGGAAATTATCATACAATTCTATGCCACAGTGCATGTGTCGGACTCTTTTGACTTCTTGATATGGATGACAGGGACAAAAAGGTACCAAGCATCCAAGGCTGACTTTGAAAGATCTGTTATAACTTATATGGGGACCCAAGAAAAACTGTATGACAAAGAAGCCCTAAAGATTCCAGCTTACAGGCAGTTTTATGGTGAAGATGTCAACTTTGTGCCTGATAGGATTGGAGGGCTTCTCCCTTTGCCCAGCTTGGTCAACAGGATAATCAACCACACTTTCTTTCCCAAGAGTGGAAATTTTGATGCCATTCGAGGGTATGCCTGGAATATTTATTGATAATATAATGAATGGCATAAAGTTTGATGTAGTTGATGTGATCATAAGAGAGATCAATGCCTCCAAGAATGACAGTGTCAAAAGAATATATTTTACGCCATATATTATAGCACTCATCTTGAGAGTGACTCAGTTTCAAGGAGCAAGGCCCGGAGTGCACAAGGCTTACAAGCCTAGGAAAGGAGCTCCAGTGCCCACAGCTATACCTGCTCATGCTCCAACAGTACCTCAAGCAGCAGCTCCAGAAGATCAAGCTTCACTTATCTCAGTTGTGATGGAAATTCGAGAGTAGCAGCAACGACTATAACAAAATCAACAAGGTTGGAGGAAGCCCAAACAGAGACAAACAGAAGGATTGCCACTTTGACCTATCAAGTTCACTCCCTTCAGCAGTCATTGTCTACTCCAGCTTACTATAGACATCGTTGCCTCAACACTTCTCCTCAAGATCCTTCTGCTCAAGACTAAAGTTTGCATACTAGGTTGAGAGATTTAGGGGGGGGGGCTCAAAATATTTTGGGGAATATCTTTTTAGCTATTATGTCTATATTTGGAACAATGAGTTTTATTGAATGTTTATGCTTAATGGTTAAATGTTTATGCTTAATGTTATCTCAAACTTCTTTTATTGATTATCTTTGGTTATTGTTTGAATTATCTTTTGTCAACCATTGTTCCTCATAGTTAATATATAAGGGAAACTCACAAAATTTCTAATAATCCATATGTGCATGAAAATCACTTCACTAATCTCAAATGCACATATTTAGGGGAGTTTTCTCTATATATTATATGTTTATTGAAGATCGATTCAAATTGATTTGCATTTTGTTGGGCCTCCCAGAATGAAACTTGTGTTTATTTGTAAGGACTAGCTACATGTTTTATCTGAGATTTTTTTAGAGCTTGTTTGTTTGGGGGATTTCACAAGTAAGTTTCCTTGAATGCATTCCAAATATCACTTCCTTTAATACAAAATCAAATATGGCATCATTTCGAGTTGTTTGTTCCTTATGACTATTAAAGGGGGGTTTGCAACCTATTTTAGTTTTCCTCAAATATCTTGAAAATAAAACCTTTCTTCAAAAAGGGGAGAATATTTCAATGATCAAAATAAAATGAATTCAATTGCTAAGCACTTTGTTTTTGCCAAAACTCTCTATTGGCTTAGATTTGTTTTGGATTTTTTTATGATTAAAGCCAAAAGGGAGAGAATATTTATAATATTTATATGATCAATATTTCCACATTTGGATTAGTAATATATTCTCTCTTGCGATTTCAAACCTTTTCATATATGTCTCATTCATATGCTTAAGAATGTATTATGTGCATAAGTCTTAAATTGGTTAATGACATGCATTGATATAGTTCAATTAGCTTAAATTCTAATCTTATGGTGATTTATATCCAAATGTTGTTATTGATAAAGAATTTATCATCAATCACCAAAAAGGGGGAGATTGAATAATCTAGACCTAATATTATGAGTTAACGGAGTATTTTGGTGATTAATGAAAAATTTATTTATGAGACTAACACTTTAATTGTTATACTTATTGTTTAGTCTCAATTGGATGAAAAGGTGAAAATCTAAGAGGTATGC
This sequence comes from Hsuehochloa calcarea, assembly GCA_036346395.1. NCBI lineage: Eukaryota > Viridiplantae > Streptophyta > Magnoliopsida > Poales > Poaceae > Hsuehochloa > Hsuehochloa calcarea. The sequence goes on from CM070606.1 coordinate 29,419,649, forward strand.
ATTTGACACCATTTTCTTATATTTTGTTGCATTCCTCGGATCCAAAATATAGGTTGAACTCCACCAAAGTCTAACTTGAATATGTGCATATGTTATTTTTATACATTTGTATATACACACATTTAGGGAGATTCACTCTATGTTTTGTGGTTTCATTAGTATTGATCCATATTTCTTTATCCATATATGTTTGTGATCTCTACTTTGAAACATACCCTTGAGTATATAAAACTTATGTAGTTCATATATACTCATATGTTCTTATATTCAATTATTAATTTGTAAGTGCGATGGTTGTCATCAATTACCAAAGAGAAAGATTGAAGTATCTTGACCCACCATTATGAGTTAATGGTATATTGTGGTAATTAATGGCAATCACATTGTGGAACTAACATTTTTCATGAGTTAGTGAAATAGGTTGAGTTCCATGATGACGATAACTTGGGATGACATCATGAGTTGATCGGCATCAAGTCAAGAAGAGAAGATCCATCATGGGTTGATGGAAGTCAAGTGAAGAATGCATTTCAAGATCTCAAAGAGAAGATGATTATGAGTTGATCATCAAGTCAAGAGAAGACCCATCATGTGTTGATGGAGGGCACATGAAGATCATCATGTGTTGATGATATTCAAGTCAAGATTCGGGATGAAGGATATCGTCATGTGTTGATGGGCATCAAGACAAGATTTCGAAGTGAAGAAGATCATCATGCATTGATGATATTCAAGTGAAGAACCCGGACTTGAAGTGAAGATGTGCGCCATCAAGCTTCAAGAGGATGTGCAAGGCAAATGTATGACTAGCTAGGGCTAAGGATGTGTTCCTAGTTTTTTATCGATCTCGGTGTTTGGTTGGGAGATCGAATTGCTAGTACAGGTTGTCATACTGTTAAGAGTGGTCTTGCTTAGTAGCTTGAGTCCCATCATGCGTTGATAGCTCAATCTCGCTTACTCCAACTCACCATGGCACGATGCTAGTATTTACGAATGTGTTTTGCAAATAGTCGAGGCTCATGCATTTAATCCTTGTAGCATGTGACTATACTTTGCAAATGGTTGAAGTCCATGTACCTACTGCTTGTTGCATGATCTAATTTTGTAAATGTGTTTTGTAAATTATTAGGGTCGATGTATTGCTTTGTTAGAGCTTCTGAAAAACTGTTTTGAAAAATAGTATGACTACCGCTGTTGATAAGCGGTACTACCGCAAGTTAGTAGTATCGATATTTGTTTGGCGGTACGTACATATTTTTCGGATGTTTTGAATCTCTCTGATAATCGAAATGACCGTAGTTTAACTGCGGTACTACCGTAGGTCGGTAGTACCAAAAAATATATGGCAGTACGTAAAATACAGAGTGTGTGTTTTCGAGTGGTTTGTTACTCTCTGAAAATCAGTACGACTGCATTTCAGCTGTGGTACTACCGCAAGTAGGTAATACCGATATTTATGTGGTGGTACATATATTACAGAGAGCGTATTTTTGGGCGTTTTGATCTCCCTTGAATCGGTATTACTGCATTCTCTTGAGCGGTACTACCGGAGTGCGGTAGTACCGATGATTTCACGACGATACGTCTTTTCCAGAGAGGCTATTTTTTGTGATTCTGGATCCTCTGGAAATCGGTAATATCGATATAGCTGAGTGGTATTACCGGAGTGCGATAATACCGATCTGTAGTTGGTTGTAGTACCATAACTTTATGTATAATGGCTAGTTCAGATGCATTAAATTCACAACAGTCAACCGTTGAATCTCGATTGCGGTAGTACCGGTCCTGAACGACGGCACTACCTAAAATCCTGATTTGTTCAAGGTGTTTGTTCCAACGGCTAGTTTCGGTGGTGGGGCTATACATACCCCCTTGGCCAGTTGTGAAATAACCTTTGGCATGTCATTTCATTCTATTGAGCTAGTGTGAGCTTCTCCTCTCAATTGTGCATGTGTTGCACTTGTGAGCAAGGAGAGAGGTCTCTAGTTGCATGTGTTGCATCTAAATTTGGATTTCGTATCCACTTGAGGTTGTGCATTCGTTGCACATGGTGAGAGTCAAGCAAGGGGCTTTACTTATTACTCTTGGAGTTTGCCGACTCCTAGAGGGCGTTAGAGGTGTCGTGTCCGGTGATCTCTTCAAAGAAGATTGTGAAGAGGCCCGACGTGTTGTGAAGGTTGGAGCTAGCTCACCTACCCGGAGCGGGAAAGAGCTACCACTAGTGGAATTGAGGTGTTTGGCTTAATTCGTGGAGCTGGTCCAATTAGTTTGGGCTTACCTCAATGTGGATTAGTTGAGACTGGCAAGTCTCCGAACACCACGGTAAAAAGTCCTTTTGTCTTTGTGGTTTGCTCTATAGTGATTTACCTTGTGCAATTTACATTCCTAGAATTAAATTACTTTCATGTATTTGCATATTTGCTATCATTGACATAGTCTTATATCGTTGGTGCACTTAGTGAGACTAGTTGTTTTAGGCCTTAGTTGTACAAAACCGATTTAACTTACTCTTCCGCATTAGAAATCGGTTTTAGCCAAAAGATTTTAAAACCGCCTATTCACCCCCCTCTAGTCGGCCTCCTCGATCTTACAGTTGCAGTGTGCATGCGACGGGTATGGGTGCGTTGAAGAGATGGGCCTGGCTGGTTGGTGGGAGGAGAAAGGCAATTGGGATTTTTTCAAAGTTTTTGAAATCGGCTGAGAGTTTGAGTGGATTTTTAAATATAGATATAGAGCTCCAAACACTATAAAAAAATTTAGGGAAGCTCCTGACAAAGTCTAGTTCATACTGTAATTTTCGTATAATTTTATTTTTTTCCTTATTTTTCTCTAAAAATCTTTTAAGCTTTTGTTGGCTTGCACTTTATTATTTGATTTGAGGAAAAAAGTGTTTGATGATATTTCCCCATTTTGATTAGCAGTACAATTACACCTAATCTGGATTTTTAATTACCATTCTCTCATTTCAATTTGTTGTAAGAAATTCTTACATGGTGGTAGATAAATTTTGGTACTTGCTAAATATTTCTAATTGGCTTTTAAACAAGATTTCATTTTTTGGTTTTACAATTCATGTATTATTTAGAGGGGCAATAGCTAAATTTAATTTCGCTTCTCTAATTTTTGCCTTTTGGTTTTTTGTTTCTTGGGTTTTTGTAATTAGGGTTTTCTATATTACACCACTTGTGTTGGCAAAATAGAAAATGCAACTCGAATAACTCCCAAAAATGCAATCAAGGCAAAAATGAAATAACACGCAAAAAGGTTTTTTTTAAAAACCTCATATTTTTATATTCTGGTACTTTTGGGATGTTACAGAAACAAACCTTTAGCATACACTAGTTATACCTTTGCCTTGCGCATCCACTTGGAGCCTTTCGGTTGATGACGAACATCTACACTCTAAGACCGGGTTCTTAACTTGAGAATCAACACATGACATCGATTACTTGACTTGATGATATTCAAGACAAAGCCATCCAAAGTCATACGTCATCATGTGATATCACCTATTTTATCAACTAGTAAACAATATCAGTGCCACAAATCGATTATCATTCATTACCAAAAACTCATCATTAACACATAATGGAGGGTCTAGATTCTTCACTCTTCCGCACACCCATTTTGCATCAGTGTTGTCACGTCGCGTCACCTCATGGGCTTATGTTTGGGCTGGTAGAGGTGGCCTGACTTGATGACGATGAACAAGATGGGCTAGTGGCAGTAAGGTGTGTTGTAGCCTTGTTCATTTGTGGCAATTTGAAAGTTGAGGGAATGAGGAGGGATGACGGATACCCATGAAAAGGAAGTTGTCGAAGGGAGGATGTTGTTGGGATAAGTATTATTATTTTTAGTTAATTTGTTTGTTATAGGGTTGTTTTTTGGTAGAGATTTCTAACCAGTGTAGGAGGGATGTGAGATGGGAGGTGGGAGGGGGTGTAGAACGTATTGCCATTTACCAACGCTTTCTTTTAAGTAGTAGAGATATACACATATCTCTCTCTGTATGATCTCCCTGATCCTCATCTCAGGACCTCGAGGCCTTACCCCCTTCGTCAAGGGTAAGGCCCCGAAGACCCTCCTTGTCTACTGTTTGGGACCTCGAGACCTTACTCCCTTCGTCAAGGGTAAGGGCCCGAAGACCCTCATTGTCTACTGTTTGGTTTTTGTACCCAAAACAAATCTAATTTTACCTCAAAACATTAACTGATTTAGACACTCAATTTTCATAAAATTTTGACTTGCACGTACAAGCTATGATGGCAGGTCATGCCATTAGGACTACTGGCCAAATGTAATAGAAAAGCATGTGAGGGTAACTCTGTATTGAAGGGGACAGAAATGTTGGCCCTTCCATCTTTCTCAAAACAGTGGTCACTCAAGTAGATTTAATAGGGTAATAGATAGTTGTAAAATCAAGTGACATATCAAAGTATTATACACTGATCTTAACTGGAAAATAACTATAGATATTGTGGTTCACTATATTAAAACATAAGACATCATTTGGAACGTGGGATTCCACAATATGTTATGGTAATTATGTTGTATACCATGACATTTACGCAAAAAATTTCTATGTACCAAACGGACTTTTAGTGCCCTTGCCCCCTAGGTATTTTATCTAGTTGAGCGTGGTTTTCTTTTTTTTTTTAAAAAAAAAAGGACTGCTAGGTTGAACCCAAGCTTGTGTGTGAGTTTGTCCCATTGCTTTGAGACAAGAAAATCGTACGTTGGGTTGGGTTTTAATCAACCCATTTGTTACTGTGGTTAGTTCAAGTTCACTCAGCCTCTTTTTGTCTAACATTATTATTAATTCAAAAATTTTGCTTGCAGGTGTGTGGTAAACAAAATAAGTACAGCTAAAATAGAATGACACATGGGTTTAGTAGATCATATATCGACACGCACGAATGCTACCAATTTTGAATTGTCAACCCATCAGACTACGGATGACCATCAAATCGATCAAATACCTACCCAATTGTACTATAGGAGCGTTGCTTGATGTCCCCTCGAATTTTGGCCTCTCCACAATGTTTACTTCAAAAAGCTTTCTTGTGTGAGATGTGTTGGGCTATGAACGCCCAACAACAAAACCACCATTTGTTTATATTTAGATAGACGTGTTGAGACTTGGCATGTTAGACCGTTGGCTAATCGTTAGCATGTATGTAAATCTATATCTAAGTACAGATTAAATCATATTTTACCACTCTAAATATAATTATACACTCATCTAGGAAACTACCTCTTGGTGGGGTGGTGGAGTTGTGGATGTACGACTCCACCCACTACTGTTCAAATCCTGGTGTCCACATTTATACATACGCGAGTGTACTTTCAATATGAATTTTATGAGGCCGTGGGTTTATCCCCGACGTGGTGGTGTCTGTGCCAGTGCATATTCCTTGTAATAGCAAAATAAGAGTAAATTTCACAAACCTCCGTATTTTGGGGGAATAAGTAACAAAAAAACCCGTGTTTTACAAAAAAAAATTCAAAGAACATGTGAATGTTATGGAGATATACTCATAATCCTAGGATGATGACACAATTAGCAATGGTGGCGAGGGTGTAAGAACCCGGTGTATTTAGCTCGTAATGCTTAGCCATCCACTTGACTCTAGCATCACAAACCAAATATCCCGCGCCTCGGTGTAATATGTACCTCCCAGGAGCGGTACACATACACCATCACAAATATCAATATCAATCCGTACACAAGTGCTTACAATATCAAAACTTCATAATTTACAACATAGTGAACTTACAAGGTTCAGTTTCATAAAAAGGGCCGACCGACCAAATAACAAGATAAATATCAAGTACGCAGCGGAAATCAGTAAATAAACTGAAATAAAATCATGAATTAACCATTAATAGAGTACCAATGGCTTGCCATAACCCGCAGGGCAACCGACTGGGTTGAGACCTTAGCAAATCGACGTTCCTGCGCATGTTTCCTTATTTGATTTGATCTCAATACCTGTTGTCCAGATTAGTAAATAAAAGCAAACAGTGAGTACACGAATGTACTTGTAGGACCGCAAAGGCGACTAGGGGGGTGAATGGGCGCTTTCTCAACTTTCTCGCCTTAATCAAATTCAACACGAACTTTACTCCTTTAGCTATGAAAGCTAAGAAGATCAGTAAGCGCACAGTGGAAGCCTTGTGTTGAATTCGATAAACCCCTCAACCACACGACACAAAAGTGGAGAATTGAATTCAACGCTCGATCGGGTAGATGCTGGCGGTCGACCGGCCGAGATAAAGCGGTCGGACCGACGTTCAACGAGCGGTCGGACCGGCTACTAGCTGGCGGTCGGACCGTTGGATATCGGTTCGACCCGGCAGTACTGAGCGGTCTGAAACACGGGCGGTCGGACCGCCGTTACAAAACCGGTCGGACCGATTTAGTCCAGAACCAAAAAACCAAGCCCAAATCCAAAACGAAATTTGATCCAACTTTTGATTCAACCAATGAAACTTGACCAAATTTCGAGCACACCTCCCTAAAGATATTAGATAGCTATTTCTAGCGACGATTCTTCAGATCCACTTCGTAGAAACGATCTCTCAAGGTTTTACCAAAGAAGTGCACAAACCCTAGAAATACAAAAATCTTTGATTCAAGACTTGCTTGTGGGGGTTGATGATCTAGATGATTCTAGAAGTATTCCCACACATCAAAGCAAGACAAAATAGGTCAAGAGACCACGCTTAACCACTTGAATCAAGGAAGCACCAAAACCATCCAAAAGAGAGAAGAACACAAAGGGAGATAAATGATCTCTCAAGCAAGCATCACAAGATTGATTGATCTCACAAGATGCTTACAAAGCCACTCCAACAAGGAGGACAAGAGCTCACACAAGGAGCACACAATTTCTCCAAACCCTAGCTCTCCTCTCCTCTCCTCTCCAAACCCTAGAAAAAGGATGAGGGGCTCAAATGAATGCTTCAAGGGGTTTTACATCTCCCCCTTTCTATTTATAGGAGAAGCCTATGGTTTCACTTTTGGGACCCACTCACACATGGGACCCACACAACCAAATCTGTTGAAGCAATCGCCTGCTTCACCACGTGTAGGTTGATCAGCGGCTCTCATCACGTCGCCAAGTCTCTCCTGTCCGAATCCCATCGGAACCTCCTAGAGACTCGCACCGACTTCCGCTCCGCCTGATCCAACCAGCTGTACCGAACTACCCGTTCGATCCATCTTGCCAATTCTGCACCATGCTTGAGTCACACGACCTCACCCGGCATCCATGATCGTTCTGGACCTCAGCTCTCCAAGCGTAGTCCCGATCCACCTCACCGTTGACGTCGTTGACCTGCAAGCCACCTGCACAGCAATAGACAAACAAACCGTTTCCGGGAACAAGTTCTTCACAACTTGACCCACGTTAGTTCCGCAATGCAATATGCAACAATAAAGCATTGAACTCCATACATTAAACACAATCAAAACACATCAATGCAAACTTGGCTACCCTCCAAGTCATCGGCGGTCTGACCGCCCCACACCAACGGTCTGACCGATTTCAGGCCGGTCGGACCGATCCCACAACGGCGGTCGGACCGCCCGAAAGGACTTAGCCAAAATTCCATCGTGAAAATCCGAAACCTTCTGGAATTTTCAACTCAATAGAACTTTTGACTGGGAGCTCCAAAAATGATGTGACCACATCCAGGAGACTCCCCTCACCTGCCTACACAACCTATTTTTGGCTCAGCTCCAAAAATCACTTTTAGGTCAGGCCGGTCCGACCGGCAACCACGGCCAATCCGACCTCTCCACGGGCGGTCTGACTGCTCCACATAACCGGTCAGACCGCCTGTGGTCTGACAGACTGAAGCAAAACTGAAAACGCGTGATTTTGCAAACCAACAATGCCATTGCCAATTGACTCATCATTCTAAGATCGTGCACATATCCTCACGATATCCACAATCTCCCCCTTGATGAACACATTGGCAATTCCCAAGAAAATGTGGTTTTTCAAATTGAAAGTAAAACAAATCGCCATTTTCGCATAAAGGCACAACTTGGTCCATAAGCAAGAAAAAGCCTAGGAACCGACCAAGCTGGCTTCAGAAAAGTATAAGAAAGTGAGATAAGGCAATGAAAGCACAAAAGGATTCAATTTCCAGAAAGTGGTCAAAAATCTCACTTAGGTCCATATGAAAGACAAAATGTTCTATTTGACCTTTGATCATTGTGAGTCTTCTTCAAGTGCAATTAAAATCAGAAAAAGGCAATAAACCCCAGAGGCTCAACTCACTATGATCACAAATTTTCAAAAGGTTCATTTTTTTTTTATTTTATGAAGTTCTTTTATATGAAACCTTATGTATGAACCCAAAAGCTCCAAAACAGCATTTTCTTCAATCCTTCTCCCCCTTTGACAATGAATTCATCAAGATGCAAGGGAAAAGAAAGAGCATGAAGAAATGACTTTATTTTAGAAATGTAATAAAAGGAGCCATGACCATTATCTATATCGACAGTACAAGAATTATACCAAGCCATATAAAGAGAAGAAGCTATATTCAATCAGGGCAAAACATGTACTGCAAAGCTAAAACCAAAATAGCAGTAATCTGAGATTAAAAGAATTAAAACCATGAAAGGTTGCTCAATGTCAAAGTTTCACTAAACGCAACCAAAAATGAGTCAAGCCATGTCTATAAGTAAAAAGAGACTCAAAACAAGAACTGAGGCATTTTGAGCATTAAGAGTACACTTTTGAAGCAAAACTCAAGCACTTAGCATTTTGAGCATTTTCCTAAAAAAGATTTCTTTTCACTGTGCTAGATCTCAAGCCTTGCCGCGACCATCTCAAACGATAAGCTTAAAAGAGTGGTCTAGGTCATCCAAAACTCCCCCTGAGTTCATGCCTAGTGCAATGGCAAGCCGTCTCATGAGAAAGGATTGGTGAGATCAGTTTTTTCGCACAGAAAATCTCATTTTTCATTTGCTTGACTTAAGAAGATAAAAATCTCATTTTCATCTCAAAATAAGTTCAAGACTCAAATTAACCTATAAGACATGGCAAGAATCATAAGAGGATCACTAGAGCAAAACTAGTCACAAGATCCAACAAGACATGATTTGATTCAGTTTGCTCACAGATATAAAGTTAGCAAGGTGAAAGCTAAGCTAAAACACGAAGAGCCATAAAAGAAGTCTAGCAGACTATCACTTGACATGACAAGGTATAAAATATGAAATCAAGCCATACAAGGATAATAATCAAAGCTCCACAAGTTTTATTATGCAATGCAAGACTCTTGAAATTAAAAATGCATTATGATACAATGAAAGCAAAAAGAGCAAATTCCCTCAAAACATCTATGCCTCAGTACTGGGATTTGAGATAAAAGATCTAGGAGTCCAGTACTGAGATGCACGATGCCTGGGAATAGCAAAAGAAGCAGCAGAAAAATGATTAGGAACAAAATCATAAGAATGCACACGAGCACCACCTGGACCTCTCCAAAACGATCTACCAAAAGACCGATACTCCCCCTGTCTAGGTGCTACCCGTGGTTTCTCCTCACGATATCCTAAACCAAGATGCTGCCTGGACCCACCAAACGAATCAGCAAAGTTCTCTACAAACCTAGGCCTATATGTGGTACGATGAATAGGTTGCCTGGCTCTAGAGACTACAGCTGGAGAAAAGACTCCTCTGATGGATCTCAAAGTGATCACTCTCTCTTTCCTCTCAATCTTTGCTCTCCGGAAGCAAAACTCAACAGTGTGGCCCTCTTTCTTGCAGAAGGTGCAATGGTACTTGACCTTTTGAGGGGTCCGTACTGGTGAAACAGAAGCACCTTTCTTGCTAGAAGGAGTTTGAGCAGAACCTGCAGATTTAAAAGCAACCTTTGAAGTCTTAGGAGGTTCTTGCTCAAACAGACCACCTTTCACAACTCTAGCACTCTTTGGTGGGTGATTCTTGGAAAGCTCTAGGGACTTAAAACCTAGGCCACTGTTTTTCACACTCACCTTGGATTGGTCTAGAATCAAGTTGAGTTTCTTTTCCCACTAGAAAACTTCTCAAGAGTCATTTTGAGGTAATCATTCTCTTTGCCAAAACTCCACAATTAGAGCACTTTTTAGAATTGATTACCTCAACATGTTTGCTCTTAAGAAGATCCACTTCCACTTTTAGAGCCTCACAAGACACACAATAGGACTCTCCAATCCTATTCAACTCGCTCCTTAAATTTGACTCTAAAAGCCTCTTGTATCTTACCAATAACAGTTTCAACTTCAAAGATGCAACATACAAGAGGAAGAATCAATGACTTTCTTGGAAGCAGAAGAGACATGGATTTTTCAATTTTAGCTTTCTTCAAGAGTCTTGTTTAAAGCTTCAATCTCAATTGTAAGTTTAGGACAATTTTCACAAGATGACTCTAGAGTAAACAACTATTTGGTCATCTCTTGCATTTTAATCATATTGTTCTTACAATGAGAGCAAGTGTGACTAGCATCAAATTTTGCAATTCTTTTAAAGAGCTATCCAGTTTCAATTCTAGCAAAGCACAATTTGAGCAAGTTAAAGGAATAGCATCCAAGGTAGTCACACCAAGCGGAATGGCATCCATGCAAATGTAACTAGACTTGAGAGATTCTAGTTCAACAAGAGCATTTTCATTGATTCACAATAGAGGAATGAGTAGAATTTAAGCTTGACAATTCATTAAGCAAGCTAGAGCATGAATCACAGAAATCATCAGGATTAATGGATTTGAGCCTAACCACTTCTAGGTTCAAATTATCAATCATAGTATCCTGTTTCTTAATCAATTTAGCTTGCTTATGCGCTTTTGTTCAAGAAGCACTAAAGCCCTTTTCATGTCAGAAGTGAAGGGCATACCTCATCGGGATCACTAAAAGGATCCCATTGTTGGAGGAGTCATTGTCGTGGTGTTCTTGGCCATGAAACACATGCCCATAAAATCACGAGCCTTCTTCTTTCCACGGGAGTCACTCTTGTCGTCCTCCACCTCCGAGTCCACATCACTCATGCTTACATCCTCTAGAGGTTCAAGGACCCGGCTGACAAACTTGCGATAGTTTGTCTTCTTGGACTTAGCATTCCTCGCTTGAGGATGCCTTTGTGACTCCTTCTCCTCCTTGCCCTTCAGCTTGGGGCATCTAGAGCGAATGTGGTTCGGCTCACCACATTCAAAGCATGTGATAGGTCCACCTCTCCTCCTATATCTCACATTGTTGTAAGCTCTCGTGAATTTGGTGGATAGGAGGGCTAAATCATCTTCAGGTAGTCTCTCAAGTTGCTCATCACTCAAAGAATGCAAAGCTGACAAAGAAAAGCCAGATGAGCTACAATCCAAAGAATCAGAATATCTACCCTTAGATTGGTCGACCACTAAAGCCATCGGATCTGTCATGGGGAGACGCGAGATAAAATCAATCTCATGCGTCTTCAACCTAGAGTAAAGCTTATCCAAGGTAAGCTCACTCATGACAGTGTTGTCATTGATGGCGATGATCTTCATCCCCAGACCTTCACATCCGAGCACCCAATAGTTGGCGTGCATTTTCAGACTCAGTGAAGACAAGATCAACAGCGCGGAGATCATGAAGAATTTTAGAAAATCTCCCCCACAGCTCATCTAAAGATTCACCAGGCCTTTGCTCGATCTTAGAATATGCTTTCTTCAGCTGATTCTGTCTCACTTCCTTGATCGCAGTGGACCCCTCGTGATAATCATAAAGAGTCCGCCAGATCTCATGAGCAGACAAAGAAATGAAAGTGCTCAAACTCGGATCGACTAAGACCTTGAATCAAGAAATTTCGAGCCTGCTGTTGTTCTCCACATCCGAGTGATCGATTGTCACCTACGGTGCACGACATAAGGGTTTTTCACCTTAAACCAAATTGTGTGCCCTTGAGCCTCGATGTAGGCTTGCATTCGGGCCTTCCAATAAGCAAAATCAACTCCATCAAAGACATGTGGCTTGATTGAATATCTGTCAGTCGTCATGGCTCCAAAGACCGGTTAAGATCTATGAGAAGATCTAACCGGCTCTGATTCCACTTGTAGGACCGCAAAGGCGACTAGGGGGTGAATAGGCGCTTTCTCAACTTTCTCGCCTTAATCAAATTCAACACGAACTTTACTCCTTTAGCTATGAAAGCTAAGAAGATCAGTAAGCGCACAGTGGAAGCCTTGTGCTGAATTCGATAAACCCCTCAACCACACGACACAAAAGTGGAGAATTGAATTCACTGTTCTGGACTGGGTACTGGCGGTCAGACCGGCTGGAGACAGGCGGTCGGACCGATGTTCAACGAGCGGTCGGACCGGCTACTAGCTGGCGGTCGGACCGTTGGATATCGGTTCGACTTAAGAAGATCGATGTGAAACATGGGCGGTCGGACCGCCGTTACAAAACCGGTCAGACCGATTTAGTCCAGAACCGAAAAACCAAGCCCAAATCTAAAACAAAATTTGATCCAACTTTTGATTCAACCAATGAAACTTGACCAAATTTCGAGCACACCTCCCTAAAGATATTAGAGAGCTATTTCTAGCGACGATCCTTCAGATCCACTTCGTAGAAACGATCTCTCAAGGTTTTACCAAAAAAGTACACAAACCCTAGAAATACAAAAATCTTTGATTCAAGACTTGCTTGTGGGGGTTGATGATCTAGATGATTCTAGAAGTATTCCCACACATCAAAGCAAGACAAAATAGGTCAAGAGACCACGCTTAACCACTTGAATCAAGGAAGCACCAAAATCATCCAAAAGAGAGAAGAACACAAAAGGAGATAAATGATCTCTCAAGCAAGCATCACACGATTGATTGATCTCACAAGATGCTTACAAAGCCACTCCAACAAGGAGGACAAGAGCTCACACAAGGAGCACACAATTTCTCCAAACCCTAGCTCTCCTCTCCTCTCCTCTCCAAACCCTAGAAAAAGGATGAGGGGCTCAAATGAAAGCTTCAAGGGGTTTTACATCTCCCCCTTTCTATTTATAGGAGAAGCCTATGGTTTCACTTTTGGGACCCACCCACACATGGGACCCACACAACCAAATCTGTTGAAGCAATCGCCTGCTTCACCACGTGTAGGTTGATCAGCGGCTCTCATCACGTCGCCAAGTCTCTCCTGTCCGAATCCCATCGGAACCTCCTAGAGACTCAGACCGACTTAGCTCACTTTGATCCAACCAAATTGCATCGAACTACCTGCTCGATCCATCTTGCCCATTCTGCACCATGCTTGAGTCACACGACCTCACCCGGCATCCATGATCGTTCTGGACCTCAGCTCTCCAAGTGAAGGACCGAAATGGCAACAGAGGGGGGGGTGAATGGTGCCTTAAAATTAATACTCCCCTTCACTGTATTTAAAACTAGCCTACAAAGATCTCTGAAGATCTAAAGAAAGTAAATGAAGCAAGATCAAACAATCAAAAACAAGTTTCAGTCGTTCTTCCGAAATCGGAAGTTAGGGCATTAGAGTGCGGAAGTTCCGCTATGTAGTTCCATGATGTATAGCGGAAGTTCCGCTATGTATTTCCACGCACAAAATCTAAGCTCCGATTATCCCGACCAAGAACGAGCTCTGGGTTTTGCCCAAAAATCCAAACTACTTAATCTTGAATGCTCTTCTCAGTCAAGTTTTACAGACATCATCCTAAACACCATCTTGACCTTATGGAGAAGAATCGCAATCAAAGATTCAATAATCGAACCAAAACGGATTTCTTGAAGAAGGGGCAAGAAAGACCAAAACCAATGATAAGCGAGATTCTCGATTCTTAGAGCATGAAACTTTGAGGAAGTAATAGCAATACCAAAACGATTCTAGATATGAAGTTTCATGCTATTTCATAAAACGAAACAAAAGATATGCCAAAACCCTAGATATTCAACATGAGCAGAGAGGGAATAAAGAGAGGCATAAACATGTAATCAAAGACTCGAGTTTCATTGATAGACATCAAACGCTTACAAGTGGAAACACAGAGGAAAGATTACAAGAGATTTCATTCATTCTCTCAAAACCAACAAACTCTCAAAAAGACAACACACACCCTTTTCTAGAGCTAACCCTAATTTTTCATCAAAAGGTCTAACCCTAACTCTGTGGTTCTCCCTATTTATAGCCTTGGCTAATGGGCCTCCAACCCATTAAGCCCGCTACACCGAACGGAACCGCCTCCACTTTTGCCGCTGCGAAAAGACCCTTTGCCCCTTGCGCACCTTCCGAAAGCCTCCGTACACCTTGTTGTGCACGACTGCAACCGCTTCAAGATTCACGCCGTCTTCGACACATCCCGACCGTTTCGACCTCAACGCCCCGGCGCCTAGTCCGTCCACGTGTCTCGCCACGACTCCATCTTGATGCCTGCGGTCAACATGCATAAAAACACATCACATAGCATTGCACAATATCATAGCATCAATATTTGTATAAGACTCAAACTCATACAAAATCAAAATCACAATTTAACCTTCTCGCACGAGCTCGACACAATCGGAAGTTCCAAGACTTACTACAGCCGGAAGTTCCGATTTCGAACATCCGCACTTGTCGAATTATCGGAAGTTCCGTGATTACCATCGCGAACTTCCGATCTTCTAACATCCGCACGTCCAAAAATTCTATTCCGATTTTCGCCTCGGAGGAATCTCAATACGAGATATCGGACACTCCGCTACCCCATGTGCGGAAGTTCCGATTCTCTTCACCAAATCAAAACCTGTAAATCGGAAGTTCCTTTTTCCAACACCGGTAGTTCCGATTAATCGGAACTTCCGCTCCATACACAGCGGTAGTTCCGATTTCCGACTCACCTCGTAAAGCAGTCAAACGAAAACCTCAACTCTCAATCTAATCAACACACTTGTCAAATACTCATCACTCGAGTGGAGGACCTCTCACATGGTCTCTCAATCTCCCCCTTGATGAGTATATTGACAATTACCGAAAAAGCATAAGATGAGTTTGAGATTACAGTCAACCAAGGTCTAGACAAGAGTAATAAAGCACAAGACCAAGTTGACACAAAGAAAAAAGACTTGAGATGAGATGAAAGAGCAATTTTCGCACAAAACTCAAGGCTTTTCTTGTAAGGCTTTTCTCACAATCATTCTCCCCTTTGGCAATAAAATCATCAATATGTAGAAAAGGGAGGAAAAGACTATATGAAGTTCATTTTAAGCAATAGGAGCCATGTAGATTATCCAAAATGACTATTAGAGAATTACACCAAGCCATAACACAGAAGAATGCTATCAAGATCATGACAATCGATGTATAGAAGAGCTAAGACAGAAAGTCCATAATTTGATTAATGATCCAGTTCTTTAGCAGGTCAAGTAAGTCAAGATTGAAGTCTAGCTAAAGATATCCAAAGATGATGCAAGCCATGTCAAATACCTAAGTTGAACCACGAAGACTCATACTGAACATTTTAGAGTGCTACCAGTTGAAGAAGGACTCATTTTATCCAGGACTTGGTCTCTTTAGAGATAAGCAATTTTAGCACATTTTTCTTTTTCTGAAGACTTTTTATGGTTTTATCTCAGTAAAGCAAGCTCTGGACTAGGTGCCATCCACAACTGCCTCCTAAGCTTCAACCATTTTTATTTTATTTTAAACCATGTGCTACATCTCAAGCCTTATGCGACCACTCCAAGCAACAGACTTAAGGAGGTGATCTTAGGTCATCCAAGGCTCCCCCTGAGTTCATGCCTAGTGCAATGGCAATCCGTCTCATGAGAAAGATTTGGTGAGATCAGTTTTTTCGCACAAAAGAGATCATTTTTGCTTTTGAAGTTTTTAGACCAGTGATTAGAGATAAGTCATGTTTCTTAACAAACTGACATAGCTTACTCAAAAGTTCAAAAGAGATTCAGGACTCAACTCAGCCTACTTGACATGGCGAAAATCATAAAAGGATAGTTTTAACCAGACTAGTCTCAAGAGCTATCATGACAAGATTTTAATTCAAGTTTAGCATTTTTAAATACCTTAGCATGGCAAAGACTAAACTACACATAAAAAGTCATGATAGATCTAGCAGTTTAACATAAATCATGGCAAGATGTAAAAAGTGAAAACAGATCATAAGGGATAATAAACAAGGCTCCATTTGATTATTATGCAATGCTTGATGAAATACACAAAAATCCGATTCCCTTGAATGAGATGCATCTTTTAATTCAAAGTTGAGTTATGACACAATTAAGAATATGGAATAACCAAGAATAACTCCCCGAACCAAAGGAACAAAACGAGAATCGATAGGTAAAGCAGAAAAGGCGATCCTTTAGAGCATAGAAAAGATATAGAGAAAACTATCGCTCAGATGTGTTCTTATCTACCCCATATGATTCTAGGACTATCACCGATCAACTCTTACACTAAGGAGCAAACAACATGCCCCTGTCTACCCAAGGGTGGCCCGACCCTCGCTAGAACCTATAAGAAGTGAGTAAGCTCTACTTAGAGAAGGAAGAACCAACTAATAAGCAAGATCCTAGAAGCACAAGACAAGAAGTAGTAGTCAAAGCAATTTGGCAAGAGAGACACTCTAACCTATGCCGAAGGACTTGACCAAATATTAAAAGAAATGAAACCGAAAGGAGTAAGCGATAAAATAATATAATATAATATAATATAATACAAGAGTAGCACAACGCCCCCTCACAAAGAATCCGTAAGGACAAACCACCCCAAGCTCTCCCGCAGAGCCAAAACCGAGAGTCGCCCAGAGGCTTAGTGAAGATATCGCCAACCGGTGCTCACTCTCCACAAACGGAGCACAATGTCGCCCTTCTCTACATGGTCTCAAGAAAGTGATATCGATATCAATATGCTTGGTCCGAGAATGTTGCATCGGGTTCTTGGCAATGCAAATCGCAGACGTGTTATCACGTAAGAGTGGAACGCAATGATAGATAGCCCGAAATCTCGCAGGTCGAGACCATCCAAAGCACTTGACTACAAAGAATCGCTGCGACAGAACGTGCTCGGCCTCTGCAGTGGATCGCAACACCGGATTGCTTCCTCGGCGACCAGAGACGAGAGAAGTGCCAATGAATTGGCAAGTGCGAAGTGCTCTTCCTATCTATCCTACTGACCGTGAAATCAGACGGAGAAAGCTCTAAGAGATAGACAAGAAGAGGAAGAGTACGAGATACCATAGTCAATAGTAGCTCAAGGTACCGAAGATGCGCTTCACCACCGACGGTGAGATACGCGAGGAGAAGCTCAAACCGAGCACAAAGACACACAGAGAAGTGTATGTCCGGTCTCGAGGCCGTGAGGTACAAGAGAGAGCCAATCATGCTCTCAAATCCTTTTGGTCAACAGTTCGCCGCCTTCATACGGATCCAGAGCGTTTGAGATGCCATTGGAGTTGATCGGCTTTCCATCATTCATGTCGAAACGCTCAGGAGGTCTCGAGTGTATTTGCCTTGATGAAGAAAGGTACCCCCGAGTCTGCTTGATTTGGAAGCCAAGGAAGAAGCTCAACTCGCCCATCATGCTCATTTCAAACTCCGAGCTCATGACATCGAAAAGCGGGAAACGAGAGCGCGAGAGCCGCCAAAGATAATGTCATCCACGTAGATCTGGACGACGAGCGTAAGATCGGTGCCAAGACGGCGGATGAACAAGGTCTTGTCAATTTTACCCATCTCAAAACCATGGCTCAACAGATAGGACTTAAGCCTTTCATACCAAGCTCGGGAGCTGCTTGAGTCCATACAAAGCTTTGGAAAGCAGTAGACATGGTTAGGGTATTTGGGGTTCTCGAAACTGTGAGGTCAGTGTCGACATAGACTTCTTCCTCAATAAGGCCATTGAGAAAGGCACTCTTGACATCCATCTGGTAAAGCTTGAAACCCTTAGAAGTCGCAAAGGCAAGCGTGATTCTAATGGCTTCAAGTCTAGCTACAGGGCAAAAGTCTCTTCAAATCTAGACCTCAACTTGAGAGTACCCCGAGCTACCGGCCTAGCCTTGTTTCAATGACTAACCCATCTTCACTTTGCTTGTTCTTGAACACCCATTTGGTCCCAATGATATTGTGACCTTGAGGGGCTCAACAAGGGACCGGACCTTGTTCCTTTCAAAGTTTTCCAATTCCTCGTGCATGGCGTTAGTCCATGACTCATCGAAAGAGCATGACAAACGCCTTTGGGCTCAAATGAGGCGACGAAGGCGAGAATGGAGATGTAAAAGAGACAAGCCGCTTTGGAACGTGTGACACGCTCAAGAGGTCTCCAATTATCCGCTCAAGGATGGTCCTTTTGAATGTGTCTTGGAGGTCCAGTGAGATGAAGAAGTGGCCTCTACCTCATGATCGATGAGACAGGAGCAGAGCCACTAGCTTCGTAAGAAGCGTAAGGTAAGGGCCGATCTCCTCGAGGTGCGGTGGAAGAAGGCACCTCAAGAGGAGGAGGAAGAACTGGATCGTAGACAACCTTCATCTCCGTCTTCCTCTTCGCCCACAAAGATGGACTCGCATCGCTCTAAAGAACACGAGATATCAGGCCTAGTCCCTGACCGCCTCATCAAGGTCACCTCACGTGTCTCTAACAATTTACTAGACTCGCAGCCTGCACTCTATAGGCACGAGAAGAAGTCGAGTAACCCGTAAAGATCCCATCACAAGATCGTGACTCGAACTTATCTAGGTTCCCGCACTTGAGAATAAAACACTTGCAACCAAACACACGAAAATGTGAGACGCTGTGGTTTTCGCCATATCTCAACTCATAAGAAGTGCGATGCAAGAGTGCCCAAGAAAACTCTGTTAGAAACATGACAAGCAAGAGCAATTGCCTCATTTCAAAACTTCCTAGGTGTAGAGTACTCATCAAGCATCGTCTGGCCATCTCGACTAAGGTACGGTTCTTCCTCTCCACAACGCCATTTTGTTGGGGGACGATGGAGACGCAGAACCGATGCTCTACACTGCCTCACCACAAAACTCTCAAAGTAGGAATTCTTGAACTCGGTGCCATTATCGGTCGAATTGCTCGTAATGCACCGGGAGCTCAACAGTAAAGCCTACCAAAAGACCACGAAAAGAGTAAACGTCTCATCCTTCGAGGCTAAGAAAAACACCCAAGAATACCTCGAGAAATCATCGACCACGACAAGTACGTACCACTTCCTCCCATCGATTGCACTCTAGTGGTCCCATCGGTCCATATGGAGCAGCTTGACACCGTGCATCCGTCATAGTCATCAGAATCGGAGGATGTGAAGGCCATTTTGCCGCCGTGCGGCAGGAGCACAAACAAGATCCTTGACCATTTTGAGTTTGGCAAACCACGAATGAGATCGTGGCCGCTAACTCGGTCGATGATCAAATCCTATATGACCAAGTCTCCTATGCCGAAAGTCAAATCACGGATTCGAAGCAATTAAACATCGGAGAGGATCACCGGAAGATCCGAAAAATCAGCACGAAAGATCCTCCCATATCGAGAAATCCGCAAACTAGACTACCCAAGAATCAAGAATTTTGCAATTGTTTTCTTAAAACTCACCTCGAAACCGTCATCGGTAAGTTGAGAAACCGAAAGCGATTATCCGCAGCCTTACTTACTAAGGCAACATCTTTTAAAATAAAAGAATCATTAATGCTCACAAGTACCTTTAGCGATGACGCGCCCAAATGAAGCATCTCCAAGGTGATCGTCTCATCACCGGAGCGCGGGCTAGGAAGAAAACCAACGAGACTCACGGTCATATGACGTGAACAAATGAGTCTACAATCCGCACTTTTCCTTCCCGGCCGGCTTAATTTCGAGTCAAGCAGAGTAAAGTCTCGAAGATCGGGTGAATCAACAATGATTTTGGCACTCAATATCGAGTAACACGCGAGCAAGATGAAGTAGTCAAGCAAGACCGACCTCTATCTACCCTACGCTCTGTCACTCAATAAGTCAAAGATCTCGATCATTCTTTGGATCCGATTGCTATGGAAGAGCGAGTCGAAGTGCCAAGAATATGTCGATCTCGCCATGTAGCTATCTCGAAAGGAAAACGAGATCTACCCTCGGGGCGGCGAAGTTACGACCAAAGGGAGCATGAGGACGAAAATCGTAAAACTCGGAAAAACCAAGTCCTCGATGTCGCCCAAACTCATCGATGGAACAAACCTAGACCTCATGTTGGTCTTAGGTGCACTCAAGATCCGGGCTGACCACGAATGTGCCTAAGAGACTCAACACGGTCTCTCTACGCGATCTTGGCACGCTCAAGCAATGACCAACTAAATGTCCATCTTTACGATGAAGGTGCAATGATACTTCGCCTCGAGGGGCAAGCTGCAGTGGTATCACCTTGTCGTCGAAATCCTTTGAACAAAACCCGCCGACTTAAAATTGACTTTCTCCCCGGCTTAGTTTTGATCACACCGTGCTATGGTTTTGAGCACGACGGTGGATGCTTCCTCATATCCTCCTGGATATCATATCCTAGACCCCGATTAAATCTGCAAATTTTAGATTTGTCTAGAATGAGATTGAGCTTCTTCTTGCCTCCTACAAACCTCTCGAGAGTGTTCATAAGATACCGACACTCCCAAAGAGAGAGGTGCAAGAAGAGAGGGGAAGAAGGGACGAGAGAAGGTAAGGGAGCGTAAGAAGAACCAACAACAGAGGAAAGATTGGCTTGTGCACGACAAACCGACTTTGGGGGACAGTCCCATCAAGCTAGCGATTGGTTCACGTTACTAGGCGTCTCTACCAAACCCTTAGACTTCTTCCCAAAGACACACAATACAAGCGGATGATTGTGTTCTAGAAGGTCCTTAGTTAGCTTCACACATTTTTCATCCAATGCAACCAAATCACATTTTAGTTTATTACAATGATTGCAAGGTGAGCTAACAAGGTCCTTAGAAGCATCTTGAGCCAATTTGTTATCTTGTGATCAATCATTTCTTGAAACCGCTTAGATATGATTCTAATTCAATTGAGCTAACTTAGGACAGTTTAAACAAGAAACAATAGGCTCTAGTAAGCAGCCTTGAAATTCAAAGAATTTTGTGATCTGCCCATTTTAGGTTCATCTTGAGTTTATTACAATTTTCACAAGTTTCAGGCAGATCAAGCAACATGGTATAGAGACCTCTAAACGAATTGTCCTTAACTTCACATGAGGTGCAAGTAGTAGCCTCAATAGTAGTGGATGCAGGAGATGCTACCCTACTCATCTCTAATTCAGCAAGAAGGCTAATATTTTCTACCTTAATCATGTCAAGTTCAGAGGACACACTATCATGCAAGGTCCTTAGTTTTTCCATGTCATCAAGCAAAGCACAGCAAGTGTCACAATCATCACGGGAGGGAGCAGATGTAAGTAAAGTAAGCTCCCGTGATAGTCTAGCTACTTCCTTCTCCAACACAGAACACTTAGCCCTAGACTTAGCATGGAATCTACCTAGCTTAAGAAAAGCATCATTAAGCTGGTCATAAGTGGGACTAACCTCATCGGAGTCGAATCGACTCATTGTCGCTCGATTCGCCGAGGGCCATGAAGCACATGCCGAGAAGTTGCCGTCGTCCTTGGGATCATGATCGTCCTTCCCATCATCGTTACTCCACCCTCCACCTCACCGGTGTCCAGCTCGCCGAGGCGGTGAGGACGCGATGGAATGCCTTCTTTGCCTTCCCAAAGTTGCGGAACTTCTTCTTGCCTTGATCAGTCTTGAGGGTTTCGTGTTGCGGTTCTTGTCGATGTAGTCGTTCTTGCTTGGACCGCCATAGTCACCTTTGCCCTTCCCAAGCTTGGGACGGTTTGCTCGGATGTGGTTGGGGCCACCACACTCAAACAAATCACAGACCTCCTCTTTTACCATCCCTCCTCCTCTTGTAAGTATGAGAAAACTTCCGAGCTAGGAGGGCTAGGCTATTCATCCTCGTCGCTCTAAGCGATCATCGTTATGTCACAGAGAGCAACTAGGAGAAACCACGATTGACTCGTAAGAAGATCCGTAGTAGGATCAGTGACTAAAGCCATCGACTGTGACTTCGACCTTCGAGAGACAATGTCAATCTCGTGAGTCTTGAGACGCGAGTAAAGCGCATCAAGAGTCAGGGTCGAGAGGTCCGTGCTATCTTTGATGGTAGTCACTTTCATCTCCCAAACACGAAGATCAAGTGCGTAAAGCATCGTCGAGCGTTATCCGAAGCCTGGGTATGTAAGACCGACCGCTCGGAGGTTGCTCAAAATCTTGTGAAAACGCGAAAAGCACTCATCAAGAGATTCACCAGCAAGCATCTCAAATTTACTGTATTCACGCTTGAACTGGTCTTGTCGAACCGTCTTAATCTGGGTAGTGCCCTCATGGTATGCATCGAGGGTCACCCAGATGTCGTAAGCAGAAATCAAATGAGAAATGCGATCAAACTCACTTCTGCTCAAACCCTGAATGATGATGTTCCTAGCCTTAGCATTGGCCTCAACATCAGGCATGTTTCCCGCATTGATGTTTTCATCGGCAGAGCGCAAATCTCACCTTCACCTTTCTCGGATGGCATACCCCGAGCACGGATGTATGTTTCCATTCGGCTCTTCCGGAAGGGTAATCGCACCATCAAAAGCGGAGGCTTGGTGGAATACTTGTCCGCTGCCATGGCTCAACCGACGGTTAAGATCTATCAAGAAGAGCTAACCGGCTCTGATACCAATTGAAGGACCGAAATGGCAACAGAGGGGGGGGTGAATGGTGCCTTAAAATTAATACTCCCCTTCACTGTATTTAAAACTAGCCTACAAAGATCTCTGAAGATCTAAAGAAAGTAAATGAAGCAAGATCAAACAATCAAAAACAAGTTTCAGTCGTTTTTCCGAAATCGGAAGTTAGGGCATTAGAGTGCGGAAGTTCCGCATGTAGTTCCGCGATGTGTATAGCGCGAAGTTCCGCTTATGATATTTCACGCACAAAATCTAAGCTCGATTATCCCGACCAAGAACAGAGCTCTCGGTTTTTGCCCAAAATCCAAACTACTTAATCTTGAATGCTCTTCTCAGTCAAGTTTTACAGACATCATCCTAAACACCATCTTGACCTTATGGAGAAGAATCGCAATCAAAGATTCAATAATCGAACCAAAAGCGGATTTCTTGAAGAAGGGCAAGAAAGACCAAAACCAATGATAAGCTTAGATTCTCGATTCTTAGAGCATGAAACTTTGAGGAAGTAATAGCAATACCAAAACGATTCTAGATATGAAGTTTCATGCTATTTCATAAAACGAAACAAAAGATATGCCAAAACCCTAGATATTCAACATGAGCAGAGAGGAATAAAGAGAGGCATAAACATGTAATCAAAGACTCGAGTTTCATTGATAGACATCAAACGCTTACAAGTGGAAACACAGAGGAAAGATTACAAGAGATTTCATTCATTCTCTCAAAACCAACAAACTCTCAAAAGACAACACACACCTTTTCTAGAGCTAACCTAATTTTCTCTCAAAAGGTCTAACCTAACTCTGTGGTTCTCCCTATTTATAGCCTTGGCTAATGGGCCTCCAACCCATTAAGCCCGCTACACCCGAACGGAACCGCCTCCACTTTTGCCGCTTTGCGAAAAGACCCTTTCGCCCCTTGCGCACCTTCTCGAAGCCTCCCGTACACCTTGTTGTGCACGACTCGCAACCGCTTCAAGATTCACGCCGTCTTGACACATCCCGACCGTTCGACCTCGACGCCTCCGGCGCTTAGTCCGTCCACGTGTCTCGCCACGACTCCATCTTGATGCCCCGCATCAACATGCACAAAAACACATCACATAGCATTACACAATATCATAGCATCAATATTTGTATAAGACTCAAACTCATACAAAATCAAAATCACAATTTAACCTTCTCGCACGAGCTCGACACAATCGGAAGTTCCGATTACCACGGCGGAAGTTCCGATTTCTATTTATCCGCACTTGTCGAATTATCGGAAGTTCCGTGATTACCATCTGCGAACTTCCGATCTTCGAACATCCGCACGCCCAAAAATTCTATTCGATTTTCGTCTCGGAGGAATCTCAATACGAAGATATCGGACACTCGCTACCCCATGTGCGGAAGTTCCGATTCTCTTCACCAAACCAAAACCTGTAAATCGGAAGTTCTTTTTCCAACACCTAGTTCAGATTAATCGGAACTTCGCTCCATACGGCGGTAGTTCCGATTTCCTGACTCGACCGAAGCAGTCCAAACTGAAAACCTCAACTCTCAATCTAATCAACACATTTGTCAAATACTCATCACTCAGAGTGGAGGACCTCTCACATGGTCTCTCACCAAGCGTAGTCCCGATCCACCTCACCGTTGACGTCGTTGACCTGCAAGCCACCTGCACAGCAATAGACAAACAAACCGTTTCCGGGAACAAGTTCTTCACAACTTGACCCACGTTAGTTCCGCAATGCAATATGCAACAATAAAGCATTGAACTCCATACATTAAACATGTTGGACCGAAAAGGCGACTAGAGGGGGGGTGAATAGGAGCACGCTCACTTTTTCAACCAAGATCAGATTCAATACAAATTTCACTCCAATAGCTATAGAAGCTATGAAGATTGATATACCAGTACAGCGGAAGACTAGGATTGAATCCAATCAAAACCCCGAAGCAAAACAACCAAAATCAACCAAAACTTGATTTCCTAAGTGAGGGGCGGTCTGACCTCTATTCAAGGGCGGTCCGACCGGTCCTATGGGCGGTCCGACCTCTGTAGAGGGGCGGTCCGACCTCCGGTAGATGAACAGTGAAATCGGCAAAAACGGTTGCAAATAGATGTAACTTTTGATCTACAACTCCAAACTTGATGAAACTTGGTACACACCTTCTCTAGGATGTCAGGAACCTATTCCAATCGAAGATCGTGAAGATCTTTGGAAAAGTTCAGACGTTTTTCAGTTTGAGAGGTGGAAGGTTTGAAACCGAGTCAAAACGAAAACTATATCGAAAAACTTGCTCGTGGGTGATTGATGATCAAGATGATCTTAGATGTGTTCCCACATATCACAGCAAGCTAGATCATGCAAAGAAATCAATCAAAAATATGTGAATCAAAGAAAGACTCAAAATCACCAAATAGAGAGAAGAAGGGCAAATGAACTCATCTTGAAGAGAACTCTTCTTTGGATTGATTTGATAATGTATCGATTCTGACCACTCATACGGATACGCATGGACACAAGATCAAAACATCTCTCTCTCTAGAACCCTAATCTCCACTAAACCTTCCCTAAGCACTTAAGCCAAAACTAGGGTTTCAAGCATGAAAGGGTTGAAGGGTGCGACCACCTCCTCCTCTATTTATAGTGGAGACTTAAACCTTCTAGAAGAGTCACCCTAATGGGCTCCCGTTAAGGCCCAAAACAAACGGGTCACACACGCACGCCTCTCGAAGCGCCGTCTTCATCTCCTCTTGACCTACTCCGCTTCTCCACGCCATCTTGCGCCGCGAGTCGTCAAAAGTCACCAAGCGGTATTTGGTATAATTACCAAAATACCCCTTCTCGATCTTTTTGCAAAGACCGAGTCCCATCTTTGTGAAGCACCTCCCATGCTTCGCCACGTGTAGGTTGATCAACGGCTCTCAACATGTCGGCAAGTCTCTCCCATCCGGCTCCCACCAGAACCACCATGGCACTTGCACCGACCCCCGCGCCGCTTGATCCAACCAACCGACCAATCGCCTGTTCGGTCATCCTTGTCTATTCTCGCACCACACTTGAGTTCATTGACCTCGCGGCATCGTCGATCGTTACGGACCTCGGCTCTCAAGCCTAGTCCCGATCATCCTCGCCGTTGACCGTCGTTGATCACCAAGCAACCTGCACAACAATAAACAAGCAAATCGAATCCGGGAACAAGTTCTTCACAACTTGACCCACGTTAGTCAAAACATGCATCATGCAACACATATGCACTGAAACTCATGACTTTGACCTAACAAAACATCATCGCCACGGTTGGCGATGAACAAGTCGAACCGGTCGAGCCGCCTCTCGGGCGGTCGACCTTAACCGGCCGATCGACCGCCACCACAAGGTCGGTCGGACCGCCAGAGGACTTAGCCAATTTTCAACCCCGAAAATCCAAACCCTCTGGAAACTTTAAACCAATAGAACTTTTGCTTGGGAACTCCAAAATTATGAGACCAAGTGTATTAGGATCCCTCACTTGTCTACAACACCTATTTTTGGCCCAGCCCATTCTGACCATTTTGGTCACGGTCGGTCTGACCGCCGCACATGGCCGGTCCGACCGATTTGGGACCGGTCGGACCGCCATGCTATGGCCGGTCGGACCGCCCCTGTCCAGAATGCCTGAACAGATCTGAAACTTTGTCGAAAACCCGTGAAACGACAAACCGTTAACGCCATTGCCAATTGTCACATCATCCTAAGATCTGGAGCATATCCCCATGATATCCACAATCTCCCCATGAACACATTGGCAATAATCCAGAAAATGTAATTGGAAGGTTTGAAAAGTAAAATACTTTCGTTTTCGCACAAAGGCACAACTTGGTCCATAAGCAAGAGAAAGCAATGGAAATGACCAAGCTGGCATCAGAATAGCATAGACAAGTGAGATAAGGCAAAAGAAAGCATAAAAACTTTGATTTCCAGAAAAGTCAAAAATCTCACTTAAGGTCCATATGAAAGAACAATTGTTCAATTGACCTTTGATCATTGTGAGGTGTAATAAATGCAATTCAAGTTCAGAAGAGTCAATAAGGCAATAAGAATGCAATTCAAAACTCCCCTCACTATGATCCTCGGTTTTAAAATTTCAAATTCTCCAACTTTCTCCCTTTGTATAAACTTCCCAACATTGAAAATATCTTCTCCCCTTTGACAATGGAGTCATCAAGGAATCACGCCTTCCTCTCATCCAGAGATAGCAATTTGCGAATGAAAAAGAAGCAAAAGAAGAAGTATGCATGAAATGCAATGGAGTGGCTTCATTTTTGTATTTTTCAATTTTGATTACAAGAAGCTTTGAAGATTACCCAAAAGAGCAAGTCAAGATTTCTAATATTGCACAAACAACATATCAAGCCTGATAGTGCTAGCAAGATCATGGTAAGACATATATAACAAAGCTAAGCATAAAGGCTCAAAAGTAAAGCAATGGATTTGATCAATTTAAGCAAAGCTTCAAATTCAGCAAGTTCATCAACAGGGATCCTAAAATGAAATTGGCCATGTCAAAATGTCAAAGTGAGATCAAAAATCTAACAAAGACCACATTAAGAGTCAATCAGGTCCTGTATTGAATCATTTTGCTCAGTATTTCTTAAAAACCCATTTGTCAACAGTTTTCACATATGCATTGAATATTTGAAGTTGACTAATGATCTAACTTAGTGACAAGATCTGGACTAGGAGCCATCCACAAACTCATCCTAAGCTTGACGAGAAGTTGATTAAAGGTATATCTTAGTAAAGAAGATCCCGGACTAGGAGCCATCCACAAACTCTTTCTAAGCTTCTACAAGGCGACAAATCTTGAGGTTCATGTCATTTCGACAAGCAATCCCCATGAGATCGTCGGATCATCAAACTATCTCCAAGTTCATGTCATTTGACAAGCGGTCTCGTAAGAATAGTTTGGCACATTTTAAGCATAAGACAATCTTGATTTTTCATTTTTTTACAAGAGCGCTTTAGAATCTCAAGAACACAAAAGCTCAAGTAATGGTCAATTTTAGATTCAAGAGCTCACAAAGCAATTACAGCGGGGCCAATGTCACAAAAGGAGCACTAATTGCAACTCGCTAAAACATCCACAAATTGCAATTTTTAGTTCGAGTTGTTTTAAAGTTCTAGCTCATATAGCAAAGACTTAACTACACATGTAAAAGCATGATAATTCTAGCAAGTCAAAGAACTAGACATGGCATTGAGCAAGAATTGAAATACTAAAGCTCCAAAGGGTAATAGGCAAAGCTTCATCAATTTTAAAAGATAAGGTAAGATCTTATATTACAATGCATCTTTTTGGATTTTTCATACCACTTGATGTATTTTTCATATGAATGCAATATGATACAATGAGATGCAATAAAAGCCTAAAAACCTAAAAAGTTCAAAAAGATCAATAAGTTCAGAAAAAGAACAATAAAAGATCAAAAGAACAAGGTAAGATCGAAAAGATCGAACTCCCCTCAAACCAACCCATAGGGATAAATTACCCTAACTCACTTCTCAAGGTGGCAAACCTAGTTGGGTCTAAAGGTTTGGTGAGGATATCGACCAATTGACCCTCGGACTCCACAAAATGCGGCACAATATCACCCTTCTCGACATGGTCTCTAAGGAAGTGATAGCGAATGTCTATGTGCTTGGTCCTAGAGTGTTGCGGGGTTCTTAGCAATGTTAATAGCGAAGTGTTATCACGAGAAAAGAGGAACACTAGCAAAATTTAACCCAAAGTCCTTAGAGTGGACACCATCCACAAAATCGACTCTGACTAGCAAAGAAGACTACATATTAAAGCCAAAGATGGATTGTGCAATGTAAGACCGCTTCCTAGAAGACCAAGAGACAAGAGGCGTGCCTAAGAAATGACATGTACCGAAGTGCTCTTCCTATCTAGCCTCTGACCGCAAAATCGTAATCGAAAACCCCGAATGGGCGCGAAGAAGAGCAAGAATACCAAATGCCATACTGGAGAGTAGAATGTAAATACCTGAAGATGCGCTTAACGGCTTGGCGATGTGAAGTCCTCGGTGACGCCTGAAACCTCGCGCAGAGGCAGACCGCGAAGTGGATGTCCGGTCTTGAGGCCGTCAGTGCTGAGAGGGAGCCGATCATCTTTGCGGTACTCGCGTTGATCCACGGCTTCCCTTCCTCATCTGGATCCAAAGCGATCGAAGTCGCCATGGGAGTGGCGATCGCCTTGCAGTCACCCATATCAAAGCGCTTGAGAAGATCCTTGGTGTACTTCGTTTGATGGATGAAGATCCTTCCTTGCATTGCTTGATTTGCGCCCCGTAAAGTAGTTGAGCTCGCCCATCATACTCATCTCAAATTCTCGGACATGGTCTCGAAAAACTGGAAACAAGAGCATGAGAGGAACCACCAAAGATAATATCATCAACGTAAATCTGAACAAGCAGGAAGTCATTGCCATGCCTAAGAATGAATAGAGTCTTATCAACTTTTCCCATTTTAAAATCATTCTTAAGTAGAAAGGTCTTAAGTCTATCATACCAGGCTCTAGGGGCTTGCTTAAGACCATACAAGGCTTTGGATAGCTTAAAGACACGATCAGGGTGCTTGGGATCCTCAAAGCCGTGGGGTTGCCTAACATACACTTCCTCTTCTATAAAACCATTGTAAAAGCACTCTTAACATCCATTTGATGCAACCTAAAACCTTTAGATGCGTGAATGCAAGCATGATCTGAATGGCTTCTAATCTAGCAACAGAGCGAAGGTCTCATCAAAATCTAACCCCTCAACTGGCTAAAACCACGAGCTACCAACCTAGCCTTGTTTCTAACCACGTAACCATCCTCATTTTGTTTATTTTAAACACCCAAGGGTACCAATTACATTATGACCACTAGGAGGTTCTACAAGGTTCCGGACTTTATTTCTTTCAAAGTTTTCTAACTCCTCATGCATGGCATTGACCCAACTAGCATCGATAAAGCATGTGATATATCTTTGGGTTCAAAAGACGCTACAAATGCAGAGTGAGAAAAAGACTCGGATCATGATACAGAGCGAGTGACTCGCTCATGGAGACTACCAATCATCGATCCGAAGGGTGCCGCGGATGTGCAAAGGGCGCTGGGGAGATAGTATCTCCTCAACCTCCGCATGATCACGATGAAGAAGATGCAGCAGAGCCTCAATTGGAGGTGAAGCGATCGCAGCGAGTTCTCGAGTGGAATCGAGCATTAGCGACAAGTGGAGGAGCATCATCAATTTCATCCTCATCTTCCTCAACAAATATGCTCTCACACCGTAAGTCACCAAACATCGGATCTAGGCTGCAGGCTAGTCTCATCAAAAGTGACATTGCATGTCTCTGGACAATGTTAGTTTCAACATTAAAAACCGAAAACCCCTCGAATGAGCGGGATAACCTAGAAATAAACCATCACAAGTTCTTGATTCAAATTTATCTAGGTTCCTGTCTTGAGAATAAAACACTTCGATCCAAAGACTCGAAAGTGCGGCGAGGGTTTTACGCCAAAACGAAGCTCATAAGAAGTCTTGCCCAAAGACGGTCTCGAGAAAGACACGATTTGAAATATGGCAAGTCAGTAGCAATAGCTTCGCCCAAAACCTCCTCGGTGTGCTATACTCATCTAGCATCGTCCTAGCCATCGAGACTAAGGTCATGTTCTTCCTTTCCACAACGCCATTTTGTTGAGGGCGTGTGGAGAAGAGAGCGATGCTCAATACCGCTTTCGGCAGACAAAAGAGGCAAGCGAGGCATTCTTGAACTCCGTGCCATTGTCACTGCGGATTGCTCTCAAGGCACCGGGAAGTTGAAGCCAAGCGAAGAACAAGATCATGATAATGATCAAAGACCTCATCCTTGAAGCAAGAAAGAACACCCAAGAATATCTCAAAAATCATCGACTATGACAAGAATGTACCAATTGCCACCGATCGGCCAGACCCTAGCGGGACCAACGGTATCCATATGAAGCAAGCGTCCGCTCCGTCGGTCATGACCATAGTCAATGAAGGGTGTGGCGGCAACTTGCTTGCCATGCCTACGAGGAGCACATCTGACATCTTTGATGACTTTGAGTTTAGGCAAGCCTCTCATGAGATCAAGGCCGCTAACTCGTGTCGGATGATCAAAACCAATGTGCCCCAAGCGTCGGTGCCAAAGCGGATATCGAAGAAGATGCAACTAAACATTTGAGAGATCCGCAAGAGATTCGAAAAATCGGCTCAAATATTCTACCAACTCTAGAAATTCCAAAATGAGCTCACCAAAAGAATCAAGCACCGACAAGCGTTCTTCTTAAATCTAGTCTCATAGCCATCATCGAGAAGTCGTGAGACGTAAAGAAGATTGTACCTTAGCTTGGACACAAGAGCGACATCCTTGAGAATGAACACATCGTTCACCCCGATCGATCCGGTTCCTTCGATCCGCCCTTGTGAATCATCTCGAAGGTGATGAAGTCATCACCGTCGCCGCGTGAAAGAAGTGAACCATCTAGAGTCTCGGTCATGTGGCGCGAGCAGTGAGTCGACGAGCCACGTGTTCTTCCTCCTTCGCGACGATCCACGAAAATCAAGGCACAAAAGATCGATGTGTCTCAATCATGGGGTTAGTTAAAATAGACTTGGGAACCCGAGATTGAGACACATGTCTCATGAGTAGTATGCAAAGCGAATGAGTGTCCTTGATCCTAGTTGAAGTCCTATCATGAGCAATGGTTACAAACACATGAGATGCATTCTGTCTAGGAACATGATGATGATAAGCATGTGTAGTATATCCTAGACCGGTTTCTTCTTCTTTTCATGACCATGTTTCACACAAGCTCTAGGTTGATGAAATAAAGTTCTAGCATGATTAGCATTTTTCAACCTCACGTGAGAACTCAACTAAATGTCCACTCTTCTACTTAATAGGTGCAATGGTATTTTGTACCTTTGGGAGAAGCACCTTTGACTCAAAAGAAGGTTGGATGAAACTGCGCAGTTTGAAAGCAATTTTGCGCAGTTGGGTTTTGAATTCAACTAAGCCATTTTCCAAGACACGAATGACCTTAGTCTTGGATTTGTTCTCAGGCGAGTTGTATCCTAAGCCTTGCTTCTTAGAAGGAGTTCTAGACTTGTCAAGAATCATGTTTAATTGTTTTTCTCCACTAGAGAATTTTTGCAGCGTGTTCTCTAGATAAACATTATCTTTCCTAAGATCAACACATGATTGACAAATTTTAGGTTTATTAACCTTTGCAAGCCTCTCCTTATAATTAGCAATTTCAAGCTTAAGAGCGGGACATAAAGTACAATTAATGTAATTATCATCCTTAAGCTTGGCATATTTCTCTCTAGCTGCTTTTAAAATGTCTTTAATTTCACGTTCATGTTCTAAGCAACGAGAGCAAGAGCGAGACTCTACTGGTTCAGAAACATCCAACTTGCTAGACTCTAAGCATTTAAGACATGGAGCAGATTTGACCTCAACTAGCTCGGTTCTAGCATTTTCAAGTTGATGCAAAGCGAGATTAAGAGCGATTGCGTTTAGGCAGATTTGAGTGCAAAGCATGGCAAGATGAACATTCATCAACGTCTAGACTCTTAGCATTCACAAGTTCCAATGTCAAATTTTCAACTTGTGACTCTAGATCCTTGTTCTTAACCATGATGAACTTTAAAGCCTTATCTGACTAAGCAATTGCTCATACATGTTCTCGCATCTAGCGAAAGGACATCATAAGATAGGATACCTCATCATCATCATCGGCGTCGACGAGTCGACCATGAAGCACATTGGGGTGAAGTCCTTGGCCTTCCCTTTCTTGTCTTGAGGTGGCTCCTCCTCCTCCTTGTCCTCCTCGCTCCCGAGTCCACATCGCTCAAGTTGATCTCCAAAAGCGGCAAGGACCCGGTGGCGACCTTCATCGACTTGGCGACATCAAACCTTGATTTGTTCCCTTGAGGCTTCTTCCAAGTGGCTTTCCTCCTTATGGTTACCCTTACCCTTGACTTGGGCGATTAGCGAATATGGTAAAGCTCACCACACTCGTAGCAAGTCACGGGGCCACCTCTCTTTTGTTTCTCACATTGTTGTAAGCCCGTGTGACTTTCTTGACTATGAGGGCTAGCTCGGGCTCGGAAGACTCTCAAAATCCTCTTCACGAATTGTGGATAAGCAGGCAAGAGAAAAACCGAAGAGGACTCGGAAAAACCATCGAAGCTCTTGAAAGAGGATCACTACCAAAGCCATGCTATCCTTCTTAGGAAGACTACCTCTCTTGATCTCATGAGTCTTGAGCTTACTATAAAGCGGCTCCAAGGTGAGAGTAGAGATCGACATTCTCCTCTATGGCGTAGCCTTCATCTCCCACTCCTTGGTGTTGATTGCGGCCAAGAGGTGAGTGGCATTCTCGATTGAGAGTACTCAATGTCAATGACTTTCATCGATTGACAACCTTGTTAAAGCGAGTAAAAGCGTCATCGATGCTCTCGCCGGGACGCATCTCGAATTTGTTGTACTCGCTTATAGACCGTCTGGCGCGACTTGTTTAATCTGGGACGATCCTCATGGTAAGTTTCGAGGGTGTGCCAAATTTTATGTCTTGATCGTAAGATTGCAAATCTGTCATACTCTTGTCTACCAAGCCCAACATATAGGAGATTCTTTGCCTTGTTGTTGTTAGCCAAAAGTATTGCGAAGCTTGCGTGGCAATCTCGAACAAAACAATGAGCTCGAACAACCTCCCATATAGCTTGTCCTTCGCTCTCAAGGAAGACTCGCATGCGATTCTTCCAATAGGCATAGTCGAGCCCATTGAAGACATGCGGCTTTGTCGAGTACTTATCCATCGCCAAGTTCAGTGACCGGTTAAGATCAAGATTGAACTAACCGGGCTCTGATACCACTTGTTGGACCGAAAAGGCGACTAGAGGGGGGGGGTGAATAGGAGCACACTCACTTTTTCAACCAAGATCAGATTCAATACAAATTTCACTCCAATAGCTATAGAAGCTATGAAGATTGATATACCAGTACAGCGGAAGACTAGGATTGAATCCAATCAAAACCCCGAAGCAAAACAACCAAAATCAACCAAACTTGATTTCCTAAGTGAGGGGCGGTCTGACCTCTATTCAAGGGCGGTCCGACCGGTCCTATGGGCGGTCCGACCTCAGAGAGGGCGGTCCGACCTCCAAACCGATGAACAGTGAAATCACCCGAAAAACAAAGTTGCAAATAGATGTAACTTTTGATCTACAACTCCAAACTTGATGAAACTTGGTACACACCTTCTCTAGGATGTCGGGAACCTATTCAATCGAAGATCGTGAAGATCTTTGGAAAAGTTCAGACCTTTTTCAGTTTGAGAGGTGGAAGGTTTGAAACCAAGTCAAAGCGAAAACTATATCGAAAAACTTGCTCGTGGGTGATTGATGATCAAGATGATCTTAGATGTGTTCCCACATGTCACAAGCAAGCTAGATCATGCAAAGAAATCAATCAAAAACATGCGAATCAAAGAAAGACTCAAAATCACCAAATAGAGAGAAGAAGGGCAAATGAACTCATCTTGAAGAGAACTCTTCTTTGGATTGATTTGATAATGTATCGATTCTGACCACTCATACGGATACGCATGGACACAAGATCAAAATATCTCTCTCTCTAGAACCTAATCTCCACTAAACCTTCCTAAGCACTTAAGCCAAAACTAGGGTTTCAAGCATGAAAGGGTTGAAGGATGCGACCACCTCCCTCCTCTATTTATAGTGGAGACTTAAACCTTCTAGAAGAGTCACCCTAATGGGCTCCGTTAAGGCCCAAAACAAGCGGGTCACACACGCACGCCTCTCGAGCGCCGTCTTCATCTCCTCTTGACCTACTCCGCTTCTCCACGCCATCTTGCGCGCGAGTCGTCAAAAGTCACCAAAGCGGTATTTGGTATAATTACCAAAATACCCCTTCTCGATCTTTGCAAAGACCGAGTCCCATCTTTGTGAAGCACCTCCCATGCCGCCACGTGTAGGTTGATCAACGGCTCTCAACATGTCGGCAAGTCTCTCCCATCCGGCTCCCACCGTAACCACCATGGCACTTGCACCGACCCCGCGCCGCAGTCCAACCAACGATCGCCGGCTGCGTTCGGTCATCCTTATCTATTCTCGCACCACACTTGAGTTCATTGACCTCACCCGGCATCGTCGATCGTTACGGACCTCAGCTCTCCAAGCCTAGTCCCGATCATCCTCGCCGTTGACCGTCGTTGACCACCAAGCAACCTGCACAACAATAAACAAGCAAATCGAATCCGGAACAAGTTCTTCACAACTTGACCCACGTTAGTCAAAACATGCATCATGCAACACATATGCATGAAACTCATGACTTTGACCTAACAAAACATCATCGCCGAAGTTGGCGATGAACAAGTCGAAACGGTCGGCCGCCCGTGGGGCGGTCGATGTAACCACGGTCGATCCGCCACCACAAGGCGGTCGGACCGCGCGTAAGAGGACAGCCAATTTTCAACCCGAAAATCCAAACCTCTGGAAACTTTAAACCAATAGAACTTTTGCTTGGGAACTCCAAAATTATGAGACCAAGTGTATTAGGATCCCCTCACTTGTCTACAACACCTATTTTTGGCCCAGCCCATTCTGACCATTTTGGTCACGGCCGGTCCGACCGCCGCACATGGCCGGTCCGGCCGATTTGGGACCGGTCGGACCGCCATGCTATGGCCGGTCGGACCGCCCCTGTCCAGAATGCCTGAACAGATCTGAAACTTTGTCGAAAACCCGTGAAACGACAAACCGTTAACGCCATTGCCAATTGTCACATCATCCTAAGATCTGGAGCATATCCCCATGATATCCACAAAACCCAATCAAAACACATCAATGCAAACTTGGCTACCCTCCAAGTCATCGGCGGTCTGACCGCCCCACACCAATGATCGACCGATTTCAGGCGGTCGGACCCGATCCCACAACGGCGGTCGGACACCAGAAAGGACTTAGCCAAAATTCCATCGTGAAAATCCGAAACCTTCTGGAATTTTCAACTCAATAGAACTTTTGACTGGGAGCTCCAAAAATGATGTGACCACATCTAGGAGACTCCCCTCACCTGCCTACACAACCTATTTTTGGCTCAGCTCCAAAAACCACTTTTAGGTCAGGCCGGTCCGACCGGCAACCACGGCCGGTCCGACCTCTCCAGGCGGTCCGGCCCCACACAACCGGTCGACCTTTGTGGTCCGACAGATCAAGCAAAACCGAAAACGCGTGATTTTGCAAACCAACAATGCCATTGCCAATTGACTCATCATTCTAAGATCGTGCACATATCCTCACGATATCCACTGTACTCCACAAGACTAACGAATAACAAACCTATACATAGCTACATGCAAGCTGAATCAAAGGAGAAGGCTATAGGGTTCATTAGACGCACAAAGCAATGTTTCAATTTAAATACAATGTAGTAGATTCAAATGGCAAGTGAGTAAATATTTTTAATACTTTAAATAACAGCGATTAAGTAAATATTAGTCATCAACAAAACATCTACAGGTGGCTGCACCTGCAGCACACAAACATAGCACGAGAACCAATTTCAATACCACAGATCAAGTTTTTAGTTTAAATTCCAAATGTTTAGTCTAACTCTCGAAAGACCTCTCCAAGTGTGTCCATAACCATGGACTTGGCTATTCGAATAGATTAAAACCCTGCATGGGTGTAACAATGTACACACACGCCAGACCGCCTCTTTTGCCACCGGATGAAGCACACTTCCTTAGGTATGCCGGCAAGGCTAAGTCCTACGAGATGTTTTCCAATATTATGTATTAACTACGAGGAGCCCGTGTGGATGGAAATCCATACGTTGTGTCGGGGTCATCGTAAAGCTTTGGTCAACTACCCCTCGTGGGTAAAGCCTTGGACAACTACGATGCCCCTCGAGGTGGAGGACCTATCCGGAACTCCACCACCACACACCCAACAACAACAGAACAGTTCCTTTTTCACACAACACACAACCCACCTCCTACGACCCGGAGCTAACACACGCCAAAGTACTAAGTCAAGAGAGGTCCCATATCCCTCTCATGTGGTTAGCACGCAATATTGATTGGTTCAGTGTAACAAGATGTTCGGTCCCTGTTGACTTGGGCACACTACTAGAAACCAATAACCACACCATCATCCATATGCCCAAGTCCAAATCTTTTTGTTTTCATTTTTAGTTTTCCAAAACACTAGCACAGGGTGCTGGATATAACATAATAAAAATGATTCATGTGATCAAGGTTATCGACAAAGTCGACAACGGCCCAATCTACCGGAAACTAAGCATTGCTAAGCATGACATCGCATAAGCATAATTAGACCATATAACATCCATCGGGCTCTAATTCCTCAGCGGAATTATTAACTTAGGCTAGTGGCAGGGGATGAACATTTATAGGGAATTCATTTAAAAGGATTAACTATCTCTAATCGTAAACATAATTTGACAAATAAAGCATGCATACATACAGCTGCAAAACAAGATAATAGTTTTTGAATGTAATAGGATCAACATGCATCAAAGGAAGAACTGCTTGCCTTTATTTGTTGGAACTCTGGACATTCATACGAACTTCTCAATTGCACTATGAATCATCGTCATCTAATGGTAAGAACTGACAAATCAAAAGCATCGAATAAACACCAGAATTCCAAAAAAAAAGTCTTGAAAAATTATGAAATTAATACAAAAGATAGAAAATGATTTTAGATGCATTTAGGTGATAATTTCTAGTTCAATTGGAGTTCATTTCAATTAATTTGGAATTTGTGATGTTTAATCAAACTTCTTGTTTGTTAAAAGTGTTGTTTTCCTTAACAGAACACCTAGTACTCACAAGCACTCTCTCCAGGCATTCTATGTATACAACCATGATGATCATACAGTCAAAATCAATCCTATTATATTCTTGATTTAACCTTCTGAATTCCTTTACTAATTGTACAATTAACAGGCTTCTATTATGCTTGATCAACTACAACTAGTTCAATTATGGAATTGACTAACTGTGATGTCATTATTCATTTCTACTAGCCCTCTACTGATTTGACTCACTAATGAGCTTGACAGTTGCAACACTTATCCACTAATCACCTAGCTAACTATCTGTGCATCTGACTATAAGAGACATAGTGCTATGTATGCATTTATATGGGGAAACACTATAGGATGGTTGACTTCCTATGACTACTATTTGTGCTGCTAGTTAGATAAGGTTCAATGGCCTAATGAGTCAAGGATATTTTTATCTTCTAGAATCAGCAAGGTTATTAGTTCATTGACCAATCTAATCATTATCATATTATCTATACTGTTCATGTATCCTACAACAAGAAGTTTTTCTGATTTGAGGTACAGCTGGCTACTTTCTTTGAACTCTACTTCCAAAATTTGCTAACTCACTGGAGTGACTCAATTGACAACACAAAGCTAGGTAACATAAGCTAGATGGTTTCGCAAAAGAGTTCTACTGACAAAACAACTTCTCTTCTAAATACCATCTCCTTTCTGCCATCAGTTCAACCAAGAGATTTTTATAGATGTGACACTAATGTTCTCACTAAATCCATCTATCATTTGTTAATTATAAAAGGGTGATCAATTAGTTCATAACCATACTTAGCTAACTGATCATCTGGTTGCTCTTTAGTTCAGACATAGGCACAAACGCAGACAGAGAAAGAACACAGAGAGGGAGCTATTGAAGCAGTCAAGGGAGGCTTGGGGCGGCGTTCATCGCCGGTGAGGGAGTGGCAACGAGGCAAAGGCGATGGCCAAAATGGGTTGCCAGGGTGTCAAGGGAGCTAAGGGTGGTCTTGGGGTGGTCGGAGAGGCCTGTGGCGGCGCAGCCAAGGAGAGCGGCAGTCGGCCGTGGAGAAGAAACGGCGCAACAGCACCAGAGAGGAAAGGGGCGGGGAATAGGATGCGCACGGGCTTTGAGTGAGTAGCATGGAACTCACAGGGGTGGTTACCTTCGATGGAGGAGCACCGAGGTGAGCCGGCGGCGGTGACAATGGTTGGCGCGACCGGTCCAACGATGGTGGCGACCTGCAGAGAGTGAGATCCAAATTGAGTAGTTGGGGAAGGTAGAGGGAGTTCGTGGGATACTCATAGGGGAAGGAATCGAGCTGGGGCTCTTCGAATCAATGGTGGCGATGGTGGAGGCGGTTGTGGCTGAACTTGGAGAAGGAGGCAGGCGCGCGGCACTTCGGTGGGGATTCTCCAAATTGACTGGGGGTTTTTGATGGTAGGGTTTATGGGGAGCCGAGTGACGCGGCCGATGGTGGCCGAACTTCGTCGGCGTGGTCGGGACGAGTTCAAGGGAATGCGGCGGCTTTGGCGCTGGAACTCGGAAGGTGTGGGGAAGAAAGAAGATGGAGAAAGAAAGGCAGGGAGATGAGACCAGGACATGGGGCGGCTTGGGCGAGTATGTGGCCGACATGCGAGCTTGCTTCGGTAGCGGACGCTGGCGCATGTCCCTAGCGAAAGCGGTGAGCAGCTGCGTGGCGCAAGCACCACTTCGGGAAGAAGAAGACGCGCCGACGTTTAGGGCCCGATGACCAGATAGATGAGGAAAGCGACTCGGGTCATACCGGGGTCAGCACTGTGTGAAACCACACTGATGCAAATTGGGTGTGCGGAAGAGTGCAATTTACAACCGGTGTATTATTTAAGCGAAATCTTACATAGACCGAAGGAAAGATACCCACAACTACAAAAGTTGCTCTATGGTCTCCTTATGGCTTTAAGGAAATTTAGGTAGTTGCTCTATGGTCTCCTTATGGCTTTAAGGAAATTAAGGTATTAGTTTCAGGCTCACAAAGTGATCGTACCAACCAAATATACCCTTGGTCAAGTTCTCAGAAACATGGAATCTTTAGGATGAATAACGAAATGGGTGGTCGAGCTTGGGTTGTTCAACCTCCACTTCATCTCTCGAACAGAAATCAAGTCCCAAGCAATAGTAGAATTCATTGCCGAATGGACAAACCCCGGACCCACCCAAGGGCCCGAGTACGAACACCACGATGAGTGGACAATGTGTAATATCCCGATAGTCGATTAGAGAGAATTTCATTCAATTTTGAAGTTCTTCTCTCAGCGAAGAATTTTACCATCGATTATTAGAATTAAAAAGGGGTTTTCGGCGAAACTTCGACAACTTGGGCCATGGGCCGAAGCCTAGATGGCCCAAGAGGGGGGCGGCCACAAGGGGGGAGGCGCCACCTTCTCCTCCACCCAACCCTAGCCAACCCTAGTAGTATATTTCTGAGTCTGTGGTAGTCAGCTCTCTAGGGGGTCTTATTTCTAGCTCTACAGCATGTCCGGACTGTTCTATCACTATTGATGATGAGAATTTCACAACTAACCTTATGGTAATTCAGTTGTCACCTTTTGATGTTATTCTAGGCATGGACTGGTTATTCTGTTACCGTGCCAAGATTTGTTGTTTCTGGAAAACGGTGACTTTTCAAGCCCCGTCCGGGGAGGAGCTAGTGCTTCAGGGCAGTGCACCGTCTGATTCATTGTTCGTGTTGGCTAGTCTGTTTCCTAGACGTCGGACCTCAACCATTGGATTGCTTTGGTCTCTCAGCGAGAAGACTGACTCTTCACTGCGTATCGAGGAGGTTCCTGTCGTGAATGAGTTTTCTGATGTCTTTCCTGTGGAGCTTCCTGGGATGCCTCCAGAGCGGAAAGTGGAGTTCTGGATTGATCTTATTCCGGGAATTCGACCCATCTCAATGTCTCCTTACCGTTTGGCTCGACCCTTCCAGGAGGAGTTGAAGAAGCAATTGGACGACTTACTGTCCAAAGGTATGATTCGGCGTAGTATTTCGCCGTGGGGAGCACCTGTTCTATTCACTAAGAAGAAAGATGGCAGTTGGTGTATGTGTGTGGACTACCGGGCTCTTAATCAGGCTACTGTAAAGAATAAATATCCTTTGCCTCGCATTGAGGATCTCTTTGATCAACTGAAGGGAGCTAGAATATTCTCCAAGATTGACCTTCAGTCAGGTTATAACCAAATTCGAGTTCGGGAGTAAGATATTGAGAAGACAGTTTTCTCTACGAGGTATGGCCATTATGAGTATAAAGTTATGTCTTTTGGGCTAACAAATGCTCCTGCAGTTTTCGTAGAAGCCATGAACAGTATGCTGCATCGATACCTTGATGATTTCGTTGTAGTATTCATTGATGATTTCCTGATTTATTCCAAGACAGAAGAGGATCATGTCCATCATCTGAGGATGGTTTTTGAGACCCTAAGAGAGAACCAATTTTATGCCAAGCTGAAGAAGTGCGAATTCTAGATTTCTGAAGTTAGGTTTCTGGGCCATGTAATTAATCAAGGGGGCATTTCAGTTGATCCTAGCAAGATCTCAACAATAGTAGAATGGAAAAGGCCAACCAATAGTAGTGTGATCCTGGACTAGTCACGAGAATACAGAGAGTCCAAATTTGTATATTTGGGTCCCGACATGAATTGATTTTAAAAATACATGACACAACCAAGGAGAATATAGAGCGCATGAATGCTAAATATAAACTTGCTGGTAGTCAGAGGAGAAAACATCTAACTTTTGAACCAGGTGATCTTGTTTGGTTACACTTGAGAAAAGATAGGTTTCCCGAATTGAGAAAGTCAAAATTGATGCCTAGAGCTGATGGTCCTTTCAAAGTGTTAAAAAAGATTAATGATAATGCATACAAATTTGAACTGTTTGCAGATTTTGGGGTTAGTCCCATATTTAACATTGCAGATTTGAAGCCTTACTTGGGAGAAGAGGACGTGCTTCAGTCGAGGATGACTCAAATGCAGGAAGGGGAGGATGATGAGGACATCCCTACTACAAATACAGTCGCGCCTACACACACAACTCATCCACAACCAATACAAGGACCTCTTACCCGAGCTCGTACTCGCCAACTTAATTACCAGGTGAATTCGTTCTTATGTTTATATATTACTGAGAATAAACCGCTACCTAATGCAAGTGATTTAATTGTGCTTAGGAACATGGGAACGGACCAAGGAGAGGCTTGTGGAGTTATGGACATGCATGGAAGGCATAATGGAGGTCACCACGTCACTTTGGGTCCATGTCAAGTAAGAGTTCGAGTTGGCCTCGTTTTGGATTCGAATTCGGACTACTGCGACAATACTAAGTTCAAACGATCATAAATTCTTCATACGGACTCCGTTTGGGGCGATTCTGCACTTCATGGAAATCTTATCAAGTCTACTTTCCAACGGATCCAAGATCATCATCAAACTCCATATGAGCCGGCCACAATCGTCAAAAGAGTCCACGTTACTTTCTGAGTCTAAGTCAAAAGGGTGCCACGCTACCTCCACATGGGCCCATGGGCCTTGTAACCCTAGGGGTGTGCGTCCACTTCGCTGGCCACCACCCCTGGCCGTATCCCTATATAGGAGCCGCCGTCTCCTTTCGCTAGAACTCGGATTTCGTTTGATTAGTTTCTCCATTGTGAAAACTCACATTCTTCGCTTGTGTCAACTAGACCAACCGTAAAGGACCCCTGCGGAATCCCACCTTTTGAACTCAATCATAGATTTACAATTCAGATTGCTTTTTACCTCGTTCTTGCCTGTACTTCGATTGCTTGCAGAAATTGATCCTCGTGATCAGGTCAGCCGGGTCTTTGGCACGGTTGATAACGACTTGGTGGTTAGTTCAGCGATTTCTTGGTTCAGACGCGTCTTTGCGTTCAGTAGCTGGATCGTGAGTTGACCGTCATCCAATCGAATTTACCCTCTCATCGAAAGATCGGGACAACAGGAGTATCATAAAATCTCCTCTATTAACTTGGTCGCTTCATCCTCCGAACAATGAAGTCTTCTTCTTGACTTGGAGATGAGCGGATGGGTTGGAAGCATTGAGCTTTGCCAAAGCAAAGGCGACTCCATTGGCAATGACGTCTTTCATAGTCTGGGCATGGTTTTCCCAAGTAGATGCAAGCAAACCTATGAGATCTTCAAGGAATCAGTTAAGATGACTGATCTTCTCTGCAGGGTATCTCAAGGTAGGCAGACTTCATCCCGACCCTATGTTGAAAATCATGTTGTTAAAAGCATTGACTTGTTCATCAAGACTTTGCCCAAGAGCTGCCTCCTTATCATGCTCAAATTCAAGAGTTTTTTCCACTCTTTTTAGCTTCTGATTTTTCTCTGCTTACACAGATCAAAGTTAAAAAAAATAATACTTAAACTGCATAGTAAACTGGTTAGGCTTTACGACCAGTTACCTTGAATTTTCTTCCCACAAATTTCAAGGAGTTCTTTCTGCCTAGTCATCAAGTATTCGATCGACCGGTCCTTAGCTTGGCCTTCTTCTTCAAGCTTTGTTATTTTGGCATCTTTAGCCATAATCTCTTTCTTATTTGCCTCCAATTCTATCAATCATGATAAGAGTAGGGTTTAGAAATAATAAAGAAGTAACAAGACGAAAAGAAGAGAGTCAGGAATAAATGCTTACTTTTTAACTCGAAGTTTTCTTTCTCTAACTCTATAATTCGCTTAGTCAGTTCTTCGACCACAACAATATTCTCAATCATATTTTGCCAAAAATAGCATACTTCTTTAAATTTTTTATAAACTTTAAAGAAGAGACAAAAAGAGTGGTCGAAAACACTTACCTCGACTGTCATGTCAGCATATTGGGAGTAGATAATGGTGGGATCAGTCTCCATCTAACAACCTGACACCCTCTTCCAAGCCTCCTCGAACAACTGGTTATCAGGAATTCGACGGTGGCTAGAGAAAAAACTGGGACGAGGATACCTTATGACTGGTGAAGAACTCCTCTCCCCTTGAGTGATCTCAACAGGAGGCAGAACCTGTTGAGGCTCTTCTTCGACTCTTGTCTCTGCAAGCACGATTGGAGCCGTTTTGGAGACTGGAGCATCTAGAGCTGCCACCTACTCGGGGGCTGGCTTGACCTCCTCCTCCACAGGGATGTTTTCTTGAGGGGAGTTCAGGTCAAAAACAACCAGAACGCCAGAAGACCTATCAAAATGGAAGAATGGAAAGTCAAAATTTTAGGATACCAGAAGATACGAACAGGTATGCACTTTCATAAGTCTCTTTCATATATACATACTTGGTCACCTTCTTGGTCTTAATCTTAAAACACCCAGGAGCATATTCTGTGACGCTTGCTTCCTCTTCTTCCCCACCAATTTTACTGGATCTGATCCAGTAGGGTTGGTTAAACCCCTCATGTCCTCCGACCTCCGATCGGAAGTGACAACCTCGACCAGATGATCAAGGTCCCCGACCAGCTGGTCGAAGACAGTGTCTTCCTTGGCTTCTATGACAGTTGATTTTGTAGCAACCGTCCGGTCATGAACGACCACTTTGGGGCCTACAACCTCTGTTGTCTCAACCTGTGGCCCTGTGGGTCCTCTTTTTCTCCCATCTAATTTAAAAGTTAATTTTAATTAGGTGACGAATTGTTTTCATCTAAAATATATACTCCTTCTCAAAAGCTCTATTACCTTTGGGAGATCATCATCTTCGCTGATCATTAAGGTAGAGTCGGTCGTAACAAGTGATGATAGAGACTTCGAATCAAGTTCTTTCATCCTTAGCCCGATAGCCTACATAATCAGAGCAGAATTAGATACTAATCGGAGAATATATAAACAGTGGAGAATGAGCCGTTATTTACCTTGAGTTTCTTCACTTTCTCTTCTAAGGAGACAAGTGCCAAGATGTTGGGAAATGCAGCCTTGGCATTAGGCTCCCCAGCACAGATCATTTTGATCCACTCTCTAACTTCATTAGGGGAAAGTGCTTCAAGAGATAAAAAGATTTCAAGGCTAAAAAAACAGACAACTAATAAACCATACTAGACGGAATTCTTACGACATACCTTCCCTAGTATCCTTAGTCGCTTCGTCACGGCCGATGTGCCAAAGCAGGGAACATGATCGGAGCCTCAAGGGACTATTCCGACACATGGAAAAATCTTTTACCACATGCCAAGCGGTTAAGCCCCTTGTGGATATCATGGGGATATATTTCT
The DNA here is from genome assembly GCA_036346395.1 of Hsuehochloa calcarea. Taxonomy (NCBI): domain Eukaryota; kingdom Viridiplantae; phylum Streptophyta; class Magnoliopsida; order Poales; family Poaceae; genus Hsuehochloa; species Hsuehochloa calcarea. The sequence goes on from CM070606.1 coordinate 29,464,519, forward strand.
GAACTTAGGATGATGTGACAATTGGCAATGGCATTAAAGGTTTATCGTTTGACGTGTTTTCAGCCAAGAATCAGGGTTGTCAGGCCATTGGCGGTCTGACCGGCCGAATCGGCGGTCAGACTGGCCTAAGGGCGGTCGGACCGGCCACTACTGGCGGTCGGACCGGCCAATTTCAAAAAGTGGTGTTTTGAGCTGGGCCAAAAATAGAGGTTGTAGGCAAGAGAAGGGATTCTATTGCACTTGGTCTCATAATTTTTGGAGTCTCCAGTCAAAAGTTCTTTTCGTTTGAAAATTCCAGTAGGTTTCGGATTTTCAGAGGCTAAATTTGGCTAAGTCCGAACTGGCGGTCATGACCGCCCAGATGGATGGCGATCGGCGGCGAGTGGCGGTCGAACCGACCATGCTAGCGGTCTGACCGGTTTTCACTTATATCGACGTTCTTCGTGGCGGCGATGTTCGATTGTTAGGTCAAAGTTATGAGTTTCAGTGCATATATGTTGCATGATGCATGTTTTGATTAACATGGGTCAAGTTGTGAAGAACTTATTCCTGGATTCGGTTTGCTTGTCTATTGTTGTGCAGGTTGCTTGGTGGTCAACGACGGTCAACGGCGATGATGATCGGGACTAGGCTTGGAGAGCTGAGGTCCAGAACGATCGACGATGCCGGGAGAGGTCAATGAATTCAAGCGTGTGCAACATGGACAAGGGTGACCTTTTGGCCAATCCGCGGCGTAAGATGGCGTAAGGTGAAGCTGATTAGGTCGAGAGGCGATAAAGATGGCGCATTAAAATGCGTGCGCGTGTGACTCGTTTGTTTTGGGCCTTAACGGGAGCCCAATCGAGTCAAACTTCTAGAAGGTCTAAGCCTCCACTATAAATAGAGGAGGGTGGTGGCTGCCCCCTCTCTTCGACTCTTTTTATTGTTGGAAATCCTAATTTTCTCACGGAGAGGTTTTGTGGAGGTTAGGGTTCTTGAGATTTTTTATTTGATTTCGTGCTCATAGATTGAGCTTTGTCCTCCATTGATGGAGTGGCTGTAAACCCAAAGTATATCAAATCAATCCAAGGAAAGTTTGATCAATATTTTGTCTATTTGCTTTCCTTCTCTTTTTGATGATTTGAGTCTTTCTTTGATCCATGAGTTTTTGCTTGATTTCTTCACGTGATCTAGCTTGCTGTGACATGTGGAAACATATCTAGGATTATCTTTGTAGGACCGTAAAGGCGACTAGGGGGGTGAATAGGCGCTTTCTCAACTTTCTCGCCTAAATCAAATACAACACGAACTTTACTCCTTTAGCTATGAAAGCTAAGAAGATCAGTAAGCGCACATTGGAAGCCTTGTGTTGGATTTGATAAACCCCTCAACCACACGACACAAATGGAGAAAAGAACTCACTCGTTTCAGGCGGATCTGGCGGTGCGACCGGCTACCACAGGCGATCGGACCGATCAATCAATGATCGGACCGGTGGATATCGGTTCGACCCGCAATATTAGCGGTCTGCAGCAGGCGGTCGGACCGCCGTTGCACAACCGGTCACACCGGTTCAGTCCAGTACTGAAAATCAAGTCCAACTCCAAAACGAAATTTGATCCAACTTTTGATTCAACCAATGAAACTTGACTAAATTTCGAGCACACCTCCCTAATGATATTAGAGACCTATTTCTAGCGACGATCCTTTAGATCCACTCCGCAGAATCGATCTCTCAAGGTTTTACAAAAGAAGTGCACAAACCCTAGAAATATGAAAAACTTGATTCAAGACTTGCTTGTGGGGGGTTGATGATCTAGATGACTCTAGGAGTATTCCCACACATCAAAACAAGATAACATAGGCCAAGAGACCAAGCATAAACCTTTGAATCAAGGAAGCACCAAAATCATCCAAAAGAGAGAAGACCACAAAGGGAACAATTGATCTTTCAATTAAGCATCACAAGATTGTTTGATCACACTAGATGCTTACAAAGCCTCTCCAACAAGGAGGGCAAGAGCTCACACAAGGAGCACACTCCAAACCCTAGCTTCTCCTCTCCTCTCCTCCAAACCCTAGAAAAATGGAAGAAGGGGCCAAATGAATGCTCAAGGGGGTTTTCCATCTCCCCCCTTTCTATTTATACTAGAGACCTAGGGTTTCACTTTTGGGACCCAAATACACATGGGACCCACACACACATAACTATTGAAGCAATCGCCTGCTTCACCACGTGTAGGTTGATCAGCGGTTCTCATCACGTCGCCAAGCCTCTCTTGTCCGAATCCCATCGGAACCTCCCAGAGACTTGCACTGATATCCGCACCACCTGATCCAACGGTATGCAGAACTACCCGTTCGATCCATCTTGCTCATTCTGCACCATGATTGTGTCACACGACCTCACCCGGTATCCATGATCGTTCTGGACCTCAGCTCTGCAAGCGTAGTCCCGATCCACCTCACCGATGACGTCGTTGACCTGCAAGCCACCTGCACAGCAATAGACAAACAAACCGTTTCCGGGAACAAGTTCTTCACAACTTGACCCACGTTAGCTCCATGAATGCAATATACAACAATAAAGCATTGAAGTTCATACACAAAACACAATCAAATCAACTCAATGCAAACTTGGCTAACCTCCAAGTCATCGCATGGTCCGGCCGCCCCACAAGGCCGGTCCGACCGATTCCGGGCGGTCGGACCGATCCTAACAACGGCGGTCGGACCGCTCGAAAGGACTTAGCCAAATTTCAGCGTGAAAATCCGAAACCTTCTGGAATTTTCAACTCAATAGAACTTTTGACTGAGAGCTCCAAAAATGATGTAACCACATCCAGGAGACTCCCCTCACTTGCCTATACAACCTATTTTTGGCTCAGCTCCAAAAACCACTTTTCAAAAAACCGGTCGGACCGGCCACCATGGCCGGTCTGACCTCTCCACTGCGGTCGACCGCTCGACACAACCGGTCGATCACCGTGGTCCGGTGCAGCGAGCTGAAACAAAACGCGAGATTTTGCAAACCAACAACGCCATTGCCAATTGACTCATCATCCTGAGATCGTGCACATATCCTCACGATATCCACAATCTTGATCATCAATCACCCACGAGCAAGTTTTTGGATCTAGTTTTCGTTTTGACTCGGTTTTGAACCATCCTCCTCTCAAACGGAAAAGGACCATAATTCTTCCAAGAATTTCCACAATCTTCGATTGGAATAGGTTTCTGACATCATAGATAAGGTGTATTCCAAGTTTCATTGAGTTTGGAGTTGTAGATCAAAAGTTACATCTATGTACAACTTCGTTTGTCGGACTGTTTGATCTGTTCTTGGTGGTGATCGGGCCAAGCGAGAGGCCAACGGTCGATCGCCATTGACCCAGTGATCGACCGCCCAAAGACCGATCCTTGTTATAGCTTGTGTTATTTTTCGTGGTTTTGCTTAGGGGGTTAAATTGGATTCAATACTAGTGTTCCGTTGTACTGATATATAATCTTCATAGCTTCTATAGCTACTGGAGTAAAATCTTATTGAATCAATTATTTGTGAAAAAGTGAGCTTGCTCCTATTCACCCCCTTGTAGTCGCATTTTCGGTCCAACACCCCTGACACTGAGGTCTTGAATTGCTTCGACATACCTTCGGCTCTTCCTCCTTCTTACTGGTTAAACGCTAGTTGGGTTTTCGTCCTCGCCAATTTGCTGGCAAAGAAAAGGTCATCCTCCTTTGTGACTGTCATATAGAACTAGCTTTTCTTCCATGACAACCATGAGGACTTCGAGTATATTTTGATGTACTCATAGGCCTTCCTGTCATGAAAGCATAGCGAGCATTCCCCAAGGGTTCCCGTCGTCTTCCCCGACTTTGTCATCTTGTAAAAATACCTGAGGACCCTTAGATCTGTTCGGATCCCCGGGTACGCCTCGCAAAGATAGACGAAGATGCTAAGGTTGGCGATTGAGTTGGGGGCTAGGTTGATCAGTTCGATGTTGTAGTACTCAAGAACCTACGAAAGGAACTTGTGTCTGGAAATCGAGCCGCACTCGATGTAGGCGAGGAAAATAGGGATTTCCCCTTCTCCGCTTGGGTAATACTCTCCGGTCCCTGGTCTCCACTTAATCAGACTCTTGTCTGGAAGCACCCCGATCTCCTCTAAAACCTTGAGCTTCTTCCCGCTCAGATCTGAAACCAACTACTTAGTGATTGAGTCCGACATAATTGGATGCACAGTGGTCGGAGAAAATTTTCGGGCGAAAAGGACAGAGAAGGTCAGAAGAAATCCTTTGTACGAAGATGAAGAGAAAGTTTAAGAACATCTAAGAGCATTAAGTTCTTTAGGCGGCGTGCCGAATGGATTTTGTAGCCGCAACTCCTTAACTACAAAAAGGAGTTACCAAAAAGTCCAACAGATACAAACTAATGTCCAACGGACAGAAAAACTCTTCGATTCCCAAGGCAGTTTCTCAACTTTAAAGTGAATACAAACCACCTCGTTTGTCACGACATTTAATGAAGGTCTGCCCGATACAAACTTCTTATCGGAGGTTCACACGACCAATTCATTTTAAAGTTTGGGGGCTTGCTGACCAAAGGAGAGCTAGTTGAGACCTGGCAGCAGTATGAAGCCTTCGGAAAAAGGCATACTGGATTTGAATATTCCCACAGAGGGAGATATCAGTATGGATGTGTGTGCACACATCGGAGCTGAAAAACTAAAGGGACTTGCCCGTAATAGGAAGCAACGGTGAGCACGTAGAAGCATTAGAAGAATCGCCCCATGAAGAAATAGCTATAAACTATCTGACAACGAGAGAATATATGAACAGGACAACAACTAATGTCGATATTTATTTTACAAAGAAAATTGTCATTATCATCAATCTCGATCCAAAGTCGATATCGCTCATTGAATGTAAGAAAAGATCAAATTGGAAAGATTGGAAGAATGCAATATAAACTAAATTATTATCTCTGAATAAAAGAGGGGTGTTTGAGCCTATAAGACGTATGCCTCCCTATGTGCACCCCATATGGCATAAGTGGGTATTTATTCGAAAGAGAAATAGAAATAATAAAGTTGTAAGATATAAAGCAAGCCTCGTTGCACAAGGTTTCACTCAACATCCAGGAGATTATTATGAAGAAAAATATTCCCCGATCATGAGCAGTGTTACCTTTAGATATTTAATCTCAATGACAGTGAACTTGAATTTAGAAATAAAATTGATGGATGTGGTAGCTGCATACCTTTATGAAGACTTGGATTCGGACATTTATAAGAAGGCACCTGAAGATATTCCTATCCCGAAATCTATACAGTGTGAAACTCAGAAAGTTATTGTACGGACTTAAACAATCAGACATGATTTGGCATAATCGCTTGAGCGACTTTCTATACAAGAAACGTTAAACAAACAATGAGGATTGTCCATGTGTATTTATACGACGATTCTAGAATGGATTTTGTATAATCTCAATATATGTAGATGATCTGAATATCATCGAAACCTTGGAAGATATTAAGGAAGCAAGCTCTTACTTGGAGTCAGAGTTCGAAATGAAAGATTTGGGTAAAACCAAATATTGCCTAGGCTTGTAGCTTGAGCATGCCCCTGAAGGGATATTAGTGCATCAGTTAGCCTACACTCAAAAGGTGTTAGAAATGTTCGACTTTGAAAAGGCATACCCTTCGAAAGTACCGATGGTCGGGAGATTTTTGCAGCAAGACAAGGACTCGTACAAACCTAGAGAAGAGGGGGAGGAAGCCCTGGTACCGGAATTCCCATACTTAAGTGCAATCGGAGCACTCATGTATTTTGTAAACTGTACTAGACCAGACATTGCATTTGCCGTAAACCTATTAGCAAGGTTGACGAGGATTAAAATCTCTATGTATTACTTTAATACATAATTAAAAGACCATATGTCTTCATGGTCGTAAGCACTGAGGCTAACGACCCCGTTGTCGTAAGGATTCCAGAGGTTACTTATTGGTACCCTAGCCGAACGAGGTCCTATACAGTCCCGGCGGATACCGCTCATAGAAGCCTTGAACTAGTAATTGGATCTAACTCCAAGTATATTCTTATCGTGTGACGAATGGAACACATGTCATATTTGCTCCATACCACGCGACGATTCATGGTCCTAAGACAATGACAACAACTACCATACGGTTGAGTCTCACAGACGCTAACTGACGACCAGTTACTGTTTCACTAACAGCAACTGTCTTTTCGACTAGACGTCTCACTTCTAACAGTCGTCTTCTCCGGAAGTAACTACCACCTCTTCGTTGATTATTTAAAGATGAAGTATAGAGGTACAAGGGCATCAGAGTGATGCATCGCAATGAACACTAGATTCATATTTCAACTCTGATTCAAGAGCATAGCAAGCATTACTCTCAGTGTAATTCGGATCAGTCGACCGCCTTGTTGAATACACCCCTGTAAAGGATCCAATTCATAGCAATAAAGAGTAACCCCATTCTCTCCCAAGAACTCTCTCATTTTCCTATGTTTTATTTCGTAAGATCAGTGACTCGGTCATCGACAAAAGTATAGTGCAGAACCTACCAAAAGGAATTGATAGGGAATAAAGGACATCTTCCGATACCTCTAAGGAAGCAAAGACCTGACCATGACTGGCTATGCAAATGTCGGGTACTTATCGAACCCGCATATAGCCAAGTCACAAATATAATATGTTTTCCTATATGGTGAAACTGCATTTTCTTGAAAATTGTATAAGCAGAGTCTCGTATCAACTTCGACGAATAACTCAGAAATCATAGCACTGTACGAAGTCTCACGAGAATGTGCCTGACTTCGGCGGATGATTCACCACATCCAGTAGTCAAGTGGACTGAATATTGCACAAGTGCATATGGGTTATATAAAGAGTCATCTCACAATGCATATCAGCACTAAATTCTTCTATGCTCATGAATTGTAAAAGATGGATAAAATTAAAATACTGCATACTAAGTCATGTGAAAATTTTACAGATTTGTTAACTAAGTCACTTCCAGCGTCTAGCTTTTAAAGATGCATACGTGAAATTGAAATGATAAGACTTAGAGAAGTGCAGAACTCAGAGCGAGAATCTTCACGAACTCATTACTGGAACTTGATCACGAAGATCAAGTACCTAATGAATAAATCTTGAAGATTAAATGAAATTGGATGAATTGTACTCCTTTTCCATTGACGGGTTTTCCTGGATTTTCTCGGCTAAAGTTTTTAATGAGGTAATTAGGTACACGCAATAGAACGTGTATCATATATTCTTTCTCTAAATTTTTTCGGTGGGTTTTTATGGAGTTTTGATGAGGCATGAATATGTCGAATAAGTGCCTAAGTGGAAGTGTTAGGAAACTTGGGTCTGAGCCTTGCGAGCATAACCCATGGTAAACTTCTCATCCACCCATAGACTATGGGTGTGTTTGGTTGAAATTTGTGGCTTTTGGAAAAGCTCTTTGTGGAGTGAAGGTTGTGGGAAAAGCTTTGTGGTGTTTGTGGGGTGTGGGAAAAGCAGAAGACCGTTTGGTTAAGCATTTGTGAAACCAGAGGTCGTGTAAGAAATACTGTAATGCCCTAAAGGTGCGTGGGTGTGTTTATATGCAAATTGCTCGTAACAAAATAACGTGTTCACTAATTAGCATGTAGCGACTATTTTAGAAAGGAAAAAATAAATTTTATATGTTCTTCATCTATCAAAGTGATTGGTCCACATAAATAGAACTATATCCATCAAAAGTTTTATACAATGATGCCATCCTCAACATTACTCTCCTCCTCTCGCACTAACCAAAGCATTAGCTATCCTAGTACGAATGGTATTCATGGTATCCTCATTATCCACATCGTCACTCTCATCTCCTTGTGTTTGTCTCGTGCCACTTGTATGTTGTACCAAGTACTCCTCATCATCATCACATCTCTTGAACTCCTTATCACACAAATTGTCATCACGGATAAAATTATGCAATGCAAGACAAGCCATAATGATATGCTTCGAGTACGAGGTGAGAAACTTGGCATGTCCTTCAAAGTACGCCATACGCTTTAAGACTCCAAAAGACCTTTCAATGACATTACGAAGAGATGAATGCAAGAAATTGAACATCTCGTACTTTCCTTGAGGAGGCCCGAACGATGCTGAAATTACGGTATATGGTACGTGCTTCCTTTGAAAGGCGCAAGATACCCAATTCGGTTTGGGTAACTCGAGTCCACAAGATAATACTTTCCTACAAAACCAAGTTAGTAAGGTACATAATAATACAAATATTGCTAATTTGTTGAAGGAACCGTGTTTACCTTTAGGAGGCACGGAAATGAAGGAAAATTTGCCAATGCATGATTGAGGATCGTGTGTCATGTGCGAACCCGACCACCTAAGCAGCGCAAAGGTGAACCTCATGTCAAAGTCACAAATAGCTAGCACATTTTGAGATGTATATCCATGACGGCATGTGTGGTTAACCACTTCGTCATTGGCACTACCACTTTGACATGTGAACCATCTATTGCTCCAATTGCGCCTTTAAAGTATGGCCAAAAACGGTCCTCTCTCACCCTTTCATGCTCCGTAGAAAAAGTAGGATCTCTCGGCTTAATGTTGTCCTTAGCTAACTTGCGCAAACACTTCAACACTTCGTGAAACTTCATGTGAATTGTCCAAAGTGACCGTGTGAAACGATTTTCAGCTTGTGAAAAAGATTGTGGTCCTCCGACGATCCACAAGAACATTGCCAATGACTCAATAGATGAAACATTGTTGGTTGAGGTTAATCCGTAAGTAGAGACTAGCAAGTCATGAAGTTTATCGAAAATCTCGGTGCTCATCCGAAACATCTTATAAAAATACCTCGGACGTGACATACACCTCATCACCCATTGAATTCCAGTTTCTAACGTTTCCCTATATTCAGCATTGTGCAAATACCGCTCAGTATACAAGTTGCCCATTTCTCCAATAGCACCAGCATGCTGTGCAAGTTCAGCTAGCAGTAGTAGTCCTTTTTGTCCTCCTTTGGCTACATCTCCCAATCTATCATCCATCTACATGAGACATTAGTATATTAATAATTAAATACAACAACTTTCTTGACAATACTAGATAAATAATCTGACAAACATAACACAATAATAGATAAATAATGTTTCACATCTCCAAGCAAATTATGGTTCAACATAGGGGAACAAATTATGGTTCAACATAGGGAAATTGTTGTCACATATGACAATAAAATAATCTAACAAACATGGAAACAAATCAGTGGCGCTTCATCATCTCCTTTTCTAGCTCCCTCTCAATCAAATCGAGCCTTCCTTTAGTTGTTTCTAGAGAGCTAAAGAGCTCCCTAAATTCAGGTTTAACAATTAGGGAGGCGGCTGTGTACATTAGAGCAGTTCCTTCTTGCACCCCACATTCTTTCACCATCTTCATAGTCTCTGCAATGGTAGGAACTAGGTTGGTTGGAGGAGCTGATGATGATTCAACACTTGTGGAGATCCTCTCTGCAGCATTTTCTATCTTCAAACAAGTGGTTTTGTACAAACGAAAGAATGGGCTCTTCTCATCCTTCTCTTCAACACCAATGGAGGTACCCTTGTGTTTCCTTTTTCCTAGGTTCATTGTCATATCCTTCTTCGTAGGTTTTGGTACCTCATCCACATCCTCATCACTTGCCTCATCGGATGATATATCTCCAGGACAGGATGCAGAAGACCCACTTACATGTGCCTTGCCAAACAAGATATGCAGGTCATCAAGGAACTTGGGTCCTTGTTTTCGAAACTTCACATGATGGCATTTGATTCCTTTATCACGATTGTTGCATCTCTACAATTAGAAAAAAAATTAGCAAGGCACACCATAACGAAGAATGGGAAGAATATAATTACAATGACAAAATAGTTCTTACAGCAAGGTGTTCGTCCCACCATTCGTCTGAGCAAACAACAGTTTGTTTTGCCTCATCCCATCAAGCCAGTTGCACAATTCTTGAACTCCATAAGAGTTGAATACTCCTTTTGGAGATCTAACTTGTTCTTCAATTGTTTTTTTGTTCTCCTGTCACCGGATTTTTCTGCAAACTTGGAAACAACATTCTTCCAACCGGTAGTAGTGAAAATTCCCATCGGCCTATTCCCAGCTTCAATCTCTTCTTTGCAGGCATCAAACAAATGCCTTAAAAAAGCATCACCCCAATCCGCCTTATCACCCATTCTTCAACCAACCAAAAATAAATCATAAGAACTAGAACCAAAGTGCTATATAACGCATTCCCAAGAGACCCCTCTATGTATGATCTAAACAATAACTCCAATAAGCTAAAACATAAATCTCAAACAATATCAAGGCAGGAACTCTTGTGAGTATTACATCATACAATTGCCAAACAATATCAACGCTTTATTTTGCGTCAGGTTCTTCTGAATCTTCCAGGATTATGCTTTTGTTTTACATCTTGTGAGTATTACATCATACAATTGCCAAATTACTGTGCTTTGTTGTTTTTGTGCATTCTTCATTGACATTCAATGGTTTTTTTTTTGTGTCATATAGCTATTCTGTGGATTCTAGGTAATTTGTTTGCTACTTATTATTTCTGATGCAGGTCAAAGATTTGGAGGTTGAGTTGGAAGATACAAAGCAGAAAGGCAGATTAAATACCACTTTCAGAAACTGGGTCCTTTTGGAGGAAAGACATCTCAGATTAAATACCACTTTCAGAGGAATTGCCACTAGCCAAATAGGAGACAGATCAACTGCACTTTTCTAGGATGATTTATGGAATGGTTCAGCCCTCGCACATCGCTACCCAATATTATTCTCTTTTGCCAAAAACAAAAACGCCCGATGAATGAGACTTCTTTGTGCAATCCACCATCTCCTACAGTTCCATCTCCTCTGTCGACTCAAGCTTTTCAGAACACGGCTCTTATGTTGCACCTCGAAGACTTGGCGCCTCAACTCGAGCAAAATGACACTTGGACTTATATCTAAGGTGATCGACACTCTTGAGCAAGAATCACGAATTACTATTTTAAGGCATCAACATCCAGAGTCCCCTCAAGTGGATATGGAAGAGAAAATGTGTTACGAAGCATCCTCAACACGAAAGAGATGCTCAAGAGACGACATGTCTGCTCTGGTAATAATGCTGGTCCTTCCTCAACACCCAGTGGAATAACCAAATCCCGATCCATCAAATGCTTGAAGAAGCAAATCACCAATTTCAGCATCCTTTCTTTTTAGAAGTTTGTGTGATTGCTTCCTAGGCGTAATGTAAACAACGGAAGGCAAAGTGTTTGAAAATAAGAAACCCTCTTTTAGTCGGTGGAACACCCAATTTGCGATGAAGTAGCTCTGCTTGTGTGCGAGAATGAATCTTTGTTGAGTGTCTCTTTTACGAAGCTATGATGCTTTTAGTGGACAAAATTAATTAGCCTCTCAAGATACAGATTTGTGGTTTGAAATATGAATCACAGATTGAGAAGTGAGACCCGCACGTAATTCTGCAACCATTTGAACAACCAGACTACCCTGCCAGTGAATGAATAGATGTGATACCTTCAGATATATTTGGCGGTTGTCACTGGGCTTGCGATGAGTGGGCGTGGGTGCCGGCGACGGCGGCGAGCGGTGCGGCTTCTCAGTCGTCAGTGCGACCGTCCGGGCGGCTTTGTGGCGGCGGCGAGGCGGCCGGACGAAGCGGCGGGCGGAACCGGCGACCGGCCGCATGGATCTTGCTGGCGGCGGCGCGGGAGAAACGGACGACAGACGCCGGCGGCGCTCAATGGAGACGACGGGGTACGCGGGGAGGAGCGGACGGCCGCCACCAGAAAAAATGTATAGATGGCGAAAAAAAAACGAAGGGTTACCCTCGTAACCGGTGGCAGGTGGGTAATTTTTTACCCTAAAAGTACTTGAAAGCAGGGGGAGAGGTGCTTTTGATTTTGTCTTAAAATGAAAACTGCTTTTGAAAAAGCGTATATATACATTTACTCTTTGGTTGGCTTTTGGCTTTTACAAAAGCAAAAGCAGGTTTGGAAGCCCAACCAAAGGGACCCTATATATAGGAGAGAACATTCAATCATTGTATGTACCTTTTGAGAATATAAATAAAGAAAAAAAAATACCATATCTCTATGTTTAATCTACTGTTCGGATATATTATGTATAATTTTTCTATAACTTTCAAATCAGACTTTCGCGAGATACACCACGGTTCTGCAGCTGCAGCGTGCAGACGCAAGGGCTAAGCGGCAGCCGATTCGCGTCGCGCGGCTGTTGCGTTGCTAGAACCGGACATGAACCGCGTCGTCCCAAACCTCCGAGCCCGCCACGTCGGCCGCCTAGGCTTATTCTGCACCACCTCCTCCTCGCCTCCGGCGTCGGAGGCGTGGGACGGGCGGTTCCGGCTGCACAAGCCGCGGGGGCAGCACCTGCTCACCAACCCTCGCGTCCTCGACGCCATCGCCCGCCGCGCCGCGCTCCGCCCGGGCGACGCCGTCCTTGAGGTCGGCCCCGGCACCGGCAACCTCACCGCCCGCCTCCTCGCCTCCCCCGCCGCCCGCGTCGCCGCCGTCGAGATCGACCCGCGCATGGTCGACGCCGTCACGGCCCGGGCCGGCGCCCTCGGCCTCGGGCACAAGCTCACGGTCCGCGCCCACCACCTGCTCGATCTAATGCCCCAAGAGAAACGCTCCAAATGACGAACGAACCTGTCTTTCTATCCGTTGCCAGGTGATCACGGGGGACGCCGTGGAGACCGACTTCCCGGAATTCGACGTCTGCGTGGCCAACATCCCCTACGGGATCTCCTCGCCGCTGATCGCGAAGCTGCTGTTCGGCCCCTACCGGTTCCGGACCGCGACGCTGCTGCTGCAGAAGGAGTTCGCGCGGAGGCTCGTGGCCGTGCCGGGCGACTCCGAGTACAACCGCCTCGCGGCCAATGTGAGCATGGTCTCAGACGTGAGGCTGTTCATGGACGTGAGCAAGAGACTTCGTGCCCATGCCCAAGGTGGACTCCTCCTCGTCGAGATCCGGCCGAGGTCGGCCGCGCCGAGGTCGACCTCGCCGAGTGGCTGGCCTTCACGCGGGCGTGCTTCGGCCAGAAGAACAAGACCCTCGGCGCCATCTTCAAGCAGAAGAGGAAGGTCATGGAGCTATTCAAGCTGTCTCGAGAGCCGAGGACACCACGACGACAGTGCGGTGGCAGCAGCCTTGTGGCACTTGGCGATGGTGATGAGGATGACATTAGCGACAACGACGGCAATGGCAGCTGCGACGGAGCAGTCAGCTTCAGCGAGGAAGATGTCAGCGCGTTCAAGGAGAAGATCGTCGGTGCATTGGAGTCCGCGGAACTCGCCGGCAAGAGACCGTCGAAGCTGTCGAACGACGAGCTTCTGCGTTTGCTCAGGCTGTTCAACGAGCGAGGGATACGATTTCAGTAGCACTTTCCGTGAGACGGCACAGCTACTTGTCCGTGACACGCCACAGTGGATTTCTGAGTGCTCACCGATTGCCATCCATGCTGGCTGGTGATGACTCGCAGCATGTCGTCCGTCACCCGTCAATAGTCGCAGCTCGTCGATCATGAAACGGTCACCAGGTTCGAGAGAGAGAGAGAGATGAAACGGTCGCTGCTTGGCTGAAATAACATCAGTAGCTCGTGCACGTCATGAGCCAGCCACGGAGCGTGTTCAGAGATGCGGAGAGAACATTCAAATCTCATTTTTACATGCATGTTCCTGTAAACGTATTGCTACTGAGAGGGTCACATTTTGAGTTATTGGTGGCAACATTATCCACACGCTGTTTATCACTACTTTCTGCTGGGTGAAGTTGGAAAATTGAGCAAGGTGACAAGTCTGTCTATGCAGAATTCAACTTTTTTTCGCTGTACAAAAAACTGTCACATTCTGAAAGTTCATTTAATTATACATAAATTACAGTAAATTATTTATATAATTTTGGTTCTTAATCACTATAATTATCCTTAAAAGTCTTAATAACTTATATTCTTATATTCCCATCACATGATTCAAAATCTAATATATTATTTAAGAGGTTTTGCAAAAACAAAAATAAAAAATAAAATTATATACCAATAAAATACAGCAGTGTGGTGAACATGTTATGTTCTTTACATGTACTTTAAGAGATTACATAAAAATAAAGATAAAAATAAAATCATATACCAATAAAATACGGTAATACGGTGAACTCGTTATGTTTCGAAGAAAAAAAATCAAAATAAATTCTAAACCCAATTCATCAGATGGGAAAAAATGCAAATCTCAAACCATATCGAACGAATAAAAATTCGACTATTATGATTTTTTTTCTTACAACACATCAACAACACGAATCTTATAGCACATCTAACGAACAAAAAAGTGGCAATTTTGACTTCAAAAAACTGTCGGAAGTTATATAGCAATTCTCTTGATCAAATGCATTTTCTGTTATCTACCTCTCGAAGTTGCCGAGTCACCACCCTTTATATCTTTATACCTGTTAGCAAATCACCACCGTCCATTGAAATCTAACAACAAGCTTATGCTAAAGATCACTTGAGAAGATCATCACATGTGCTGATATGCACTGTTCACAAAACGTTTACAACCCTAAACTCCTCAGTATTATCGTCTCAAAAATAATCCTCAGTATTACTAGTAAAGGCACAGAGAACACAACAGACGAAGTCACAGGTCAGTAACTCAATATTACTGAAGGTAGAAATGACATACCATTAAGCAGGTCCAGCAGAAATCTATTTATCAATTGTTCAACGGAGAATCTAATTTTGATTCCTTATTTGTCGAGAAGTTCATAATTGTTTTTGTGTCATGGCGTACACAGATAAACAAAGGTGCAACACAGTGATTTCATCATGATTGATAACTGATAAGTGACCTAAAAGTTGAAACAAAACCTTTACCCTTGAATGTACTCATAAACTGTAACATCAAGTGACGCAGATAGCAGCAGGATCAGGATGTTCATCAGCCCAAACCGACAAAGAGTGATGCAAGGTTTAAGCCCTTTACTCCCCTTGGCGAGTTCAAGGGAATCTTCGCTAACCTATATGAGTGTTGAACATGCAGAAAACATCTTTACAGAGATTATCATTTTCAGCAGCTATGCCACTATCATGTCACCAAAGAGATACATTTTTACCGGATGGATGGAAATTGGAAAGAGTGCTTCTATGCTACTATCATGTCGTCAAATAATTGGCGAGGGTCAGTACTAGTTGGTTTCGCCTATGATGATTTCTTACACTTTTGCAAAAGTTGAAAATGGGAGAAAGATGTTATAACCAATGGATTTTTGAAACCCTGCAATGTTTTCAAATTGGCTACATGCTTCAATCACCACACCACTGATGATGAATAATAATCTCGCTAAACTATCCCATATCCCTTTTTATAGAAGAGAGATATGGTTGGCTTAATAATTACTTAACAATAGGTCAGTACCATGCTACCAGAATAACTGAAACTAGATTGTCCTCTAAGCTCATCTTGCCAGAAAGAAGAAAAAAAATCCAACAGAATATTCCACTTGGAATTGTATCTAGACTCAATACCTGACCAATGAGTAATACATCATATTTCACACGGGAAGCTTTGCTTTCAGATAGCAAAATTCTTATCGTTATCATGGATCGGCATCACAGCTCCACATTTTCTTGAGTTAATACACACCAAACTATACAATTTTACACGCTAAAATGCTAACCACATGGAAGTAAAACCTAGCCATGGAATTATGAAGGGAAAAAGGGGGAGGAAAAGGCGAAAAAGAGTGATAAGAAAGTTTAGTCCTATACCCTCCGCAAACTCCTTATCATCCTGGCGACAGAGGCGAGAGGAAGGAATGCTTCATCCCGACGACGGCGACGAGGGGAAGGCGTCCTTGACGGCGGACGCGGCGGTGAGGTAGTTGAGCGTGTTGCGGAGCGTGTCCCGCTCTCGGCGCAGCCGCGCGGCGGTGTCCTCGAGCTCGAGCAGCGTCTGCTGCTCCTGGGGCGCGCCCTCGAAGGTGTTGCCGACGTAGAAGGAGAAGGGGGTGGGGAAGAGCCCCTGGCGCAGGTCCCCGATCTCCTTCTCGGGCTTGCCGTTGAGGCGGTTGGCGATGCGTATGACGTCGTGCATGAGGGCCTCGACCTCGGATGCGAGCGCCCCGGCGTCCTCCCCAGGGGAAGGGGCCTCCGCGGGCGGGCGGTCCTCGAGCCACTGCACGGCGGCAACGAGGTAGGGCTTGGTGCGTACGACCCGGGCGACGCGGAACCGCTCCTGGCCCTTGCAGATGAGGAAGAAGCGGTCGTCGGCGAGGCGCTCGTGCTTGACGACCTCCCCGACGCACCCCACGTCGGCCGCGCCGCCGCCGGAGCCGGCGAAGACGACCCCGAAGCGGAGGTCGGTCTGGAGCACGGTGTGCATCATGACGCGGTAACGGAACTCGAAGATGTGCAGCGCGTGGGTCGCATCCGGGAAGAGCACGAGCGGGAGCGGGAACAGCGGGAGCTCCACGAGCCCGTCGTCGGTCTCGGATGGGCGCGGCTCCGGCTCCGGCGACGAGCCGGACCCGGACGCGTTCACCGCCGCACCGAGGCGGCCTCCTCGGCGGGCGGGCCCATGGAGACTAGGCGTTCGACGGAATGCGTGAGCGGGGGAGAAGGGGCGGTGGGAGGCGGCGAGTTGGGGGCGCGGGGAGGGGAGGTGGATTTGGGGGAGGAGAGCCATTGGGATCTTTTCCCCGCGGTGGCGAGGCGAATGTGTGGATTTGGGGGTGGTGGTTCGTGGTTTCTTCAGGGGTTTTGCGGGAGGAGGGCCATGGGAAACTCGAGGATTTTTCTTTTGAGAGGTTGGATTTTGTTTTTTGTGTGTGCTTGCTAGTTGCCAGTACTGGCCTACTGGGGAAGAAGAGAGTTCGGATAATGGCCTGGAGGTGTCCACGTGGGGGGCTTGTCCACCTGGAGCACTTTGGGTGAGACATGGCTTTCATGCTAGAGGCCTAGAGCTAGAGCTGGCAACCGTCATTGGGCCGGCCTTAGTCGTGGTGATTCTGCCCGGTGCACGGGCTGTGCTCAGGCTGGGCCACAGGGTGCAGGGCCCTTCCGCCCTAGTCATTTCTTGGGCCTCCAATGAGTTATTATGCTGAACTCTGAGAAACTGGATGCAATTTTGGCCACTGTAAACCATGGTCAGAGAAAAATTGCAACACGTCCATAACTACATCAGCCCTATCATGTGTTCAAGAGCACAAGAGCAAGAAAAAGAACTGAAACATGCACTCATCAAGTTGAGAGCAGCTTCGGTACATCATGCATCTGCAAAATGTCAGTGGGAACTGCAACCTCAGGGCATCGCTCTCAGACTTTCAGTTAACCTGGGGGCAAATACTTGCTTCCATAGACAATAGGTACTAGTTTAAACCTCAATTCCAGTTTATTCATCCATTTTACTCAGCGCCACATCAGTATGCTCGATTTCATTTTAGTTAAGCTCACCTCAGACTAGATTAGGTCACTTTATCCACACTGTGCTCCCAACCAAATAATTGGTCGCAACTTATTTGGTTGCAAACAAAATGAAGGTAGGCAAATCCAATCCACTAATAAAGAAGGATGCTCAGGCAGATTCAGTAATGCTCATATGTGATTGTAGTAAGTTTCAGATTCAAAGAGTGTCTGATTTTGCTGAGATATTGATATGATGTTAGGTACTCGTCGATCTATATTCATGCAAAGTTTCAGGCCAATTGGGTTTGTGGTTGGCTACCTATGAGCTGAAATCTGATCAAGAATTGTAGCTTCTCTCTTTAGCTGAATTAGTCTGTCGGTTGTTAAGTACTTCTGGTATTGTTGCTTTCTACCAAGGCAGTACCTTAACATTGTTGCTGCTCTCCTTGTAGTTCCCCTAGATGTTGTAGAGAAAACTCTATGTACCCATGATTGCTAATAATGGAGGATTTGGGCGTGGATCATATCGTCCACTCGACCCCATGGTTTTTTATTCCTCGTCTTGAGGAGGTTTCCCATGTTAATCATAGTGTAAGTTGTGTGTTCTTTTGATTGCTTTTGCTGGCATGTTAGATGCAACTTTCTTGCAGTCCACTGCAAGAGGGGTTGAAGTTTTTTTGCTTTGTTACTGTCTAACCCTACACCAAGTCCACAACAAACAGGACAAAAAGAAAATCCTAAAACCAAAATTCTTATTTGATCTCAAGTACACACAAATCCCCTCCGCCTCAATCGAGGTTTTCTTCAGGGCTTGCTTTGTGCTGCAATCACCTGCAGTAACAAAAGCTAGAGATGCAGTAAGCCACTGCATCTGAACCCTTCTCTCCCTCTAACCTCCTCAATTCCCTCTGAACCCTTCTTCCCTCCCTAATACAATCTTTAGACCATCCGGAGAACGATCGTTCTCTCTGATCACTCATCGGAGGCTGTTCACGAAGGCGAGGAGCGACTCGACGTCCCTCTTCTCCGACGGGTACTTGATGGGCCTGGAGGCGCGGCTCGGGAAGAGGAGGATCGTCGGGAAGCTCTGCAGCTGCAGCTCCGCCTGCGCGAAAGGCTTCTGCTCGCCGTCGGCGCGGAACTTGGCCACCTTCACGCCCGAGCCGCTCAGCTTCTCGGCCAGCTCGACGTAGGACGCCTCCATCGCCTGCACGACACGGCACATCCCAAGATCGATTGAGCAACCGTGTATATATGTACGTGTCTGATGCAGGTGGAATACTCGCGTGTGATTGTGGAACTTGGCGTACCTGGCAGAACGGGCACCAGGGAGCGTAGAGGACGACGAGCCACGGCTCGGTGCGGTTCTCGAGCCGCAGGAGGTTCTTGATCCCGGGCCGAGTGAGGTTGACGACGGCCTGGCTATGGAAGATGTCCGGAGCGCTGGCGCCGGCGGAGCCGTTGCCGTTGACGCCTGCCTTGGGTGCCTGGCCTTCCTTCTCGATGTTGCCCTTGTGGAGGCCGCACTCCTTGGCCTTGGCGTCCTCCACCACCACCTCCCTTCCTCTCGTGCTGCCCCGGCAAGACGGGCCTGGTGCACGGCTCGCACCCAATGGAGACGTAACCCTGCAAGAGACAGTTCAGTGCACAATGGTCAATTACATGCGCAACGCAAGCGAGGCAAATCAAATTCCCAGATTACAGCTTCGTATTGCTTAGAACTGCTAACATGTCGGGTTTCATGTACAGAATCGTTGGTACGTCAGATTGAAAGCATGATGGAAACTGAGCTGCAACAACGCTTACTTGAGCATGCAGGAGTTCACAGGGACATCCATGGTCCTGAGGAAGGTCCAGATATCCTTGCCATCCACATTGGCAACGGGGTTCCACTTTACCAAGCTCCCAGCTCCGCCATCCAGCCCTTCAAAAGACGGATCAACCTGCACATACACCAATCGTCGTAGGTACGATCAGGCATCACAACATGGACTCCATAGATTCACTCTAGTGCAACCAATTACTGTCGAGTGCTACTGGCTCATTGAAGACTAGACGTACCTGAACGACAGGGATGCTTGCTCTGGTGCCAGGGGACTGGTCCTTCCTCTGTCCGGTGATCCAGGCCTTGAGGCCCTTGAGGGCCCTCCTCAGGGGCCGCACCTTCCTCGCCCTGCAGCACTCCTGGTGGCCGTCCTCGTAGAAGGAGAAGAGGCCCTTGCTCCTCACCAGGGCCTGCACCTCGCCGGCGTCGGGGAACATGTATTCGATGCGGATGCCGTAGTGCTTCTCCACCTTGTCGAACAGCTGGTACGTCTCCGGGTTCAGCCTCCCCGTGTCAAGGCTGAACACCCTGAAGGGGCGTCCCGTCAGCTTCGCGTATTCGATCAGCGCCACGTCCTCGGCACCGCTGCGCACGCAAGAGCGATTGGCGTCAGCGAAATGACCAAAAATTCCTTCTTGTAAGATGGCGATAGATTTGCCAGTATTCAGATATGCTAAATGCAGCTGCTTTTGAGGATATCTGACATCACACCATGGGTACAGTCATGCAATTTTTCTTCTTCTTCTGAAGATGCATGTTTTTGCACTAAGCATGTGATACACCACAACAAACGGGTGAGGTGAGGCGAGGCCGTTTGATTGCAACCAGCTATTCCGTCCGCTTGTGCGTGGTTGGTGGGCCATGATTCCAGCTCTGGTCCAAGAACAGTCTCGGACAGCAGATACAATGAACCTAGACACGCTCCCAATTCCGTTCACCCGTCCAGAGCATCAACAACTTCGCACAGGAATGAAGAAAAAATCCCGCATTTCAGGCTTAATAGTGTTAGCGACAGGTGATAGAAGGCCCGGTGCACCCACCAAAGAACGGCGCTCGTGCATTGAGCCAGCAAACTCGGAATTGAGTCCACCGTGAACCAAGCAGGAAGAGTCTAACCGTATCCCGGATCGACAGGGTCTACAAGAGTACGAGCCTACGAGGCACGGGCTGTGCGTGTGTCTCACTCACCTGAAGGCGATGGCGATTTCGGATCCGAACATGGCGAGCGCCCGATCCATGATCTCCAGCGGGGACGCGCCCTGGAGCTCCTGCGCCAGGGCCTCGTAGTCCACGGTCGCGGGGGCGGGGGCGGAGGCGGCCTCCTCCGCCACGGGCGCGGCCGGTGCCGAGGCCGCGGAGGCGGACACCGGCTGCCTCGCCGGCTCCGCCGAGCGCAGCGGGCGCACCGCCCTCGCGCGTTGGCCCCTCACTGCCGCCGGGCTCGCCGGGGCAGCGGCCACCTGCTGCCTCCCGGCTCCAATCACCGCTGCTGCACGTTCGGATAGGAAATTTAGACGAATTATTCCTTACGGCAAATGCGGATTAATTCCTACGGGAAACCACACATTTCACGGGGAGAAGAAATCCGGATGCTTCCAGAACATTCTCACCTTTGAGACCAAATGACCATACCATACACTCAAATTGGAGCTCCGAAACCGATAAATTCCCCACTAAATCCTCAAATTCGACTATTTTTTTCAAACAAAAATACAGACACGAAGTTTAACACCAGAAACCCGAGCTCAAACACGAAAAAAAAATCCTCACCTTTGAGATCGCGGAGGGCGACCGAGTGCAACGAAATGGAAGCAGTAGCGGAAGCCATTGATGAGCTCCGAATCCCTCCCCCTCTCAAATTCCAAGGGATATTTTTCCCGTAGAGCAAATGTGTTGTGTATTTTCACTGCGTTTTTTCTGTGGCGTACGGGGGAAATTGGGGCGGGGTGGTTACATATAGCTCGGGCGGGAGCTGGGATTCATTGAACCTGGACGGGTTCCGGGAGTGCGGGACACGTGTCAGGGCCCCGTTGGCCAGTCGCCCGCGATGACTCCCTGGCCGATCAAAGCAGTGGCGTCACTTGGCGCCGCGGGAAAGACCGCCCCGGGTGCCTCGCTTCGGTGATTGCCGTCAACCTCACGCGCCACGTCTGCTTCAGGATTCAGATTACCTCACGCACCGGTAAATGTCGAATAGAGAATAGATGTGTTGTTTTTAG
This sequence comes from Hsuehochloa calcarea, assembly GCA_036346395.1. Taxonomy (NCBI): domain Eukaryota; kingdom Viridiplantae; phylum Streptophyta; class Magnoliopsida; order Poales; family Poaceae; genus Hsuehochloa; species Hsuehochloa calcarea. Next base: position 29,486,045 of record CM070606.1, read on the forward strand.
AGTTTTGGATTGGCACGTAGAAGTCGCGGTAGTGAGAGCAAGAAGGTTGTTATAATTTCAATTCTAGTGATATGATTCTATGTATTCACGATTTAGATGAGCTCTGTGCATCTTTGATGCAGAGGTCGGAAGAGCTTTTCTCTTCTATTATCTAAAAATCTACGATCCAGATTGACTAGATTAATCCGATCCTACGTTAGACTTTTAATTTGGTAGAATATTAATATTATTATAATTCTAATAAAAAAAATGTAGCATCGTGATCAAAATTTTCATACGATTCTAGTGATGTAGTAATAATAATTATTTGGATATGTCTCTTTTATTGTAATTTTTTACTTTTTATTTATTCATATCCATTATAATTTACATAAATAAGGAATGATCTTCCCTTTTACTACATTTTCGTGAACAAAAGTTATAAAAGTATAGCTTTAAGATAAAATTGCATCGTAGGTCCCTGACGAGGTTGTACCGTTTAGCTCCATGAACTTGTATTTTACTTTTATCAACCCCTTGAACTTGCGAGGTTGTGTCGCTTAGCTCCCTGAACTTGTATTTTACTTTCTTAGCCCCCTGAATTTGCGAGGTTGTGTCGCTTAGCTCCATGAACTTGTGTTTTATTTTCTCAGCCCCTGAACTTGTGAGGTTGTGCCGTTTAGCTCTCTGAACTTGCGTTGAAGTGAAGTTCGTCAGATGCGATGTCGGCGACTTCGTCCCCTCCGAGTTCGGTGGACTCGTCGCTGCCCCGTTCCGGTTGTGTTCATCGTCCCCGTCACCTCACGCCGACAAAAATGGATTCTTCTGGTCCGAGAAACGCATCGTGCTCATGTCATCGCCGAAGCTCCATCGTCGCAGCTTGCCTCTGCCCTCACTCTTGCCTCATTTGAGTCGGTCGTGAGAGAGAAAATTACATTCTCAGTGTTAGAGCAGGAGCACAATACTTTATCTGTGCTTACTCTACCCTTAAGCACCGCAACATAGCAGGATGCAGTGTTGTCTACCTAATACTCATACTAGTAGACCGTGCGCGTCCTTGAACGGGCAGCAATCCACGCGCACACGCTCCGAGGCGCAAGAGGCGGCAATGGCGCCTTCCGATAAGATCGAACGGCGTACAGAGCAACCCGCGTGAAGGCAAGCGCAGCCAAGCGCTTCATGAAAAATATTGGACGGACGGTAAGGCAAGGCGCGCGGGATCCGGCGGGCAAAAAATTTCGAGGCGACGTGGCCGCTTATCTGCGCGTCTACTCTTCCTGTATTTAACTGGCAAGATTCTTCTTCATCTTGATCGAGCGCATCCTATTTGTGTTGTTATTACTTAACTAAAGAATAGAAGAAAAAAAACATGGCTCAATCCAGCCTGATTAGGGTTTGACTTGGCTGGATCATAAGCGTTAGATTTTTTGGATGCCATCATCAAAATATGGCCCAATCTACGTTATTTTGCTCAGGTCAAGTCTAGGTAGGATCTTTATCACGTTGCTAGGATCATATCGTAGAATTATGGTAAGATCTTCTACGGCTATATACTGATTGTAAGTTTTATTATGATCACCTTATAATCGTTAATTCATTTATGACCATCCTATAGTCGATAAGAACCACAGATATGTGGATTTAATCGACTAGAAACCTCGTATACCGTGTCTAATTACACATAATAGTTAATATGTGTTATTTTCTTTGATATAACTGCATGTATTAATCTTTGTCTCTGACATAACCGTAAGGCGAACATAGGGTGTTGGGTCTCTGACAATAACTGCTATCAACGTGTGTATTTCATCAACCGTTGTCGTGCCTCTTGACATAGACAACTACCATCCCCTCATACGCTATATAAGGAGTAACACCGGTGGACAGAAAGGGCGACACAAGCAACGAAACATATAGGAGTCATTAGTCTTAGTCTTCGGTGACTTCTCTCTTGTTGTAAATACAATCAATACAATAACACATGATTAGAGTTGTTATTCTCTTAAGAGAATGTCTGAACCTGTATAAATTCTCTGTGTCTCATCTCTGTGTAGTCTCGAGTAAGGAGACCTCCATTCTAGCATTCATTTCATAAGTTCGATATTAAAATATCAAAAATTCTATTGCTTTACAAGTTATATAGAATACTAAATTAATAGAAAAGAAACTTATAACAAAAAAAAGTAGGGTAAAGTGCAAGTAACAAGTAGCAAATATAATTTACAACACTTTCATAACATGTGCAATCTATAAATATAAATACATATTTTTTTCCAAAAAAATCAAAACATTTTACTTGATTTATTAGCATAAAAAAATGAAGCTTCAAATTTTGAAAAGTTGAATTCAATGTATAAATTGATGTTTTTGGAACACTAGAAAGAAATTCCCATATGTTGAAATAGAATATAAAATGTAAGAGTCTCTAAAACTTAAAACTAGAATTCAAATACCAAATATTTGAACTCAAATGATCCTAAGATCAAGTCATACTTTTATAGATTTTCGAATAAAATTATTTGATGAAAGGCAGTATTAAAATTTCATACTATTTTCAAATTCAAATTCGAATTTCAAACGTATGAAATACCCGTCTTCAATTGTTTGTGTCAAAAACTAATTTTAATTAGCCAAAACTCTAATATATACTATTTAAATATTAGAGTTGGTGTTCGTATGTCCTCCCTACCCTTTCTAGTGTTTGTTGGGGCGAGCGGGGCACCGGTAGCCTAGATCGCGTCACTGAGCACGGTTGACAACCCGACATGATGAGACTATAATTTTTCTAACCCATAGCAAAGTATGGGCAATGAACTAGTTAATTATACAATTAACATGCTAAATAATTATTCACAAGCCTAAATCTAATTACAAAATGAAGCATAGCGGACCACCGTCACGCTACAGCGGTTGTTGCTGTAATAGCGTGCGTCTATTGCTACAGCTTAGAGTTCCAAAGGTTATTTAAAAAAAAAAAAAAAAACCCGCTATAGCGGAGCTGCAGCAAGCCTGCAATTTAACTCGGTGCCTGAGAGCATCCCCTTTTCATTCTACGCGAAACAACACCCACCACCACTTACGTACAGTCTGACGACACCGGAGTCACCGATTGCGCGAGTCTCTCACGTACCAATCGGTGGCGTGCCCTCACGAGTCACAACATCATTTATACCCCGGCCGGCGCGCGTGCGCTAATTAGAAGAACCTGACGCGAAGATTCCCTTCGCTCGTCGTCAAGATCGTCGAGCCTTTTGGACGGTGGACCGTCGGAACTGAGCAGCTAGAAATTAAAAGAAATCCCGGATAGATCCCGGTCGTTTCCCTGTGGGCGTAAGTTGTCGTCACTTGGTTTTTAATTGTCCGGAGTGCCGAGCAATTGGCAGGGAGGATTAGACTATGGAATCTGACTGTTTGCAGTTGGCTCCTGATTGGTCCCTGGGGGTGGGGCCAGAGATCCTTGGGGGTCAAAAATGGCCGTGCTGACTTTGGGTGTGAGGAAGTTTCCAATGGCGTCTTCCTTTAGGGGCTCTTTGATTCAAGGAATTTCGAAGAGAAAACACAGGAATTCTGTTCTATTTATATGGGGTTTTTTTTTTGCGCTGTAGCTGTGTTTGATTCAAAGGAATCGATCAATCAAATTCCTTAAGTTTACTGTAGCATCTTATGAAAATCATATGAATTTCGAAGGGATCAAAACACCCACCCAACCTCATTTTTTCAATCCTCTGTTTTCCAAATCCTATGTTTTACACATGCATTCATATCATATTTTTGTGTGTGTGTGTGTTTTTTTTTTTAGAATCCAACGAATTAAAGAGGCTACACACATTTCTCGGGAGAGTTTTCTATTTGAGGCACGTGCTAGATTGAAAACTATGTGGTATACCATTGCAAAATGCAAACAAATAACATGTGGAAACGAGCTTATTAGGTTGGTCCCACGTGTCATTGAGTTTGGAACTGAGTAGATTTGCACATTTCGGGCAAAATGGAATAAGATCATCCATGCTCCTAGAGATGATGGTGAAAAACCTCGAAAAAGTTTCAGATCTACAACGATCTCTTTGTTTCGGCACATTTGTTTGTTGGTATATTGCTTTTTTTCTATTTTTATTAGATATTTTCTAAGGAGAGCTAGGAGGGACAAATGAACCACCATCGACAACTCTTTTTTTTTGAACAGTAGAGATATTGTAGTATCTAGTCGCATAACTGTACAGAAATTCGGCTGATTCAAGCAAAACATCTCATGGGGCGCTTGTTTTTCTCTCAATTATATCCCTGCTGCAACTTGCCAGTGATGTCACGGATCTGTGATGGGGACTTCACGCGCGACATGCATCTTGTTGACTTTTGCACGATAGTTTTAGTTTACATCGTGTGGCTCTCCGCTTAGCGCCTGAAATATTTTTTTGCTTTTCCTAGTTGTTATACCCCACCACTACTAGAGAGTTTCGTTTGCGGCGCGTGAAGATACAGACAAAAACGAAAGCCAACGAAATGTGGCACACTGGGGCCGATTTCTTGTGTGGTCGTTGAGATGGGAGGTCGAGCGCTTAGCTGCTCCAGAAACGCAAGTCACAAGTCTTGTGTGGTGGCTCTACCTTTTGGTTTTTTTTCGCTGGTCCCTGTACGGTGAACTCCTGGAGCAGGACATAGACAGTGTGAGGACCGAGCCATAGCTTGGTTGGCTGGTCGGGCGTGTTAGTTCAAATGGAAGATGAACATATGTGAATATAATAAAATTATTATTTTTGTTTAGGTTCTGATATTAATTATTGGCTTAAATCAAAAATGAACGCACACGAACACAATAGAATCCTTAAACGCGAACACAAGAACACAATAATTTTTTTTTTTTGCCTTTGGAACAACAACAACAGTTCATAAAATCTGATTACAGTGTGCCCTTTTATTCAGAGCAAATGACTATTCGTATTCGAAAAGGATTCTATATGTCCTGAAGGTTCAGGATACCACACAAACTCTAGAATCTATAATAAATACTGTAGAACTATGTAAGCAAACTCTACGTAAAATTTAGATATACCATATGCACAAAGATTACTAACAACGCGGTTGTGCATGCTGCCTCATCGTGTGTTGGGTTGCCTCATTTCTGTTTTTCCTTACCGTGCAAGGTAGAGTTCCTACCCTTATTTTTTTTTTAAAGAGACATATTTTTTTAAAAAAATGTCTCTTTTTAAAAAAGAGACATATATAACATGCTCATTTTCCTTTTCCTTTTTGTCGAATGTGAATGCGTAGACAACGCGCTTTTGCTATCAGTCTAATAATCCAATGCAAAATCGACGGCTCGGATCGATTTGGCGAGATCTTTGTGCCTTGGAAATTCCAACCATCCGATTTCCGATTGGACGGCCTTGAGATATACGAATAACACGTCGTTCCTGTTCTTCTTCACGGCCGATGATCCAATTCCATGGCTATATGCGTGATCCAGTCTACAGATAGTGAAACAAAGATATGTCGTTTCTGATGGTACATCTCAAGGTGTCGATGCTGATCGCTGGCTACAAATTTGGGCGGTGGTTACCAGTGTTCCGAATTTCAGACGAAAATCGGCAATTTCATATTTACGGATGGGCCGGTAAGAATACAAATCTGTTTAAAAATATATGTTTGGATGAATTTTATCTATTTTTAATTTTTTAAATTTTAATTTGAATTTAATTTAAAAAAAATTAAAATCTGAAATTTTTAAATTTTAATTTAAAATTTTTAGACCTTACCACCCCACCCCGTTAAAAAAATAATTCCAGTCTGAAAAACCTGGTGGTTACTCTAGGTTCATACGGACCATATGTACAGAACAATTTCACCGGGACTGAAGGACAAGGGGAGTGTGGATAGCACACACCACACGACCGGATCCTTCAAATCCCTTTCGTTGTTGTGATGTATGGACCTCAAGAACGTCTCAATATTGGGGTCCGTGCTTTTCCTTCAAAACTTGTGGGTGGTGTTTTTTTTTTTACTTGTAACTTGGCAATCAATTGATTTTTAAGAACAAAATGCATATGTAGTATACATCTCAGGCCACATATCTCGTGTCTGGTTGCACAATAGAGCCTATTTCACCAGATGATCATTCCCAGCTCATCGGTAAGCTTTTCGTGCCTTATTTAGGTGCTGCTATACTCTTTCTGTAAAAATTCATACGTTCCAAATACGCCTTCATCGTTTGCTGGCTCTGGGTGCTGAGCAGGGGCAGATTCAGACAAAAATATCATCAGTCATTACAAACTCGTAACACTAACTTGTAGCTTATAATAAGAATATCACATACTATACTATTTCCGTAAAAAAATCATGTGTTCCCAATACACCCTCATACTTTGGGTGCTGAGCAAAAGCGGATCCAGAAAAAAATATCATCGAAGTCATTACAAACCGGTAACATTAACTTATAATTTGTAACAAGAAGGTCACAAGCTGATGCTATATACTAAAGAGTAATGTGAGCTAGGGTAGAGAACGTCGGTCATAACAGTTATTTGCCCCAACCCAGCGCGTGCATCTACTATAGCCCACGTATGCCCATCTCGAACGGAAGGATGTGTTGGACTATGATGTAATGCACACCACGAATCTCAAAGCATCTCGCCTTCTTCAGTTCTCCCTTCCAAAGAAACGGCTGCTCTGCTAGGAGGAAGCGGATCTGGACCAGTGCGGGGTCATGGCGAGGCCTCGCGGGTCTCGGCGAGGGAGGCGCGTGTCTCGGCGCCGCCGCTCGAGGTCACGTTGTGGGCGCGTTGGTTGACAGTAGCAGACCGGGCCACCGCCCCGGCGAGGCGTCCTCTTCTCCATAGGTGCTCTCGATGGCTCCCCATCTCTGTGTAGATTTGTTCATTAGGGGGGAGGAAGAAGTGGGTGCTATGAGATTAGTGACTCCCGCGCGTCCCCATCCAGTTCGTGTGTTCAATTGCTCAATGCTATCATGGCATGCATTCAGGCCATCAACCACGCGTGCAAGATTGCTGCAATTCACACCAATCCCTTTCGCGGCATTGTTTTCTTTAGCCTATTCCCTCTTGTTTTCTGTACGTGATGCTTTCACTCGTTGCGTATGAACATGATCACTTGATCAGTACATTTGGCATGCTTCATTTGAAGGGATTGTTCTACATATTTGGCTATCTGAGTAATGGTATGATTCCCAAAATTTGCAGCCGTACGTAGCCATGGCTAGTAACCGCGGAGCAGGAGAGCTGCGTGCCGATCAGAGGCTCCCGTGGTGAAGAGATATAGACAGAAGTTTCTGATTTGATTTGATCGGTTGTATCTTCCAGAGCATATTTCGTGTACTGAACCGATATTGATTCAAAGTCATGTTTCGTAACTATTCTAGAAACTGAGTTTGTTTTTCTTCAATGTATTTGATATGGCACAAATTAAAGAACTAAAATTTGTACACGAGTTAGCCCGATCTTTCACGGTACAAGTGATCGACAATAGTACACTTCCTCTCCAATTCGGCAGCAGGAATACAACTAGTGAATTGAGATGTAAACCCCCGTGTTACTCTTGTCCAACAGTACTAGTATACGAGGCTTGTTATCAATTCCAGAAGAGATCACGAGACAATTGAAGCAAACTACCAGGAAGGCCTCACGATTGAATAGTATGGCAATAAAGTATTTTAATCAATGAGCTAAGAGAAAACCGAATAAAATACTCCCAAACTAATGAATGCTCTCTCACGTGAACAACACCAAGCTGAAAGATCAAATTCTTTAATCAACCGAACAGCAACAGCAACACCAACCAATAGATGAACTCAGTTTAGATGTATCAAACAATTCGGAATTTGATTGAAATCCCAGCGCAAGTTTCGGCCGGCAGGAAGTGACCAAACTTGACTCACACTGTCAATTCCAGCAGCAATTCAAGAGACAACAGAAGGCTCTCTTGACTTTCGACACACTACAGATGAAGAATCAACTACTCTCCCAGTTCGGTTTGAGCCAAAGAGCAGCAAGGACTAGTAGTATTCTGTAGTTGAAAAGAACTCCCGTAGCAAAGCAAATAGTAGTAAATATAGATGGATTGGATAGATGGGTAGTTCCAATCAGCACCCAGTTAGCACAAATATCTTTCCTCTTGAACGCACCTCAACGCCCAAAAGGAACAGAAGATCAAGATGATCAGCACTTGAAGTCAATCAAAGATCAACACCAAGTAGCAAAGGATGAAACCCTAGATGGGATTCACAAGCATGTGTATGCACTCATGGCCGCCAAGCACAAGGCGTTTTCTGTTTTCTTTACTCAATCCCCAAAATCTCCTCCCCTTTTACACGGCACACTCTTGGCCTTTATAGGCTTGGCTACACACGCACTCGACTCAAAGTAGACAACGGAATAAAATAACTATTGGACTCATCTAATTAATGATAGCACAGATAGGTGCTTTACTCTGACTCCACAAGCAAAACTTGTATGCACTCGGACTCTTCCGAAATAAAAGGAAACTATCTTTAATAAACAACAAGACTCTAACTCAATTAATTGGAATAATATGAGAACCCACATAGAAATAATTCTTTTTAGCTCCGTGACTTGGCTTGCCCCGGACATCCTTGCGCGCGTGCACAACACTACGCAAAGTTGGAGTAGCACTTGGATCCGTATCAGTATTGAACTAATTCCTACTAATAATTGAGACCCACATTACATTTAAAAAACTACAAAATAATAATATCCTCTCTCAGCCGCACTCTCTCTCTTTCATAAATGAGTTGTTTAATGCTTTGAATCGACTCTTAAGTAGAGTCCGATTCCAGAAATTTATTTGTTGGAATCGACCCCTCTAATGTATTGAATCGATTCAATGTCTTCTCTCTCCTCCTTTGAACCGGCTAAAACACAACGTTAGAGATGATCTTGCGATCCTCCTTCCGTGTAATTCTATTTCCTTGTTTAGCTCCTGTAATCTCGTGTAAACAGATTGGCATTGCCGAGTATATATCCATGTGTATGGCTCAGCATCCTGGTATGCATGAAGCCTGAAAACCAATCTCTGTTATCAAACTTTCACATGGTATCAAAGCCACCTCTTCAACAAAACATTATGTCGTCTAGCTCATCGTCTTCCCCATCGCCGGCTTCCTTCGGCCATCTGGTCAACATAAAGTTGGCTCGAGAAAACTACCTCCTGTGGAAAGCGCAGATCCTCCCATGCCTTCGTGGGCATCGGCTCTACGATTACGTGGATGGATCCAAGGTCACTTCGGAAATGGAGATCGTGTCGACCTCCGAGAAAGGAGAAGAGGTTCGGATGCCAAACCCGTCCTACGACGCGTGGTACGAGCAGGACCAGCTCATTGTGAGCTCCTTGCTTTCCTCCCCTGTCCCTAGAGGTGCTGGGGCAGGTGTCTTCACACCCACCTCGGTGGAGGTTTGGGCAACTCTCGAGGGCATGTTTGCGTCCCAATCGAGGGTGAAAACTATGCAAGTTTGCATGCAATTGGCAAACATGCGAAAGGGTGGGTAATGAGACGGCGGCCGTATACTTCAGCAAAGTCAAGGCACTTGTAGATTCCATGGCTTCTGCAGGGCACTTGCTCTTCGATGAAGATGTGGTCTCACATGTCCTCGCAGGACTAGATGCAGACTACAACTCGTTGATCTCGTCCATGACTGCTAGGACTGAACCGGTGACTCTCGGTGAGCTCTACTCGCATTTTCTCAGCTTTGAATCTGTGTTGGAGCAGCAGAACATGTCGATGCAGGGGCACAACCCATCAGCAAACGCTGCGTTCCGTGATCGTGGCCGCGGAAGGGGTCACCGTAGCAGTGGCGACAACCGCGACCGCAAAGGAGATGGATCCAAGAGCAACAAGCCGGTCTGCCAACTGTGTGGGAAGGTCAGTCACGTGGTCCTAAAGTGCTACAAGCGCTTCGATCATGCCTACCAAGGGGAAGAACATCGCTCGATGTACACGGAGTCGACCAACTCCTATGACATTGACACAAATTGGTACGCCGATACGGGTGCCATTGACCACATCACCAACGACTTAGATCGCTTGACTGTGAAGGACAAGTACAAGGGAAGGGACCAAGTGCAAACTACAAGTGGTGCAGGTATGTTTATTAGTCATATTGGTCACTCCAAAATCCATACTCTTGTCCAAGATCTCCAGCTCAGAAATATTCTTCATGTGCCTAAAGCATCCAAAAGCCTTCTTTCTATTCATTGATTGACATATGATAATAATGCTTTCGTTGAATTCCACTCTAATTCCTTTTTGGTTAAGGATCGGGACACAAGGAAGATTCTACTTCGAGGGATGTGTAATGGAGGGCTTTATCCTATATCGTCGAAGGACATTCCCTCTTCGAGGCAAGTTCTTGCAGCGTCCAAACTCTCTCAAGAACGATGGCACAGCCGCCTGGGTCATCCATCCTTCTCTACCGTCCAAGAAGTTCTTAGATCAAATAATCTTCCTTGTGTTAGCATATAAAATAATGTGTTAGTTTGTGATGCCTGCCAACATGCAAAGAGTCATCAATTACCATTCTTTCAATCTAGCAGCATGTCTACTAGCCCTTTGGAACTCGTATTCTCTGACGTTTGGGGGCCTGCATCGAAATCAGTTGGAGGATACAAATAATATGTTAGCTTCATTGATAATTTTTTTTGTTCATGTAGCACAATGATATATGAATTTCCTTCAGCGAGTCTCCATTTTGTCCTACTTTTTATCTATTTTCACGTGACTCTTGTCCTTGTATAGAGTATACTGTTAATGTTGGTAAATCATCACCTAACATCTTGTTCATAATTTCACTCAAATCAACTTCACATATGTGGTCATGACCTAATGATAGAGATGCCACATGGTTTTGAGTTATGTGGTCGATTTTTTTATGAATTAATTTTATTGCTAACATGTTGTGTTCAGAGGGTGATTTGCATATCTTCTAGTACTTACTAGTTTATAAATTGTCAATTGTCCATGGATTTAACATCAGAATAATGACATGTAGATAATGTATGAACAAAACCTATCAGATAAAAAGTGGCATATCATTTTAACCAAACTTTCAGTTTCATACAATTTGCAATTTTAGTTTACTTTCATTGCAATTTTCATTTTACCTTTTAAATATCTCCTTTGTAGTAATTTTTATGGTTCATACATTTGTGGTCACCTTGACCAAACAATGGTGGGGGCTGGGAGTAGCACACCTTGTCCTTTTTCAGTTATTTTGATTCATTCATTTGTGTGGTGTACTTTTTTCTTGCTTCTATGTTTTTTAACATGAGTCCAGAAATCACTACTACAGAAAAGGTCATCACAGACGGTTCGTAACAGTCATCATGCACGGTTTTGAACCGTCGAAATTTATATCCGAGATAACGGCGGTTATCACGAGCAGTTCCAACTCACGAACAAATGCGTGATAATGAATTATCACGACGGTTCGTTGTTGGAACCGTCTATGATTATTAAGTATCACAGACGGTTCGTCGTTGGAACCGTCTGTGATAATTCATTATCACAGACGGTTTCAACTACAAACCGTCTGTGGTTATTTAGTATCATAGACGGTTCGTAGTTAGAACAAATGCGTGATAAGTTCTTAAACCTAATTAAATTTTTTCGTATTTTCACTAGCCTCGTGAATTGCTAGCCATGCCCTCGAAAACTAGCAAGTAGAAACATGTCACGAGATAATTGCCGACAACTCAAAGTGATCATTTAACTCAAAATCAATTACAAAAGAATGTTTCAAGTATATATTGTCGCTAGAGTTACAAATTGAATTACAACGGTCAAAGTGAATTACAATATTGAATCAATTGTTTGAGGTCGTTCATCGGTGTCGACGGCGTGAAACTCTCCGTTGGTGTTAACTATATACGCCTTGATGAAGCCACGAGCTCCCTCGAATGTGCGTGACTGGTCCATCTCGAGTGCATTTAACTCTATGTTCAAGCCACATAAGCTAGCAGAGTAAAGTAGTAAGCATATATATTTAAATTTATAATTAGGAGATAATTATTACGAGATTGACAAACACTGGGATCGTTCGTCCTAGAAGCAATCAATAGTCGCATATGATGGCATACGTAGAATGCGCATAGGTGATCTCGTTTTTCTTTGGCGGCCTTGCAAAAATAGAATTACATATATATGTACGGTCGATTCGACGCAATATTACGGAGTATGATATATGATTATTGTGTTGTAGCGCTTAGGAAATCGCATCACGTGAGTCGAGTGTGGCGCTCGTTCCCTTGTATAAACCTCCTCGGCAACATAGCCGATGAGCGCCTACATGATTCAAAAAGTTATCCTTGTCCATTTAAAGCGAAGGAAGACTACAATAGAGTTATGTGCGGAGGAAATGGACATACCTGTCGAGTATTCCTTTAAGAATGGTGAAGTCGTGATTTTTGTTGAGTAGAGAATCAAGGTACAATACTGACGAGGATCTAATAATCCTCATTTTATCTTTTATCTATAATTCTTATTATGGGTAAATATGATGTCACATAGTCCCAGAGGTACCCCTTATCTATAAGGAGAAGCCCAACAAGTGATTGTAAGTTCTTCTACAATCACCCCCATAGTCGTGAGTCTTGCTACGACTATATCATGGTCGTAAGTCCTTCTGCGACCACTACATAGTCGTAAGTCCTTCTACGATGTGCACAGTCGTAAGTCCTTTACGATTGCTACTACGGTCGTAAGTTCTTCTACGACCGGGTAAACTTCGACCACCTTATAATCAAACCTACGGTAGTGGGTCCAATTGATTAAGGAATCCGAGCGGTCTACACGCACTATTATTCCGCTTATTAATGGTGTGTAACTACCCCATTATCTCGGAAGATAATTGCGGACGGCGTGAAGAAGCCAAGGCGTCGGTAATTCTCGCCATCATGCGCTCAATTCTTGGATTAATTAGGCGCATCTCCCGCAAAGGACAAAACGGCTACTTCTTCACGACTATATAAGGGCATCAATCAGAGAGATGAGGGGGACAGCGAACAAGAGCTAGTCAAGTAGAAACACAAGTACTATTCTCTGTAATAGTCTTAGTCCTTTCTTTGGATCATCAAGAATACCATACACAGGATTAGGGTTATTATTCTCTTGGAGAAGGCTGAACTGTCTAAACATCCGTGTCAATCCACTCTGCGTGATCTCATCTCTAGGAGACCCCGAATCAAACAATCTTTACGTAAGATCGGTTCTAATACACCAGCGGTTGGCGCCGTCCGTGGGGATCTTCGGTAATCTCTTGTCAACATACTCTCTTTTTCCAATCTCATGCAATTATGGCGGGAGAATGGAGCGAGGAGAACTGGTTTGACTTGGCGAGACACTGAGACGTCGACATGGATGCGGTTTCGACTCTGAGCCGAGTGATGCATCCGTGATGGTGATGTTGCCTCCGAGATTATTCTCCAGAAACCATCCCATTAATGGAGTTGAGGAGGATCCTTATCCCCACAACAATCGTCCGACGGAGGAGCCAATTCCTCAAAGGACAAGGGTCAATCCGACCGGGACCGCTCTCGGAGGACTCACAACACAGCGAGTTCTTTCTCCAAGTGTTCAAGTCCCTTAAGGCGGTCCGACTTGGTAAGTCAAGTTCGAAGCCACCATTCCGGACTCCACGGCATCTAGTGATCCTCTCTCTCGGGGTAACTCCGCAGAGAGGTGGGATCAAGCATGCTTTTCTGCAAATTCGACCGTCTCCCCATGAGATCTCATTTGCGAACGGAGGCGATTATAACCGGAGTTCCCCTACCGGAGGATTACTCCAAGTCGCCAGATGGTGTCCCTCGAGCACTCCTCAAGCGGGAGGCCTCGGCGCAAGTGAGAATCATCAACGGGAGGTCTTCGTCCTTCCCCCAAATCAGGGTCAGCCTCATGGAGGCCGAGATAAGAACACTCCCCGAAGATCACACACTGCGCCCCCTCGTGGTAATGGCAAGGGCACCACCGTTGGCAGAGAGAACCAACACTGACGATGAGCGAGGAAATCCTCGACATTCTCGCACTCCACTAAGAAGGCCTCAAAGACACGATGAGGAGGATTTTGATGTCGTCAAAAGAAAGAAAATTGCGATCGTAAGAACTCCGCTGGCGCACTCAACATCGATCGAAGGAGGTACAAGAACTCCGGGACATCAACGACTTGCTCGAGAATCGATCAAGAGCTTGCTCGAGCGCTGTGGTACGATCTCTTTCTTTGAAGAGATTACGCAAAGACTTGAATCTGTGATGACGAGGCGGAGGTACCTCATCGACAACATTCGGTAGTCGCGACAATCGACTTCCTCGGCTACGATCAATCTAATATTTTCTCGTAGGAATCGACACGGCCATAAGGCGAATCGATCTCCTATTCGAGAAATACCTTCGATCGGTGAAGATCAAGAAGCCCCTCGGAGGTGATCATTCACCACCGACAAAGAAATTCTAGCGAGTGGAATCGAGGAGTATTCTCCTCGAGAAGGCGAGGCCTACTCTGAGCAAGTCGACTGTTAGGGTATCGTCGTATCGATCACTGGTGACATTAACCCTTCTTTCACGCAAAGAAGGCGTCAAGAAGTGATTCGGATGCGGGCATTTTCGCGACCTTGAGCGGTTATTTGGCCACCTCATTTCGACCGGTGAACATGGAGAAATTTGATGGATCTCAAAATCCCATCGAATTTCTTGAGATCTATACAACAATTTGTCCGGCAAAGGGAGGAGGAGAGCATGTGATGGCGAATTACCTTCCGATGTGCTCGAAGGATCCGCTCGATCGTGGTTATTAAACCAACCACTGAGTCGATCTACTCTTGGCAACACCTCTGTGATCTTCTACAGCGAATTTCCAAGGCACATACAACCATACGAAAAGAAGGCGACTTGCACGGATAAACAGAACAACAACGAGACTTTGCGTCAATTCATCAAGCGCTTTAGTCGGGTTCAGTAACTCAATTCGGAAATTTCGATTCCTCTGTGATCGGGCTTTTAAGCAAGGAGTCCATGAGAGAAGAATAACGGAGGACATTGCTCTAAATCCTCCCAACATCGCTTGCGAACTCTTGAGATGGCCGATCGATATGCAATCGCTTACGAGGCGGTCGAGTGGAACAACACTATCGATCGAGAAACATATACTCCTCGAGAGCGGTGAAGTTGGTAAGGATAAAAAGCAAAAAGTCCAAGAAGAAAATAAAAGTCAAAACCACAAACCGGTGGTTCCAAGGAGGTTCTGGCCGTGAAAGATGGAGAGCCCCAAACCACTAAGTCGCACTCGATCAAGGCAAAGGTAAGCACCACGATCGTAGGAGCGACAAACCAAGGTGGTGTCCTTTTCATAAAAAGGAAGGACATGACCTCATAGAATCGCCGAAGTTTTCCAAAGAAAGCTCGAGGACTACTACTGACAAGCACCACTCCCTACTCTCGGCGGGTAGGACATACGAGTGGCCAAAAGTCGTCGGATGATGAGGAGATGCCGTTCAAGATCCATAACATACCGTTGAGCACATCTACGGAGGATCATCGGCATACGACTCCAAACGACAACTTAAAGCTGCCGGACGAGAGGTAAATTCTATACATACTCCTCTCGTCAATAAATTACCGAAGTGGTCGGAAGTTACCATCTCTTTTGAGAAGGATGGTCGCCCAATCACTACGAGTCGATCAGGTCGATATCCGATTGTGGTCGAACCCACCATCAACAAGCTGTCGGTCAATCAGTGTTGGTTGATGGTGGCAGTTCTTTGAACATATTATTTACTAATGCCCTGGACGAGATGCAAGTACCCAGGACAAAGGTAAGGCCGGTACGATACTCCTTTCATGGAATCGTACCGGGGTCTTCAGCCAAACCTATTGGCCAAGTTTCTCTTCCTTTAACATTTGGCTCACCAAGTAATTTCAGGACAAGAGAAAGTCTCCTTTGATGTGGTCGATTTCGATACGGCATATAACGCCATACTCGGACGACCAACTTTGGCAAAATTCTTAATGGCTACTCATTACGGGTATCAATGTCTTAAGATGCCAGGTCCCAAAGGAGTGATCACCATTCAATGTGACAAAAAGATGGCGTATAGCTGCGACCGTCGATCCCTCGAGATGGTTGGTCAAATACCAACTCGAGATGAAAGTCAGCCTTCGACTAGCAAGTCGAAGCCTAAAGCTGCACCAAAGCCGAACGACCAAGTCAAAGAGGTTCCTCGACGGGCGAGAAGAACCCTCGAAGATTGCTCATGACGGGAGACTTCCGACCCCAAATAGGAAGACGCCCTCATTACCTTCCTCCGAGCTAACGCAGATGTCTTTGCGTGGCAAGCATCCGACATGCCCGGAGTCCCCAGGGAGGTGATCGAGCACAGGCTAGCTTTACGGCCTGATAAAGTACCTATAAAACAAAAATTACGGAGATTTGCCCCTGATCGACGAGATGCTATTAAATCAGAGTTGGATAAGCTACTTAAAGCAGGCTTTATAAGAGAAGTCAACCACCCAGAGTGGTTGGCTAACCCTGTAATGGTCAAAAAGTCAAACGGCAAATGGCGTATGTGCGTGGACTTTACTGATCTTAATAAAGCTTGTCCAAAAGATGATTTCCCTTTACCTCGTATCGATCAGCTGGTTGATTCAACTGCAGGTTGTGAGATATTAAGTTTTTTAGATGCATATTCTGGATACCACCAGATCAATATGTGTTTAAACGATGAAGAAAAGACCGCATTCATTACTCCATTTGGTACCTTTTGCTATGTCAAAATGCCATTTGGTCTAAAGAATGCTGGTGCTTCTTTTCAACGCCTAATGCAATCGATTTTTCATCTCAATTAGCCGAATTTGGAAGCCTATGTTGATGATCTAGTCGTAAAAGCATTAAGAGACTTAATCATATCAACGACCTACAAGAAACATTTGACAACCTCGTAAAGCACCGCTTAAAACTCAATCAAAGAAGTGTGTGTTTGGAATTTCTTCAGGAAAATTGCTTGGATTCCTAGTATCTGAACGAGGAATCGAAGCAAATCCTGAAAAAATAAAAGCCATCCTCCAGATGCGTCCTCCAAACACAAAAAAGGAAGTTCAGAAACTCACTGGGTGCATGGCGGCTTTAAGTCGTTTCATTGCACGACTAGGAGAAAAAGGACTACCTTTCTTTAAACTTCTCAGGAGACATGAAGGTTTTGAGTGGTCGAGCGAGGCAAACACTGCCTTTGAGGATGTCAAGAGGTATCTTTCGAGTGCTCCTGTTCTGGTTTCTCCAAAGCCAGAAGAGACGCTCCTAATTTACCTAGCTGCCACGCCACAGCAGCAAGCGCAATACTAGTCGTAGAGCGTGGCGTACAACGACCGGTTTACTACGTTAGCGAAGTTTTACACGGGCCTAAGGAGCGTTACCCTCAGGTCCAAAAACTTCTATATGCCCTCCTCATGTCTTCGAGGAAACTGCGGCATTATTTTCAGGCGCACAAAATAGCTGTGCCGTCTGAGTTTCCTTTGGGAGCAATCCTCCATAATAAGGAAGCAATGGACGCATGGCAAAATGGTCGGTCGAACTTGGGAGTTCGACCTCCATTCGTGTCGACGGCCATAAAATCCCGGATCTTGGCGGACTTTGTCGCGAATGGACAAATCTGAACACATTCGGGATCCCCGATCTGATTCCCACGATCGGTGGATGATGTACTTTGACGGGTCACTTACTTTAAGTGGCTCGGGTGAGGTAGTCTGGTATCTCCTCTAGGAGAAACCTTAAAGTATGCCATACAATTAAACTTTCGGGCCACTAACAATGTGGCGGTCGAAGGTTTGCTAGGCGGCATACGAGTGCAAAGCACTCTCAATTAAATCGACTACTCGTGAGAGGAGACTCTCAACTAGTCGTGAATCAAATCGGAAAGAGTACGGTGCTCTAACTCAACAATGGCTCGGTACTTATCGAAATCGTAAGCTAAAAAACATTTTTAGGTTTCGAGGTACAATTTATCCCTCGAAGGATAATTTCTCATGAGACCAACTTGCTCGGATGGCTTCTTCCGATCCACGATAAAAGGAGTTTTCTTGGAGCAACTCAAAAACCGTCTCTGGTCGAAGAACCAGAGACACCTCCTCTTGAGATGGCCTCATTAGATTACGAGGATACCTGGATGATTCCCATCTACGAGTATCTTTACAAGGGTTCCGTACGCGAAGATGATCTTGAGGCAGATCGATTGTCCCGAAAAGCCAAAATGTATACTTTGGTTGAAGGAGTCCTCTATAAACGAGGAACCCAAGGGATACTCATGCGATGCATTCCGCAAAACGAAGGAATAACACTCCTTCACGATATACACAGTGGCATCGTGGGACGCATGCTTCCTCTGAACATTGGTTGGTAAAGCCTTTCGACAAGGTTTTCTTGGCCTCTGACACTGTCGATGCTAAGGAGGTGGTTAAAAAGTGTGTCGATGCCAATTCCATGGTGAGCGAGATACATCAACCACTCAAGCATTACAAACGATACCTCTTTCTTGGCCTTTTGCGACACTGGGGCTTGATATCCTAGGACCATTTCCCAAAGCTCGGGAGGTTTGAATTCCTTTTGTGGCTATTGACACGTTCACAAAATGGATCGGTGAACACAGAATGGGATAACAACGAAGCGACAAAAGGTTCATGATGAGAAGCGTAATTAGTCGATTTGGAGTTAAGTCGGATAATTACGACAATGGTAAACAATTCGCAAGTGCAAAATTTGGGAATTTTGCGGCGAGTTGGGTACCAAGCTATGCTATGCTTCATTGCGCATCCCCAAAGCAGCGGGCGGTCGAGCGTGCAAGCGATCAAATAATGCGAGAATTAAAACTCGAGTCTTGACCCGACTTGTTAAGCGCTCGGGGCTTGGGTACAAGAATTACCCTCCATATTATGGGCGGTTAAATGCGACCACCGATCGAGCAACGGGAGAAACACCATTTTTCTAGTTTTGGAGCCGAAGCCATGCTTCCTCCGAACTAAAATTGCGGTCGACCGAGTTGAAACCTTCAACAACTCGGACCGGGAACAACTTCGCGAGATGACATTAACCTACTCGAAGAGAGGAGAAACCTAGCCTTAATCCGTTCGGCGGTCTACCAACAAGCCTCTTGCGAATACTATGATCGTAAGGTCCAACCTCGCGACCTTCTTCAGTAGGTGACTTAGTATTGAGACTCGCCAATCCAAGTCCAATCGAATAAACTTTCCCCAAATGGGAAGGTCCTTACGATGGTCGAAGTAACTTTCGGCGAGGTCTGACGACTAGCAATGGAAGATGGACGAGTTCTCTCAAACTCTTGGAACATCGACCGATTCACGCAAATTCTATGTGTGACCGGTTTCTCGAGCAATAAAAGTCCGAGTTCTTTCTACCTCTTTTTGCTTTATTTTGAGTAGTGCTTTTTAATCTTTCGACTATGATTTTAAAACACCCGATTTTCTTTACACCGCCAAAAGCGAAGCGTCATCCGGTGAAACTTCTCCTCTCTGCATGTGGTTACGCCCACTAGAAGGAATTTCCTAGCATCGACTCGTTACTCATTTTTTACGCCAATACAAAGAGCTCGGGTTTTATCTAGTCGTAATGTTCTCAAAGCCAACTCTCTCAATCTTAGTCTATTTTTTCATAAATTCAAAAATATTCTAAATAGAGTGCACTTTCTTACATTAGTTCGACCACCTTTGGTGTACTCGATTTGTTTTAAGCGGTGAAGGAAGAGACACACCTAGTCAAGTCTTTCCTCTCTGCATGTGGTCACGCCCACTAGAAGGAAACTTCCTAGTGTCGCTCGAGTCTCCTACTTTTGCTCTTGGAAGAGATTTATCGAAGTCCACCAAAAAGGATGAACGAATGACTAAAGTCCTCTAAGACGTTTGTTTAACTCAAGTTCTTTGTTCTTGGTTTGATTAAACTAGTCGGAGATGGGAACATCACCTAGTCGAAGCCTTTCCTCCTCGCTGCGTGGTCACGCCCACTAGAAGGAACTTCCTAGTGTCGAGTCGTTTCTACTCTTTTCGATCAATTGCTTGACAACCGTAACAAAAGCTATAAGTTAAATAAACCTCTCTTTGTTTTCAGAAACCCCATTTTTAAACACTATTTATTTAGATTGTCTAAACAATCTAAGCAAATAGCCGGGGGCTAGGATAAAGTTATTAATTTAACTTCAATTCTTAGTCTTTCTTTCGTTTATTATCTTTTGAGTTACTAACTACTCGACAAGATGATTTTCAGGAAATAAAGCGGATCATATATTACTCATCAACAAAATTATGCGCCTTACAAGGTAGTTACAAGATTACTACGAAGGGGAGAGCCTATTGCATTTCCTCGCCACCTTTTGCCAATCGATTGCATTTCCTCAATCAGACGACTTGCCTCTGATTCAGGACAGTCGAAGTCGGCTTCGATTGGTTTAACATTAAGGCGGGGGTCTTGAGCTTTAAGTTTCGCCAAAGCGTAACTACTGCGACCATTGCCTCCTTATTGATTCAAATTGATTAGTCTTCAAAGTGGTCACCATTTCTTGCAATTTTCCGACTTGTTCCCCAATGGTACTTGTGTGAGCGACTATGGTATCTTCTCGAGGAGTTTTCCCTCGAATGTAGCTCACTAAGCACATTGTTCAGAGAGTGATGTTGCCTTGAAGACTAGTCTTCATCGACTCCATCTCTGTTGGGTACAAGTCGAAGCCTCGCAAGCTTTTGTTTTCGACCACTTGTTACAAAAGAATAATATCGGTCAAACAAAAATATACTTCTAGAGGAAGATAAAACAAATATAATTATAGGTAAAAGCTTTTTCTTACCTACTAATTGAGAATCCAATTTCTTGACCTCTTCTCGATGGGAAGCAGCGGTTTGACATGCTTTTGCTCCCATGCTCGATGTCCTCGCATTCATCTTAGCAATGCGGACGGACTCATTGCGAATTAAGGTCTTTGCTTGGATTTCGACCTCGAGGTTTCTCAATTGGGCAACAATTTACGAACAAGAAATTGGCATTAGAAAAGGAAAATACTCAAAAGGATAACGGTAAGATTTACTTACGTTAATCGAGTTCTAAAACCATCGAGTTCTTGATCCTTATTCGCGGTAATGCGGAAAACTCTGAATAACCAAAGATTTTTCTTGAACTTGATGCGAGCTTCCGCATCTCTTTTCTTTATCCGGAGAAGAAAGGAGAGTCGGGTAAAGGTTAAAGATCAAAAGATCTTAAGTTGAGAACTTATTGTTTATTTTTCTGCAATCTTTTAGATGCGAGACAGGTCTCTCGAAGTCTATCAGAGAGGACTAATACTTCGTTCCTTAGCCTCCTCGACTCTTCT
Source organism: Hsuehochloa calcarea (assembly GCA_036346395.1). Classification (NCBI taxonomy): domain Eukaryota; kingdom Viridiplantae; phylum Streptophyta; class Magnoliopsida; order Poales; family Poaceae; genus Hsuehochloa; species Hsuehochloa calcarea. The sequence goes on from CM070606.1 coordinate 29,507,396, forward strand.
TTTTCATAGTCGAGTGAGTCACTAAGGTCTTCGTATCCTTTATTTAACCTACAAAGAGCGAAGCGAAGATAAACATCGGTAGAATGGTTGTGAGTACTTCTACAACCACCGACCTAGTCGTAAGTTTTTCTGCGACTAAGATATGGTTGTAAGTCTTTCTCGACCACTACAGTCGTAAATAGTCGTAAGTTTTTACTGTGATACTTAAATCATGAGTTTCTTCCATGACTATTCTCATAAAACATTTCACGAGTATTTAAGTCGAAAACAACTATGAATGATAAGTGACTTACCACCTCTCGCCTCTGCAGAGTAGTTCTTTCTCTGTCTTAGCTCCAAAAGTTGTCGATGATACTCACCGACAACGACAATTTGCTCGAGCTTTACGCAAAAGAAAATAGTGAGAAGGGAAGGAAAGCCACATATATAAGTATTACGAAGATACTTACATTCATAGTCGTCCTAGCAAAAATCGAATATACAAGGTCGGGTCTTTGCGGCTTATCTATCCTCGCGACTTTGTCCCACCACACCTTCTCGGCGCTCGTTGTCAAAAGTATTCTCCGTATTGGGAATATCTTTGGGATGGGGACTCGGTCACGAGATTTGTAGCGAAGACCCTACGACGGAGGCGAGCCCAAAGAAGTCACCACGAAGTTGAAATTTTCTCCTTACGGTTCGTGATTTCTCTTTGGGTAGGGAAGGAACGCCTCCTACGATTTCCTTCCCAGGCGGTCGTGGTGGTCACCACCTTGACGGAGGCTTCCACGATTGCCTCTGTTGTTTCTACAACCGATGAGTCGAGCGGCCACCTCAACGAATGACCGCTACCTCAAGAGTCGTGAATTACGACTTGGCAGATGTGGGAGTCACTGCTGGGAGTCTCGACTTCATCGGCCACACCGGGCCAAGGGTGATGCTTGACCACCTCCATTGCTACCTCTCCGATGGTGAAGGGATAGCAATGGACTTCTCGTGAGAAGCATTCAGGAAATTTGAAGGAGTCGGGTGAAATAAAGAAAAGCAAATTAGGTTGTGAAAAGAAAAATGTAAATGTCGTTCTTACACTTGGTACATTTCACATACTCGCACTCGGTCTTAACCGGGAATTTTGGAGCAATCCTCCCAGCGGAGGACGTTTTCTTCTCCACGACCACGTCGGTGAGGTTCAACAATTGGCTCGGCTACGACCACGTGCGGTCGTAGAGTTTGAACAGGAACGAGCTCGGTTTCTCGATCTTCTGGATGGGCGAGATCGGTCTCGACCATTCGAAGCGATCGCCCTCGATTGCGAGTTGTCCGATGCGACATCGTCCTTCATAAAGACATAAAATCCTTCCAGTTCTCCCTTTCCGGTTGCTTAATAAAACTAGGAGTGGCACCAAGCTGCGAAAGATTCCGTGTCATAATAGAAGGGTACCTTAGCCTTGCGAGGTTTGCGCTTGAGAGGTTCAAGCGCTTCAACCTCCTCGGCCCGGCAGTGCGGCCTCGGCTTGGATACAACGGTACCGCCGCAGCCTTGTAGAGGGTTTGGTCGAAAGACCGAGCTCGAACTTGCTTCCCCCTTGTCAGATTTTACAAGTCGGCGTCTCTTCGAGGGAGGCCGAGCCTTTGTCTTCGACAACCCGGCGCCAATAGTCATCGAGCGACTTCTTCTTCGTCTGGCGATTTTCCATGCCTACTTTACGTAGAAACAAGGCGTAAAAAGAAGAATCACTAATTAATCGTAAGTTTTTCTCGACTAGTATCAAGTCGTAAGTTTTTCTACGACTCTTTCTTGATTGTAAGATATTCTCGATCACCATTAGTCGTAAGTATCTTCTACGACTATAAAGTCCTAAAGAAAGAATCGATTTACGATTACCTTTAGGCGCTCTATCCTTTCATCTGCGGACAAAGCCGCAATGACTTGAGGAACCGCCCCTCGAGTGGCGGGGACTTCTCACAGATGAGTCGACTGCAGAGTCAACCTCGGCTGTGAAAGATGCAATAAGCAGATAAAAATATTAGACAAGGTTGAGAAAGACCAAGCGGAGAGCTAAGTCGACAATTGCTTACCCTCCTCGTAGTCTCGGTGGGGTCTCCTCTTCCCGAGTACCTCCACATAGGAGATGCTCGTTTTTGAAGGACTAATTGGCGTGTGATGAAATCCTTCACCACATGTCATCCGGTCGACCCTTCTTCCTTCAAGTCCTTAATGGCTTGAATATAAGGGCTAATCCTTGATATCTTCGAGGTTGAATCCCATGAAGATTTCTTTTCAATGACCTTCCCCACGAAAGAAAGGTGTCTTGAGTGACCTTCGGAGAACCACCTCTTCCTCCGGCTGACGCCACGAAGCCGGGTGAAACTCGAATGTACTCCTTCGACTTGAGTCGTGGAGCTTGAGACCACGACTTCGGCGATTCGGTTTGGCGAGCCATCCCATAATAATATTGGAGCGGCTCGAGATCCGGAATCCCAGTGCACGCCTCGCATGGATACACGAACACACTCAACATGGTAATGGAATTGGGACCTAAGTTCACGGTTCCACCCCAAAGTGTTCGAGTACTCTTGTAAGAAAGGGGTGGCGAGCAATCGAAGGCCGCACTCTGTACGCTTGGAAGGCGGGATTTGCCCATTTTCCCCCGATGGCCAATGCTGCCCGATAGCTGGAATCCACTTCACCAGAGCCTTCTCTGGAATCTTCCCGGCATCGACCAAAATCTTGATCTTAGCCGCATCCATCTCCGATTCCTCCCATTCGGAAACTCTCTTGGCCATTTCGCCGAAGCAAGAAGTTTTTAATTGGGTTAGCGGCGGAGAAGATGAAACCTAGTCGAGGATGGAGAAAGCAAGAGCTCAAGAACGGTGGAGTGATTTGGGGAAAAGTAAAAATCCAAGTCTACCTCTGGTAAGTTTTTATAACAGACGATCTCCGCCGCTTCGGAAACCGTCTCGGCTATAGGTCTATGATAGATGGTTGTACCGCTTCGGGAACCGCTTCATCGGACAAGTCTATGCGAGCCGGTTGCAATTCCCCAGATGGTCCGTTCGAGAAAAAGTAGGTACGTATTGTCACCTCCAAGCAAAATTACATTCTTGACCAAGTCTTTCTAGTCGAAGGAAGTATCAATCGGAAGAGCTTTTCTCCGATTCCCTACCACGACCACCGACGGTCGTAGGGGTTTTATGACTTTTGATAGTCGTAAGCAACCTTCCGACCAAGCAAATTCTGGTCAAAGCAACACTCAAATGTCGAAGAGTTTTTCCTTCGACTATCATTCTCGACATTCTCATGGTCGTAAGTCCATTCTGAAACCTTTATCAAGTAAGTTACTTTCACTTGAAGTGGGGGCTAGATGGCGAGGATCTAATAATCCTCATTTTATCTTTTATCTATAATTCTTATTATGGGTAAATATGATGTCACATAGTCCCGTGAGGTACCCCTTATCTATAAGGGAGAAGCCCAACAAGTGATTGTAAGTTCTTCTACAATCACCCCCATAGTCGTGAGTCTTGCTACGACTATATCATGGTCGTAAGTCATGCGACCACTACATAGTTGTAAGTCCTTCTACGATCAAGTTACACGGTCGTAAGTCCTTTTACGATCGCTACCGGTCGTAAGTTCTTCTACGACCGGGTAAACTTCGACCACCTTATAATCAAACCTACAAAGAGTGGGTCCAATTGATTAAGGAATCGAGCGGTCTACGCACTATTATTCCGCTTATTAATGGTGTGTAACTACCCCATTATCTACGGAAGATAATTGCGGACGGCGTGAAGAAGCCAAGGCGTCGGTAATTCTCGCCATCATGCGAATTCTTGGATTAATTAGGCGCATCTCCCGAGACAAAGCGGCTACTTCTTCACGACTATATAAGGGCATCAATCGAGAGATGAGGGGACAATAACAAGAGCTAGTCAAGTAGAAACACAAGTACTATTCTCTGTAATAGTCTTAGTCCTTTCTTGGATCATCAAGAATACCATACACAGGATTAGGGTTATTATTCTCTTGGAGAAGGCACGAACTCGTCTAAACATCCCGTGTCAATCCACTCTGCGTGATCTCATCTCTAGGAGACCCCGAATCAAACAATCTTTACGTAAGATCGGTTCTAATACACCGACAAATACCATGTTCCTTTTTGGCACAAGAATCGAGAAGAATCGAGTGGAACCTACTCGTGTATGTCACTATAGATTCCATGGCTTCTGCAGGGCACATGAGACGGCGGCCATATACTTCAGCAAAGTCAAGGCACTTGTAGATTCCATGGCTTCTGCAGGGCACTTGCTCTTCGATGAAGATGTGGTCGCATATGTCCTCGCAGGACTAGATGCAGACTACAACTCGTTGATCTCGTCCATGACCGCTAGGGGTGAACCGGTGACTCGGTGAGCTCTACTCGCATTTTCTCGACTTTGAATGCGTGTTGGAGCGGTGAGAACATGTCGATGCAGGGGCACAACCCATCAGAAAACGCTGCGTTTCGTGATCGTGGCCGCGGAAGGGGTCACCGTAGCAGTGGCGACAACAGCGACCACGAAGGAGATGGATCCAAGCGCAACAAGCCGGTCTGTCAACTGTGTGGGAAGGTCAGTCACGTGGTCCTAAAGTGCTACAAGCGCTTCGATCATGCCTACCAAGGGGAAGAACATCGCTCGATGTACACGGAGTCGACCAACTCCTGTGACATTGACACAAATTGTTACACCGATACGGGTGCCATCGACCACATCACCAGCGACTTAGATCGCTTGACTGTGAAGGACAAGTACAAGGGAAGGGACCAAGTGCAAACTGCAAGTGGTGCAGGTATGTTTATTAGTCATATTGGTCACTCCAAAATCCATACTCTTGTCCAAGATCTCCACCTCAGAAATATTCTTCATGTGCCTAAAGCATCCAAAAGCCTTCTTTCTATTCATCGATTGACATATGATAATAATGCTTTCGTTGAATTCCACTCTAATTCCTTTTTGGTTAAGGATCGGGACACAAGGAAGATTCTACTTCGAGGGACATGTAATGGAGGGCTTTATCCTATATCGTCGAAGGACATTCCCTCTTCGAGGTAAGTTCTTGCAGCATCCAAACTCTCTCAAGAACGATGGCACATCCGCCTGGGTCATCCATCCTTCTCTACCGTCCAAGAAGTTCTTAGATCAAATAATCTTCCTTGTGTTAGCATATAAAATAATGTGTTAGTTTGTGATGCCTGCCAACATGCAAAGAGTCATCAATTACCTTTCTTTCAATCTAGCAGCATGTCTACTAGCCCTTTGGAACTCGTATTCTGTCGGGACCCAAATATGCAAATCTGGACCCTCTGTGTATTCTGCACTAGTCCAGGATCACGCTAGTGCACACAGTATCAACATCGATGAAATACCACATCCATACAATGAATATAAGAATAAACGAGTACTTTGAATAACAAATAACTTTTGGGACCTTACAGTCGAGTTTTACATTTATTAAACCATGCAAGACTGACAATAAAGAATAAACTGCAGCGGAAACGAAGTAAACTCCAGTGGGCTCCCATCAATTTACCACACGAACCGATCGGGATCAAGACCCTAACGATCAACCTTCGTAGAACTTCGTCTTCAAAAGCAAAGACGACTCCTCCATACGTTGATTTGTTTAGCAAGAGTGAGTACACCGTACTGTAAGTCATACCACAGAATGCATTTATACATGATGGCTTATTCCAAAGGAATGACTTCGGTGGTTATTTTGCAGAAATGCAACATTTGCAATTGAATACAAATAATAGATTGAAAACATAATTGAAAACAATTAAAGAATATAAATTTAACAATTGGTTTCACAAAGGACACCTGATCTAAACAAGTTATTCACACAATTTGTACAAGTTATCTCACACACGGTGACCCTCCCAAATATTTCATGAAAATCTACCCCTCGTGTGAAATTCCGAGCATGTCCATAGCAGGGACGCGGCTATTCGAATAGATTGATTTAACACTCTGCAGAGGTTGTACACTTTACCCACACGATACGATCAATGCGGCCAACACTGGTCATAACAAAACTTTTCAGAAGTTTCATCTCAAGTATTATCACTCCCAGTGTGCTTTACCGTCATACCAACCCAAACACAACGCTTTGGCATAACACACACTGTTGGACAGGGAATCGGCGAACCGTCCTGCGATGTGCCCACATAGTAGCACACCTCCAGCCCATCACAAAGCTTAAAATACAACCTGAGTAATAATATCGAAAATCCATAACTTACTAAGTTAGGCCCAGCCCATACCAGGCATGTGGTCGTACAGTAAGGCTCAGTTCAATGGCGCACAAAGTTAAATCCTTAATTGACCAAGGTAAGACTTTCAGTTTTTCCCAAATCACAAAGTTTATAGCACACAACTCCACCATTCACACAGAATCCACCACTTGCCTCAGTCCAAATCTTTTCCCACCCTGTTGATTAAGTGCAACACATGCCATCACGAGTAACAGCACACAGCACACACAGTTTCATCACACAGTTCCATAATCACTTAGTCAAGTTTATAATTGCAACTCACATGAAATGATGACTCGTGGCATGGCTAAGCAACCTACTTGTATCTAACCAACCCACGTTGGTGCTACGATAATACCAACTAATAATGAACCAACCTAGGGTGAAAAAAGATCATGGCATACAATAGACAAGGTGGATATAACAAATTGGATTAATAACTATCCCAAAAGCATTTAAATAAATACTTGAAATAGAATGCAATACATTGAAACAAAGTATTTTGAAAACTGGGTACAAGATGATCAAAGATATAACTTACCTTGGAATAGATCTAGATATTGGTCTTGGTCTTGAGGAGGTGCTCCTTCTTCAGCAAAATTTCCCCAAGTATCGACGTCTACTCGCAAACGAGACAAAAGAAATAAAAATAAATAAATAACAGAGGCCAAACAAACTCCAAAAATCAAATAAAATTCACCATTAAATAGATCTTGATTTTATACGAATTTATAAATTTGAATGGGCTCAATCGGAGTTCGGATGCAAAAGATATGGGCTTTGGAAGTTTGAAAATCAAATAAAACCCTAATTTGAATTTAATTGAATTTCCTGAATTATTTTTATAAAGGAAAATCGGATTATTGCGTAATGCTTGCGTCGTAGAGAATTTCGAAAAGAAAATAGATTTAAAGAAATCGACATGTGGGCGCGCATATGGGTCTCTAAAACTCACGGTGATCGGCGTCACGCGGTACGCCACACCAAAGACCGTATGGTGACATCGGCGCTGGCCGACGACAACGTGTGGTGGCGCTCGGGAGCCGATGGTCGCCGGACGATGGCGACTTCGCCGACGGTGGAGGTACAAGTGGATTCTTGGCGCTATCGCACCGTTGGTGCCCTTACCAGAGGCTGGTAACGACGGTGGCGACCGGCGGCGAGGAAGAAGCGGAGGTGGAGCTTCAGGTGTTGTCGGACGAGTGCTCCCGTGATGCTCCGGCGATGAGGAGGTGCGCCGAGGTAGCACGGGACTTCTTGAGCACGGTGGTGGGTCGGCGAGGCAAGGGCGGTGACGACAATGGCGCAATGGCCGGAGAAGAAGCTTGGCGAAAACCCTAAAACTTGAAATGCGGCGGCGCTAGAGCGATCGGGGCGACGAGGGTGGCGGCTTTGGGTTGCGGAGGTCTGGGCGGTGCTAAGGGGGTATTTATAGGCCCGGGGGACGCCGGAATTGGAAACCCCCAATTCGGGTCCGAAACGGCCGGGATTTTGAAATCCTTGAATCTCGGGGATTTTACCGAATTCGGATTTGATTCCAACAGAAATAGGTGCGTGATAACACGGATTTGTTTTGGTAGCGTCGGTAGCGAAGAATCCGCAGCGGACAGCGTTTGTCGGACGAAGCTTGAAGCTTCGCAATGGCGGCGCGCGAGGAAGAAGAAGAAAGCGCGAGACGATGACCACGTGGTCGTCCCACTGGGCGGCAATGAGGCGCGAGCGAGCGGCGAGATCGTGGCGAGCCGCGGCAAGCAATCCAACGGAGGAAGGCGGGGTTGAGCGCGTGCGTCCGATCGAAACGAGGGGCACGCGTCAAGCATCCAACGGACGAGCAAGATGGGCTGGCGTGGCTGGCATAGTGATGGGCTTCGGCCCAACACTGTTCCGATGGATTTAAATAGATTTTTCTTTTTAATAAATCCAGAAAATGCAAATAGCAATTAGAAAATAGCAAATGGTCTTAGAAAAATTCTAGAAAATTCTATAAAATATATCTAAGCAAATATAATCTAAATAAAATAAGTTTGGCCATTGTTGATGTTGGAATTAAGCACATTAAATCAGTTTGTCCTTAAAGTCCATATTAAGCTTTTAAATTAATATTCAAATAAATCCAAATGGTGAATCTTCTCACTACCACTATTTAAAGGATTTTTAAAGCTCTGAAAATTGGGATGTTACATATTCTCCGACGTTTGGGGGCCTGCATCGAAATCAGTTGGAGGATACAAATAATTTGTTAGCTTCATTGATATATTTTTTTGTTCATGTAGCACAATGATATATGAATTTCCTTCATCGAGTCTCCATTTTGTCCTACTTTTTTTTATCTATTTTCATGTGACTCTTGTCCTTGTATAGAGTATACTGTTAATGTTGGTAAATCATCACCTAACATCTTGTTCATAATTTCACTCAAATCAACTTCACATATGTGATCATGACCTAACAGTAACAGATGCCACATGGTTTCAGAGTTATGTGGTCTGATTTTTTTATGAATTAATTTTATTGCTAACATGTTGTGTTCAGAGGGTGATTTGCATATCTTCTAGTACTTACTAGTTTATAAATTGTCAATTGTCCATGGATTTAACATCAGAATAATGACATGTAGATAATGTATGAACAAAACCTATCAGATAAAAAGTGGCATATCATTTTAACCAAACTTTCAGTTTCATACAATTTGCAATTTTAGTTTACTTTCAGTGCAATTTTCATTTTACCTTTTTAAATATCTCCCTTTGTAGTAATTTGTTATGGTTCATACATTTGTGGTCACCTTGACCAAACAATGGTGGGGACTGGGGAGTAGCACACCTTGTCCTTTTTCAGTTATTTTGATTCATTCATTTGTGTGGTGTACTTTTTTCTTGCTTCTTTTTTTTTTAACATGAGTCCAAAAATGATTTCGTGTAGCTTCTATTTGTTTTCTTCGGATGAATGGTGATTTTGTGTGATTGTCCAACCATTGGAACAATATTGACATCTTCTGTAATATAATTCTATATGGGAACCATAATGGTTATGCCTTGTTTTTTCCTTTATCTTTTGGAAATAACTTCCAAATGGAAACTTGCATGGTACTTCAGCTTAACTTACGGTGCTAGTCAATGTGTAATTTTAGAAAAGCTTTACTGCAATTTTGAGCTCGTTATAAATTGTTCTTTATTTTCAGTTTGTGTACTTTTGATCAATACGTGTAGTTTCAACATTGGATATTTAGTTTGCTGTTTTTTTCATTAAGAGTAGTAGTACATTAATTTTTAGTGAATATTGAAGATTTAAATGTTTCCTGCGGTTGTAGCATTTTTTTATTCTTCACCTTAAAAAACCAACTATTGATATTTTTTCAGCCAAAAGTTCCAAGTTCCAACTATTGAAACATAAGAAAAAAAAAACTATATTTTTCATGAGCTATAGCACAGATCTAATTTTCGGTCTGATTCTTTTTCTCGATCCATTTCTTGTTCAATAGTTTCATGGTTTGACCAGTTTGTTTAGTGGTTTCATATTTGGAGAGGGGAAGTGGTGGTGCTATTGCTACTGGAGCAAAGAAAAAGCAATTGGCTTCAAGGCAAAGACGAGTTGTTTGTTGTTCTAATCTATGAATTTGTTATATGGAAGCTTCACTGTAGGAGTAGACATGTCGTGTTCTTCGGTTCTGTTCATGTAGCCCTAGTGGTTTAAATTTTCAGCAGGTTAAGTAATTTTTGTAGTCTCGATGGTGCGTATCTATTTTGCTCTTCTGTTTTACCCAAGATTAGTAAGTACTATACTTTTCTTTTTGCAATAGACGAAACATGAAAAATTCCATAGTATTTAAGGTAATATTGCACGGGTAAGTTATGTGCAATTCTTATAAAGGTTTACTGTAATTTATTATAAACGCTTAGTTCTGACAGGGTTCACTAAGGTTAGGTTTGATTTTGTCAAGGTTAGATTAATCACTTCTTTCTCTATACTTTGTTAGGGGTTCACCAAGCCTTGAATTTTTCTTTGTTTAGGGGATAATACTATTTTACGTTTATGTATTTTGCTAGGGGTTTACCTAGCCTAGGATTTGTCTTTGCGTAGGATAGAGTAATATTTTATATTTCTATTTATTGTTAAGGGTTCACCAAGCCTATGACTTTTCTTCCCAGGATATAATAATATTTTATGTTTCCGATGCCTTTTTCATGCAATACACAATAGCAATAATTTTACCTCCTCCATGTTGAATGCAGTTCTCCCAAATTTGATAATTTGAAAGCCCACAAAAGATTATATTAATTGTGTATGTCAACATAAACTTGTATTTGTCACTATATTTTGTCTCTTTAGTTTGAAACGGAAGAGTTCATATTTTGTCTAGCTTAGAAAAAATAGTTGTCTTTATATTTTCTATTTATAAGGGGTTCACTGATCCCAATATTTTTGTCTTGCTTAGATTTTTTTGTTGTTGTTTAAACATCCAAGGATTCCAAGCCTAGCATTTGTTTTGTCAATCTAATGAAGTTAAGCTTTTGTCTATTTTCTGGCACTGCCATTGTCAGTCATCTAAACAATATATAAGATTTTGTCTAGTTTAGAAATAATTATGTGTTTCTCAATTTGGATGGCATCTAGTCTATAATATTATAACCTCAATCTACCTTATTCTGATCCACAGCTCATCATTCTTTCGTGTTTTAGTCCTTAAACAAGGAGTGAAGACTGAATGCCTTAGCCCAGGTAGTTTTTTTGTGTTGTTTTTGCAAGTTGTAACTTATTTGTTAGATAATTTTTTTGAGTTAGGCTAGTGAAAAACTCATTCATAGGTCCGTGGTTGAATAAACTATACCTATAAAGTATAAAAAAAGAGCCCAGCAAGCACAAAAAAAAGGACAGCAACTGAAAAACAAAGCAACAGGCCAATCAAATAACGTAAGCCATTGTGAGCCATTGGATGGTGCCAGATAAAGTGACTAAGTGATTGAGATTTAAGAAAATTTAACCGGCCCTTTTTTTTAGTTTGTTTCCTTCTTTTTCACTCCTGTTGATCTGTTCTGGTGAAAGAGAAATAATATAATCAAGCCAAATGAGACCAAAAGTGCTTCAGCTTCATTGAGTGAGACTACATAATTAAGCAGAAGAACTACTCGATCGCTTGGCCAAAGGCCACGACATCAAACACAGCTGAACTTTAAAACAACTTATAAAACACAAGATACTGCAGAAGCAACAACAGTTGTAGTGCTCGTTTAGGAGTTGATGCCCTCGACAGCATCACTTCTACTTGGGGACAATGGTGAGCAACAGGCCGAAGTGATGGCTGGGGAGAACGGGCACCACGTTCCACTTATCGTCGCAGTGCGTCACGCCGGGGATCGGCTCCACGCCGACCATCTCGATGCTGTCCAACGTGAAGTTTGTCAGCTTGCACAGGAACCTGTCCGGTCTTCTCCGCTCCAGCTTGCACCCCCTCAGCATCGGGTTCGACGCCGCGTCGTACGTCCACCCGCCGGCGCCCTCGTCGCCCCGCAGCTCGGACCAGGCGTCCACCCACGGACGCTCCAGCCGGAGCGGCCCGTCGAGGTCGTCGTGCCAGCTCAGGTCGCCGCCGAGCACGACGTTGTCATCTTGAACATAGCCCTGTGGTCCACAGACGTCGAAGTGCTCGAAGAAAAGGGCAGCCTGGGCGCGCCGGTGCATGGAGCGGACGTCCGACGGCGTCGGTCCGGGGAGATGGCACGTCGCCGCGCGAACGTGGTGGTGCCCCTGCATCCATGCCCTGACTGACAGCAACTCAGGAGGTATGTTGGCTGCAACTGGGGGTGGCGGTGGCGGCGTCGATCCAGGGCTCCAGGGTGGACAGTCGTACAACTCTGGATCGTAAGTAACCTCTGCCGCATCAAACTTGCTCAACTGCAACGAACTCGGTACGCACGTAAGCTAGCTGGATTAATAGTTCCTAGAATTAAGTAATATCTCTGAAAAAGATACATATTGTAATTGATTTGTACCAGAACGCAGAAATGATTCGAGTGCTTTTTGTCGTGCAGGGCGGATGACCATGAGCAGTTCTGTTTCTCGTCCTTGGAAGAGAACGTCTCGTACCATGTCCACCATGGAGTCTCTTGGAAGAGGCTGTACATGTACTCCGTGACCTCCTGCAGTTAGACCAATGGGGAAGACGTACACTGAGAACGCATGTAGACATGTTCTACAGTCTGTATATAAACTATAAACCACTATGGGCATGCAATTAGAAAAAGGCAAATCAAGGACCACGCGTGGATTAGTCACCTGCAAGAAGATCACGTCCGGCTCGTGGCGACATATGAGCTCGGAAATCGCCTGCATCCTTCGATAGACCGCGACGTGCTCACAGGACCAGACATTGTACGTCATGAACTTGATCTTGGTCTTGGCCGAAGAGGACATCGTCTTCTTGTGCTGGTTTTCCCTTCTGTATGCTTGGATCAGAGATTAGATCGATGCATGCACAAACAGCAAGGTTCTACTGTCACCAGATCTAGGGTCAAAGAATGAAGTACTTGAACAAAATGAATTAATCGAAGGGATGGATTCTGGTCTGTACCTGTACAGTTTGTACTACTTTCATGAACACGCAACGGAGAACAGAGTTTCATCATGTATACATACACCAATTCGTACTCCTACATATATATTGCTCCAACTCCAAGCCGCGACCCATGAAATTCTGACTACCCTTTAATGCTGGGTACAGGAACAAGCGAACCGCAGTAAATTAGTGGTATTTCCCAGGTGACGTGGATCATTTTACGATAACAAAATTTCGAGGTGCAGAAGACTAAACTCACCCCCAAGCCATTCATGAGGGGGCACCAAACAGTCGTGCAATGCGCAACTTAGTTATTTGTTTTAAAGCGATGGCGGAAGCGCTGTCATTCGTTATAAGGAAAAGAGAAATACATGAGCTCCGGAAGAGGAAACACCAGAACATCACCACCGGTGGCCCCAAGAGACGGGAACGCCAACACCAATGAAGGTGACCCAAATTGGAACTCCTACCAAGCACTTACTATATCCAGAAGGCAAGCACCTTATTGAGCAACAACAACGACCCCTCTTCTCCTAAGAAAAAGGAGAGGGGTGACTCCTCCTCTCACACTGTCGACGACCACCACCATGCTGAGCACCACCATGCGCCGCCCGACATGTGCCACCCCACTGAGGCTGTTGGATATTTTGAGAGTTTTATGGAAATTTCTCAATTAGAGAAAAGAAGAAAATGGAAAAAAAAATGGAGTGAGGCCCACCTATCGGTGATTGAGAAGAAAGGGATAAGGCTGGAGACCTAGTCTCCAACCAGATCCAGTTGTGCGCGTCGCTCGTTCGGCGTGGGGTTGGAGCACCTAGCGGCGACGGCGGCGGCGACGCAGGAGGCACCAGTGGCCCGGGCGCTTCGGCGTGGGGTTGGAACAAGACTTCTGTTGTGCTTGGATATTGATCTTCATAGCTATTGGAGTGAAAATCGTGTTGAATCCGATCTTTATGAAAAAGATATAGTGCTCCTATTCACCCCCCTCTAGTCGTCGTTTCGGTGCAATAACAAGCACGACTTCACCCTTGTACAAAAAGGTAGTCGACAGGTATGCTAATTTCCTCTATACGTAACTCAATTGTAGTCTTCGTTTGTTTGAAATATCCGATGATAACTTTTTGGAATCACGTAGGTCGTTTAGCACCTATGTTGCCCAGTGAGGGACACACAATGAATATGACGCCAAACTGCGATACAGGACGTGATTTCTAGTACCTACTCGCACTTCGTAACCTGGCTTCTCGAACTGACTATACATATATCCTATATCACACTTCTATTTTTGCAGTGCCACCAGCAACTACGTCAAGGCAACATATGTGCATTCAATGTTTGTCGTCATATGCGTTGGAAATCACGAATGCTAAACCAGAAGGATCCAGATGTCAATCTCTTAATAATTGTTTCGTAATTATAAATTTACATATATATGCTTATTACTTTACTCTTGCTAGCGACAAGGTATGAAAATACCAGGAAGTAGCTTCGATCTAGACTTACTCGTGGAAGTTCGAGGACGGATCGCTACCTTCATAATGGGGGAGATAATTAACAAGAGTGGAGAGTTTCACCACGGCGACTCTGATTTATTGTAATTTACTTTGAGATATAATCAAGTCACTTTATAATTAGATCATTAAAGTGACTTTGTAATTGATATTGAGTTTGTAAATCACTATGAGTTGTTCTATATCAAATCAATTGTGATATATCTGTTTTCTGTTTGCTTGTTTTCAGAGGGCATGGTGTCAGAACCCAAATATGCAAATCTGGACCCTCTGTGTATTCTGCACTAGTCCAGGATCACGCTAGTGCACACAGTGTCAACATCGATGAAATACCACATCCATACAACGAATATAAGAATAAACGAGTACTTTGAATAACAAATAACTGTTGGGACCTTAAGGTCGAGTTTTACATTTATTAAGCCATGCAAGGCTGACAATAAAGAATAAACTACAGCGGAAACGAAATAAACTCCAGTGGGCTCCCATCAATTTACCACAGGCAACTGACTGGGATCAAGACCCTAACGATCAACCTTCGTAGAACTCTTCTTCAAAAGCGAGCAGCGACTCCTCCACTTCATTGATTTGTTTAGCAAGAGTGAGTACACACCGCACTCATAAGTCATACCACGAATGCATTTATACATGATGGCTTATTCCAAAGAAATGGCTTCTGTGGTTATTTTGCGGAAATGCAACATTTGCAATTGAATACAAATAATAGATTGAAAACATAATTGAAAACAATTAAAGAATATTAATTTAACAATTGGTTTCACAAAGGACACCTGATCTAAACAAGTTGTTCACACAAATTGTACAAGTTACCTCACACGGTGACCCTTCCCATTTGTTTTATGAAAATCTACCCCTCGTGTGAAATTCCCGAGCATGTCCATATCCGAGGACGCGGCTATTCGAATAGATTGGTTTAACAATCTGTAGAGGTTGTACACTTTACCCACACGATACAATCAGTGTAGCTAGCACTGACCATAACAAAACCTTTCGAGACTTCATCTCAAGCAATGACACTCCGATGTGCTTTCTGTACGCCAACCGATACACACAGCGTTTGGTTACGACACACATCGTTGGACAGGGATGCAGCAAACCGTCCCGCGATGTGACATATCACACCTCTAGCCCATCACACAGTTTAAATACAACCTGAGTTGTCAATGTCAAGACTCCATAACTTACTAAGTTAGGCCCAGCCCATACTAGGCATGTGGTCGTACAGTAAGGCCCAGTTCAATGGCGCACAAAGTTAAGTCCTTAATTGACCAAGGAAAGACTTCCAGTTTTAACCCAAATTACAAGTTTATAGCACACAGCTCCACCATTCACACAGATCCACCACTTGCCTCAGTCTAAATCTTTTCCCACCCTGTTGATTAAGTGCAACACATGCCATCAACGAATAATAGCACACACCACACACAGTTTCATCACACAGTTCCATAATCAATTAGTCAAGTTTATAATTGCAACTCACATGAAATGATGACTCGTGGCATGGCTAAGTAGTCTAATTGTATCTAACCAACCCACGTTGGTGCTACGATAATACCAACTAATAATGAACCAATCTAGGGTGACAAAAGATCATGATATAACAATAGACAAAGTGTATATAACAATTTGGATTAATAACTAAACCCAAAAGCATTTAAATAAATACTTGAAATAGAATGCATACATTGAAACAAAGTATTTTGAAAACTGGGTTCAATATGATCAAAGGTATAACTTGCCTTGGAATAGATCTAGATATTGGTCTTGGTCTTGAGGAGGTGCTCCTTCTTCAGCAAAATATCCCGAAGTATCGACGTCTACTCGCAAACGAGACAAAAGAAACAAAAATAAATAAATAACAGAGGAGAGGCAAAACAAACTCCAAAAATCAAATAAAATTCACCATTAAATAGATCTTAATTTTTTATGAATTTACAAATTTGAATGGGCTCAATCGAAGTTCGGATGCAAAAGATATGGGCTTTGGAAGTTTGAAAATCAAATAAAACCCTAATTTGGATTTTATTGAATTTCCCAAATTATTTTTATAAAGGAAAATCGGATTATTGCACAATGCTTGCGTCAGCCGAGAATTTCCGGAAAAGAAAATAGATTTAAAAAGAAATCTGACATGTGGGCCCCACATGTCAGTCTCGGGGTTCACAGTGGACCGAGTGCACCGAACCAGGAGATCCGCGCGGTGGTGAGCCACGACGCGTGTCTTGGCGATCTGGCGACACGAGGGCGACACGCAGCACAAAGCCGACGCGGCGGTTGTGGTGGCGGCGACGCGCGGCTCTGGCGGGTGGCGCTCGGGACCCGATGGTCACCGTGAACGGCGGCGAAGTCATCGGCGGCGAAGTGTACTGAATGTTCCCGTGCTATTGCGCGACTCGGGGTGCCCTTACCGATGGCGGCAATGACGGTGGCGGCCGTGGCGAGGAAGAAGCGGCGGTGGAGCTTCGGGTTTTGTCGGAAGGGTGCTCCGGCGATGCTCCGGCGACGAGGAGGGGCGCACGAGGTAGCCAGGACTTCTTGATCAACGTAGTGCGGTCGGTGGAGCAAAGGCGACAACGACGGCGCAATTCACCGGAGAAGAAGCTCGCCAAAACCCTAAAAACGGATTGCGCGCGCTAGGTAATCGGGAGACGAGGTGGTGGCTCGGGTTGCGGCGGACTAAGCGATCCTAAGGGGTATTTATTGGCCCAGGGGCGCGGAATTGAAATCCCAATTCGGTCCGAAGCGGCCGGGTTTTGAAATCCTTGATTTCGGAGATTGAGAGGGATTCGGGGTTTGATTCGGTTTGGAAAAGATAAGGAATAAACAAAGATACGATTTGGTGGGGTCGGCGCGAAGAATTAGCAACCGAATCGGTTTTGTCGGATGAAGCTTCAAGCTCCAGCAATGGCGGGCGAAGGCGCGGCGCGAGAAGAAGAAGGCGCGAAGACGGCGACCTGTGGTGGTCCCACGGCGGCGGCGCGAGGCGCAGCGAGCGGCGGAGCGAGATCGTGGCGCGCCGCACGCGGCAATCCAACGGAGGAAGGCGGGGTTGAGCGCGTGCGTCCGATCGAAAACGAGGGGCACGCGTCAAGCATCCAACGGACGAGGGCGCGGTCGGGCGGCCGAATGGGCTGGCGCGGTTGGAATAGTGTTGGGCTTCGGCCCAGCACTGTTTCGGAAGATTTAAATAGATTTTTCTTTTTAATAAATCCAGAAAATGCAAATAGCAATTAGAAAATAGCAAATGATCTTGGAAAAATTCTAGAAAATTCTATAAAATATATCCAAGCAAATAGAATCTAAATAATATAAGTTTGGCCATTGTTGATGTTGGAATTAAGCACATTAAATCGGTTTGTCCTTAAAGTCCATATTAAGCTTTTAAATTAATATTCAAATAAATCCAAATGGTGAATTTTCTCACTACCACTTTTAAAGGATTTTCAAAGCTCTGGAAATTGGGATGTTACACATGGCTAGCATTACCTAAGACTAGCCGAAAAATTAAAATATATTTAGGTATAGAACGAACTTTCACATATGGTTTGTGAAATAAACCGTCTGTGAATGATACTTACAAACGGATACTACTAACAATCGTCTGTGATATGTATACAATCACAGACGACTACTACTAACACCCGTCTGTGATATATATCCGATCACAGACGGCTACCACCAACAACCATCTGTGATATGTCGAATATCACAGACGACTACTATCAAAAACCATCTGTGAAAGCCTAACTATCACAGACTATTTTTTGTATAAACCGTTTGTGATAGTAGGGCTTCACAGACTGTTTCCACACAAAATCGTCTTTGATATCTCAAATAGCACAAATGGTTTTTTTGTGAAAACCGTATGTGATAGTAGGACTTCACAGACGGTTTCTACCCAAAATCGTCTGTGATATGTCGGATATCACAGATGGTTTTTTGTTGAATATGTCTGTGAAGTCCCACTATTACAGATGGTTTCCACCAAAAACCGTTTGTGCTATGACTTTTCACAAACGGCTCACAAACTGTCTGTGATAACCGCATGATACATAGATTCAGATGGTTTAAAAACCGTCTGTGATGACGGTTTAGAGCCTTCTGTGATGACCCTCTATGTAGTAGTGTCTAGAGAACAACCAACAATAGCAAGCTCGAGTACGGAGACAGAATACAAGTCAATTGCTAATGTCACTACTGAACTTATTTGGTTGCAATCCCTTCTGAAAGAACTTGGTATATATCAGTCAAGACCTCTAATATTGTGGTGTGATAATCTTGGAGTAATATACTTAACCGCAAATCCAATATTTCATGCACGCACAAAACATATAGAAGTGGATTTCCATTTTGTTCGGGAAAGAGTAGCAGTGAAGATGATGGACATTCGATTCGTCGGCTCTGCCGATCAGCTTGCAGATATCTTTACCAAGCCTTTAGCGCAATAGCCTTTCGACCACATCAATCCCAATCTCAATTTGATGATCACCAGTTGAGATTGAGGGGGGATGTCAAAAGATCTGTTAAGATCCCGAATCGTCATTATGTGGTTCAGCAGAACTTTAGTAAGATGTCAGGTTTGGTTAAGCTTCAGTTAGAAACTAGATATTGTCGGTTTCACTAGTAGCGCATAAATTTATTGTCATTCAACGTAATCTCCTTCTATGACTTTCGGATCAAGTGATCTTGTAATTATTATTATTATTATTATTATTATATATATATATATATATATCAATGAAACCCCACGAGGGATGATTGCGGCAATATATAGACTTTTACATGGGGAGATGCAAACCGACCACTGATTGCGTTTTTTCTTTCTTTGGAGGAATTGATTGCGTATCTGGCCGCGGGGGACGCACAGTTTGCCGGAGAGGTGTTTTATTCTGGATAGGAGTCACACAACCGCACAAGCTTTTGCAATGGCTACTAGACCTAGCTAGTAGTAGCACAGACTTGCGATACGCATTTAAAACGTTTAGCTTTGTCGCGCTAGTTCTAATTGTACGTACGGTCCAGACGCAGTAAAAACAACTAGTACTTTGCTCGAGCGTCGCATTCTAGCAAATAACTCACATGGTGCGTTGAGAATGCCTATGCAGGGGCACGCGACAATTCGCACGGACAAGAGAACGTGCCATGCGTCGACGGTATCCTGTCGCATCGTGACCACGGCTACGTCGGAGTAGTCCAAACTCCAAACTCCAGTCCAACTTACTGTTGTTCCCGAGCGTGCCGTACCCGGTGATCCATGGTGCCGAAGCGTCAAACTAACCGGTGGAGCGTTGTGTACTCTACGGAGGCTACGGGCATTCTTAATTACACGGCTTGTATTCTCTCCTTGGCCGTACATGTTTTTTTTTTTTTTGCCAGGATCCTCAGTCGCAACATACATTTGACTCATGAGAAGAGTTGCACTGTGGCAGAGATGTTCGGTAAAAAAAAATCAAGAGCATCAACATGACAAAATCTCATGCAAAGAACACGACCAGCTTAACTGAAATTTCGATTTTTCACTGAATTAGATTTCTCAAACTTTGGCCCGGCAATTTTGATCGATCAAACATTGTGAAATTTGTGATCGTGAACTGATGAATATGTGTGTGTGCATGTGGCGCGTGCAATTGCGGGAACGGGATACAGCAGCGGAGGAACTCGTTCAAGGACGGGGTGGGCGGCACGACGTGCCCGATCCCGCCCGGCGGCAACTTCACCTGCATCCTCCAGGTCAAGGACCAGATCGGCACCTACTTCTACTTCCTCTCCCTCGCTTTCCACAAGGCCGCAGGCGGCTTCGGCGGCACCGTGTGCTGAGCCGCCCCCATGAGGTTGAAAATAGATGGAGGGTAAAACCTTAATCTAAGCATGATTGATCTTAGCACATAAATGAACACCTTTAATGAACACTAGAGCGGAAGCAAAATCTCTTACCCGAACCTGAAGACGAAATCTTGGAATGAAAGATCGGTCGAAAGCGGAGAGGAGGCGTGAGCGAGTGCGACGGCCTGAGGCGAAGAAGAGGCTTGAGGGAGTCGCGGTGACGACGGCGGTTGCAGATCTTCGCTCACCTCGGGGCTTAGATGCGATCGGGTTGTTGGACTTGTGTAGCCTAGAATCACACAGATTTAAGGCTTGTCGAGTCTAAGTCATTTATATTACGCTGGGTGAACGGGACCACTAACCAAACTGTTGGTTGCGCCTCCGATCGTGACGCCTGATATCTCGATCGGCAGTTAGCCGAGATCAAACTAACTAACACATGATCCTCATCCCCTTCCCGCCCCCTGCCGCCAACTACACCCTCCTCATCGGCGACTGGTACATCGCCAACCACACCGTAAGTTTTTCAGGGTGAATTAGTAGCGCCAGAGCAAAGCTTAGTAGTGCTATCTTTGGTGATCTGAAGCAGCACCAATGTTTGTTCTCGTGCACAAGCTCGACGGCGGCAAGGCCCTCGGCTTCCCTGACGGCCTGCTCATCAACGATCGCAGCTGGGACGGCTACACCTTCACCGTCCAACCCGGTAAGTACTGTACGATCGATCCATCGAGCGGTACATACATGTCTCACCAATCTGCAAGAGAATTCAGCTTCTGAATAAGTGACTGGCTAAGTTGTAGTTGAAACTCATGAAAGTCTACTAAAGTTTTAGCATTAAGGCTAAAGTCAAAAATTCCTGGTCTAGTAGATCAAATGCAGTCAGGATTTATTACCAACAGGTCAATTACAGAAAACTTCATATTAGCTTCTGAATTGGTTCAGTGTGCCCTAAAGAGAAAAAAGCCAATGATAATACTCAAACCAGACTTCCACAAAGTATTTGACACAATCAATTGGGAATGTCTTCTATACGTCCTACAACACAGAGGCTTTGATAGCAGATGGACCAAGTGGATACGCAGCATTCTATCAACCAGCAAAGCACACATACTCATCAATGGTATGGTAGGCGAACATGTTCATTACAAACGAGGTGTACGCCAAGGAGACCCCCTCTCTCCATATCTCTTCATTCTAGTAGCTGATGTTATGCAAAGATTAATAAAGGAGGCTACAAACAATGGCATAATCTCACCCCCACTAGACATACAAGGATTTTCACCAATCTTACAGTACGCAGATGACACACTGATTTTATTACAAGGTACAGTGCAACAAATGTCAGTTCTCAAGGAATTCCTGGACACATTCTCTTGTTTCTCAGGATTAAAGATAAATTATCACAAGAGCACACTCATACCAATTCATATGTCAAATGAAGATGCAAATACAGCAGCTGCCATCTTACAATGTCCTATCAGCCCCCTACCATGTAACTATCTAGGCCTTCCTCTCGCTACGAACAGAATTCCACACAGTCTGCTACAACCGATAATTGACAAAGTGGATAGGAGACTGGCTGGTTGGACCACAGGCCTCCTGTCTTGGGGAGGTAGAGTGACAATGATCAACGTCGTACTATCAAACATACCAACATACTACATGAGCTCCCTCAGGTGGTCGGACCGTAGTATTGATGCCATTGACAAAATTCGAAGAGCATTCCTTTGGCGAGGAGACAAGAAAATGAATGGAGGTCACTGTCTTGTTGCCTGGACGACTGTCATTTTGCCAAAAGAACAAGGGGGATTAGGACTAAGAGACCTCAGACTTCACAACCAAGCTTTACTTATGAAATTTGCAGCAAAACTATTGTCTAATCATACGGACCCTTGCTTCCAATGGATAAGAATGTGTTATATCCAAAATCACATACCGACACAACCTCGCCCTAGAGACACAACAATCTGGAAAACAATATCAGCAGTAATACAGGTAACAGCTCAATTGACAAAAGTGGTCATTGGTAATGGAACACATACAATGTTTTGGAAGGATAACTGGACGACAATGGGACGATTTCAACTCAGTCTACCCACCCTATTCACTTTTGTGACTCATCCAAACTGCTCAGTCCGATCGCAATTTAAGGATAACAATTGGACGATATCACTGCAACCAGTCCTTTCGCAACAAGCTACTTCAGAATATCAAGTACTGCGAGTTTTTCTATCCACCCAACAACTGCAATCGGATATTTTGGATCAAAGGATAGCCCTATCAACCATGGCTGCACCGACTACATCGACTTTTTACAGAACCTTATCATTTCATGGTTTAGAATGGCCAGCAATGGACTACACTTGAAATCGATCAATACCACACAGCTGCAGAGTCTTCCTATGGCTAGCGTTCAAAGGACGATTGAACACCAAAGATAACATGACAATTAAACATTGGACGCAAGACCCGCACTGCGATATCTGCCCTGCAACAGAAACGATTGATCATATTATTTTGCGCTGTAAGCCTGCAGACAGTCTCTGGAGAAAATTAGTGCTTACAGAAGAAGCAAACTCATCTCAGAACATACTACAATTTCTGGAAAAGACTATGATAAAGGATAAAATTTTCCAAAAATTTGGCCAATTTGTTTTGCTGCATGCGCGTATTCGTTATGGACTCTAAGAAATAACCGTATATTTTAACAATCTGAGGGCAATGCGACGGCACTACATCAGAAGATTCAAAGCCTGGTCACTCTCTAGCTGCACTGGGTCAAACCCGAGTATCAAATTGGTCTCCGTCAGTGGTGCCAACTCTTAGTGTAATTTTTTTTAACCAATCATGGTAATATAATGGTCATTACGTCAAAAAAAAAACCTGATGAAAGTCTGAAACTTGCTGCATAATGTTGCAGGAAAGACGTACCGTTTCCGGATCTCCAACGTCGGGCTGGCGACGTCGCTGAACTTCAGGTTCCAGGGGCACACGATGAAGCTGGTGGAGGTGGAGGGGTCGCACGCACACCATGCAGACCAACTACTCCCAGCTGGACGTGCACCTGGGCCAGTCCTACTCGGTGCTCCTCACGGTACCCCATCGTCGTCTCCACGCGCTTCACCAGCAAGATCATATACACCACCGCCGTCCTGCACTACACCAACTCCGCCGGCAAGGCGCCCGGCCGCACCATCCAGATCGACTGGTCACTCAACCAGGCCCGCTCTATCAGATGCATTGATACGCTCTGTCACTGTTAAGTCTGTCAGGCTGTCACATGGTTTCAGTTTCTTCCTACAAATTCAGACTAGTGTTCAGCCATCAGTGACTGACAATGTGGCTCAATTGATGCTGCAAACTTGCACCCAGATGGAACCTGACGGCGAGCGGGCCGAGGCCGAACCTGCAGGGCTCGTACCACTACGGCCTGGTGCCGACCACCAGGACCATCAGGCTGGCCAACTCGGCGGCGACCATCAACAGGAAGCAGAGGTACGAGGTGAACAGATGTCGTTCGTCAACGCGGACACGCCGCTCAAGATCGCCGACTACTACAAGATCTCGGGCGTGTTCTCGGTGGGCACCATTTCCGACAACCCGACCTTCGGCAGCGCCTACCTCCAGACGTCGGTCACGGGGTCCAGCTACAGGGATTACATTGAGGTTGTGTTCGAGAACTACGAGAACGAGGTGCAGTCGTGGCATATTGACGGTTATGCCTTCAGGGTTGTCGGGTATGTCAGCATTTTTCTTAAGGATGTAGAGTGCTTGCATGTTTGCTTTGGCGCGCCTTTACTTTTGGTGATTTGAATGGGTCTAAATTCGCGTGTAGAATGGATGGAGGGAAATGGTCGTCAGCAAGCAGGCAGAACTGCACTGTCCAGGTACGGATGCTCTGCTTTCCTCTGAATATGTCACTTGTGGCGGTTGAATTATGTTTATGTTTTTAAGTTGGATATGAATATTGTATGTATATTCGAGAGAGTTTAATGGACAATATATATAGCGAGTATAAGGGGTATGTCATATATAGATAAGAAATACAAAAGAGTTATATTCTAACATCCCCTTTAAACTCACGGTGGGTCACACACACTGAGTTTGGAGAGAAAATACAAATATTATGTCTTAGTCTGTGGCTTCGCGAAGAAATCAGCAATTTATAACTCTGATGGCACAAACTGTAAAGCAAGTACTCCCTCCTGCACCTGTAAACGAGTGTATGAAGCATCCACACCAATGTGCTTCGTGAGCTCATGCTTCACGGGGTCCTGGGCAATACTGATAACACCTATACTGTCAGACAAAAGAGTCGTAGGTCCTATCACAGGCACTCCAAAATCTGCAAGTAGTCACCTCAACCAATTAACCTCTGTTGTCACTACTGTCATAGCTCTCAACTCAGCCTTTGCACTCGAACGGGAAGCCGCAATTTGCTTCTTAGTCTTCCAGGCAATTAGGGAGGAGCCAAAAAAACACAGTAAGTATAAAGAGAACGACGATCAGAAGGATCACTAGCCCAGGTCGCATTGGAGTACGTCTGAAGCTGTAGTGAGGTAGAGTTATGAAAAAACAAACGACGAGAGATAGTCTCACGCAAGTAGCGAAGAACACAAAGAAGGTGATTGTAGTGAAGATAGGTAGGACGAGCCATGAACTGACTCAAGATATGAACAACATAAGCAATATCAGGATGTGTGCTCACAAGATACACCAAACTCCCAACAAGATGGCGATATCAAGTAGGATCCTCAAGAAGATCACCATAAGTGGCACGAAGCTATAGGGATAGCCCCATGAGAGTCTTAGCAGTACGAGTGTCAGTCAGACCAGACAGATCAGAAGATCCTGGACATACTTCTGCTAGGAGAGGTAGTAACCCTCAGGTATGGGAGAGACCTCAATCCTAAGAAAGTACGTAAGAGAACCAAGACCAGTCATCAAAAACTGCTTACTGAGATGCTTCTTCATATACGTGATAAATGAGGAATCATCACTAGTGATGAGCATATCATCAACATACAGAAGAAGCAATGTCCTACCTCGAGATGAAATATGGACAAAAAAGCAGGATCATGGGAACTGACGGTGAAACCGATAATAGTAATCACTGAGGTAAAACACGCAAATCAGGGACGAGAAGCTTGTTTGAGGCCATAAAGAGCACGACGAAGACGACAGACGTGCCCATCGAGAACAATATACTCAAGTGGTGGCTGCATGTAGACCTCCTCATGCAAAACACCATTAAAAAAGACATTCTTAACATCCAGCCGAGAGATAGACCACCAGCGAACAGAAGTAACCACAACAACAGTGCGAACAGTGGCATATGGACAACCGGGGTAAAAGTCTCATCGTAGTCACGACCGTACTCCTGCTGAAAGCCACGAGCCACAAGACAAGCCTTGTAGCGCTCGGTAGTACCATCAAACCGGGTCTTAATCTTATACACCCACTTGCACATGATCGGATGAGCATGCATAGGTGTCGGTACAATATCCCAAATCTCAGTACATCGAAGAGCATCAAGCTCCTCTGCCATAGCGAGCTACCACTCATAATGAGGAGCAACCCCACGATAATAACTAGGTTCAGTGACAGAGAGAGCATGAGCTATCAGAGCAAATCCAAGATGATCAGGAGGGTGAAGGGATGTCAGGTCATGAAGAGTGTAACGAGGAGCATCATCAGGTGGATCAGATGTGGGTGTCGGCAAGATACCAGGAGAGGAGATTGGTGAAGGACGAGAACGCCTAGAGTACTGAATACTAGAGAACCGAGACGGTGGTGCTTTAGGAACAAGAGGCGATGCTGCAGAAGGCAGCATCGGAGGCGAGGTACAGAAGGAATCACTAGAGACAGACCAGGAGATGACTGTGATAGTGGAGAAATGGATGAAGAGTCAGAAAGGGACAACTATGAAATCGACTCAACAATGGAAACAGGAGAAGGAGCCAAATCTCGATAGAAAAAAGGTCGAGATTCATCAAAGACAACGTCTCGTGAGATCCTGATCTGTGGAGCAGAAGGATCATAGTAGCGATAACCCTTATGCTCAGAACTATAACCAAGAAACACACACTCAACAGACTGTGCGGACAGTTTGGTGTGCTCACGAGGCTGTAGCAGAACAAAACAGGTGCAACCAAAAATACAAAGGTGAGTGTACTTGGGGGCTTGATGAGATATGCAGCCGTAAAAACAGTCTCAACCCAGAACTGTGGTGGAACATGAGAGGCAAGGAGAAGAGTGCGGGCAGTCTCAAGCAGATGACGATATTTGCGCTCAGCAACTCTATTATGAGGATGGACACTAGTACAAGAAGA
The DNA here is from genome assembly GCA_036346395.1 of Hsuehochloa calcarea. Lineage (NCBI taxonomy): Eukaryota > Viridiplantae > Streptophyta > Magnoliopsida > Poales > Poaceae > Hsuehochloa > Hsuehochloa calcarea. Next base: position 29,533,914 of record CM070606.1, read on the forward strand.
CTGGTAAAGAGTGCCCTGCTTGGAAAGAAACTGTCTAAAAGCATCAGAACAGTACTCGCCAGCAGAATCACAATAAAAAGTACAAATAGGAGAATCAAACTGAGTACGAACCATCGTTGCAAAGCTACGATAGATCGTAAGATAATAGGTGTATGTCCCCATATATCTAAATGAACTAAGTCAAAAGGACGAGAAGACAAGGACTTACTAGAATGATAAGAAAGTTGTAGCTACTTGCCCAGCTTACAACCCTGACAAAACATGGTCGTGTCAACAGTAACACGTCCAAAAACACACTAATGAACTAATGAAGAAAGACGAAACCTGCATAAGTGACTTAAACGATGATGACACTGTGCAAAAACGCCAGAGATGGCGGCAACAGTGGCGGTGGAAGTAGATGTAGAGGTAACAAGAACAACTGAAGTGGACGGAAGGTGGAGGCAATCAAGGATGTAGAGACTCTGATGATCCCTACATCGCCGGCCAGTCCCAAGTATTGTGCCTGTCTGTCGATCCTGGATGAAACATGTGTGAGAATTTAAACCAAACCTACAACCAAGATCGGTGAGCTAACCCAACGAGAGAATATGCATGGTAAGGTGGGGAACATGGGAGACAGCTGGAACAGAAATGTCTGCGGACAAAAGAGTGCCCTGACAGCTGACAGACAGAGGAGTACCATCAACTGTCTAAACAAATATAGGGAAAACATGAGGTCCTACTAAAGTGAGAGATGTAGAGTCCAGTGTCATGTAGAAAGAGGCACCAGAATCCAGAACCTAAGAAGTACCTGGAGGAGACGTCTGAGCTAGGCTGGCAGAACTTGCTAAGCTATGGGAGAGCTACTGAACTAGAGCCTAGCAGAACTGCTGAACAGAGTCACCTCACTAAGAAGGTCCTGGTATGCTGGTCTGTCCTCTTGTCGAGGAAGGGCCTCCCCGCCCCCCTTGGAGCGTCCAACTACACAACTTTGTTCTGCTTTTTTTGCACCGCACAACACTGGTTGTTGTGCCCGAAGTTCTTGCAATAATTGCACTAAACCCCAGTTGGTGCAAAACAGGAGCAGAAACAGCACTTGAGGAAGGACTGTAGTTGAAGCAGAAACCGTCGGTGTAGTCGAAGAAGAATGGGTAGCAAGCACAGTCGGAACAAACTGTGCTGCTAACACGCGGCGAAGCTCCTCGGTACGAAGCGTCGAAAAAGGCTCAATGAGTGTCGGCCGTGGTGAGCGGCTAAGCAGTTGAGCCCTGACAGGCTCAAACTCTGGGCGAAGACGGTAGACGAAGTCATAAAGGCTAAGCCGATCACGATCCGCCTTCTGCACTTTATGACACTCCTGACAGAGTGAAGAAGCCAGCTCGTCCAGCTGGCGCTAGAGACTGGCCAGAGCTCGAAAGAAGTCGTAGACGGAGGAGTCCTCCTAGCGAAGTGTCTCCAACTCACATTGAAGCGAAAAGAACTGAGCATCGCTGCTCTGCTGATATCGCTCGCGTAAGTACTCTCAAATCTGATGAGTAGCACACAGACCAACAATATCTAGCTAGATGGACTCGTCGATACTGACCACTAGGATGGCTCGAACACAGACCTCATTAGCACACCAGCGCTCCAAAATGTCTATGGCATACTGAAAAGCCTCATCAATAGCAATAGCGACCTCTGCCTCCTTTTTGACGTCCTTATTTTCTACAAGAGGTGCAGAAGTAGGCTGTTTGGGAGAAGGCTGAACCGACGACGGTGGACAAGGTCGGGCACCAGTAACATGTCCCCAGAGGTAGAGACCATCGAGCGTGATCTCCATAAGTGAAGACCACAACCTGTAGTCCATCCCATTAAGCTTTGTTTCTGAGAATAAGATCGTAACTGATGGAACAGAAGTCATTACTAGGCGGCGTTGGATGGCGTGGCGACCAAGACAACGAAGTCTAACAAGTAGCGCTGGACAACGTGGCGGTTAGATTGATGTACTATTTTTTTTTTACCTTTTGCTCTTCTTTTCCCGGTTGAGCCGGGCCTACTTACGCACAGGCGCTCACGCGCAGGGGGGAAATAGGGTTTCCCCCTGCTGGTGGCGGTTGCCCGAGCGGGGAAGGCGGCGGAGGCAGCGCGCGGCCTAGCAGCGGAGACCCAGGTGGCTGGCTTGTTCGCGGCCGAGGTTAGCGCAGGCTGTGGCCGGGCGAGCACGGGCACATGGCGATGGGGTCGGCGACGTCATTCTTGCATTGGGGATAGGACAGCGTCAGGGAGCAGCATAGGAGGACGGCGTCAGGCGGCGGCGAAAACGGTGGCCTGGCGGTGGCAACGGCTTGATGGCGTCATCCTCGGGTGGAGCGGTGAAGGATGATGGCGTCGGCCTGATGGTGGTGGCGGTGGCGGTGGCAACGGATGTGGCAGCGGAAAGAGCTAGGTTAGTAACCTTACTCTGATATCATGTAATGAACATTGTATGTATATTCAAGTGGACCCAATGGACAATATATATATATATATATATATATATATATAGTGCTAATGGATAATTCAGTGCTAAGGTGCTAATACCGATCTTGACCGTTGGATCCGAATTGAACAACCAAGATTAATGCATGCTCCCACCTCAAAACCATTTAATCACTTTGCATGCTCCCACCTTCATTAATGCGTATTCATTAAACACCATGCATGCTCCCACCTCCAACGGTCAAGATTGATATTAGCACTGAATTACCCATTAGCACTAGATACGTTCCCATATATAGTATAAAGAGGTATACCATATACAAGTAAGGAATATAAAAGAGTCGTATTCTAACAAATATATGATCTAAATTTGGTCAAGTCCATGCTAACTTCACGTCATGAATCAAAATTCATTATAAGTTTCAGTCATCCAAGTTTATGCTGCTTCCCTTGTTCATAGGGTTATCAGGCTAGTTAATTATTGATTATTTGATTAATCCTGAAAAAAGATGTCATTTTAATTTTAACTCTGTTATTTAAAAGTCAGGGTAACTTTTGAGCTACACTTAACCAACAGCATTGCATTGATCGCTCCAACTTGCTCATATTCAGCCGCCTTGCTGGATAAGTTCTTGCCTGTGCCTGTGCGCTTTTAGGAACAATGTAGTGATCAATCTCCATCAGGAAAGTCACAATGTCATATTCAGAAGCTGTGACGCATTCTGAAGTGAATTGGTACCAATAAATATCTGTATACCTCTTTTTTTGCCGGTAATCTTTTCTAGTACTTTTCATCTTGCTGTGATCTTTCTTCATAAATATTTGAGCCTAGTAAGTTCCTTTTTCATTGGCCTCTCCTGGACAGATGTTGAATAGCTACAGCAATGATCATAATCTAATTCTGTGTCTCCATCAGGTTTACCCCAATTCATGGACTGTAATCTACATGCCCCTGGACAACGTCGGCATGTAGAACGTGAGATCGGAGAAGTGGGCCAGGCAGTACCTGGGGGCAGCAGTTCTACCTCCGCGTCTGGACGCCGTCGACGTCGTGGCGCGACGAGTACCCGATCCCCAAGAATGCCCTCCTGTGCGGCCGAGCAGCCGGTCGCCGGACTAGAGCGCTCTGACTCGAGACAGCAGACAGAGTTTGTCATGAGACTATGAGATGATGGTGCATTGGTAGTATGTCGTAAATATAACGGTTTTTAGTAAATATCTAGAATTAATTCTAGCAACATTAATTATAATTAAAAAATATTTTCAGCAGTATTTAAGTAACAAAATTAACATATAAACATGTAAATCTACCATGTCATTTAAACAAGATAATATACTCAAAACATAGAACATGAGAATAATTAAAATGAGCATAATGCTCAGATTTAATTGATTATTTATTGCTCTTAGATGTCGAGATGCTCTAGATAACTCTTAGCATCCTCGCCACGTGGGTCAATTTTAATATCACAAATTAAATATAACAATTCTCTAAAATAAATTAGATCTTGAACTCAAATAAAATCTTGTAAGTCTAATTAGTCAGTTAAGCCAATTCATTATTTCTGAATTCACTGGACGGAATGAAATTGATCCTTCCACTTAAGATATCAATTAACAGCGATATATAATAGAAGTTGAAAAGGAATACAGTGAACTGAGCAATGATCAAAGATCACACAAACAGACTGAATAAATAGCACAATAGATAGACAAGCATGTATGTATGACACAACAAACAAGCAAGCATGTATGTATGACACAACCGATAGACATCAAGTTAACTATAAGCTCAAGATCGATTTATAACAAATTGTTGTATTTAATTTTCACATGATCCCAAATCCTCATTGAGTATTAACCGATCCCACTGACATTACTAGCAAAGTCTCCCAGTACTAGAATAAATTACAGAATGTAATCGACTAGCACAACACACAATGCTCAGTAATACAAAAATTGAAACCAACGATACTCACAATGCGGATAGCACTCAAAGCCACCGAGAAGAACCGGACAATGCACTGTCTCAGAAAACCAATTGTCTCGCTGTGCGCGAATATCAGATAAGGTTGATAGAGATACAATGCCAATCTTCGCAATCCGAGACATATCGAAAGACGAAGCTGAGGTACATGAATGTCACACTAGAAACACAGAGGAAGCACCGGCTGAATGCCCTCTCAAAGCAAGAGACCACCACTGATCCGAAGTAAACACACCCGAATCAACCAAGATTCTCACCCGAATCAACCAAGAGTCGGACGGATCCAAAGACAATAAAGCAAGGCCCAAAGATCCCTTACCACACAATCATTAGAAGAGATAGCGCAAAGGGGGAAAATGGGGTGTGCTAGGTTGAAGATGAACTGAGCCGCACGGACGACGGAGTCAAGGCCAACCCAACGACGCACAAGACAACTCAAGATCGGAAAAATCCAACTAGAAACTGGAGGAACCAAAGGAAGACACACTTGTTTTTTTTCCCTCTTCAGAGTGGTCAAAAAAGAGAGAGGAGTCAGAACCAGAGCCAGCCCACGGTGCCGCTAACAGCCAGCGACAAAATCGCCAGTGGCCCCCCGCCCCCGTCACTCGCGATGGGAAGAGCCCATCCGAGTCTCAACCTTATCACTTCCCTCACTCCCAATGACAGGTGGGCCCCACCGTTATTATTTTTTTCAGATGATAAATCACCAAAAAGACCTTCAGATATTCAACAGAGTAGGCACACAGATTGAGACTAGACGCTGTACTACTGTTAATTAGTGTCCGTTTGAGCCTGGATTGCTTGGTTCCTTTCTGCAATTGTTTTGGTGGTGGGTATAATAAATCATGTAGCATCTTGCTATGCTATTCTGATCCTTAATAAAATGAAGTATATGTTCTGTCATGTTTACATCAATGGCATCAAGTTCATATTTCTCTCTTTGTTGCTTACATTCCGCTTGATTTCTTGGCAATGAATAGCTAGCAATTGCATCTCTTGAGATGTGCACGTCTGATACAAGCTATCTCACTGTCAGATTGGTTAGCCATTACTCATCACTCATCAACTGATTGCTGACCACGTCTAGCAACACATGGCTGACTAAGTGAGACTACTGCATGAGCAGAGGAGAGGACCAAGGAATTCTGGACTATTTTAGCCCTATTACGCAATAAAATTTTAAAAATAGCTCCGATAATTTTAAAATTCCAAAAATAGCCCCCCATCGTACTAGCTGCCGTTGGGGACGGCAGCACCTTGCCCCGATAATTTTAAAATTCCAAAAAATAGCCCCCCTATCGTACTAGCTGCCGTTGGGGACGGCAGCACCTTGGTGCTGCCCCACGTGGGCATTTTTTTTATTTTTTATTTCAAAAAATTAATTAATAATATTTGTTGGACGATTTTTTAAATATGCAAAATAAGCTCAAACAATTATGAATTTTTTTAGAGCCTCCTGGCATAGTTTTTCTGCTTGTGAAATTTTTTTGAAATTTTATGTATTCTTTTTTTTCTGCAAAATTCTTTAAAGTCTAATGTTTGTAGGAATTTTCTAATATAGCAAATGAGTTCCAAACATTATGAATTTTTTTTGCCATACTCCCTACATAGTGGACTTGATTGTGTAAATTTTACATAATTTTATATGATTTGAAATTGTCTCGACAAATTCAGGGTTTAGGTCTCAAAAATTAGGACGAGACGTTTCGGAAATTAGGGTTTCATGATTTCATGTGACTTGAAATGTGCGAAGTTTGGTACGACATGACTACTCTTGGCCGCTATGGTTCTTGATCACATTTCTTCTGTGAAAGTAGAGTACGGAAAATCAGAGTACGGAAATTAACTTAACTGAAGGGGCTGAGAACGTTACGATTACGGAGAAACCCTAAAACATAGCAGAATCGATACCGATGTGAATAGTTATATCTGGAATTCCACCAGAAGAGGCATACTTTGATGGCTCAGCGGAGCCACAGCACCAGAACTACATTGCAGCCCGCGTGCGGACAAAAGCACGTTACATGTGGTCACATGGCATGATGGTTCGGCTAATTACTTTACCATGGACGCTACTACTACGGTAACTAGCGACACGAGCTTCCGGACCATGTAAGTACGCATGCCTTTAGGGGATAGTTAAAATATGACGAATAGGAGGGGGGACTACTACGGACTGGCCCGACCTACTGCGTGTACCGGGGCCATTTGCCCTTTCTTGCGAGCTTGGCATTGTACTCCTCGCCTGCCACCCTGGCCTTGGCCGCCATTTCCCGCTTTTTCTCGCGCTCCCTCTCGCGTGCCTCGCGCTCCCTGCGCCTGCACGCCTCGAGATGGGCCTGAGTCTTCCGGCGGATATGCTCGTTGTACCCTTCAGTACGACGATCCTCCTCCCGGATCTCGCGTCCCCTTTCTCCATTCCACTCCTCGAAGTCGAGCTGCCACTGGTCGTGTAGGTGGATCTCTAGGTTGATCCACTTGCGGAAGCCACATAGCGGCTCCGGGGACTGCGGGTAGACGGGAGATATTGTTAGTGCGTACTCTGAAAGAGAATTGGTACGATAAATTACTGTAAGTACTCCTTACCGGCTGTCGATAGCTGCTCGTATCCCAATGGCAGTCGGGATAGTCAGAGGAGTAGTTAGGACATCCCCAGTAACGCATGACGAGGCTGAGCTGATGCTTGGATTTGAAGAACTTGCATGTGTCGCTGCACCAACAGAGGGGCGGCGTCTCCCCCTCTGGCGGGTGTTGCGACGAAGGCTCGTTTGGAACGTTCGGCGGGGTTGTCGCTACGGGGCTTCATTGCGAGAGCGCCATCCCGCTAAGTCGCTTCTTGCGGACCGGGCCTCAGTAGCCCTAGCTTGTTCGGCCCGTGCCGTTGAAGCCTTGCTAGATCACGGATCTCGTCCCATTGCTTCTTGAGGTTGTCCATCCCAGCGTGGTGAAGCAAGCTCTGGTGTAGTGTTTGGTTTGGTTGTGTGGTTTTCTCTCGTAGATGACTTGCACCTCCTTTTATAAGCCAGAGGGTTGGCATGGCGTGGTTGGCAGAGTGTTATCTAATCTTTCTGCAGAGAGTAGTCATGTCCCTTTTTTAGTGCTGTATTTTCGGTAGGAAAAGCTCGGGAGGCAGAGTGTTGTCACGTTTTGCTTTGCAGAGTCCTGTCTCGTTCTGGTTTGCAGTGTGTTGTCACGTCTTACTCTGCAGAGTGCTGTCATTTCGGTCTGAAAATCTAGTGAGGCAGTGTGTTGTCACGTCTTACTCTGCAGAGTGCTGTCATTTCGGTCTGAAAATCTGGCGAGGCAGTGTGTTGTCACGTCTTACTCTGCAGAGTGCCGTCATTTCGGTCTGAAAAGCTGGCGAGGCAGTGTTTTGTCACGTCTTACTCTGCAGAGTGCTGTCATTTCGGTCTGAAAAGCTGGCGAGGCAGTGTGTTGTCACTTAAGTTCGTAAATTTGTTTTGCAATTGAAGTTGTTTTGAAAGCCATCTGCTGCTTTGTTAGGATGATCGGTAGTTCTGACGATATAAGTGCGGAACTACCTCTCGGCAGAACTTCCGAAAATCCTGCGGAACATTTTTTTTCCCAAAGAGCACTCTTTTGGGACTTAGCTGATTTTCTACAAGCGTGGTTCTTACCGCCATGTTGGGAGCGGAACTCCTGCACCGCGGAAGTTCAGATTTTCGCGCGGAACGTTTGTTTCAGAGATGGTCTTCTTGCGCTTCATTTAAGAGCGGTTGTGCCGCAAGAAATTTGCGGCACTTCCGATAATCGGAAGTACCGCAAATTAGATAGCGGTAGTTCCGCGCTGATTTAGAAATTACTGTTTGATTAATTCACACGCAAAGTGTTCACAACGGAATTAGATAGATGCATACATGATACAAACTAGTACCACAACGCCGCAAGGCATACATCACGTAGTGCAGGGATGCATAGATAAAGAGTGGATATTACAATCTTATTAAAACTGAACTTCTACTTAGTAAGAACAAGAAATAATAGAAGAAAAATTACCAAACTGGCCATATTAACTAATTTCTGTAGCGATTTCTTAACCCTTTCCATCCTTTCATCCAGTCCTTTAAGAATATTATCTTTATTTTCCGTCGGTTGATCCGATGGTCGAGGCACTTGACGAAATGCAGCCACACGACGTGTGTCCTCTTGCAAGGCTGCAATTTGCATTGCAATGCCTCGAACCTCAGCACGACTTCATCATTACGGCCCGAACCGACATGTTGTGTTCTGTAAAAATAATTGGAATTACAAGTGAAAAAATATGATGTTTGGAAAGAAGTTCAATGGGGATGATCAGACATAAGTTACCGTAAGATTCGAACACTTCATGAACACTCGGGATGGATTCGTTGGCGTATGGGAGGTGAACACATTCACCGGATCCCTGCAACGAGGGCAATCCAAGTGTTGTCGTAGTACTTCTAATTGCCTGCTCACTCGAAAGTTTGATGAGGCCGTAGACATCCCGTTTAAGACTGGAAGGAAGGAGAAGAGGAACTGAAGAGTGAGTGGAATGGCAGCGAAATCATGCATATATATAGCCTGCTGGTAAATTGTAATTTGGTTGAAGAAAATTTGCGTCCGCGAGGTAGCAGGGCCGAGGAGGTATCGTGGGGCAGCATTGCGTTATGTCTTTAAGGTTTAGTAAGTTAAAATCGGGAGGTACAGTTGTTGTTAGTACTAAATATTTCAGAGAACATTTTGTGTACATAAATCTCACAGTCGTAACGCACAGGGATATTACATAAATCAGAAAGGCGGGATGCACAATGGCATTACGTAACAAGTTTTACACGACCATGAAATTAGTTAGGGCGCATCGTCGTGTCGCTTGCCGGGACGACGTAGTTGATCCTCAGGGAATGTGAACCTGTCCGGGGAGTGGCGTACGTCTCGAATGTCGTAGTAGGGGCCCTGTCTGGGAGGCGAATCTGGGGTGATCTCATCGTGGCGGTCCGGCTGAGGCCTGAGCATGTCGTCAACCCACTAGTGCTCTTCCTGCGGGAAGCGTACAGGGTGAGTTAGTCATTGGTTTTGTACGACGGGAAAATCGATGTAAGTACGTTCACGTGTACCTGAGTAGGCTGTTGTGTTGACGAGGATTCTCCTGGCCAGTCTGAGCCATAGTGTTGCACGGTGTACCCTCCGTACGTGTCGCCGAACCACTGGTCGCGCTCCCGCAGGTGTGATTGAACGCCGTGCGAGGAAGTCGATCTGCGCCTCTCCGTGATGGCGATGGTTGCGCAGAGTCTTGTCCCTCGCATGGCCGGTGCAAGAACAAAGGGTAATGTCAGATACGTCTGAAATGAGTGCATGGAAAGGTACTCACGACAAGAACAGGTTGACAGATTACATACCTGTGGCCCGAGGCGGGTCGAGGCCGAGCGACCGTAGCTCAGACGACTCCCGGAGTGCGACGGGCGTGCGGAGGGCGGTGCCGACGGAGGTGCAGAGGGCGGAGATGGTGGAGGGTGCCCACCACGTACGCAATGCTGTGCGTGAACGTCGCTGTGGCGACCACAAGTTACGGATCTAATCGCAGAAATTGCTTCCTCACGTATCGTGTGCATCACGCCTATGAGACGATCCAATGTGTTGTTGTTTCCACGGTTTATAGCTTCAGTAGTCTGATGGTGGATACGCTTCAAGCGGTAGTACTGCATGAAAACCGATAGTAAGTGCGAAAAGTGTTGCCGGACGAGAATTATGCGAAGAATGTTTTACCGTCTCGTCGAGGCGGGCCGCCCGGTGACGGTCCGGACCAGCTAGTACGACGTCGTCTTGCATGGCGTCCACTGGACGCTGCGGCGCTGGCCCAGTAAGCCTGCACCTAGTGCACGGAACGTACCACCGCAAGTACGCAGCGTACGTCTGGATGGCGTAGCCGCGAAACTCCAGCACCACGTCCGTCGTAACCCTGTCAATCCACAGCGTCGTCCATGGTCGCTGCGTCGCCTCGATCGTCGCTCTCGCCTCTCCTCGCTCACTGTAATTGAATTTACATGTCAGAAAATCTTACTCAAACATGCCCTCAAAATGACACCAAAGAATGACATACCGGTGAGCCTTTGTTGTGAGAGGTCGTCCCGCGGGCGGTGGCACCTCCTGGTAAAGGCCGAATTGCCTCATGACCCGCTGCGGATTGTACTGCTCGACCATGTGCGAGAAGACCAAGTGGCGGTCGTCATCGAGTGCCTCGTCCAGTTGCCTTTGGGACGATAATCCGAAGGGGCCGTGTCGTGAAGGAGCTGTCTTTGTCCATGGCCACGGATGACCTCGTCCTCGTGGAGAGTCTCGAAAAGGTTATGGAACTCTGGGTATACGCGCCTCGGTCTCTCCCTAGCCCACCCTAGGGTAGCACGTGTCCAACATGTTCCCATCGTAGGCCCGTCGACGGGTCGTCCGTCTGGCGTTCGTAAAGCTCGGTGGTCACCTGGTAAGGGTGCACGCTGGTGCGGAAGTACGGTCGGCCGACTGGAAAGTGCTCCCACGACCATAACTGTAGCAGGGCGTGGCATACCGCGAGGACTGGCTCCTCGCCCGTGCTGCGCTGACAAGCATCACACAACCCTCGGTAGGTGGCGCAAAGCACTGCAGAGCCCCAACTATACTGTGGAATCTCGTCGGGCGGCGTCGCCAAAGCGTGCGGATGGATGTAGCTTCGGTACCGCGATCTCCTGCGTGGTAGGAAACGATATCCATCGAACAAGAACAAAAGTGCAGCGACTAAATGTGTCCTCACTTCCTCCGCGATCGCATGCTCGGGCGAGATCATGTACCGCCGCGGCCAGAATGTGGCACACCCGCGCGATTCGCGGCAATCGGGTGACCAAATCATCGACCAAGCGGACCTTCCGTCCATCGCCTCGGAGGGGGCACTCCGAAGACCACGCAGAGGTAGACACATGGCGAGACACGTCCTCGAGTAATGGTCATCTCCCCATCGGAAGTGGAAAGTGTGAGTCTCGGTCTCCAACGGTCCACGAGCGCAGACAGAATGCCGCATCAAAGCTGCAAAGACGTGCGGGAGGTCAACATCCGGCGGCGTGGAGCCGGTCTCCCAAGCTCGGGACGTACCGCTCGTCAAGGGCCATCTCTCTGGGCGCGGGACCCGATCTCGGAGGGCCGACGCCGGCGGACCACGCCCGCAGCGGTGTCCCACATCCGGCGTGGGTCGGCGGCTCGACGCGTCGTCAAGCTGGAGCTGCGCCATCCCACGCCAATAGGGAAACAACATGTCGATGCACACACATAAAACATATTATGTGGCACAGAAAATAAGGCAAGACATACGATAAAAATTCAACAATACAATATGATCATAATGAGTTAACAACAAACCGGACAACTTAACAAGTACTACATAAAGGCATGGATTAACGACAGCGAGTCCATCAAAGACATTGAAATAAGCAAGCGACATCACGACATAGTAATTATATCTTCCTCGCTACGATTGCAATCGCTTGTGCCGGGTGCATTTGGGCGTGGTGATGGAGTGCCCAACTGTCTTACTGATGCGCAGCGAGGCGGCGAACCCGTTGCTAGCTGGCCGTGTGGTCCATGTCGTTCGGATGCGTCGGGATTTGTCGTCTTCCACGGCCGGGGTGCTTTAGTGCGTCGTTGGGCACCCACTTCACCGCCCGACCAAAGGTCCACAGTAGTGCGTGTCGGCCCGCACGAATGGAACTCGGACTCAAGTTGCATACAGGTGGTGGATGTCGTAGTACTCGGAGATGTAACGCTCCGAGGCCTGCCGCCACGCCGCGCATGCCGCGTACACATGGGAGCATGGTTTGTGCAGAAGCTGCGGCTTGTTGCAGGTGCACGACGCTTCTTCACCAATCGTGCAGACCTGCTTACGATCCCCTCTAGCATGGCCCATCACGTACTTCTCCTTGAGCCTGATCTCGAACTTCTGCTTGATGCCATCCATGGTACGAGCGGCGTGCGATCGAGCCTTGCTGATCTTATTCTCCATGTAAGCATGCATTACTTCGGAGAATTGCTTCCCATCCTCCAAATGCTTCTTGGCCATCATGGCTCTGTTAACAAAGTATCCGATGGTACGGTTCCAGCTCTCCTCCACGATCGCGGTGATCGGCAGAGAGCGAACACTCTTGAGCACACCGTTGTACACCTTCGACATGTTGGTCGTCATGATCCCGTACCTTGCACCGTCCGTGTCGTGCAGCAGAGACCATTTCTCCAGGTCAGGTGCGTGCGAGTTAACCCACTGTGTGAACTCCCCAACTCTTGCGGACCCTCTAGCCGCTGCCCCTGCCTCGGCATGCGCTGAGTCCCTTACATACTTCCCGGTCTCCTCATCGAGCTGTCTCCACACCGCTTTGAACTTCCTCCTTTGGTTCTGCATGCAGAGCTTCTTGAACATCTTCATGAGGTCCTTGCTCCGAAACCTTGTGTGGAAGTTCGCCGCGAGATGCCTCATGCACCAACGGCTCCTAACATCGTTCCACTGGTACGGCGGCTGCGTCCCATTTTGCATCATGCACAACGTAGACAATAACCCAGCATTGCGATCCGAGATGACACACACATCTGGTTGATCTTGGACCACCGCCTGCTTCACATTGCACAGGAACCACAGGCAGCTCTCCGTGTTCTCGCTCTCAACAATTGCGAACGCCACGGGGACTAACTGGTCATTCGCATCGGCCGCAACGGCGGTGAGGATGGTACCCCTGTACTTCCCACATAGGAAGGTGCCATCCATCGTGAGCACGGGACGACAATGCTTGAACCCTTCGATCGCCTGACGGAAGGCCCAGAAGACCCTTTCAAGAACAAAACAATTGGGCCCTCAGTCGGATGCACCCGCTCAAGCTTGTTTACATACGTCCAGGGATTAGATTCCGCGATTTGATGCAGTAATCTTGGTACTAGGTTGTAAGCCTCTTCGAATATGCTGAACATTCGCTCCAGAACCCTGCGTTTCGCACGCCATGCCGTCTTGTAGCTGACAGGGAACCCAACCATATTGGCAACATCCGCCAGCAGGAGCTTTGGCGAAATGGACACATCTGCAGCGACGAGGTGGCTTATCAAGCTGGCAACATACGAGCACGTCATGTTGCGGTGCCTGTGAAGCGGCTCAGCTAACTCGCATGTGTGGTCCTTCAGCACTGTTATCCGGAAGGCCATGGCAGCGGTCCTGAACCTCTACGCACGGACCTTGCCAGCACAGGATTCATCAACACACCTGACGATGTACGTGTCGGGGTTGGACCTCTGCACCTGATACGTTCGACCGATGTTAACGGTGTATCTAGCAATAGCATCTTCAGGCGGCGCTCTTGTTAGGAAAGCGGCCTAGGAGCGAGTGTCCTCATTGAACCCCACTCGGCACCCTCCGGACGTGGCGGAACCGCCGATGTCGCCGCATAGCGTCGCCCAATCGTGAGGGCGTAAGTAATGTCGATGGTCACAAAACCACCAAGCGCACCTCCCCGCAGCAGCGGCTTCTCCGTCTTCGTGCGTCTTCGAACTAGTTGTTTCCACGTCCTCCTCGCTTTTCACCTCATCCACCTAGTCGGTCAGGTACTCGTGACAATCAATACGGTGACCACCATCTCTCCGCTCTTCGTTGGGCTCAAAATTGACCGCACGCCTCCTCAGTCTCCATCGCCCACGCCTCCAACATCGAGACCAACGCAGCTCCTCCTCACCGCAGCTTTACCTTCACTGAACCACCCGCGCCGGATGTCCCCGTCCTCTCCAAGAACTGAACGTAAACCATCGACCGCGCATATATCGCAGCAGCGGGGTTGCAAACAACCCCCAAGTAGTTGGCCCATGAAGCGTCACACGTGACCTTCATAAGTTACCAAACGGTCTCGCCTGCACCACCCACCACCGAGGCATACAACGCCTCGATGCACAGTTTCTTCCTTCCAGTGGCGCGATCGAACGCGGAACGCACGCACCGCCTTAGCTCCGAGAGGCTCATGTCCTTCAGAGCCGGCGCCCGGATCACGGTGCGGTGACAATTTGACAGGTCCACACCGTACGGTCCGTTGCGTACGAGAGCGTCCCCGTGGAACACAAACAGATCTTGAATTTCCGCTATAAAGTACCTAACACATGTGCATATGAAACCATCGAATTATTTACGGGATTTTTTTTTCCGAATGAACGCTTCTACAAATTTGGTTATGCCCACTGTACACGATCGATTTGTCGTACATGTTTTCAATCCCGATTGGAGTTCGTATGATTTTTCTATCAATGAAATGTCCAAGCTAATATTATTTGTAGTATAAATAATCCATAGCCTATTCTATGTTACACTTCAGAAATTTCCTGTGGTACTATATAGTTATGAATTTTTTAACTAGTTCGATATTACAGTGCAAAAATAATTCACTTCAGAAATTCTTATTGCATTTCTATGTTTCCATACCCGAGTTAGACCTAGCTTACACCAAAGACATGTGGGGTCTACGACAAGGTATTCTTTTTTATTAAATTTGGATTTAAAACTTCGAGAGGTGCGTCAAGTTTCTCATTCTAGCGGTGTAATACGTAGTGCATGCACCGAACGCGATATGCCCGATCAAGAGTACATATACAAAGCGTTCAGTGGGGCTATTTCTATTTTGCTTAACGACCTCCAAATATTTTGCTATTTTATGACCAAGTTCATGAAACTATACAAATAGCCGAGAGGAAATTTACAACACTATTAGCAAGTGTCCATTAAGTCAACTAATTACGACATAATGACATTGTTAACTACTAAGTCTTCAAAATAAACTAACTACACAACTAAAACTACTCTGTTGCTACAATTCATCTAATTGCATCCTAATCACATTGCTAAAACTACAGATAATAATAGCAGGATGCGAATGACACTTACCTTTTCTAGGTGCTCGCAGCAGCTTCAAAGCTTATTTTCTAGGTGCTCGTGATTTTCCTTCGCTCTCGCGCTGATTTTTTTCCCACTCGTAGAATTTTTGCACACAAATTATTTTCACTCTAACCGCGTCGCGAGGCGGTGAGGAACGGCGAACTCATCGCTCCTCCTCCTTTATAGGCGCGCAGCGCCGGAACTGGCGGGTGCTTGCGCGCCCAGCCAACACGCTGCGGTCGCGTGGTGGCGCGCCGGCGGCACACCCGCCCGGCCCGGTGGGGCCACGGTAGGTGCTGCCGTCTGGGACGGCAACAACCAAGTTGCTGCGGGCCCTACGAGGGCCCGGGGACGGCAGCACATGCAAAACGGAGGACATTTTTAAAATGTGCTGCCCCCGGGGACGGCAGCATATGCAAAACGGAGGATATTTTTAAAAATTTGAAATTATAAGGGCTATGTTTGAAATTTTTATTGTGTAATAGGATTAAAATAGTCCAAAATTCAGGACCAAGTTAGCTGTTCTGACCAGTGAAGAAACCTTCTTCTACTGACGCAAGTGGCCTCTAGAAAACCCAGTGTTTACACAAGTGAAGAAATGTTCGACCTCATGCAGCCGGCAAATGATCCGTGATTGCAACGACACCAGGGTGTTCAGATCCAAACAAAGAGAAAACTTCCATCTAGCTATCCAGGTTCCTGATCGCATCGGTGGAATCTATGGGACTGTTTGGTAGCTTTTGAAATATAGTCAGGATTCGGCTTTAGCTCTTCAAAGTGATTTTGTGTAAAACTCAATTAGCTGAGCACGTGTGATGCGTATAAGCCATGTTGAGAATACGGGAACTCACACATGTATTATTTTGCAAAAAATTTTATGTTCGAAATGAGTCTATTAAATCGTTAGTGTATGTCGTCGAGCGTTTTTCTTTGTCTCTTATGGGCATGACAATTTGAGAAGTCGTAAAGTACACATACCATAGAACATTCTCATTTTTTTTTATAAGAAAGGGAATATAAAGTACATCGAGCAAAATGTACCTTCCATCGGAAAATAGACATTTTCCTCGACATTCCATTACGATCATCGCTGTAATGTTTTAAACCTTACATCTAGACTCGTCGCCATCAACCATCCGAGAACCCTTCCAAAGAAAACTTTGACACAACCACCAACGAAACCCAAAACTCCACATATATATACCCATCCACACCCAAAACCCATCCAATCCAAGCAACAAAAACATCCATCTCATCTCAATCTAGCAGGCTAGCACCCAAAAGGCTAAAAACAGCTCCTAAATACCTGAACCCAGCCGTGCCACCTCAGCAAGTCCCAACCATCCGACGGCTGAAACTGATACAATCGAACGGCCCGCTATTTTTCGCCGAGATAACCACAGACACCTCCACCACCAAATCCCGTTTTTAAAAATCGAAATCGAAGGCTCACCTCCTTCGGCTTTTCCACCTCCTCATCATGCCGCCTTCTGCTCCCTCTCCTCTGTCTACCCTCCCCCGCGTCACTGCCAAGTAGGCCCCACCATCACCATGCAGCAGCCGCCTCCGTCCGCCCCCGCCCCGTCCTCGTCGTCGACGTCGACGTCGACGTCGCTCGTGTCGCGCGCGCGCACGGCAATCCACTCGGCCGCCGCGCGCGCCGAGCGTGTGCTCACCGACATCAAGGCCGACCTCCGAGGTACGCACGCCCTCACGCATCCACTCTGTTCGGTTCGGGGTTCGAATCTGATGAGCTCCGGTTCGAATCGGTCGCGGCGCGGGCAGATGCGGACGGATCTGGCGGGCACAGGGCGCCGTCCCCCAGGACGTCGATGGATCGGCAGGCCGACGCGGGCGAGGGATCCGCGGGATCCGCGGCGGCGGCGCAGACGCCGGACGTGAAGTCGCCGCGCGATGAGGTACGCCCTTTTTTTTTTTGGCATTCCCGTCGAATTAGCCGTTGCTTCGTGTGTGAAATCGTTCCGCTTGTGGCGGTGGGGTGAGAGTGAGAGGTGCATGGTGACTGATGAAATTGTTGATTCGTCGTGTTAGGGTGGTGAATTGGTTAGGGAAGAGTTGCTTTTTCGCTACTATTAAGTTCAGTTAAGTGTGCGTGGCTCTGATCGGGCGGTGAGGTTGTGATTTGAACAATATCACGGATTGGGGGCGAGTTACTTGGTAGCAATTAGCAATGATGTTTGATGGGATATTAAGTTAAGGTCAGTTTGGTATATGCAGTGACTTGTTTGAATATTTCAGTTCTTTTCTTCTCGTACAATTTCAACAACTGATCATGGCGAGCTCTTTCATGATGTTTCTCGTTATAAATGCAATTGGATGTTGTAACAACTGCGTCGTCACATAAGCTGAAAATTGTCTTGCTTCCAGTTCTCAGAAATTATACCCTCAACTGATGAGGATGGCTCGAACATAGAACCTGAATCAACTTCTTCATCAAAGCTGCCCTTCCCTCCAGCTTCAGTGGTGAAACAGCTGGTTGCTGCCATTGAGTAAGTTTGTGTTCTAAGCATAGTTATTGTTATCCAGGACTTCAATTAGATCAGTTTGTTGCTATATGTACTAATATAAAGCAAAAGATAGGTCTGCCCAAAATGGCAAAATCAACTCGTATTCAACCATTTTGAGAATTCCATCTGTCCACCTTACTTCTAGAGTGCAAAAGTTGCATTACATGCTGCAACAAAAAAATGCATAATATTGCATTTTACACTTTGAAAAACTTCCTATATATGTGAATTGCTTTTTTAAATTACTCTTAGACTGTGTACGAGAATTGCACTAACAATGTTTTGTATACTCTTGTAGAAATGGCAGAAATTTCAAGTCAATGAACGATATGAAGTCTAACGGAGACCAATTTCTGAAAGAGAAGGGGGGTTTGAGTTTGTCTGTTGTTAAATCACTTGTTCGGCGTGAAAAGGACGATAAATCGAGTTCTGAATTTGTTGGTGATGAAGAAACACAATCTTTGATGTATTCACTGTTCAAATTAGGTATGTTTTCACTTGATGTGCTATGTTTTTTCATTGCTATTTTGGCTATTCATTTCATCTCTCTTTGCACTATGATACATACTTATCTTTTCAGAGGAACAGTTCCCCGATGACGAAAGTCAATGCAGCTCAGAATTGCTTCATTCAACATCTTTGTTCAAGGATCTCCATGGTGCTCCACCTGGAAGTTTTATTCATCGAATAGCAAGGATTATTGGCAGCATTAGTTCTGTGCACAAGATGGCGTTCTTTTGGCTCTCTGTAGTTCTTGAGGTAAGTGTGTTGCTATTACATTCCCCTTGTAGTTAGGAAATGCTACCTTCTAATTCATGTATCTTGGCAGTACCAAACTGTTAAAGACTTAAGAGGCATAAGGTCATTACATGTGATACAAATCAAATTTTGTCTGTAAGAGAACAAGAGAAGCAAGACCTTACGTTATTAAATATGAGTAATCAAACTAAATGTAAGCACAGCACTTAATTTTCTGTTATACATGCAGTTGAAGAAACTATGGTCTGATGGGCAACCGGTGCCTCGAATGCCGCTGGATGCTGCTCCGGACTTGAATTGTTGTTTACTGCATCAGGAGATACAAGTCATAAATTGCTGCATTGCTAGGAAAAAGCGAAGAAAAGCAGCTAAGGAGTCACTGGATTCCTTGCTGAAATGGGCAAGTGCCGATAACTCAAATCCCAGTTATTTAAATGGAGAGCCTCTTGACAGCGGGATGTACGCAAGAAATAGCACCGATGATTATGTTCTTCGGCATGGTGCTGATCGTCCATCCGAGAACTTGACATTGTTGGAAACTGGTGAGCCTATATATTCCCCGATTCTACAGGTAAGCTGTTGCTTTGTTTTTCAGTTCATCTTTTATGAATTATGATGCTTCCTTTCATTATTCTGAATTCTTGTCACGAATCTATATTCAGGAAGGCCCCATCATGACAGCAGAGCTTATAAAAGAAACAGAGGAGCTTGTCTTGCGGACAGGAAGGTATGCAACCTTTATTATGTACTACCATACTGCTAGTATGTCACTAGTAATATCTAATGCAATAATTCAATGCTGATCTAAGTACTTCATTTCAATTCTAATTGAGTACCGATGATTGTCTCTGGCAAATACGATCCTTATTGGAAAGTGCAATACCATCCTGTATCTCCTCTTCTGTTGCTAGGATTTTTGTTATGTTTTAAGTAATAGAGCAATGTTTGTGACGCTGTTTATATTTATATTCTCAGTGTTGGTGCTGGATGCTCTCAACTATTATCAGATATGCAGGCCTTCAAGGCAAGTTTAAAGCTGTTCTTCTCAGAGGCTGCATGGCTGTTGGACTAAACTTCCTAAACAAGAAATTTCTTTCTCATAACAGGCTGCAAATCCAGGATGTGTCTTGGAAGACTTCGTAAGATGGCACTCTCCACCTGATTGGTCTGAAGATTGCGCAGCAAGCAGTAGAACAGTAGGGGAGGGCTCAACTAGACGTGGTCGGCTAAGTGATAGAATGCAAACAAAAGGTGATTGAGTCCCTCTCTCTCTCTCACACACACACACACACAGACGCACACCACCACCACCACCACTGCCGCCACCTTCACTATCCATATGGCCATGCTGCTTTGAGATTTGTGAAATTGATTTTTTAGGAGAGCATAGAAGTACTGCTCAATATCCTTTCCATTTGATGTGTTGTGGTTAACCAGAAGGAAACTTGTGGAAGGAATTATGGGAAGCTGCAAAACCTACACCTGCTGTTGAACAGACTCCTATATATGATGAAGATTTAGCTGTGTAAGTAGAAAACATAGGGTGATGAATTTTTGTGTTGTATCTTACATCACTAATTAATTATAATGGTGCAATCTAATCTTGCAGGGAGAGCATCTTTGAAGCCTGGGAAGTTATTGAACCATCAAAACTGTTTGAGCAGCTACTTGCTGCCGTTGTAAGTTCAACGTTCGCTTTTTTTTTTTTTGTGTCGGTGTTTTTTCAGTTGTCTTATAAGTACCATCTTATTTATCTCAAGATGAATGCTGATGACTTACTGCTTGCTATTTGTGAATGTCAGCTTTCTGTATGCTTCATAGCAGCAGAATCAATGCTACCAGCAGGTAGCAACCTGTCAAAATTATTCTACGACTGCAAAGATTACATTATTGGCATTTACCAAGATGATATGTCAAAAGAGAAGCTAGATGAGATCTGCAAGGTACTCTCTGCTTTTGTTTATCCATCCTATAAATTATGTTATTGCATAGAATGAACATACTGATGCCATGCCAGGTTTACGAGACGATGGAAGCCATAATAACCCACCCTGAAGAAGCTCTTCAGATCATGGGGCAACCTGACGAAAAGTCTGTCGAGAATAAAAATCGCTTCAAGCTTAAGCTCAACTTTATTGGCAAAGACCGCCAACCACTGTGGAAGCGTGCACCAAAGGATGAGAAAAAATCATCAGAGGAAAAGAACATGAAAATATTCTCAAACCTTCTTGACAAGAAGGTTTCCATATTCTCAAAGAAGAATGCGAAAGCACCAGAGGTGTCGCCGCCACCCCCTTTATCTGCGTTGGGGCCATTTGATGAGACTGAGTGGACCATTTTGTAGTTGAAATTCCTGGATGTTTCTCTTGTGCAACTTGTAGAGAAATGCCCCAAGCTGTCGGGAATAATCTTAAGCTGTAAATACTCATCCAATTCATTCAACATTTTGAAATAAACTAAAAAAAGATGAAGGTTTCAATGTAGTATAATCGTCCGGACTCCATTCAGTTTTGTCCTTGTAATGTTAATCTTTCGTTCTGTTCCCATATCGAACTTCATTCTGTAACTTGGGCCAACCGTTGTTTTTGTTCTGGTTCTAGTGTCATTAGACACATATCTGCGGAAACCGTTTCGCAAATTTCAGCATCTTTTGAGCAGATCGTAAATCCCAATTAGATCCACAAAGATCACAGATCAGTCTTTGCTAACTTGGTGGCACTCCCTTCTGCCCCTCCTTTTCTGCGGATCACCGGATGCTGCCTTCGTAAAAAGCGCTTTCTCTTCCTCGAGAGAAAAAAAAGCGCTTTCTTTTAACCAATCACCAGGTACTCCTTTGTCATAAAAAAAAGTAAAAAAAAAAAAACGAAATGGACGCACTGTTTCTATCAGAACAACATTTCAGACCGGCATATTGGCAAGGTTTTGAAAAATGGGCAGTGAACATTGGATAATAATCGGTCGGGATCTTCACTGGTCACCTGTCATCACCGCCCATCAACGACGCCCTTGCCGATCACCGTCGGGTTGCCGGCTATCTAGGATCTAAGGTCAGGAGGCCGTTCAAGGAGATGTGGTGGAGTTGCTACTGTGTTTTGGACTTCCATTCCACCCTCACAAGGGCAATGGATCCTGCGGACGTCCACAGATTGGGAATAGCATAAATCAACATGCTACTCTAGTTTTAGAGTCAATCAGTATGAGAATTGAAGAAAGGGGAACGGAGGAAAAAGGCAATCAAGCTTGTGATGAAATGAGCTTTTCGTGGAAAGAAAATCACGACCGAAGCAACTTTGAATGCCGGTGCCACTCGACACATGTATAGCCTATCTATCTCTGTGTGACCCCATGGTTTCGGAGGAGGTGGCGGGCTTGGCGGCGGCCATGGTGGAGGGTTTGGCGGCGGTGCTGGTGTAGGCGGTGGAGCTGCTGGTGGTGTCGACGGAGGTGGCGGATTCGGAGGCAGCGAGGGCGTCGGTGGTGGCACCGGTAGAGGTGTTGGTGGAGGAGGCTTTGTCGGCGGTAGCGGTGGTGGTGGCTTTGGTGGAGGCGGCGATGGCTTTTGATCGAGCAGCTTGATTATACCAATTAAGGTCCCATTTGGAACGGCTTCGGCTTCTGGATTTTGCTTGGAAAAGCCGAAAGCCGTTCCAAACAGCCGGCTTTTCGCAGCCGCTTTCTCACATAACGTATCGAAGCTGAAAGCCGAAAGCTGGCCGCGAGAAGCTTTCCGCCGCTTCCCTCAACCCCTATTCCATATTTACCCCTAAAGTTCAAAGTTATTTACCCACCGAATGCCACTCCGTTCCGTATAACCCCCGCGCCAGCTTACCCCCCCGGCACGCCCCGCATCGTCGCGAGGCTCCCTCCTCCCTCGCACGCTCCTCCCTCTCGTGCCTGTCCTTCTCCCTCGCCAGCTCCGTCGCCCACCCTCCTCTTCCCGCCTCCCTCCTCCCTTCTCCCCGGCGCCCGCTCCTCCTCCCTTGGCGCCCTCCGCCCCGACTCCCTCCTCCCCGATGCCGCCCAAGCCCAGATCCAGATCTGGATCTGCCACCCTCCACCTCCACGTGCTCTTCCTCCCGGTACCTCGCCTCCTCCTCCCACGCTAGCGAGGCCACACCGCCCTCCTCCTTCCCTCTCTCCACCCCGATGCGCTGCAGTCCTCCCCCTCCTCCTCCCTCACCGCACTCCACCTCCTCCTCCGCCTCGCCTCCAGTCTCCTCCTCCTCCGTCGGCTCACGCGGCCGTTGTCCTCCTCCCCCGTCGGCTCACGCTGCCGCCATCCTCCTCCCCAGAAGCAGCACCTCCTCCCCCGACCAGGGCCTCCTCTACGACCTCCTCTAGTCAGGCCCGACCAAGACAGCTCGGATGGGGTGAGAACTGTGAGGACCCCGGATTATTGGGCTTGTAATGCTTAGTCATCAATTAACCCTAGCATCACAAACAAAATAACCCGTGTCTTCGATACATGTATACTTTCCAGAAATGCAGTATACACACCTCTTTACAAAATTCATGCATCAATTCCATTCATTCACATAGAACCGAAGCAAAGCAACAAACCAGAAGCTAACATAAATAAAGGATAGTTATTACAAAAGAGAGGCCGACCGGCCAAATGACATATACATATAGAAATTGAACAGCGAAAGCAAAAGTGCCATAAGATGGTCATAAACCAAAAGAGCCAATCAGTGTGCCTTTAACCCACAAGGCAACCGACCGGACCGCCAAGCTAGTCGTTGAATCCACAGCACATCTCACAAAAGTGAGGCCCTTGGGGCTCACCTTCCTCCTCTGCAACAAATAGTTAAGCAAAGCAAATGAGTACAAAAATTATACTTCGCAAGACTTACGTGTAAAGTAACAGACCTATACATATGCTACATGCAAGCTTATTTAAGTGGAGGCTGTATGTTTCATTTTCAGCACAAAGCAAACTTTATTTGCAATAATGTAGTACATTTGAAAGCAAGTTAATAAATCTGTTTTTAATATTCAAATAATCGTAAATGACAACAATATAACAGTAGATAGGTGACAACAACAATCCTGGAAGTGACTAACCCATTAGTCACCACAACAATAGCATGAATTACCCATTCATACTAACCATGTCAAATTTTAATTTAAAAGGTTGTAGTCTAGTTCTTGCACGACCTTACCAAGCATGTCCATAACCTAGGGCGAGGCTATTCGAATAGTTTTATACCTGCGAGGGTGTACCAATGTACCCACATGAGACCGCCTTTTGCCACTAGATTAGCATACTTCCTTTGGTATGCCGGCACAGCTAAGTCCTACGAGATATTTCCAATATTGTGTATTAACTACGAGCCGCCCGTATGGATAGAAACTCATACGTTGTGTCGGAGTCATTGTAAAGCCTCGGTCAACTACCCGTCGCAGGTAAAGCCTTGGACAACTACAATGCCCCTCGAGGTGGAGAGCCTACCTGGAATCTCCACCACCGCACACCCAACACAAGAACACATATCCTTTTTCACACAACACACACAACCCCCTCCTGCGACTCGGAGATAACACACGCTAAAGTACTAAGTCAAGAGAGATCCCATATCCCTCTCGCGTGGTTAGCACGCATAAGCGCTTGGCTTAGTGACACAAGTAAGTCGGTCCTTGATGACCTAGGCACCATTCCATTCACACCAACAGATCACACCAACATACCATTGTGCCCAAGTCTAAAACAATTTTATTTTCAGTTTTTGACTTTACAAAGTAACAAAGCACAAGTGCTGGACATAATGGAATAATAATAAGTATGTGATCAAGATCATCGACTAAAATCGATGATCGCCCATTGCTACCAAAACTAAGCATTTCTAAGCAATTTCAATTCGCAATCTACTAAGTGACAAGAGCTCATCCATCGAACTCAAATCACAGAAAATAACCTAAGCTCATGGTAGTAGAGGATAAACAAGTCCTACAGATTATGCAACTATAGGATACTAACCATAATTTAACAACAAATTAGCAATGCATACATACAAGTTGAAATCAATATAATAGACTTGAAAAATAATAGGATTAACATGATCAAACTACTTGCCTGTTTGCTGTGGGTCAAGATGTTGCTGAGGGTCAATAATATTGTCAATGTGCTCTTCGGATCCTAACGAGAAAACGAGAAACAACCGATAAGAATGAAGAAAACGCAAAGACTCAACAGTAAACTTTCTTCAAAAATTCTAAAATTTTTACAGTAGCAAGATCATGATTTATAATAAATTTAGCAATAAGAACCAATTGATTTGGATTCTTAATGCAAAAGATATGGCCAAAACAATTTTGCTCAGCTTTTATAAATCAAAAATACTACTATACATTAGCAAAATTTTCTAGAGCTATACTGGGGTTGGAAACATTTTTAGATTAAAGTTTAGTTGAAAACATAACCAACAAAATTTGAATCTCCCTAAAAGGAATTAAAATGAATTAGTTATGCATTTTACAAGTTATCACATTTTTCAGTTGATAAATAAATCCTTTCGGGAAAATCAGAAATTTGAAATGGCGTGGGCGAGCGAGGAGCGTTGATCTTGGATCCAACGGTCCGCGTCCCACTGACGCTGCAGCAGCTAGCGCCGCTGAAACCCTAAACGTCAACCGTTGGATCGGATCCAACGGTTCACGTGGATTCCGAGCGCGCGGGCGGTCCGAACGTCCCCACCCTCGCGAGCCGTTGATCCTGGATCCAACGATCCGTACTAACTCGAATCGGGACCGTTGATCTTGGATCCAACGGTCCCTGAACCAAAGCGCGGCGAATTCAAACTTGGTAGCGATCCCGCCGTAGATCTTAGGATCGACGGTCCACATCGATTCACGTTCAAACCGTCTCCTGTTTTCGTCGGCAAAATGACGGGGAGAACGGCTCGCCGCCGGCGGCTCGGCGGCGGTGCGAGCAAGTGCCAAAATAGGTCCCAAACATCATTGCGCACCTAATGGTACCAATGGATTTGGCTGCGGTGGTCGAGAACAAGCAGAAGCGGAGAGAACCGAGGAGACCGCAAAGTGGCGTAAAGCGAAGCGGCAAAGAGCTCATTGCAGTTCAAGGGAGCAGTGCGAGCCACTAGGGACTAAAGAGGAGTTACTGAGCGCAAAGAATGCATCGAGGAGAGTCAAGTGCCGGCGAAGAAGAATGCCGATTCGGTGAAATTGGGAATCCGAATTCACCAAGACGAGCAAATTGAACCGAATTGAGTGAGGTTAAGCTTCGAGAGAGTAAAGGGGAGCAGGGAAGCAAAGACAGAAGAATAAAACCCCTCTTGCAGACTCCACCGAAGCTCAAAACCGACAACGGCGGTAGAAGGATTCTGAGGATCTGCGGCTCAGCGGACTTGTGAGTGCTAGCTAGAGTTGCGGAGGTGCTAAAGGAAGCTAAGGGAGAAACAATGGAGCTTAAATAGCCGAGGATGGCGAGAGCAGCGGCGATATCCCTCGGGTCAACCCGCCATTTGAGCACGAGAGAGCGGCGGAGGCTGTTGGAGAGTGGGCGCTGAGGAGGAGCACGACGGGCATTTAATGCGCAGAGATATCCGTTTAAAGGCGGCCGTGGAGTGGGATGGACGCGGCTTTTCTCCTCTGCGCCGCGCCATGGTTGGAGCTCAGCAGCGTGGGCGGAGGAAGGAGACGGCGTGTCGGCCGTTGGATCAAATCGGACGGTGAGTTAGATCGGGTGGATTAAAGCGATTCCGTCGTTTGGTTGATCGAGGACCGTTCGATCTTGATCCAACGGCTCTAGCAACGCGCCCGATCGACCGCGGCGGTGCAATTAGTTGATTG
This sequence comes from Hsuehochloa calcarea, assembly GCA_036346395.1. Classification (NCBI taxonomy): domain Eukaryota; kingdom Viridiplantae; phylum Streptophyta; class Magnoliopsida; order Poales; family Poaceae; genus Hsuehochloa; species Hsuehochloa calcarea. The sequence continues at coordinate 29,560,330 of CM070606.1, forward strand.
GACCGAGTCCGATGGCTCGAGCCAGAGTCAGTTCGAACAGGAGCAGTGCAAACCGATTAAAATTTGAATTTTAAATATCTAATTTTTGAAGAATTATTTGAGGTAGCAAACAAACTCCAAAATTTATGAAATTTTAACTGGAGCTTACTGACTGCAGGAGGAACCTCCCATAAAATTTACAGAGATTTTCATGCACTGAATTTTCCTCCAGAAATTCCAGTAGAGGGGAAATAGGGTTTGACCAATTTTGACTTGCCTCCAAAAATTATTAAATAATTTCTAAAAATCATGAGATAATTCAGAGGTGTTGCCAAGCCTCCCTAGAACTCAGAAAAAATATTTCCAAGGGTTTGGCACAAGACCTATGCCACAAAGGTTTTTGATTAGAGTCAAATGAGAATTTAAATTTAATTTTTCCATAATTCTTTTTAAAAGAATTACAAAAATGACCAAGGGCTTCAAGATGCAAGAAAAGTTTTAATTTATTTTTATTTTCTTACATTTGAAACACAAATCCATATTTGGGATGTTACAAGAACAACCACATCGTCTCCTTCACCTTCGGTGCCGACAAGGTCGTTGAGTTCTTGAACAAGCACGACCTTGATCTCATCTGCCGCGCTCACCAGGCAAGCCTCCATCCTCTCCGTCAATTGCTACTCCTACTTGTTGCAGGATCAACTTATTGACAGTTCTTGGCATGTCAATGGCAATGGAACTTATTGATCCCCTTGATTCATATGGTTGAGAAATTCATGCAATATGCTTCAATTCGGTGCTTGATCAGTTTTATGACCTAATTGAGGTTGGTAAGGTGTACTTGCAATGTTCAATGTTTGTGTCTATGTAAAAATTGTCTATAATTGCCTTCACTGATTGTTCAAGCAATGATGATGAGGGAAGGGTTCAAGCACCGAGTCTCATTTATTTTGTTCTATTGGAAAGTTTGATTTCACTTTCAGGTTGGGGTAATAGAAATCTGAATTGTTGGGGTAATGGAAATCTGAATTATCCAAGCAACCCTGCATTCTAACTGATGTTCTGATGTTTTCTTTTACTGATCAGTGCAGCAAATTTGATAGAAAATAACTACTGGTTCTACATTCATTCTCCCAGCATTTTGACATCTCATATCTACCATCTCACATCTCATACATTCATTCTATCATTGTTAATTAAAATAAAAACCATGGTTATGTAGTTAGTAGTTACAGTAGGAATGAACCAATCACTCTTTCTGGGTAAAGCAAATGTACTATCAAGCTAAACAGATTATGTTATTGTGGAAAATTTTGACATATGCATCTTGATTTGAGTGTACATTTTTCTTCATAGTGGTTGAAGAATTTGTGTTACTAAATGATATATAAAGTTAACTCTGGTGTTGTGGGATCTTTAATACTAGCAATGAAGATTAATTTCACATTATATTGCAAAGTTTAGGAGCCTGAGTTATGGTTTGTGGTGGCCGGTGGTATTCACATGTCCGAGGTGTACAACAGTGTTCTCAAGGGTGTTTGGTCTCTGGCTATCACTGCGATCGTGGAGGAGAGCTAGAACCATACCGTCGGGTACTTTGTTAACAGAGCCATGATAGCCAAGAAGCATCCAGAGGATGGCAAGCAATTCTCTGAAGTAATGCACGTGTACATGGAGAAAAATATCAGCAAGGCTCGTTCGCACGTTGATTGTACCATGGATGGCGTAGGGCAAAAGTTCGAGATCCGGCTCAGGGAGAAGTACATGATGAGCCACACACTTCTTGGCGCAATCGATTTGTCCCTTGTGCTGAGACAACCAATCCATGCCAAGAATTACATCTAGACTTGCTGAATGGAGGAGGATAAGATTTGCTAATAATCCTACTCCTTCAATCTCAATCAGGACATCCCTACACTCAGATTCAGCTCTCAACTCCAAACCAGGAGAGCGAATGAGAAACAGGACTAACAAAGGAGTACAACGAAACTCTCCTACAGCAGCAAATGACTCAGAAACAAAAGAATGAGATGCTCCTGAATCAAACAAAACAGTAGCAGGATGAGAGTTAACAGAAAGTGTACCTAGCACGACGTCGGGTGCCTCCTGCGCCTCCTCTGCGGAGATGAGGTTGACGCGACCACTACCCATGCCTTGGGTAGTAGGGACAATCTTCTGATCCTAGAAAGAACCACTTCCTTACCCGCATCCTCCATTAGGACGAGGGGTTGCTCCTGTCTTCTTAGGGCATTGATTCATATAATGCCACTTTTGGTTGCAGGCGAAGCAAGTGACCCCGGCAGCCGGGTTGCGGGGGCCACCCTGCTGACTCGCAGGTGCACGTGATTGGGGCATAGCCTACGAAGGACAAAGGCAGTCTTGGCGACCTCGAAGTCTTGAAGGCGAGCATGGGACCCCGAGTGCGCCCAAAGCGAGCGGAAAGAGCGGCCCTAGGCGACTTGTGGGCCTCCACTTACGCTGCGGGAATCCACAAGCGCTCTCCCCGAGTGCTCGGCGATGATGGCATTGTCCACCAAGGTCTGGAAATTAGGAAAGTCGACGATGGATAGCTTGTCCTGCAGCTCCTCAGACAAGCCATCCTTGAACTTCTCTTGCTTGGCCTCATCAGTGGCCACCTCCTCCGGAGCATAACGAACCAAATGGTTGAACTCGCATGCAATTACTCGTGGTGAGAAGCGCCCTTGCTTGAGCAACAAGAACTCCTTCTTCTTGACCTCATCAAGGGCAGAATATGACTGACGGAAGGCGGTCGGAACTCCTCCCAAGTGACGGTGTGGCTGTCAGTGCATGGCTAGAAAGCTCTCCCACCAAGAAAAATTTGCACCCTCCGGTGATGGGATGCGAAAAGTGCCTTCTCATGCTCCACGGCTTTGGGCGATCTTGAGCTTCAGCTCAACCGAGCACGGCCAATAAATGCATCAAGCGAGTCCTCGGACTGGAAAAGGTAGGGGTGGGTGCGAAGTAACTCCATAAGTCCCACACGCGGTGGTGTCCACTTCCTTGCCCCGATCCTAGAGCACCGGAAGAGTGGAGGTATTGCGCACACGACCTCCGACACCTTACATCCTCCGAGCAGTTGCGCTCAATCGCATAAGAACCTCGGCCATGGTCGGAGGAGGGAAGCTCCTCATCGGACCGGTGGCCAACCTTAGCACGCTCTGAAATCGCCCTACCATCCTGTTATAAGGAAATTGGGTTAGCAACGAAACTCGAAAAGCAAGACCTAAAAAGCGAAAAGCTATCGACTAGGGGAATGGGAACATCCCTCTAAATGAAAGCCAAAACAGCAAGTATATGAACTTTAAAAGCTCTCAAAAAGGCTCTAAACCAGCAAGGAAAACCCGAAACCAAAGCTCAACTTCCTGACACAAATAACCCGTATTGAATGAACGAGCAATAGGTCAAGAAGACAAAATTTCAGAATGTTACTCTAGGTCCAACACTACTCAAGAGCAAGGTTAAATCAGCAAAATAAGTCTTAGATACTGTAGGACCGGAAAGGCGACTGAGGGGGGGGGGGGGTGAATAGGCGCTTTCCCAACTTTCTCGCCTAAATCAAATTCAACACGAACTTTACTCCTTTAGCTATGAAAGCTAAGAAGATCAGTAAGCACACAGCGGAAGCCTTGTGCTGAATTCAATAACCCCCGACAACCACACGACACAAATGTGGACACTTAAACTCGAAGGGTTGATCTGGGCACAGGCGGTCAGACCGGCTACCACGGGCGGTCGGACCGACGTTCAACCAATGATCGGACCGGCAACTAATCGGCGGTCGGACCGGTGGGCAACGGTTCGACCGCGAGAGCAGCGGTGCGAATATCTGGCGGTCGGACCGCCGTTATAAAACCGTCGGACCAGTGCTGACCCGATCTTGAAAAATGAACCCAAATCCAAAACGAAATTTGATCCAACTTTTGATTCAACCAATGAAACTTGACCAAATTTCGAGCACACCTCCCTAATGATATTAGAGACCTATTTCTAGCGGCGATCCTTGGATCCACTTAGCAGAATCGATCTCTCAAGGATTAAACAAAGAAGTGCATAAACCCTAGAAATATGGAAAACTTTGATTCAAGACTTGCTAGTGGGGATTGATGGTCTAGATGATTCTAGGAGTATTCCCACATATCAAAGCAAGACAAAGTGGGTCAAAAGACCAAGTAAAAATCCTTGAATCAAGGAAGCACCAAATTCATTCAAATGAGAGAAGAACACAAAAGGGGAGACAAAAGATCTCACAAGCAAGCATCACAATATTGATTGATCTCACAAGATGCTTACAAAGCCACTCCAACAAGGAGGACAAGAGCTCACCCAAGGAGCATACAATCTCTCCCTCTCTTCCTCTCCAAACCCTAACCCTAGAAAAGCAAGGGAAGAAACCAAATGAATGCCTCAAAGGTTTTCCTTCTCCCCCTTTCCTATTTATACTAGAGAGGACTAGAGTCACATTTGGGGCCCACTCACACATGGGACCCACACAAATCTGTTGAAGCAATCGCCTGCTTCACCACGTGTAGGTTGATCAGCGGTTCTCATCGATGCCAAACCTCTCTTGTCCGAATCCCATCGGAACCTCCCAGAGACTCGCACCGATATCCGCACCGCCTGATCCAACCAGCTGCATCGAACCACCCGTTCGATCCGTCTTGCCCATTCTGCACCTGCTTGAGTCACACGACCTCACCCGGTATCCATGATCGTTCTGGACCTCAGCTCTCCAAGCGTAGTCCCGATCCACTCACCGTTGACGCGTCGTTGACACGCAAGCCACCGCCTGACAATAGACAAACAAACCGTTCCGGAACAAGTTCTTCACAACTTGACCCACGTTAGTTCCACAATGCAATATGCAACAATAAAGCATTGATAACTAAACATTAAACACAATCAACATGCATCAATGCGAACTTGGCTTACCTCCAAGCCATTGCCGGTCTGACCGCCCCACAGGGCCGGTCCGACCGATATCAGGCCGGTCGGACCGCTCCCACAGCAATGGTCGGACCGGTCAAAAGACAGCCAAAAATCTAGCTTGAAAATCCGAAACCTTCTGGAATTTTCAACTCAATAGAACTTTTGACTGGGAGCTCCAAAAATGATGGGACCACATCCAGGAGACTCCCCTCACCTGCCTACACAACCTATTTTTGGCTAAGCTCCAAAAGCCAAACTTAGGTCGGACCGATCCGGCCAAGCCACCACGGTCCGATCGACCCACTCAAGTGATCGACCACCCCACTCCACCGGTCGGACCGCGCGTGGTCCGACAAAGAAGAAGCAAACCCCAAAACGCGAGATTTTGCAAACCAACAAAGCCATTGCCAATTGACTCATCATCACGGGATCGTGCACATATCCTCACGATATCCACAATCTCCCCTTGATGAACACATTGGCAATTTCCAAAAAATGTGGTTTTTCAAATGAAAAGTAAAATCGCGTTTTAGCATAAAGGCACAACTTGGTCCATAATCAAGAAAAAGCTTAGGAACCACCAAGTGGCTTCAGAATAGTGAAGGCAAGTGAGATAAGGCATTGAACGCACAAAAAGATTCAAAATCCATAAGATGGCCAAAAATCTCACTAAGGTCCATATGAAAGACAATAAGTTCTATTTGACCTTTGATCATTGTGAGTCTTCTTGAATTGCAATTCAAATCAGAAAAAGGCAATAAAACCCGAGACTCAACTCACTATGATCACAAATTTTCAAAGGGTTCACAAATTTTTTTTGTGTGTGTGTGTGTGTTCTTTTATGCATGAAACCTTATGTGAACCAAAAGCTCCAAAGCAGCATTTTCTTCAATCCTTCTCCCCCTTTGACAATGAATTCATCAAGATGCATGAGAGAAGAACGAGCATGAAGAAATGACTTTATTTGAAATTTAGCAAAAGGAGCCATGACCACTATCTATGTAGACAAGTACAAGACATATACCAAGCCATATAAAGAGTAGAAGCTATATTCAATCATGGCAAAACATGTAACGCATAGCTAACACCAAGATAGCGTAAATCTGAGATTAACAAATTAAAACCATGAAAGGTTGCTCAATGTCATAGATTCACTAAAAGCAACCAAAAATGAGTCAAGCCATGTCTATAAGCAAAAGAGACTCAAAAGCAGAATTGAGGCATTTTGAGCATTAAGAGAATTCTTTTGAAGCAAAGCTCAAGCACTTAGCCCTTTTTGGGCAATTTTTTCTTTTTCTTTCTCTTTTTTTTACTGTGCTAGATCTCAAGCCTTGCCGCGACCATCTCAAGCGATAAGCTTAAAAGAGTGGTCTAGGTCATCCAAAACTCCCCCTGAGTTCATGCCTAGTGCAATGGCAAGCCGTCTCATGAGAAAGGATTGGTGAGATCAGTTTTTTCGCACAGAAAATCTTCTTTTTTTCATTTGCTTGACTTAAGAAGATAAAAGCTCATTTTCATCTCAAAATAAGTTCAAGACTCAATTCACTTGTAAGACATGGCAAGAATCATAAGAGGATCACTAGAGCAAAACTAGTCACAAGATCCAACAAGACATGATTCGATTCAATTTGCTCACGATATAAAGCTAGCAAGGAAAAGCTAAGCCAAAACACGAAGAGCCATAAAAGAAGTCCAGCAGACTATCACTTGATATGACAAGGTATAGAGTATGAAATCAAGCCATACAAGGATAATACTCAAAGATCCACAATTTTTATTATGCAATGCACGACATTTGAAATAAAAATGCATTATGATACAATGAAAGCAGAAAGAGCAAATTCCTCAAAACATCCAAGCCTCGATCTTGGGATTTGAGATAAAGGTTCTAGGAGTCCGAGATTGAGATGGATGAGGCACAGGAATAGCAAAAGAAGCAGCAGAAAAATGATTAGGCACAAAATCATAAGAATGCCCATGAGCACCACCTGGACCTCTCCAAAACGATCTACCAAAAGACCGATACTCCCCCTGTCTAGGTGCTACCCGTGGTCTATCCTCACGATATCCTAAACCACCTTCTTTGCTGGACCCACCAAAAGAGTCAACAAGATTCTCTGCACGCCTAGGCCTATATGTGGTACGCTGAATAGGCTCCCCGACTCTAGAGACTATCATTTGAAGAAGAGACTCCTCTAATGGATCTCAAAGCGCTCATCCTCTCTTTCCTCTCAATCTTTGCTCTCCGGAAGCAAAACTCAACGGTGTGGCCCTCTTTCTTGCAGAAGGTGCAATTGTACTTGACCTTTTGAGGGGTCCGTACTGGTGAGACAGAAGCACCTTTCTTGCTAGAAAGAGATTGAGCAGAACCTACAGCTTTAGGAACAACCTTTGGAGTCAAAGAAGGTTCTTGCTCAACCAAACCACTTTTCACAACTCTAGCAATCTTTGGTGAGACATTCTTGGAGAGCTCTAGGGACTTAAAGCCTAAGCCACTGTTTTTCACACTCACCTTGGATTGATCTAGAATCAAGTTGAGCTTCTTTTTCCCACTAGAAAACTTCTCAAGAGTCATTTTGAGGTAATCGTTCTCTTTGCCAAAACTCCACAATTGGAGCACTTTTTAGAATCGATTGCCTCAACATGTTTGCTCTTAAGAAGATCCACTTCCACTTTAAGAGCCTCATAAGACACACAATATGACTCTCCAATCCTATTCAACTGCTCCTTAAATTTGACTCTAAAAGCCTCTTGTATCTTACCAATAGCAATATCAATTTCAAACATGCAACATACAAGAGGAAGAATCAATGACTTTCTTGGAAGCAAGAAGAGACAAGGATCTTTCAATTTTAGCTTTCTCTTCAAGAGTCTTGTTTAAAGCTTCAATCTCAATTGTAAGCTTAGGGCAATTTTCACAAGAGGCAATTCTAGAATAAGCAACCATTTCAGTCATCTCTTGCATTTTAATTCGATTATTCTTACAATGAGAACAAGTGTGACTAGCATCAAATTTTGCAATTCTTTTAAAGAGCTATCGGTTTCAATTCTAGCAAAGCACAGTTTGAGCAATTTAATGGAATAGCTTCTAAGCGATCACATCAAGCGGAATGACATTCATGCAAGCAGAACTAGACTTGAGAGATTCTAGTTCGTAAAGAGCATTTTCAATTGTTCTTCAACAGAGGAATGAGCATTATTCAAGCTTGACAATTCATTAAGCAAGCTACAAGCATGAATCACGTAAATCATCGGGATTAATGGATTTGAGCCTAACCACTTCTAGGTTCAAATTATCAATCATTGTATCTGTTTCTTGATCACTTTAGCTTGCTTATGCAATTTTGTTCAACAAGCACTAAAGCCCTTTTCATGTCGAAGTGAAGGGCATACCTCATCGGGATCTTTGAAAGGATCCTCATTTGTTGGAGGAGTAGGCGTCGTGGCTATTCTTAGCCATAAAGCACATGCCTCGTGAAATCACGTGCCTTCTTCTTGCCACGGAGTCACTCTTGTCGATCCTCAGACTCGAGTCCACATCTTCCATGCTCACATCCTCTAGAGCTTCAAGGACTCGGTGACAAACTTGCGATAGTTTGTCTTCTTGGACTTAGCATCCTCGCTTGAGGATGCCTTTGTGACTCCTTCTCCTCCTTGCCCCTCACTTGGGGCATCTAGAGCGAATGTGGTTGGCTCACCACATTCAAAGCATGTGATAGGTCCACTCTCCTCCTACTCCTCACATTATTGTAGGCTCGTGAATTTTGTGGATAGGAGGGCTAAGTCATCCTCGGGTAGTCTCTCAAGTTGCTCATCGCTCAAAGAATGCAAAGCGCATAAAGAAAATCCAGATGAGCTAACATTAAAGGAATCGACATATCTACCCTTAGATTGATCGATCACTAAAGCCATTGGCTCTGCGGGGAGACGCGAGATAAAATCAATCTCATATGTCTTCAACCTCGAGTAAAGCTTATCCATGGTAAGCTCACTCATGATGTTGTCATTGATGGCGATGATCTTCATCCCCGGACCTTCACATCCAAAGCACCCAAAAGGTGGCGTGCATTTTCCGACTCAAAATACAAGATCAACAATAGCGGAGATCATGAAGAATTTTAGAAAATCTCCCCACGACTCATCTAAAGATTCACGTGTCTTTGCTCGATCTTGGAGTATGCTTTCTTAAGTCGGTTCATCTCACTTCCTTGATCGCGATGGACCCTCGTGATAATCACAAAGAGTCCGCCAGATCTCATGAGCGCGACAAGTGAGAAACACGCTCAAACTCCGATCGACTAAGGCCTTGAATCAAGAAATTCGAGCCCGCCGTTGTTCTCCACATCCGAGTGATCAAATTGTCATCGGTACCGCACGACATAAGGGTTTTTCACCTTAAGCCAAATCGCGTGCCCTTGAGCCTCGATGTAGGCCTCCATTCGGGCCTTCCAATATGCAAAATCAACTCCATCAAAAACATGTGGCCTGATTGAATATCGCTCAGTCGCCATGGCTCCAAAGACAGGTTAAGATCTAGAGAAAGAGCTAACCGGCTCGATACCACTTGTAGGACCGGAAAGGGACCGAGGGGGTGAATAGGCGCTTTCCCAACTTTCTCGCCTAAATCAAATTCAACACGAACTTTACTCCTTTAGCTATGAAAGCTAAGAAGATCAGTAAGCACACAGCGGAAGCCTTGTGCTGAATTCAATAACCCCCGACAACCACACGACACAAATGTGGACACTTAAACTCGAAGGGTTGATCTGGGCACAGCGGTCGATCGGCTAGCTACCACGGCGATCGGACCGACGTTCAACAATGATCCGGACCGGCAACTAATCGGCGGTCGGACGGTGGACAACGGTTCGACTTCGGCGAGCAATGATTCGAATATCTGGGCGATCGGACCGCCGTTATAAAACCGGTCGACCAGATACCTGATCAAGATCTTGAAAAATGAACCCAAATCCAAAACGAAATTTGATCCAACTTTTGATTCAACCAATGAAACTTGACCAAATTTCGAGCACACCTCCCTAATGATATTAGAGACCTATTTCTAGCGACAATCCTTCAGATCCACTTCGCAGAATCGATCTCTCAAGGATTAAACAAAGAAGTGCATAAACCCTAGAAATATGGAAAACTTTGATTCAAGACTTGCTAGTGGGGATTGATGATCTAGATGATTCTTGGAGTATTCCCACATATCAAAGCAAGACAAAGTGGGTCAAAAGACCAAGTAAAAATCCTTGAATCAAGGAAGCACCAAATTCATTCAAATGAGAGAAGAACACAAAAGGGGAGACAAAAGATCTCACAAGCAAGCATCACAATATTGATTGATCTCACAAGATGCTTACAAAGCCACTCCAACAAGGAGGACAAGAGCTCACCCAAGGAGCATACAATCTCTCCCTCTCTTCCTCTCCAAACCCTAACCCTAGAAAAGCAAGGGAAGAAACCAAATGAATGCCTCAAAGGTTTTCCTTCTCCCCCTTTCCTATTTATACTAGAGAGGACTAGAGTCACATTTGGGGCCCACTCACACATGGGACCCACACAAATCTGTTGAAGCAATCGCCGCTTCACCACGTGTAGGTTGATCACGGTTCTCATCGACGCCAAGCCTCTCTTGTCCGAATCCCATCGGAACCTCCAGAGACTCGCACCGATATCCGCACCACCGATCCAACCACGGTGCATCGAACCACCCGCTCGATCCGTCTTGCCCATCTCGCACTGCTTGAGTCACACGACCACCCGGTGATCCATGATCGCTCGACCTCGGCTCTCCAAGCGTAGTCCCGATCCACTCACCGCTGACGCCGCTGACACGCAAGCCACCGCATGAAAGAATAGACAAACAAACCGCTTCCGGAACAAGTTCTTCACAACTTGACCCACGTTAGTTCCACAATGCAATATGCAACAATAAAGCATTGATAACTAAACATTAAACACAATCAACATGCATCAATGCGAACTTGGCTTACCTCCAAGTTATTCTTGGTCCCGATCACCTACGTGGTCGGTCCGACCGATATCGGCCGATCGGACCGCTCCCACAACGGGCGGTCGGACCGGTCAAAAAGACTTAGCTAAAATCTAGCTTGAAAATCCAAACCTTCGGAATTTTCAACTCAATAGAACTTTTGATCGAGCTCCAAAATGATGGGACCACATCCAGGAGACTCCCCTCACCTGCCTACACAACCTATTTTTGGCTAAGCTCCAAAAGCCAAACTTAGGTCAGACCAGTCCGACCGGCCACCAAGGCCGGTCCGACCGACCCACAGCGGTCTGACCGCCCCACTCCACCGGTCAGACCGCACGTGGTCCGACAAAGAAGAAGCAAACCCCAAAAACGCGAGATTTTGCAAACCAACAAAGCCATTGCCAATTGACTCATCATCCTGGGATCGTGCACATATCCTCACGATATCCACAAATACTTAGCTAATTAGTATCACATCTTACCCTTTTATTCCCACAAGTTTTAGTTGATTAACCCCTCATTTTCTACCACATTTAGAACTTTTGAGCTTGCTATCCGGAAATTGTAAGATCGTTGTCCAGGTTTTGCATCCAAGCTTCTAGTCGAAATTATCCATTCCAAAAACTTTAAAACCTTGTAGAGGGCAGCCCACACTTCAATTTGCCAAACTCATTAGTTCCCAAAACCCAATTAAACGATAACAACCATCTTTAAAGGAAGGAGAGGTAAACAATTGTTGCAAACTCAAATTAGAGTAAGATGAGAGGAGAAAGCTAAGATAGGTAAGGAGTAAAATATGAGAATTACGTAAGCTTTCATAAATTATTTGATACTTTGAAATTAAGTTTTTCAAAATATCCTAAAGACAACCCAGCTAGGGTTACTACGGCCAGTATGGCTCTGATACCAAACTTTGTGAGGACCCCGGTTTATTAAGCTTGCAATGCTTAGTCACCAATTGACCCTAGCATCACAAACAAAATAACCCGTGTCTTCGAGATATGTATACTTCCCAGAAATGCAGTATACACACCCCTTTACAAAAGTCATGCATCAATTCCATTCAAAACATAGAACCAAAGCAAACTTAACAATTCAAATGACATACATAGTAGAGTTATTACAAAAGGGAGGACGACCGGCCAAAAGTCATACAAATAACTATTTAGATAGCGGAAGTGAAATGCCATGAGATGACGATAAACAAAAGAGCCAATCAATGTGCCTTTACCCACAAGGCAACTAACCGGACCGCCAAGCTAGTCGTCAAACCCGCAGCACATCTCACAAAAGTGGGGCCCTTGGGGCTCACCTTCCTCCTTTGCAACAAATAGTTAAGCAAAGCAAATGAGTACAAAAATTGTACTCCGCAAGACTTACGTGTAGAGTAACAGACCTATACATAGCTACATGCAAGCTTATTTAAGTGGAGGCTGTATGTTTCATTTTCAGTATAAAGCAAGTTTTTATTTTCAATAATGTAGTACATTTAAAAGCAAGTTTACAATTTGTTTTTATTGCTCAAATAACAGTAAATGATAACATAATAACAATAAATAGATGACAACAACATCCTGGAAGTGACTAACCCAATAGTCACCACAACAATAGCATGAATTACCCATTCATACCACCCATGTCAAGTTTTAATTAAAGGTTGTAGTCTAACTCTTGGAAGACCTCCCCAAGCAAGTCCATAACCTAGGACGAGGTTATTCGAAAAGTTTGAACCCTGCAGGGGTGTACCAATGTACCCACACGTCAGAACACCTTTTTACCAAGCTATGAAGCACACTTCCTTAGGTATGCCGGCACGGCTAAGTCCTACGAGATATTTCCAATTGATGATGCTAATTACGAGCCGCAACCCATGAAGAGAAGGACACATTAGCCAGCTTATAGCCGATCTGCTAATGCTCCCCTCCTATCATAACACAGTTCTTTTAAAACACCCACCAACCAGATCATAATTAACACCTCCCAAAGTACTTAGTCAAGAGAGGTCCCATATCCCTCTCGCGTGGTTAGCAAGCAAAATTGCTTGGTTTAGTGTAACAAGATGTTCGGTCCTTGTTGACTTAAGCACCATTCCATTCACACCAAAAGATCACACCAACATTCCAATGTGCCCAAGTCCAAATCGTTTTTGACTTTACAAATTAACAAAGCACGGGTGCTGGACATAATGGGATAATAATTAGATTTCTGTGATCAAAATCATCGACTAAGTCGATGACCGCCCAAGACTACCGATAGCTAAGCACGTCTAAGCAACATTAACCTGTAACCTACTAAGTGACAAGAGCTCATCCAACGAACTCGAATCACAGCGAATAACCTAGGCTCAGGTAGTAGAGGAATATCATTTACCTACAGATTATGCAACTATAGGATAAACTAATCAACCATAATTTAACAAAAATAGCAATGCATACGCATGTTGAAATCAATATATTAGACTTAAAAATAGTAGGATTAACTACAATTTGCGGCGGTCTAGAACGCCTAGCAAGTCGGAATTGATTTGGCGACACAAACGGCGTAAAACGAAAGCGCAAAGGAGCCCGCTGCGGTCCAAGTAAGCGAGTGCCAAGCATCTAGGGACTAATGCGGAGCTACCTGAGCACTGGAGAGGCACAGAGGAGGTCGAGTCTGCGTCGGCGATTTAAGACCCACACCTAAGACCGAGGAAGAAAAGGGATGAACTTCGGCCGAAACAGGGAAAATCCAAAATTTGTCGATTCCTGTGAATGCAAACCAGAATTGGATTAGGTGAAATGCTCAAGGCAGAGAGAGGCTCAAGGAGATGCGAAATAATTTGGAAGGGAAACACTGGAGCGCCGACGATGAAGAGGAAGCTTCACGGTCGAAAATGGCGATTTGGGGCTTTTGGCGATTTGAGCTCAACCAAGCACAGAGGGAGCAAGGTGAGCAGGGTGTTGACGAAAAGAAGCTAAGAAGGAGCTCGGGACCTACTTAAAGCCAGAGTGCAATGACATGGAGCGAGGGTGGAGCTCCACGGGTGGACTTGGTCCAAGCACTGCCATGGGAGCACCAAGGGCGATGGGAGCAGTTGAGAAGAGGACGCACAGGGGCGGTGCACTGACCAGCATTAAATGCAAAGAGTCGTTGGCCATGACACGGAGTGGGCAGGGCGCTGCTCCGGTCCTGCGCACGCCATGGCTTTGACTCAGTCGCAACGCTCGCGCGAGCGCGAGGAAGGAGACGACGCGGCCACCGTTGGATCAAAATCGGACGGTTCAAATGAATGAGATGATCGGCAGGTCCGATCGGCCACTCAATCCAGGCTGTTGATCTCCAAATCAGACGGTCCAAGTGAATGGGGCGATCGGCCGGTCCGATCGGCCACTCAATCCAGGCCGTGATCTCCAAATCGAACGGTTCCCCTGTGATCGAATCGGCAACGCTCCGCGCCAACGTGGACCATGCGATGACGATCCGACAGCCGACAGCGCTCGCGCTTGATCGACCACAGTGGTACAGCTAGTTGACTGGGCCGAGTCAAGTGGCTCGAGCCCGAGTCTGGCTCGAACCCGAGGAACAGTGCCACAAATTAGGTTTTGATTTTAAACTAGAACTTCGGGGAATTTTTAGAGGTATCAAACCAGCTCCAAAAATTATGAAATTTTAAATGGATCTTTCTCACTTTAGGATTAACCTCCCATAAAATTTCTAGGGGTTTTCATGTAATGGATTTTTCTCAAGAAATCTCAGAAGGTTTGAGTTAGGGTTTGACCAGAGTTTTTGTTGGTTTGACTTGCCTCCAAAAATTATCAAATAGTTTCTAAAAATTATGAAATAATTCCGAGGTGTCACATACCATCCCTAGAGCTCAGAAAAAAATATTTACATGGGTTTGTCATTAGATTTTTCCCAATGAGGTTTTTTATTGGAGCCAATTGAGGATTTTGATTTTTTTTTATTTACATAATTCCTTTACAAGAATTACAGAAATGTTCGAGGACTTCAAGATGTAAGAAAAGTTTTAATTTCTACTCATTTTCTTACATTTGAAGCAAGGACTTAGAATTGGGATGTTACAAGACAGCAAGGAGTTGATGTGCATCAAGGAATGAGAAGGCAATAACAATGGTCACAATTTAAGCAAGCACTTCAGGACTTTAAAGCCACCCTGAAGGAGATGAAGAATTTTTGGCCTCCAACTCAAAGAGTTTCGGCCACCCTCTACTTGGTGCTGCGCCACCTTTCCTTAGCCTACAAGGCTTGTATCCGAATCCCCTTAAGGGTTAGTTTGAGTCAAACTTTGTAATAGGCTTATTTGGCCCATGTAGACCATATAGCCGGTCACCTAGGGTTTGGGGGTACTGTTCATGTAGCACTATTCACACATGAACAGTGCTGCCGCCCCCTCCCTCTTCCTCCTTTACATAGTGGTCGACACCCCTCAGTTTCAAGGGGTTTTTCTTTTTAGATTATTTTGCATAGCAGTTTCGCCGCTCGTCGGTTTAAGGAACCCCAACTTTGTGAGCTTCATCACTATTCGCAATACAATTTCAGATTGCATCTTCTACTCTCTTGCTTGTGTTCTCGATTAGCATGCAGGAGATATCCTTGTTGGCGAGGTCAACGCGTTCAACACAGTTGATAACCATCGGAGCGGTGATGTAGTGATTGCGAGGGGTTCGATCTGTTTTGGTTGTAGCCATTGGATCATTAATGTTGGTGGTGTTCTAGACGAGTTGTTGCAGCAAGAGGGTGTTCATTTGCCGCCTTTGCTCGATCATGGTGAGCACTTACGCCATTGTGGGTGCTTGGGGCAGTACTTATGCTTCTTCAATGAGATGTCGATTTTGCTCACCAGGCACATTTGTGGATGGGTGTAACGGATTAGCTTGTAGAGGGTTGGGTACCTCACCTCCCCGTTGCCATGAACCAGAGACATCACCAATCGCCATGAGTTGGTTCACAGAACGAGTAACTGGCATCCTGTCCATACAACTTGTATTTTAACAAATTTGTGCGTAGGGTCAGAGGGAATAATCACAAGTTAAGTGAGTCAGCAAGTAATGACATCCCATACTAAAATACTTCCTCTAAAACTGAAATATACGACATTTCATAACATAGGGGCAGCACACATGAAACTTTAACTTGACAGTTAAGTTTTGCATTATTTACACATCCTTTGCTTAAACATACAACAAGCAACTAAACCAAGCATAAGTAGCAATTACAACCATCATACATCGGCATCCTACATATTTTAGTGCACCAAACTACCCAAAATTAGTTCACACTAAGTCCCTACTAGTGATCTCCCGTCTGACAGTCTAGTCCTAGACGTCGTCGTCGTGCCCAACGGCGTGAGATGACACAGGGGCAGCGGGTGCGGAAGGCTCCACGAATTTGATCTCCTCACACCCATCACGGTGAAGGAGGTGTCTGTGCACTACTCATGGTAGCTCGTCCGCGCCCGTGCGGATGACAATCACACGGCGATGGTGACCGATAGCCGACATGCATGAACGTCTACTCGACTGAATGCGGTAGGTCAGCTCAGGCAACTCCTTAGCAGGTGCAAGTACGAAATCCTCCCCATAAAATAGCTCCCGCGTGAAGAAGCCTTGGCCCACCAACGGGGCGATATTGTCCTTAGGTGTGGCTACCCTCTAGTGGGCCTCCAACAGCTCGCGGGACACAAGATAGAGGTATCCATCGAGTGATCTCACCAAGCCCGCGAGGTGTAGGTGGGGAGTGATGAAGTATCAATGTCGGCCACCTGGTAGGTATGGTCCCCACCATCCCTCGATCATATGGGGAAATAGTAGAACATGTCCTGCATCTCGAGTAGGTCGTGGTGGAGGCGAACGATGGCGACGTAGGCCGCATCGTAAAGCGACATGAGTGCACAAGAGCCTCGCCCGTAGTAGCAAATGGACGGATCTCCAACGTGTCGTCCTTGGACAAGCACCTATGTGAGATACTCAGTGGACGCCACACTGGAGGATGTGCTAAAAATGGTGTACAATTGCGCGTGAGGGTAGCGAACACGCTGCAACATCACCCATAGGGTGTGCTGCCATGTGCCCTCCTCAAACGCACTCGTCCTATACTGCGGCTCCCAATAGGTAGGCATCTATAATTTTTGGAAAAGGCAAAGAGTTGTGATCAGTTATATAATATAATGAGAGGTAAGGATAAGAAATGGTACTAAGAAAAGAGAATGGTGCAACAGTATGTTGTCTTACATTTTCCACAATAATTTGTTAGTCCCTAAGGTTCATTTTCGATCATACCCTCCCTTTGTCTATGCAATTAAATATAACTCCCGCTACTACCCAATCAAATCACCACAAATCAAATGTAGGAGGGTTAAATGGATAATAAACACATAATTTTAAGCGTGTATCCTAGTTCTGAAAATCTTTGTAAAGAGCCATCTAAAGTAGTGATTCCATTAGTTTAGATCAGGTTTTTGAAAATCCTTTTCGTATAGTGTTTTAGAAACTTTTTCAAAAAAATTTGGTTCAGTTTTAATGATAAAATGTTTCTTAAAACTTTTATTTTCAGAGAGCACACCTTCTTCTAAAACAAGGTTATTTGAGAGAAAATGAGAAGGGAAAACAAAAGAATGACTTAGATAAGATGAGAGAGCTAGTTTTATTTTCAGAGCTAAAACAAAGGTTATTTGAGAGAAAATGAGAAGGGAAAACAAAAGAATGACTTAGATAAGATAAGAGAGCTAAGAGAAGTAAGATTTAGCACGATTTCCTATATTTTTCACAACTATTTTTATAATTTAAATAAATTTAATTTTCAAAACCAAATCCTAAAACTAACGGCCATTCTAACTAGGGATTAACCTACAATCAGTATGGATCTGATACCAACGCTATCGGACCCCTAGCTTTGAATACCTGAAACACTTGTGTATGTACCCTACTAGTCCCATGATTAGTGGCTAGTACACAGATCCATAATATTGATATTCACATCCATACACAATTTACATACAACATGAAATAAATAGGACATAAACTTAAGTGTTATACAACAAGTTTACATTACAGGGGGACTGGCCAAATTAGACTACAAGTTTCATGGAGTAAACAGTGAAAGCATAGTAATAAAACAAAAAAGGTCTGGCGGTATGCCTCATCCATTCCCACAGGCAACTAACAAGGACTAACCCTAGAAAGACGTCGGGAACCAGTTCTTCCTTATACTCTGAACAATAATTTAAGCAAGATTGAGTACATTTTGTACTCAACAAGATTTGTAGTTTACCGCAACATAATATAAATGCAAGACTAACCAAGAACATGGATCTATGCAGTCTAGAGTCAATAACGAAGCCTTTACATCACCTAGTTCTAACCTTGAACTAGCCCGACGATTGACAAACCCCAACACCACCCAGGTACCCCCTGCTTCAGCGAAGCATTCACCGTTGTATCAGAAAGCTTTGGTCCCAACTCCTCAATGAAGGGAGCCCCTTCGAGCAAACCTACATGGATTGCTCGTACTGCTATGACCAACCAACATGCAAGGTTAGTCCTAGGTAACTTAATTAGGTAAGGCTATCCCAGTTCAGAACATGTGGTTGTACGCTTAGGCTTAGATTAGTGGCACTGGCGTTCGGTCCTTAATCGACCCAGGCGAGGATCTTCCCTATCTATATGCGAGATCACACCCTCACATTTATCTGTTCGTATTATAAATCGCCCGAGTCAAACACTAGATATTTCATTTTCATTTTTTTATACCAAACCAACAAAGATAGGCTCTCTAGTCCAATATTTCAAAATATGTTCCTAACTCTTGCTACCAGTACATGAAAATCAAGATTAACAACAAAAGTTGAATGACTTATTTAAGCAAGCTCTTTTTCCACTATTTACTTAGTTTATCTGATTAAACTATGCGAATAGTCAGGGGTTAGATAAAGTTATAATTATGACTTTAATTCTTTGTCTTAAATATTTCAATTCTCATTTTTATTCTATTTTCTGAGCTACTTTCTTTGTCTTAAATATTTCAATTCTCATTTTTATTCTATTTTCTGAGCTACTAACTACTAGAAAAGATAAATTGTAGGAAATGAAGCTTTATTTACATCAACAAAGAAATTGTTTTTACAAGGGAAATCCTATTACGAACTACTCTGATGAACTAGATCTGATTTGTATCTCCTCCGTGACCTTCTTGCCGAGCCAATTTGCAATTCTTTAATCGCTTGTACCGCTCCGCTTTAGTGTAGTCAAATTCAGCACTGGTTGAAGGTAAAGACTTGGGTCATGAGCCTTAAGTTTGGCAAGAGCATAACTTACGGTGCTTTCGACCGCTTGTCTTATCGAATCAACTTGATTGGTCTTCAAAGTAGTTATCAACTCCTGTAGTGTCCCAGCCTATTATCCAATAGTGTTCGTATGACCGACCATGATGTCTTCAAGAGGAGTGACCTTCTCAGCACCTAGTCCACCGAGCACATTGTTTAGGAGAGAAATGTTGTCTTGAAGATTGATCTTTCCTCTCGCCTACGGGTCGAAGCTTCCTGAAGTCATTTTATTTCAACTGCTTGCTCTGAAGATGGAGTACGACTAGTTAGAAAAGCAGTTCTCAAAGATCGGTAAATAAGACTGGCCGTAGGTAAAGAATTCTTACCTATTAAGCTAAATTCATGCTTTTTGATCTCATGATCATGAGAGATGGTATCTTTCTAATGCTTCTTTTTTTATCGAATACCTTTACGAAATGACCTTTTCATGGTCGAGTAAATCAGTTATGATCTTTCTATCACTTTCGAACTAACAAGGGAAAAAGTGATATAAGTGCTAAAAAATACAAAAAAAGCTATCTTTTTACTTATATTTCTTTTCATACCTTTTGATATTCCTTACACTGGTCAAAAAATGGAGTGCCACCTAGTCGAAGTCTCCCCTGCCTGCATGTGGTCTTTTGCCCACTAGAAGGAACTTCCTAGTCTCGATCAGATCATTATTATTACTACCAAGATATGGAATTAATTCCAAAAGATATGAGCGAAACCAAGGAAACAAAGCTTTATTTCATAGAGTCCAAATGATACATATTACATGTCACAAAAGTTGAAAAATCGTAGTTGCATTTCTTCTACGACCTTTCTTCTAACTGGTTAGTCTTTTCAATCAGTTCTTTGGATTTCTTCTTCAAAGTGGCCGAAGTTGATCTCCATCGTCATCGGGATCTTTTTTGTCAAATTCATGAGGACTTCAATCCATGGAACAAATTGCCTTTTCGACCACCTTGAAGTCATGTTCCATATATTTTCTTTCCATGATCTTACTCATAGTGAAAGAATACCAAGGCGATCTGAGTTCACACTCATAAAAGCTTTCAAGGTAGAAATCTCGCCTTTCTCTTTTAAAGACCATAGTTCATCACCTACTATTTTCCACTTCAACAAAAGTTTCAGAGAAGTTCTTCTAACAACACCAAAGATGGTTGACTTCTTCATCCTTGATTCTTCCCATTCAAACTTAGGCATGACTATTTCTTCTAAAGAAATCTATTCAGACTTGAGGAGTTCAGGGATAGAATTTTAGAAAGAAGCAGAAGTGAAAAGATAGAAAGATTGTGAATGGGTTTTTCTTAATTGCACATTTCTGATGGTTATTTATAGCCATCAATTGGCAATAGAATTCAATGGATAATAATGGAAGTCCAACAGTTAAAATTCTATTGGAAATTATTTCCAATGAATTGTTGGAAGTCAAAGCATCACTATATCTTCGGAAACTGTTCTCCGTAATGAGATTACGTTAGATGGTCGGCATTCTTTTCCTGTCTATTTAGGAAAAGGATTTTTATTTTTACAACTCAAGTGAAATTACCTATTTGACTAAGTCAATTTCTGGTCAAACAAGATACCAATCGGAAAGACATTGCTTTCGACCGCTATTCTACGACCTCTTTTCCAAGTAATTTACTTTCGCTTGAAGTTGGGGGGCTCGATGATGAGGATCTAATATTCCTCAATTAATTAAGTTTTTTATCTATAATGTTTATAGATAATAATGTATTTTATATAACCGTCAAAGGTATCCTTCAATATTAACAATGAGGGAAATCATACACACCTATTGGTTGTAAGCTATTTTACGACCACCTTATATGGTTGTAGGTACTTCTACGATCACCTATTGATTGTAAGTCCTACTACAATCACCCTATATGGTGGTAAGTCCTTATACGACCACCTATTGATTGTAAGTCCTACTATAATCACCCTATATGGTCGTAAGTCCTTCTAAGACCACCTATCAATCGTAAGTTCTTCTACAACCAACTATTAATTGCAAGTCCTGCTACGATTACCTCATGGTCGTAAGTATTACTACAACCACCCTATGGTCGATAAAGCCTATAGACATGTGGGCCTAATCAACTAGGCATATTTGTGTGATGTGTTTAATACAAGCAGTAGTTAATATGTGTCGTTATTCCTGAGATAAATGCACGTATTAAACCTTTGTCTCTGACATAACCGCAAGGCGGCGTGGGGGATGTGTCTCTGACAATAACTACCCTTAAATGTGCATATTGCATCAAACGACAAGGTGCCTCTTGACGTAAACAACTGTCACCCTGTCATGCGCAATATAAGGAGTAAAGTCAGCGCACAGAGGAAGGGACAGACGAGAAGCAAGTGACAAGAAGATTATGCCCTAGCTTTAGTGACATCTTGTTGTAAACACTGTCAATATAACAAACACATGAGTATAGTTATTATTCTCTCAGGGGAAGGCCTAAACCTACCCCTTATCCTTTTCATTATGGTTTCACTCTAAGAGAGCCCCCTGTAACACCCCAACCCAACATAAGCCTGGTATGCTACTAAAATAACGAGATAACAAATAAAACCCTATGACATTACAATAAATTTCGACAGAACCTCCTTTGTATAACTAAGTATACCGGAGGTTCCAATAGAAGCATAAGATTAACAATATTTCAACAACCAAAGTTCATCGAAGCATTCATAGATAATGTACTTGCTAAGGCATAATCAAGCATAAATAAAATTTACCACTCTCATTATTACAAATAATTCAATGCATTCAAGCATAGCCAAAACTTAGACCTTAAACAGATGCTTGTTATTAAGGTATGATCTAAATGATAATATTCCTTTAACGAATGAGTGGTAGTGAGTGCAACCAAAGCAATCCTACTCTCTCCCATGCATGCCGCTTCAAACGAAGTACCTAAAACATAACAACAAAGAAGAGTGACTCCAAGACTCGAAAGAAAGTACAACAAGAAGACAATGGCAATTGCAACTATAACTATTGGCATCCATCCACAACTATCCATAATAAACATGGCTCATGCTTATGCGATGCAACTGTTCAAATGCACTTTTCTTTCTCTTTTGCATATACTGGTATTGCGGAGTGTGCATCCGTCGATGCACACCCATGCCTGTGCCTTCTAGCACAGGGACCTTAGCCCATACTCCACAAGTATGGGGACCCAAAAGATCATCATATTCATGATGGGGACCTCAATTAATGCTTGGTTACCACGTGATCATGCCTCCAATATGATATCATGATGCACATGGTCAATACTTTAAATCATCATGCATAAATGAAACTTACTCATACTTCTAGCATTGGTGAGCATTGATATCCATAACATTCGAGCATCCATGATTAACACAATATACTCATAACATAGTAAATATGAACAAACGATCACGCACAATTTACCACTACTGTACTTGCCTGTTTCTTTCTTTTCCCCATACGGCGCACGAAGAAGCAAAATGGGTGCCTTTACTTCGGAACTCCGCCTCCTACACAAGTATAGTGGTAACAATAAATACGCTGAAAGATGGACTCCGATTACACCCCTTAATCCAATTCCTCAAGCCCTAAGATTCGAATAGAAGTTCTACCCAAATCCCCCGGCAGACTGGCAGAAAGCTTCCTGGGACAGCTGTACTACAAATATCATAACTTTCACTACGAAACTCGGATCAAGGTGATCTTGGTCTCTCTGGAATCATGACAAAACTTTCTACAAAAACCTAGTTGGGCTAGTCCTCTGGTTCGGCATCCTACTAGCCCTAATATTCAGGTGAAGTTCTCTGTCCTAACAATCTGACAGACAGAAAACAGCGACGGTAAAACTTGCATAACTTTTGATTGGAAACTCTAAAAATTGTGTTCTTTATCAACTTGGAAATCTTACAGAATTATCTACAATATTCATGTTGGGTGGAATTGCTGATTCGGCCTCTAAAAATTTAAATTGTCCAGATAAGATAATCTGCTAATTCACATCAACCCTCCTGGACAGTCGCGGTAAAACTAGGATAACTCCTAAACCGTGACTCCAAATCAGGTGATCGTGGTGCCAAAAGAATTCTAAAACCGAGAGCTACAACTTTATAAGAGGTGATCAGATCAGAAAACGTACGTATCTTACCCAAACCTGATGAGCAACCACGCTGCACAAATCTGATCTGCTACCTCTCCTTGGTTGGCCCTCCAAAAGTCGCCTCCTCGCATTCCTTCCAATGGACCACCGCAATGGGCTTCGTCGGGGAGCGAGAAGGGGCTGTGGAGAAGGTGGTGGCGCAGGGGAGAGGTGGGGAGGGGCGGCGCACAGCAGGGGGAATGATGAGGACATCCCTCCTTCGGATACACGTACTACACAAGACCTTCCAGATTTGGGTGTTGGACTACAAGGTCCTATGACAAGAGCTAGAGCACGTGACTTAATCTATCGTAAAATCGTTTCTAGGGTCGAGTGTATTATTTGAGAACTCTATGATGTCGCCTAATGGAGATGATTTACTTGTACTGTAAATCTAGGATTACGACCACTTCAAGAAGGCCTACGACGGCTCAAGAAGGTCTACGACCACTTCAAGAAGGCCTACGACCAGCTCAAGAAGGTCCACGACCCAGCCCGCAAGGCCTACGACCACTTCAAGAAGGCCTACGACGGATGACTCGCTGGGAGCACTCTACGACTGCAGAGGCGAGCACAAAGACTCGTTGGACACAATCTATGACCAAAGATAGCATGGACTCCTCAAGACCACCCTAGACCCGATCCCACGACTAGATCTTCGACCGTAAATACGCGACACAAGGTGTCACACACCGCTTTGGAAACTAATAAGACTTTGTAAACGTGACGAGATCGAGTCCAGTTGTGTACGCCTCATCCCACTACCGCACAACCCTAGGTCGACCTCCTCACGCCCCCTATATATATCTGAGAGTCGCCGTAGTTTAGAGGCGGGTTTTTCTTAGATTATTCTCGCCAATTGCGTTTCACCGATTATCGGTTTGAGGAACCCCACTTGTAAACTTCATCTATATCCGCAATACAATTGATTGCATC
Organism: Hsuehochloa calcarea; assembly: GCA_036346395.1. Classification (NCBI taxonomy): domain Eukaryota; kingdom Viridiplantae; phylum Streptophyta; class Magnoliopsida; order Poales; family Poaceae; genus Hsuehochloa; species Hsuehochloa calcarea. The sequence goes on from CM070606.1 coordinate 29,584,640, forward strand.
TACCTTGTTCTTGTGAGTTGCTTCGATTGCTTGCGGGAACAATAACCTTCGTGGTAAGGTCGATCGCGTGCAAGCGTGGTCGATAACGACAGCGCAAGGGTGTAGCGAATTGCGAGGTGACGATCCGCTGGTCGGAAGCCTCAAAGCGCCAACGCCCTCACGATTTAACCATATCGAACCTATCGGAAGATCGGGCCGCCGTGACTCATCAAGTGGTATCAGAGCTAAGGTTGCCCGTTAGGTAATTTCGTTTATCCCCTTTTTGTGAGTTTTGTTCCATCACCTAGAGTCCAGAAAATTGCCCTACAAAAAAATTTTAGATCGTAATTATTCCGCTGTCCAAACCACTTTGTGCCTTCGCAATTGTGTTTCGCCGTTGTTGAATTCGAGTCCATCGCTTGTCTTTGTTCTTTGGTCTAGTCGTCGTAATCTAGTTTCTAGCGTCGAGTCTTTGCTGTGTTGATCATCTAGACACCCCCCAATACGACCACAACACCACCCCCACACGACCACAACACCACCCCCAAACGACCACCTACTCGGATTCGGCTTCTCCACCTGGTCGAAAACGAACACCTGGTCGGATTCGACCAACCACTCGTGTCCGACAACCCTATTTATTATCTTGTTGCTCTCGGACACCCCACCACCTGGTCGAAAACAATCGACTGGTCGAATTTTTCCCATAGCTAAAATTCAGAGACCCATATATATCCTTTGTACCCCTGCTCTCCGGAAAAAGTTTGTGACCCATATATATCCATAGACCCAGAAAAGGGTTTTGAAGAGTTTTGAGTCAAGGTCACATTCGCAAAAAAAAAAAGGAAAACCCTAGGTTGGGTTTTTGCAGTCCAAAAAAAAAGAGCAAAGAGTGCAAAAAAAAAGAAGAAAAGAGTGTAACAGCCCAAAATTTCAATCTCAGTTGAAAATAAAACATCAATAATTTTTGTGGATTTTCTGGAATTTTTAAAAGCTTTTCCCTAAAGTATATTAAGGCTAAAAGAATTTATGTGCAAAATATATTACCAACTAAAAGTTGGAATTATTTTATTTAAGTCCGAATGCCTCATATAATTTCGTGAATTTTCTCAAAATTTTGGACTTCATTTACTATTTTCTAAAGCCTATTTGAATTTCTAGAATTAAATTAATTGAAAAAGAATTTAAAATTCTCTCACAAAGATCGGGCGAAGCCAAAGATTGTCGCGATCTCGACCCAACTCTCCTGGCTGAGAACGCTTGGCCGTCCGATCAAAATCGGACTACCGACATCAATCCACTCAGCGTTCTTCTCTCTCTGTCTCGCCGGGTGGGCCTCGATGACGTGCTTCTTCCCCGCTCCCTTCTTCTCCGCAGCGTCGCCCTCCCGCCGCCATTGATGCCGCACGCGAGCTTCGCTCTCCGTGATTCCTCCGCCTTAACCCGATTTACGCGCATTAGCATCGCCAGCCTCCCGCATTCACCCCCCAGATTACCCCTTCTTAACGCCGAACGCCCTCGCGCTCTCGCCTCCGCCATTACCGCCGCACCCAATCTCCCGCCCCGCCTCCTCGCCCTATAGCACCCCGAGCCGCTCTCCTCCTCATTCTATTCCCACCTCTTGTCCTCGACGCTCGCCCGCCTGCGCGATTTCGCAATTCCCACGCCGTCAAGCTCGTTCTTCTCCGATTCCGCGCCACCAGCTTCCCCGCCACCTCGATCGCACCTTCGGATCAAGACCTCCGCGATCTCTGGCGCACCTCGGCCGCCAAGACCCCGAGCACCTTCGCCGTCAACAACCGAACCACACCGCCGCCTCTCTCTCCGCCGACGACCTTCCGGCCACTCTCCGCCGCGCCAGTAGCGACTCGCCTCGGTGTATCCTCAACCTTTTGCGCTTCAGCCGGAGCCGCCCGCGCTGCGTCGTCACGGTGCCCTCGGCCTCCGTGCTCCTCCCTCTTCGATGCCGGCGGATCGCCACCTCGGCGCCACACGGCGCCACCTCACCCCCGCGTGTGCGTGGCAGCCACGTGGGCGCCAAAGACAAGACGCCGCGCAAAGACAGCCTCCCCTCACACTTTGGCCGTGAGCCGAGTCCACCGTGGACTTGTGCCTGGCGTGGACTCACCCATACTGTTCGCCCACATGTCGGCCTCAGTGAAGCAGTCACGACGCATGCTTGCACAATAATTGGAATTTCCTTTAGAAATTTAATTCGGAAAATCGAAATTCGATTTTAGGATTTAATTTAGGTTTTAAACTTCCAGAGCTCGTATTTCTTCATACAAACTCCGATTTAGGTGATTCAAATTTCTAAATTTGTATAAAATCAAGATCTAGCTAACTAAACCAAAATTATTTAATTTGGAATTAATTTGAATTTTAATTTGAATTTATTTGTGTTCATTTGAATTCGCTTGAATTTGGAATATTTTCAGCAGATAGATTTTGACGACTCAGGAGAGCTTGACCCTATTGAAGAAGTAGAATACTGTGAATTTGAGCAAGGCAAGTTACACCATTGACCATTTTGCCCCAATATTTAAAATTATTTAATTTCTGCTTTAAATTATTATTGCATGCATAATTGTATTTAATTATTTTAAATTCTGTTTTAAATATTTAATTATTCCAATTCCTTTGTATAGCCAAATTTGATTGTTGTATTATCAATTCCTTGTAACCTTAGTCAAATGAATTTAAAAATAAATATATGCATAGCAATGCTTAGACCATGAAATATTTGACTTTGGGAGAATTTAGCCAAAATTTCATAAATTGATAAAAGCCTATGACATTGCTTTGTCATGGTGGACTTTTGCAAATGTCTTTGAAAATTATAAAATAAAAGAAAATGGTTTATACTTGGGCAAACATGGACCGCTGGTGGGTGCAGCAGTTTATGCACGGTCTGTCTGTTAGGACCGAGACCTGTGGTTTTTATTGAAAGTTGCCCAAGTAGATTAAGGACCGGCCTTTAAGCCGCATCTTGCAAAAGCTCCACCGCACTACCACATGTTCTCAGATGGGCGTAACCGGGCTTAATAATTTGTATTACCTCATTATTGTTTATGCCATTTTGTTGTGTGGGTGTCGGTTAGACTTTATTCCACTTGGCGCAAGAGGGGCTTCCTGAGGTGGTTAGCCTAATGGAAATGAAACCTTAGCGGGCATATTAGTATTGAGGTAATGCATTGGAAACGCCTTGTGATAATTGCCTAGTCACACGCCTAAGGAAGCGTGCATTGGCCGACATAACGGGCAAATTATCTCGTGTGGGTAAAGTTGTACCACCTCTGCAGAGTGTAAATCTATTCGAATAGCCGTGTCCACGGTTATGGACATGCTGAGCAAAGCCACTCTAAGTTAGATTTGTTTTTGGTTTTAAAATAACTTTGGACATGATTTGAGGATGGTTAATCCTTGTGGTAAATTTGGGCGGGTAGCCTTGTGATAGGAGGATATCCTTCACCATGTTTCATATGGAGGTTATCCACTATAAAATGATAAATTTTAAATCTGATTTTAGTTATGTAATGAAAATGTGCCTTGAAACTTAGTATAACTATTTAAACCCAAAAGGCTGATTTATGCAAATAAACCCTACAACCTTCCTTTGAATAACTTATGCATGCATTCTAAATTCTGTATTGGGTGTAATTTGCGAGCACAGTTGTAGTGCTCACTCTTGTTGAATATTATTATTCAGGAGAAGACTGCTATCCAGAAGGTGAGGAGCAGGACGATTAGGCAGCGACCTCGGGCGATTGCCTGGCGCGATCGTGTGGCTTACCATTGTATTTTGCTTCCGCTATGTTTTATTTGGCCTCGGCCCGGCTTGTAATAAACTCTATGCTTATTAAATTTACTTATTTGGATATGTTTGTGATAACATTTTTGTGATCGTACACCGGAAATCTGGACTAGTGTATGAACACAGAGAATTCGGATCCTTCGCTCCGGGTTCGACGACTAGTTCTAGGAACGCGTTTGGGCCAAAGAATCGTGACGATTTATCATTGTGGACTTTTATTCAGCTTTGCTAATCTGATTTCATTATTGCTATTCCTTGCTACTAAACATTGCCTATCCGAGCTCCACATACTTTCGCCCTCGATTGATCCTCGATTCGCCTCCGCCGTGATCGTACATCCCACCTTCGCCGATCGCACCACCGCTGCAATTTGGTAAGAAACTCATAAGAGCTTGGTAAGACGCTTGAGAGTGTGTGATTCCACCCTCCACCACCTAATAGTGATAGGGATAATATCTTTGTGTTGTCTTTTGTCTCCTACTAACCATGTCGTGAAGGATTGATGCGCAAGAGTGTATTTTGAGGAAGAGCTCATGACGCTATTGGATGAACAACGCACTACCGTTAATGAGGACATCGACAGAAGCTTCAAGCTACCACGATCACATTACAACGCTCAATCAACGATAGTATTGCGCGCCACTACACGCCGAAAGAATGGTGAATCGACCACCAAACGTTGGTCGGTGGAACCTCATGGTGCGCCCATGACCATGAGTTTGATAATGATAATGAGATGCACGACCACGACGCCTTTGATGCACGACAACGGAACCGGTGAACTTCAACCGCCAAGGTATGAGAGGTAACAATTTTCAGCAACATAATGCCCATGATGATCCATATGCTAAAGTCAAGTTCACTATACCATCTTTTGCGGGTGCTGATGATGCAGAAATATATCTAGATTGGGAGATGACGGTAGAACAAAAATTGAATGCTCACTTAGTTCCTGAAGTGCATAGAGTTAGGCAAGCCACAAGTGAATTTAAAAACTTTGCCATCATTTGGTGGAATAGGGTTTGCACCGAAGGATTAGCGCCTACTACGTGGGATGGTTTAAAGGTTACTATGCGTAACAGATTTGTCCCACCTTCTTTTAAACGTGATTTGCGTAATAAATTACAGCGCTTAAATCAAGGTAATAGATCCGTAGAAGAATATTATCAGGAGCTACAAATTAGCATGTTGTGTTGTGATATTATTGAGGATGAAGAAGCTGCAATAGCACGTTTTTATGGAGGATTAAGACGTGAAATTCAGGACATAGTGGATTACAAAGAATACGATAGTGTCCCTAGATTGTTCCAACTTGCATGTTTGGCAGAAAAAGAATTGCAGGGACGACAACAGAGGCCAAGGAACAATTTTTGGAGCATGTCTACACCACGACCCGGTCTTCGGGCAAGCCAAAACACCCCACTTTCGGCTACACGGTCCGCTGCCCTCCTCGAGTAGGGTGCGTTCAGCAGCACCTCCGACCACATCACGGGCACCCGAGGTAAGCAAACCTACTAGTGTACAGGCTCCAGCCAAGAGTTCTTCCTCGGTTGCTTCCACTGGTCATACCACCGGGATTATTTACCACCGTTGCAAGGGAATGGGACACGCCATGAAGGATCGCCCAAGTCACGAGCATACCTTGCCACTACAGCACGGTGGATATGTAAGTACTAGTGATATTGAGGATGAATATGTACTTGCAGCTAACATTGCAAGTGGAGGAGACGAGACAGACAGTGATGCTGATGGTGTAGAGGAGCAAGTAGCTGCTGTTGACACCGAGTATTATATGAGCCTTGTTGCGCAACGAGTGCTGAGCGCACAAGTGGAGAGAGCGGAGCAAAATCAACGGCATAACTTGTGTCAAACCGCATTTCTTGTGAAGGATGAGCTGCAGAGTCATCGTTGATGGAGGGAGCTGCAACAACCTTGCAAGCTCCGAGATGGTCGAGAAGCTTGGCTTGACCACACAACCCCACCCACGTCCCTACTACATCCAATGGTTCAATTCGTGTGGTAAGTTAAAGGTAAACAAAGTTGTGAACGTGCAATTTTCAGCTGGTAAGTTAAGGATGTGCTTAATTGGGAGTCACCCAAGTCAGTGCCTCAGGTCAGAAGTTTTCTTGGAATGGCAGGATACTATCGTCGATTCATAGAAGGATTCTCCAAGATAGCAAGACCCTCACTCACCGTTGAAGAAAGAAAAGAAGTTTGCTTGGACAATGTTGTGAGCAAAGTTTTCAAGAGTTGAAGAAGCGTTTGACCACAAACTCGGTGTTGATTTTGCGGATGTCCTAAGGATTTTGAGATTTTCTCGTGATGCATCCGGCAAGGACTTGGTTGTGTCCTCGATGCAAGAAAGGAAGGTAGTAGCTTATGCTTCCGTCGCTTGAGGCCTCATGAAGTAAATTACCCCACTCATGACTTGGAGTTAGCTGCCGTAGTGCATGCTCTAAAGATATGGCGTCATTACCTTATTGGTAATCGCTGTGAAGTCTACACGGACCATAAGAGCTTGAAGTACATTTTCACTCAGGCTGATCTTAATATGAGGCAAAGAAGATGGTTGGAGATAATCAAGGATTATGATATTGGAATCCACTACCACCCAGGCAAAGCTAATGTTGTGGCAGATGCCTTGAGCAGAAAAGTCTACTGCAATACCCTGTCAATCAAGGAAAATCAGCCAGCCCTTCATGAAGAGTTCCTGAAGCTCAAGATAGAGTTGGTTGAGGAAGGTTATCTAGCTGCCTTAGAAGTTCAACCCACTTTGCGGAATCAGATCAAGGAAGCTCAAGTTGAAGATGCCAATATTAAGGAAATCAAGAGCAACATGAAGAAGGGTAAAGCCCCGAGATTTTCGTAAGATGAGCAAGGCACCATTTGGTTTGACAAGTTTAACGTGTTCCAGATCGTAAAGAGCTTAAGCGGTGATACTCAAGGAAGCTCATGAAACTTTGTACTCCATTCACCCCGAAGCACAAAGATGTACCAAGACCTTAAAGAAATGTATTGGTGGCCTAGCATGAAGCGTGAGATTGCCGAGTATGTAGCTCAGTGTGATGTCCGTCAATGAAGTTAAAGCCGAGCATCAAAGACTCGCTGACTCCGCAACCCTTGAAAGTGCCTCGAATGGAAATGGGAAGAAATTGGCATGGATTTTATCACCGTTTGCCAAGGACAAGGTCGGGCTATGATTCTATCGGGTAATTGTGGATCGCCTAACCAAAGTTGCTCACTTTCTCCCTACCAAGACCACTTACTCGTGATAGACTCAGAATTGTACATGGCAAAGATAGTGTGCCAAAGATGGAGGCCAAGAAGATCGTGTCGATCGAGGAACCCAGTTCACCTCAAGATTTTGGCGAAGTTGCACGTTGTTTTGGGTACTAATCTAAATTTCAAGATCTGACTTATCATCCCAGACGGATGGATGTAAAGAGTAAATCAAATCCTAGAAGATATGTTAAGGGCTTGTGCCTTAGCAAATCGCATCCGCTTGGGATCAAATGCTACCTTATGCGAGTTTTCCTATAACATGACAAGCAGTCAAGCCTCCAGATGTCTCCATTTGAAGCTCTTTATGGAAGAAAATGCGAACACCGTTGTATTGGAATGAAGTAGGCGAAAGACAAGTGTTTGGGCCGATATTTTGGAAAAAGCCAAGAGCAAGTTCGATCAATCGAGAAAGGTCAAAACTTACTGCACAGAAGAGTTATGCCGATAACCGTCGCGAGATCTAGCTTTTGCACTGTGATCATGTGTACCAAGGTGTCGCCTCTCAAAGGGATGCGCTGCTTTGAGTAAGTGGAAAGCTTGCACCAAGGTACATCGGACCTTTCCGACCCTAGCCCGAAGAGGAGAAGTCGCTACGCTTGGAGCTCCCACCTCACCGCCGATGTGCATAATGTCTTCCACGTGTCGCAGTTGAAGAAGTGTTTGCGTGTACCCGAAGAGCAGATGCCAGTGGAATCAATTGCCCTGCAAGAAGACCTCACCTACAAGGAGCATCCCATCAAGATCTTGGAAGTAGCAGAATGAGTGACAAGAAGCAAGATCATCCGTTTCGCAAGGTCCAATTGGAGCAACCACACCAAGAAGAAGCCACTTGGGAACGAGAAGATGACTTGAAGGCTGAGTTTCCCCACCTATTCTCTAGTCAGCCTGAATCTCGGGGTCGAGATTCCCTTTAAGAGGGGTAGGTTTGTAACGTCCCGTTTTTCGGAATTTTTGAAAATTTCAAAAGAGAACCATTTGTTTTCATTTGCCCAAAGCTTAATTTGGAATTTCAGAATTCAATTGCAGTTTAATATGAATTAATCAAACTTCAATTAAATTAAAGTTTGGTTTGATTGAGTTTTCTGGAATTTAAAATCAAAATTATTATTTTGAGAATTTTCTTGGATTTATTGGATTTTAGAAATTTATTTTTGTTTTATCCGAAATGGAAAAATTATTTTATTTGTAAAAGAAAAAGAAAATTTAAAGTTAAAAGTATTTTTATTAAGTCTAGAATAATTCATGGAATTGATGTGAATTTTTCCAGAATTTTTGGAGTCTATTTGCTATTTTCTAAATTGCCTTTTGTTTTATTTGAATTTCTGAAATCAAAAATGAATTTAAAATCCTTTTTCGTTTAGGGCGAATTCTCCGCCCATCTCCTCGCTCCAGCGCCGCCCGCCTGCGTGCGCTCGTTTCGCGCCGCGCCGCCCCATCACCTCGGTAGTTGGATCTTCATCCGGCCCTCGCGCCCACGCCGCCGCAGCCGCCGCCGTTTGGCCGTTGGATCGAGATCCGCCGCTCCGCTTCGCCGCGGCCGTTCGTCTCTCCGTCGCGCGTCTCCTTTTCATCACGACCGTCCGACGCTATCGACGGCCAGACGCTCGCGCTTCTTCATCTCCCACCGTCCGTCAATCGGACGGCGCCCTTCGTCTCCCGCCGCGCCTCTTCTCCTCTCACCGTCCGATTGAATGGACGGCTCTCCGCTCGCCGCGCTCCCTCGCTCCCCACCGCGTCCGTCGGAATCGGACGGCGTCCGATCGTCGTCTCGCGCCGCCGCGCTCTCTCCCACGACGCCGCGATTTCGCCGCCGCGAATCCGTTCGCCTCGCCGCGCCTCCGCCAGATCCGGCGCCACGCTGTGTTCGCCTCGCCCCGCCTCCGCCGCGCCGCCACTCCGCTGCTCCGCCCCGCCGCGAAGTTCTATAAATCCACCGCGCCGTTCCTCTCCTCTCTTCTTTCTCTCTCTCTCTCTTTCGCGTGTGCGCCGCTCCTCCGTCGTCTTCCCGGCTCCGTCGCCGCTGCGTCGCTGCTCTCCGCCGCCACCGCTTTCTCCGCGCTAACGCCGCTGTTTTCCCAGCTCCGCCGCCGCCACCACCGCGCCTCCCGCTCTCTCTCTCTCTCTCTCTCTCTCGACCTGTGGCCCGAGCCCACGTGGCGCCACGCCGGCGCGCGTCGGCAATTTCGCCGCGTGGGCGCCACGCGTGTGCTTGCGCTTGCCGACGCCAAAATCCGGTTTTTCAATAGAAAATTAAATCCAAAATCCGAAACCCTAATTTCATCATTTTATGTGATTTTCAACTTCTTTTGGCTATAACTTTCACATCCGAACTCCGATTTGGGTGATCCAAATTTCTAAATTCATATAAATTCATCCTCTTTCATTTGGTACTGGTTTTGTAATTTTTGGAGTTCATTTGGTGCTGTTTTATTTATTTGTTGCTTTTCTCGCGACGTAGATTCCGCTGCTTGGAAGATTTCTTCGACCCGACGATCAAGACCTCTCTCACAACGAAGGCAAGTCGTAGGCCTTTGACCATGTTGAACCCATTTTACAAATGTATATTGCTTTAAAGTATCATGCATGGCTAGTTTTATTAAAAATGGTTTTGGGAGTAGATAATTACCAAATTGCCATTATGCCTCCTTGATAAATTGGAAATGAAATGTCTCCTTGAATGACATATATCCTCGGACACCTTAGGATGGTTAATACTAGTTGGACATAATTGTATACCAACTTGGGAGCGTAATATTGCTTAGACATGCTTTAGTTACCCGCGAGACTTTCGATCACATGTTCAATGATTATTGAAATTTGACTAATGGAACTATGGAACAGTGGTGTGAGGCCACTTTTATTAAAAGATGTTGTGCCATGGCAGGGATTGCCATTTGGTCGGGATTGAACAAAAATGATTTATGCTCGGGCTTGAGGTAGGAAGCTAGAGTGGGTGTGTGATGCACATTGGGTTGTGGTAGACTTGTCTGAGCAGCCAACTAAGGACTTAACTTTGCAAGTCATTGATCTGGGTCACCTCGTGCAACCATAAGTCCGGTATGGGACGGACCTGGCCAACTAATTAGGGAAGTTTTGAGTCGGTTCTGTTAGGGTTGATTATTGGCGCAAGGGGGGGCTGTGATGGCGAAACCTTAGCGAGCAGAACCGAGGCAAAATGGAACTTTGTAAAGGCCTTGTGATAGTCACTTAGTCGCACACCCTCTAAGTGTGTCGACTTGACATTGCAAGTGATTTATCTCTTGTGGGTAAAGCTGTACAACCTCTGCAGAGTGTCAAAATCTATTCGAATAGCCGTGTCCCCGGTTACGGACATGCCTGGTGATTTCGCGCAAGGGGTAGTTTTTCCAAAAATTGGTTTGGTTCGATAGAAATGTTTGGTTGGAATGGTTGGGAAGTGAACGGGATGTTCACTGTTTGATTCAAGAGAACTTGGTTATCTATGTATTATTCTTTTAAAATCTCGCTTGCAATCTAATTATCAGATTTATTGTTAAACTTGCTTTCGCAAATTAACCATAAGGCCACCCTTGCTTAAGCCTGTCATGAATACTATGTGCATACATTTCTCTACGACTTGCTGAGTACTTTATGTACTCACGGCTTTATGCCCTTTGTTGATCACCCCAACAGAAGAACCAGAAATGTTGAGTTCTATGAAGAAGGCTACTTCAAGACTTTGCGAACTAGGTCACGCCCACCACTCGATTGCTCGTGGGCATGTCGATTGGGCTCCACGTATTTTTGAGATTTCACGCGGATACTGTTGTTGTTAAGCCCTCGTGGCGACTTTTGTAAGAACCTTGACCATAAGGTCTTTGCCGCCTTAATTAATATTACTTTGTCCGCTTCATTAGTTCGTCGTTGAATGGTTATGAATGCATCATTGTTGCAACCGTGCAAGCTAGCTACCGATCATGGGACTAGCTTGGTATGCACAGAGGGTCTCGGGTTGTGTGACACCCGGCGCCGACAAAAGTACCCCGGATTACCACCTATTCGAGGGATAGAGCATCAAATTGATTTGATCCCAGAGCGACTTTGCCAAACCGTGCGCATATAGGACCAATCCAGAGGAGACTAAGGAAATTCAATGACAAGTCCAAGATCTTCGGACCGTGGGTACGTAAGAGAAAGCCTTAGTCCTTGTCTGTTCCAGTTCTTTTGGTTCCTAAGAAAGACGGTAGTTGGCGATGTGTGTTGATCGCAGAGCCATTAATAACATTACTATAAGGTATCGCCATCCTATCCCAAGGCTAGACGACATGCTAGATGAATTGAGTGGTTCTATTATTTTCACAAAGATTGACTTATGGAGTGGTTACCACAAGATTAGAATGAAATTAGGAGATGAATGAAAACCGCTTTTAAAACTAAGTTCGGATTATATGAGTGGTTAGTGATGCCTTCGGTCTAACTAATGCACCTAGTACTTTTATGCGCTTGATGAACGAGGTTTTACGCCCTTTCATTGGAAAATTTGTGGTGGTTTACTTTGATGATATCTTGATTTATAGCAAGTCACATGAGCTACATTTGAATCATATACGTGCTGTTTTTAATGCTTTGAGAGACACACGTTTGTTTGGTAACCTCGAAAAGTGCACCTTTTGCACCGATCGAGTTGCGTTTCTTGGATATGTTGTGACACCACAGGAATTGAGGTGGATGAGACAAAGATTGTAGCCATCCAAAGTGGCGGACACCGACCACCGTGTCAAAGTTCGAGCTTCCACGGCCTTGCCGGATTCTATCGGCGTTTTGTGCGGATTTCAGACCATTACCGCACCATTGAATGAATTGACAAAGAAAGGAGTGTCTTTCCAATGGGGACCTGCGCAAGAGAAGGCATTCAACTTGTTGAAAGAGAAGCTCACCCAAGCACCCCTACTCCAACTCCCTGATTTTGCTAGCTCTGTTCGTCTTTTGTTGTTACAGGAGGCACATGGAGGAGGTTTGATGGCGCATTTTGGAGCAAAAAAGACAGAAGATGTGCTGACCACCCACTTCTTTTGGCCAAAGATGAGGCGTGATGTCGAAGCGCCACGTGGCTCGCTGCACTACATGCAACAAAGCTAAGTCCCGTCTCAATACACATGGACTTTATATGCCTCTTCCTATTCCTAGTGCCCCTTGGGAGGATATTTCTATGGATTTTGTTTTAGAATTGCCTAGGACAAAGAGGGGGAGAGATAGTATATTTGTCGTAGTGGATCGATTTTCTAAAATGGCACATTTTATATCTTGTCACAAGAGCGATGATGCTACAAACATAGCTGATTTGTTTTTCAGGGAAATCGTCGCTTACATGGAGTGCCCAATACTATTGTCTCTGATCGCGATGCGAAGTTTTTGAGCCACTTTTGGAGATCGCTTTGGAATAAATTGGGGACAAAGCTGCTGTTTTCTACTACGTGTCATCCCCAAACTGATGGACAAACGGAGGTTGTCAACCGCACATTATCCACCATGTTGCGGGCTGTTTTAAAGAAGAACTTGAAGATGTGGGAAGAGTGTTTACCGCATATTGAGTTTGCTTACAATAGGTCAGTACACTCCACCACCAAGGTAAGTCCGCTTGGGTAGTGTATGGTTTTAACCCCGTGCTTCTATTGATTTACTACCTTACCAACCTCTCAAAAATAAATCTAGATGCTAAGAAGCGTCTTTGCATTTATTCTCAAGTTGCATGAGACCACTAAAGAGAATATAGAGCGTATGACTGAAAAGTATAGGGTTGCTAGAAATAAAGGTAGGAAAGTTGTCAAAATAGAACCAGGTGATTTAGTTTGGGTTCATTTGAGAAAGGATAGATTTCTAATTAAGAAAATCAAAGTTGATGCCTAGAGTGCAGGACCGCTTAAGATAATTAAGAAGATAAATGATAATGCATACGCTTAGAATTACTCGCAGATTTTGGGGTTAACCCCACATTTAACATTTCAGATTTGAAACCATACGTGGGAGAAGAAGATGAGCTTGAGTCGAGGACGACCCCAATTCAAGAAGGGAGTATGATGAGGACATCCTCCTTCTGATACACGTACTACACAAGACCTTCCAGATTTGGGTGTTGGACTACAAGGTCCTATGACAAGAGCTAGAGCACGTGACTTAATCTATCGTAAAATCGTTTCTAGGGTCGAGTGTATTATTTGAGAACTCTATGATGTCGCCTAATGGAGATGATTTACTTGTACTGTAAATCTAGGATTACGACCACTTCAAGAAGGCCTACGATCAGTTCAAGAAGGTCTACGACCACTTCAAGAAGGCCTACGACAGCTCAAGAAGGTCCACGACCCGGCCCGCAAGGCCCACGACCACTTCAAGAAGGCCTACGACGGATGACTCTGGGAGCACTCTACGACTGCAGAGGCGAGCACAAGACTCGCTGGACACAATCTATGACCAAAGATAGCATGGACTCCTCAAGACCACCCTAGGACCACCCCTACGACTAGATCTTCGACCGTAAATACGCGACACAAGGTGTCACACACCGCTTTGGAAACTAATAAGACTTTGTAAACGTGACGAGATCGAGTCCAGTTGTGTACGCCTCATCCCACGGCCAAGACAACCCTAGGTCGACCTCCTCACGCCCCTATATATATACACAGAGTCAGTAGTTTAGAGCGGGTTTTCTTAGATTATTCTCGCCAATTGCGCTTCACCGATTATCGGTTTGAGGAACCCCACTTGTAAACTTCATCTATATCCGCAATACAATTGATTGCATCTACCTTGTTCTTGTGAGTTGCTTCGATTGCTTGCGTGAACAATAACCTTCGTGGTAAGGTCGATCGCGCAAGCGTGGTCGATAACGACAAAGCGTCGCGGGTGTAGCGGTGCGAGGTGACGATCCGCTGGTCGGAAGCCTCAAAGCGCCAACGCCCTCACGATTTAACCATATCGAACCTATCAAGATCGGCCGCCGTGACTCATCAAGTGGTATCGAGCTAAGGTTGCCCGTTAGGTAATTTCGCTTATCCTTTTTGTGAGTTTTGTTCCATCACCTAGAGTCCGTAAAATTGCCCTACAAAAAATTTTAGATCGTAATTATTCCGCCGTCCAAACCACTTTGTGCCTTCGCAATTGTGTTTTCGCCGTTGTTGAATTCGAGTCCATCGTCGGTGTCTTTGTTGTTTGGTCTAGTCGCCGTAATCTAGTTTCTAGCGCCGAGTCTTTGGCCGTGTTGATCATCTAGACACCCCCAATACGACCACAACACCACCCCACACGACCACAACACCACCCCCAAACGACCACCTACTCGGATTCGCTTCTCCACCGGTCGAAAACGAACACTGGTCGGATTCGACCAACCACTCGTGTCCGACAACCCTATTTATTATCTTGTTGCTCTCGGACACCCCACCACCTGGTCGAAAACAATCGACTGGTCGAATTTTTCCCATAGCTAAAATTCAGAGACCCATATATATCCTTTGTACCCCTGCTCTCCGGAAAAAGTTTGTGACCCATATATATCCATAGACCCAGAAAAGGGTTTTGAAGAGTTTTGAGTCAAGGTCACATTCGCAAAAAAAAAAAGGAAAACCCTAGGTTGGGTTTTTGCAGTCCAAAAAAAAAGAGCAAAGAGTGCAAAAAAAAAGAAGAAAAGAGTGTAACAGCCCAAAATTTCAATCTCAGTTGAAAATAAAACATCAATAATTTTTGTGGATTTTCTGGAATTTTTAAAAGCTTTTCCCTAAAGTATATTAAGGCTAAAAGAATTTATGTGCAAAATATATTACCAACTAAAAGTTGGAATTATTTTATTTAAGTCCAGAATGCCTCATATAATTTCTGTGAATTTTCTCAAAATTTTTGGACTTCATTTACTATTTTCTAAAGCCTATTTGAATTTCTAGAATTAAATTAATTGAAAAAGAATTTAAAATTCTCTCACATAAAGATCGGGCAAGCCAAAGATTTGGCGCATCTCGCCCAACTCTCCCGCATGAACGCTGCCGTCCGATCAAAATCGGACGGCCGACATCAATCCACTCCCGCGTTCTTTCTCTCTGTCTCACGACGGTGGGCCCTCGTGACCGTGCTTCTTCCCGCTCCTTCTTCTCCGCAGCTGCCGCCTCCGCCGCCATTGATGCCGCACGCGAGCTTCGTCTCCTCCGTGATTCCTCCGCCTTAACCCCGTGATTTACGCGCATTAGCATCGCCAGCCTCCCGCATTCACCCCAGATACCCTCTTCTAACGCCGTAACGCCCCGCGCTCTCGCCTCCGCCATTACCGCGCACCTAATCTCCGCTCCCGGCCTCCCTCGCCTATAAAGCACCCCGAGCCGCGCTCTCCTCCTCATTCTATTCCCCACCTCTTGTCCCTCGACGCCCTCGCCGCAGATTCGCAATTCACGGCGCGTCAAGCTCGTTCTTCTCCGATTCGGCGCCACCAGCTTCCCGCCACCTGACCGCACCTTCGGCATCGACCTCCGGCGATCCTCTGGCGCACTCGGCCACCAAGACCCCGAGCACCTTCGCCAACAACCGAACCACACCGCCGCTCTCGTCCGCCGACGACCTTCCGCCACTCTCCGCCGCAGTAGCGACTCGCCTCGATGTATCCCCTCGAACCTTTGCGACTTCACGGAGCCCGCCCGCGCTGTCGTTCACGGTGCCCTCGGCTCCGTGCTCCTCCTCTTCGATGCCGGCGGATCGCCACCTCGGCGCCACACCGGCGCCACTCACCCCCCTGTGCGTGTGCGTGGCGGCCACGGGCGCCAAGACAAGACGCCGCGCCAAAGATGCCTCCTCACATCGTGTCCGCGAGCCGAGTCCACCGTGGACTTGTGCTCACGCGGACTCACCCATACTGCTCGCCCACATGTCGATCTCTGTGAAGCAGTGTCACGACGCATGCTTGCACAATAATTGGAATTTCCTTTAGAAATTTAATTCGGAAAATCGAAATTTGATTTTAGGATTTAATTTAGGTTTTAAACTTCCAGAGCTCGTATTTCTTCATACAAACTCCGATTTAGGTGATTCAAATTTCTAAATTTGTATAAAATCAAGATCTAGCTAACTAAACCAAAATTATTTAATTTGGAATTAATTTGAATTTTAATTTGAATTTATTTGTGTTCATTTGAATTTGCTTGAATTTGGAATATTTTCACAGATAGATTTTGACGACTCAGGAGAGCTTGACCCTATTGAAGAAGTAGAATACTGTGAATTTGAGCAAGGCAAGTTACACCATTGACCATTTTGCCCCAATATTTAAAATTATTTAATTTCTGCTTTAAATTATTATTGCATGCATAATTGTATTTAATTATTTTAAATTCTGTTTTAAATATTTAATTATTCCAATTCCTTTGTATAGCCAAATTTGATTGTTGTATTATCAATTCCTTGTAACCTTAGTCAAATGAATTTAAAATAAATATATGCATAGCAATGCTTAGACCATGAAATATTTGACTTTGGGAGAATTTAGCCAAAATTTCATAAATTGATAAAAGCCTATGACATTGCTTTGTCATGGTGGACTTTTGCAAATGTCTTTGAAAATTATAAAATAAAAGAAAATGGTTTATACTTGGGCAAACATGGACCGTTGGTGGGTGCAGTTTATGCACTGTCTGTCAGTTAGGACCGAGACCTGTGGTTTTTATTGAAAGTTGCCCAAGTAGATTAAGGACCGGCCTTTAAGCCGCATCTTGCAAAAGCTCCACCAGACTACCACATGTCTCAGTATGGGCGTAACTAAAGCTTAATAATTTGTATTACCTCATTATTGTTTATGCCATTTTGTTGTGTGGGTGTTTGCTAGACTTTATTCCCACTTGGCGCAAGAGGGGCTTAGGTAGGTGGTTAGCCTAATGGAAATGAAACCTTAGCGGGCATATTAGTATTGAGGTAATGCATTGGAAACGCCTTGTGATAATTGCCTAGTCACACGCCTAAGGAGCGTGCATTGGCCGACATAACTGCAAATTATCTCGTGTGGGTAAAGTTGTACCACCTCTGCAGAGTGTAAATCTATTCAATAGTGTGTCCACTGCTATGGACATGCCGAGCAAAGCCACTCTAAGTTAGATTTGTTTTTGGTTTTAAAATAACTTTGGACATGATTTGAGGATGGTTAATCCTTGTGGTAAATTTGGGCGGGTAGCCTTGTGATAGGAGGATATCCTTCACCATGTTTCATATGGAGGTTATCCACTATAAAATGATAAATTTTAAATCGATTTTAGTTATGTAATGAAAATGTGCCTTGAAACTTAGTATAACTATTTAAACCCAAAAGGCTGATTTATGCAAATAAACCCTACAACCTTCCTTTGAATAACTTATGCATGCATTCTAAATTTCAGATTGGTGTAATTTGCGAGCACGCTTGTAGTGCTCACTCTTGTCAATATTATTATTCAGAGAAGACTGCTATCCGTAAGGTGAGGAGCAGGACGATTAGGCAATGACCTCCGCATTTATTGCTCGTGGCGATCGTGTGGCTTACCATTGTATTTTGCTTCCGCTAATGTTTTATTTGGCCTCCGCCCCGCTTGTAATAAACTCTATGCTTATTAAATTTACACGCTGGATATGTTTGTGATAACATTTTTGTGATTTGTACACCGGAAATCCTGGACTAGTGTATGAACACAGAGAATTCGGATCCTTCGCTCCCGGGTTCGACAACTAGTTCTAGGAACGCGTTTGGCCAAAGAATCGTGATTTAGCATCGTGGACTTTTATTCAGCTTTGCTAATCTGATTTCATTATTGCTATTCCTTGCTACTAAACATTGCCTATCCGAGCCCACATACTTTCGCCCTCGATTGATCTCGATTCGCCTCCGCCGTGATCGTACATCCCACCTTCGCCGATCGGACCACGCCGCAATTTGGTAAGAAACTCATAAGAGCTTGGTAAGACGCTTGAGAGTGTGTGATTCCACCTCCACCACCTAATAGTGATAGGGATAATATCTTTGTGTTGTCTTTTGTCTCCTACTAACCATGTCGTGAAGGATTGATGCGCAAGAGTGTATTTTGAGGGAAGAGCTCATGACGCTATTGGATGAACAACGCACTACCGTTAATGAGGACATCGACAGAAGCTTCAAGCTACCACGATCACATTACAACGCTCAATCAACGATAGTATTGCGCGCCACTACACGCCGAAGAATGGTGAATCGACCACCAAACGTTGGTCGTGTGGAACCTCATGGTGCGACCCATGACCATGAGTTTGATAATGATAATGAGATGCACGACCACGACGCCTTTGATGCACGATAACGAACCGGTGAACTTCAACCGCCAAGGTATGAGAGGTAACAATTTTCAAAGAACATAATGCCCATGATGATCCATATGCTAAAGTCAAGTTCACTATACCATCTTTTATGTGCCGATGATGCGTAAATATATCTAGATTGGGAGATGACGGAGAACAAAAATTGAATGCTCACTTAGTTCCCAAGTGCATAGAGTTAGGCAAGCCACAAGTGAATTTAAAAACTTTGCCATCATTTGGTGGAATAGGGTTTGCACCAAGGATTAGCGCCTACTACGTGGGATGGTTTAAAGGTTACTATGCGTAATGATTTGTCCCACCTTCTTTAAACGTGATTTGCGAATAAATTACAGCGCTTAAATCAAGGTAATAGATCCGTAGAAGAATATTATCGAGCTACAAATTAGCATGTTGTGTTGTGATATTATTGAGGATGAAGAAGCCGCAATAGCACGCTTTTATGGAGGATTAAGACGTGAAATTCAGGACATAGTGGATTACAAAGAATACGATAGTGTCCCTAGATTGTTCCAACTTGCATGTTTGGCGTAAAAGAATTGCGTGGACGACAACAGAGGCCAAGGAACAATTTTTGGAGCATGTCTACACCACGACTCAAAGGTGGGGCAAGCCAAAACACCCCCACTTTCACTACACGGTCCGCTGCCCCTCCTCGAGTAGGGTGCGCTCAGCAAAGACCTCCGACCACATCACGGGCACCGAGGTAAGCAAACCTACTAGTGTACTGTGCTCCACCAAGAGTTCTTCCTCGGTTGCTTCCATCGGTCATACCACCGGATTATTTACCACCGCTGTAAGGGAATGGGACACGCCATGAAGGATCGCCCAAGTCACGAAAGCATACCTTGCCACTGAGCGGTGGATATGTAAGTACTAGTGATATTGAGGATGAATATGTACTTGCACTAACATTGCAAGTGGAGGAGACGAGACAGCAAAGTGATGCCGATGGTGTAGAGGAGCAAGTAGTCTTTGTTGACACCGAGTATTATATGAGCCTTGTTGCGCAACGAAAGGCCGAGCGCACAAGTGGAGAGAGCGGAGCAAAATCAACTGCATAACTTGTGTCAAACCAGATTTCTTGTGAAGGACAGAGCTGCAGAGTCATCGTTGATGGAGGAGTGCAACAACCTTGCAAGCCCGAGATGGTCGAGAAGCTTGGCTTGACCACACAACCCCACCCACGCCCCTACTACATCCAATGGTTCAATTAGTGTGGTAAGTTAAAGGTAAACAAAGTTGTGAACGTGCAATTTTCATTTGGTAAGTTAAGGATGTGCTTAATTGGGAGTCACCCAAGTCGCTGCCTCAGTCAAGTTTTCTTGAATGGCGGGATACTATCGTCGATTCATAGAAGGATTCTCCAAGATAGCAAGACCCTCACTCATTTGTTGAAGAAAGAAAAGAAGTTTGCTTGGACAGCAGTTGTGAGCAAAGTTTTCAAGAGTTGAAGAAGCGCTTGACCACAGCTCGTGTTGATTTTGCCGATGTCAGGAAGGATTTTGAGATTTTTCGTGATGCATCCGGCAAGGACTTGGTTGTGTCTCGATGCAAGAAAGGAAGGTAGTAGCTTATGCTTCCCGTCCGCTTGAGGCCTCATGAAGTAAATTACCCCACTCATGACTTGGAGTTAGTCAGTAGTGCATGCTCTAAAGATATGGCGCCATTACCTTATTGGTAATCGCTGTGAAGTCTACACGACCATAAGAGCTTGAAGTACATTTTCACTCAGCCGATCTTAATATGAGGCAAAGAAGATGGTTGGAGATAATCAAGGATTATGATATTGGAATCCACTACCACCTGTGCAAAGCTAATGTTGTGGCGTATGCCTTGAGCGTAAAAGTCACCGCAATACCCCCATCAATCAAGGAAAATCATTGATTCTTCATGAAGAGTTCCCAAGCTCAAGATAGAGTTGGTTGAGGAAGGTTATCTAGTCGCCTTAGAAGTTCAACCCACTTTGCGGAATCGATCAAGGAAGCTCAAGTTGAAGATGCCAATATTAAGGAAATCAAGAGCAACATGAAGAAGGGTAAAGCCCCGAGATTTTGAGAAGATGAGCAAGGCACCATTTGGTTTGACAAGTTTAATCTGTGTTCCAGATCGTAAAGAGCTTAGCAAATGATACTCAAGGAAGCTCATGAAACTTTGTACTCCATTCACCCCGAAGCACAAAGATGTACCAAGACCTTAAAGAAATGTATTGGTGGCCTAGCATGAAGCGTGAGATTGCCGAGTATGTAGCTCAAATGTGATGTCTCGTCGTGAGTTAAAGCCGAGCATCAAAGACTCGCTGACTCCGCAACCCTTGAAAGTGCCCGAATGGAAATGGGAAGAAATTGGCATGGATTTTATCTTTGGTTTGCCAAGGACAAGGTCGCTATGATTCTATCTGGGTAATTGTGGATCGCCTAACCAAAGTTGCTCACTTTCTCCTACCAAGACCACTTACTCGTGATAGACTCGCAGAATTGTACATGGCAAAGATAGTGTGCCAAAGATGGAGTGCCAAGAAGATCGTGTCGATCGAGGAACCCGATTCACCTCAAGATTTTGGCGTAGTTGCACGTTGTTTTGGGTACTAATCTAAATTTCAAGATGACTTATCATCCCTGCACGGATGGATGCATGTAAAGAGTAAATCAAATCCTAGAAGATATGTTAAGGGCTTGTGCCTTAGCAAATCGTAGACGCTTGGGATCAAATGCTACCTTATGCGAGTTTTCCTATAACAACAAGATTACAATCAAGCCTCCAGATGTCTCCATTTGAAGCTCTTTATGGAAGAAAATGCAGAACACCGTTGTATTGGAATGAAGTAGGCGAAAGACAAGTGTTTGGGCCAGATATTTTGGAAAAAGCCGAAGAGCAAGTTCGATCAATCAGAGAAAGGTCGAAACTTGGCTCGCACCGAGCAGAAGAGTTATGCCGATAACCGTCCGAGATCTAGCTTTGCACTGTGATCATGTACCAAGGTGTCGCCTCAAAGGGATGCGCTCGTTTGAGTAAGTGGAAAGCTTGCACCAAGGTACATCGGACCTTTCCCAGTCCTAGCCCGAAGAGGAGAAGTCGCTTACCAGTTGGAGCTCCCACCTCAGCTGTCAGATGTGCATAATGTCTTCCACGTGTCGCAGTTGAAGAAGTGTTTGCGTGTACCCGAAGAGCAGATGCCAGTGGAATCAATTGCCCTGCAAGAAGACCTCACCTACAAGGAGCATCCCATCAAGATCTTGGAAGTAGCAGAATGAGTGACAAGAAGCAAGATCATCCGTTTCTGCAAGGTCCAGTGGAGCAACCACACCGAAGAAGAAGCCACTTGGGAACGAGAAGATGACTTGAAGGCTGAGTTTCCCCACCTATTCTCTAGTCACCAATCTTGGTCGAGATTCCCTTTAAGAGGGGTAGGTTTGTAACGTCCCGTTTTTCGGAATTTTTGAAAATTTCAAAAGAGAACCATTTGTTTTCATTTGCCCAAAGCTTAATTTGGAATTTCAGAATTCAATTGCAGTTTAATATGAATTAATCAAACTTCAATTAAATTAAAGTTTGGTTTGATTGAGTTTTCTGGAATTTAAAATCAAAATTATTATTTTGAGAATTTTCTTGGATTTATTGGATTTTAGAAATTTATTTTTGTTTTATCCGAAATGGAAAAATTATTTTATTTGTAAAAGAAAAAGAAAATTTAAAGTTAAAAGTATTTTTATTAAGTCTAGAATAATTCATGGAATTGATGTGAATTTTTCCAGAATTTTTGGAGTCTATTTGCTATTTTCTAAATTGCCTTTTGTTTTATTTGAATTTCTGAAATCAAAATGAATTTAAAATCCTTTTTTCGTTTGTGGCCGAATTCCTCCGCCCATCTCCATTCCTCGCCGCCCGCCTGCGTGCGGCCGCTTCGCGCGCGCGCCTCCCCATCACCTCGGTAGTTGATCTTCATCCGGCGTCCCTCGCTGGCCCACGCCGCGCAGCCTCCGCTCGCCGTTTGGCCGTTGGATCGAGATCCGGCCGCTCCGTTCGCCGCGGCCGCTCGTCTCGTCGCCGCTCTCTTTTCATCACGATCGTCCGACGCTATCGCGACGGCCAGACGCTCGCGCTTCTTCATCTCCCACCGCCCGACGAATCGGACGGCGCCGCTTCGTCTCCCGCCCGCGCCTCTTCTCCTCCTCACCGTCTGATTGAAATCGGACGGCTCTCGCTCGCCGCGCCTCGCGCTCCCACCGTCCGATCGGAATCGGACGGCCCGATCGTCGCCTCTCGCCCGCCGCCGCCTTCTCTCTCCCACGACGCCGCGCGCGATTCCGCCGCGAATCCGTTCGCCTCGCCAAGGCTCACAGATTCGCGCCACGCCTGTGTTCGCCTCGCCCCGCCTCGCCGCGCCCGCCACTCGCTGCTCCGCCCCGCCGCGAAGTTCTATAAATCCACCGCGCCTGCCTCTCCCTCTCTTTCTCTCTCTCTCTCTCGGTCGCGTGCCGCCGCTCCTCCTGTCGTCTTTCCGGCTCCGGCCGCCTCTGCGCCGCCGTTCTCGCCGCCACCGCTTTCTCCGCGCTAACGCCGCCGTCTTCCCAGCCTCCGGCCGCCACCACCGCGCCTCCCCCTCTCTCTCTCTCTCTCTCTCTCGACGTGGGCCCGAGCCCACGTGGCGCCACGCCGGCGCCCGCGCAAGCAATTTCGCCGCGTGGCTCGCCACGTGTGCTTGCTTGCGTCCGACGTCAAAATCCGGTTTTTCAATAGAAAATTAAACCAAAATCCGAAAACCCTAATTTCATCATTTTATGTGATTTTCAACTTCTTTTGGCTATAACTTTCACATCCGAACTCCGATTTGGGTGATCCAAATTTCTAAATTCATATAAATTCATCCTCTTTCATTTGGTACTGGTTTTGTAATTTTTGGAGTTCATTTGGTGCTGTTTTATTTATTTGTTGCTTTTCTCTTGACGTAGATTCCGCTTTTGAAGATTTCTTCGATTCGACGATCAAGACCTCTCCTCACAACGAAGGCAAGTCGTAGGCCTTTGACCATGTTGAACCCATTTTACAAATGTATATTGCTTTAAAGTATCATGCATGGCTAGTTTTATTAAAAATGGTTTTGGGAGTAGATAATTACCAAATTGCCATTATGCCTCCTTGATAAATTGGAAATGAAATGTCTCCTTGAATGACATATATCCTGACACCTTAGGATGGTTAATACTAGTTGGACATAATTGTATACCAACTTGGGAGCGTAATATTGCTTAGACATGCTTTAGTTACCCCGAGACTTTCGATCACATGTTCAATGATTATTGAAATTTGACTAATGGAACTATGGAACAGTGGTGTGAGGCCACTTTATTAAAAGATGTTGTGCCATGGCAGGGATTGCCATTTGGTCGGGATTGAACAAAAATGATTTATGCTCGGGCTTGAGGTAGGAAGCTAGAGTGGGTGTGTGATGCACATTGGGTTGTGGTAGACTTGTGCGAGCGACCAACTAAGGACTTAACTTTGCAAGTCATTGATCCGGTCACCTCGTGCAACCATAAGTCCCAGATGGGACTGACCGCCAACTAATTAGGAAGTTTTGAGTCGGCTCATTAGGGTTGATTATTGGCGCAAGGGGGTGTGATGGCGAAACCTTAGCGAGCGTAACCGAGGCAAAATGGAACTTTGTAAAGGCCTTGTGATAGTCACTTAGTCGCACACCCTCGGAAGTGTGTCGACGGACATTGCAAGTGATTTATCTCTTGTGGGTAAAGTCGCATAACCTCCGCAGAGTGTCAAAATCTATTCAATAGCCGTGTCCCTGCTACGACATGCCCAGTGATTTCGCGCAAGGGTAGTTTTTCCAAAAATTGGTTTGGTTCGATAGAAATGTTTGGTTGAATGGTTGGGAAGTGAACGGATGTTCACCGCTTGATTCAAGAGAACTTGGTTATCTATGTATTATTCTTTTAAAATCACGCTTTGCAATCTAATTATCAGATTTATTGTTAAACTTGCTTTACGCAAATTAACCATAAGGCCACCCTTGCTTAAGCCTGTCATGAATACTATGTGCATACATTTCTCTACGACTTGCCGAGTACTTTATGTACTCACCGCTTTATGCCCTTTGTTGATCGGTCCCAAACAGAAGAACCAGAAATGTTGAGTTCTATGAAGAAGGCTACTCAAGACTTTGCGAACTAGGTCACGCCCACCACTCGATTGCTCGTGGGCATGTCGATTGGGCTCCACGATTTTTGAGATTTCACGCCGGATACTCTGTTGTTGTTAAGCCTGTGTGGCGACTTTTGTAAGAACCTTGACCATAAGGTCTTTCTTTGCCTTAATTAATATTACTTTGTCCGCTTCATTAGTTCGTCGTTGAATGGTTATGAATGCATCATTGTTTACAACGTGCAAGCTAGCTATCGATCATGGGACTAGCTTGGTATGCCTGTAGGGTCTCTTGGTTGTGTGACACCGGGCGCCGACAGTACCGGGATTACCACCTATTCGAGGGATAGAGCATCAAATTGATTTGATCCCAGAGCGACTTTGCCAAACCGTACGCATATAGGACCAATCCAGAGGAGACTATGAAATTCAGCGACAAGTCCAAGATCTTCGGACCGTGGGTACGTAAGAGAAAGCCTTAGTCCTTGTCTGCTCCAGCTTCTTTTGGTTCCTAAGAAAGACGGTAGTTGGCGATGTGTGTTGATCGCAGAGCCATTAATAACATTACTATAAGGTATCGTCATCCTATCCCAAGGCTAGACGACATGCTAGATGAATTGAGTGGTTCTATTATTTTCACAAAGATTGACTTATGGAGTGGTTACCACAAGATTAGAATGAAATTAGGAGATGAATGAAAACCGCTTAAAACTAAGTTCGGATTATATGAGTGGTTAGTGATGCCTTCGGTCTAACTAATGCACCTAGTACTTTTATGCGCTTGATGAACGAGGTTTTACGCCCTTTCATTGGAAAATTTGTGGTGGTTTACTTTGATGATATCTTGATTTATAGCAAGTCACATGAGCTACATTTGAATCATATACGTGCTGTTTTTAATGCTTTGAGAGACACACGCTTGTTTGGTAACCTCAAAAGTGCACCTTTGCACCGATCGAGTTGCTTTCTTGGATATGTTGTGACACCACAGGAATTGAGGTGGATGAGACAAAGATTGTAGCCATCCAAAGTCGGGCAGACACCGACCACCGTGTCACGTGTTTGAGCTTCCACGGCCTTCTTGGATTCTATCGGCGTTTTGTGCGGATTTCAGCACCATTACCGCACCATTGAATGAATTGACAAAGAAAGGAGTGTCTTTCCAATGGGGACCTGCGCAAGAGAAGGCATTCAACTTGTTGAAAGAGAAGCTCACCCAAGCACCCCTACTCCAACTCCCTGATTTTGCTAGCTCTGTTCGTCTTTTGTTGTTACAGGAGGCACATGGAGGAGGTTTGATGGCGCATTTTGGAGCAAAAAGATGAAGATGTGCTGACCACCCACTTCTTTTGGCCAAAGATGAGGCGTGATGTCGAGCGCTACGTGGCTCGCTGCACTACATGCAACAAAGCTAAGTCCCGTCTCAATACACATGGACTTTATATGCCTCTTCCTATTCCTAGTGCCCCTTGGGAGGATATTTCTATGGATTTTGTTTTAGAATTGCCTAGGACAAAGAGGGGAGAGATAGTATATTTGTCGTAGTGGATCGATTTTCTAAAATGGCACATTTTATATCTTGTCACAAGAGCGATGATGCTACAAACATAGCTGATTTGTTTTTCAGTGGAAATCGCTCGCTTACATGGAGTGCCCAATACTATTGTCTTGATCGCGATGCTAAGTTTTTGAGCCACTTTTGGAGATCGCTTTGGAATAAATTGGGGACAAAGTCGCTGTTTTCTACTACGTGTCATCCCCAAACCGATGGACAAACGGAGGTTGTCAACCGCACATTATCCACCATGTTGCGGGCTGTTTTAAAGAAGAACTTGAAGATGTGGGAAGAGTGTTTACCGTGATATTGAGTTTGCTTACAATAGGTCAAGACACTCCACCACCAAGGTAAGTCCGCTTCGTAGTGTATGGTTTTAACCCCGTGTTCTATTGATTTACTACCTTTACCAACCTCGAAAAAATAAATCTAGATGCTAAGAAGCGTCTCGCATTTATTCTCAAGTTGCATGAGACCACTAAAGAGAATATAGAGCGATGATTTGAAAAGTATAGGGTTGCTAGAAATAAAGGTAGGAAAGTTGTCAAAATAGAACCAGGTGATTTAGTTTGGGTTCATTTGAGAAAGGATAGATTTCCGTAATTAAGAAAATCAAAGTTGATGCCTAGAGCTGCAGGACTGTTTAAGATAATTAAGAAGATAAATGATAATGCATATCGCTTAGAATTACTCTGCAGATTTTGGGGTTAACCCCACATTTAACATTTTGATTTGAAACCATACGTGGGAGAAGAAGATGAGCTTGAGTCGAGGACGACCCCAATTCAAGAAGGGGAGTATGATGAGGACATCCCTCCTTGGATACACGCACTACACAAGACCTTCCAGATTTGGGTGTTGGACTACAAGGTCCTATGACAAGAGCTAGAGCACGTGACTTAATCTATCGTAAAATCGTTTCTAGGGTCGAGTGTATTATTTGAGAACTCTATGATGTCGCCTAATGGAGATGATTTACTTGTACTGTAAATCTAGGATTACGACCACTTCAAGAAGGCCTACGACCGGTTCAAGAAGGTCTACGACCACTTCAAGAAGGCCTACGACCAGTTCAAGAAGGTCCACGACCAGTTCCGCAAGGCCTACGACCACTTCAAGAAGGCCTACGACCAGATGACTCGTTGGGAGCACTCTACGACCAGAGAGGCGAGCACAGTACTCGTTGGACACAATCTATGACCAAAGATAGCATGGACTCCTCAAGACCACCCTAGGACCCGATCCCACGACTAGATCTTCGACCGTAAATACGCGACACAAGGTCTTTGCGTCACCGCTTTGGAAACTAATAAGACTTTGTAAACGTGACGAGATCGGAGTCCGTGTTGTGTACGCCTCATCCCACTACCAAGACAACCCTAGGTCGACCTCCTCACGCCCCCTATATATATACGAAGAGTCGCCGTAGTTTAGAGGCGGGTTTTTCTTAGATTATTCTGCCAATTGCAGTTTCACCGATTATCGGTTTGAGGAACCCCACTTGTAAACTTCATCTATATCCGCAATACAATTCAGATTGCATCTACCTTGTTCTTGTGAGTTGCTTCGATTGCTTGCAGGAACAATAACCTTCGTGGTAAGGTCGATCGCGCAAGCGTGGTCGATAACGACAGCGTCGCGGGTGTAGCGAATGCGAGGTGACGATCCGCTGGTCGGAAGCCTCAAAGCGCCAACGTCCTCACGACGAACCAAATCGAACCTATCGGAAGATCGGCCGCCGTGACTCATCGAGGAAGGTGGAGGCGGGCTCACAATGGGGAGGGGGAAAAGGGGGATGTGGATTAGGGTTTTTGGGGGGTGGGCACCCCCTTGGCCGCCACAAGAAGGCCCCTCCGGCCACTACCAGTCCAGTTGTCGAATAAGATCAAATAACCCCCGTCGCTTCATATTTTACTATTCCTCTTATTCCCTTTTCTCTTCCCGGCTAATTCTGTAATTTACCGATCCGATTTTCGTGGTATTACATTCTACCCCTTAAATGTAATTGACTCGAATTCTACCAAGGTTAACACGCCAGAGCGTAGGTTTACTAAAACCATGATATCACGCACTGTGGTAAATAATTCTAGAAATTGCTTGCGATGCGAGATTCCAACTCCCAAGTGGCTTCCTCTCTGTTTGGTGTGTCCACAATACTTTGACATATACCAACGCCTTGTACCTCAAAGACTCGCTCGACCTTTCCAAAATACGACCGGTCGAGACTCAACCGTGAGGTCTTACTCAATTGTCGATGGCTCTAATGAAATCTTATGCTCGGGTCCTTCAAAACTTCCTCAAAGATCGTAAACGTGAAACACGCTAGGACTCTCGCATGGACTCGAAGGTCCAGCGATATGCTAGCTTCCCAATCCTAGCCATAATCGGAACGGTCCGACGCACCTTGGGCTAAGCTTCCTTTAGTACCGATCGGACAATGCCTTTGGTGGAAGACACTCTCAAAAGCACTCGGTCTCCCACCTCAAACTCCAAGTCATGTCTCCTCACATCTCGCATAACTTTTACACTCGCTCTCATACAAGTAGCGATTCGTCTCACAATTGCTACACGCCAATCGTTTTCTCAATCCATTCCGTCCTAAAATCGCTTTCACCCATCGCATCCCAACAGAGTGGCGATCTGCATTTCCGCCCATACAAAACCTCAAATGGTGCGGCCCTAATGCTAGAGTGGTAACTGTTATTGTAGGCAAACTCTGCAAGTGGCAACTGGTCCTCCCAACTGCCCTTCCATGACAATACGCAGGTCCGCAACATATCTTTCAAGGTCTGAATAGTGCGCTCTGACTGCCCATCTGTCTGAGGATGGAATGCTGTGCTAAGTCAAGTGTGTGCCCAAAGCACTCAGAGACTCTCCTGAATTTGGACACAAACTTCGCGTCCCTGTCCGAAATAATAGTTTTGGGCACCCCATGCAGTCTCACTATCTCGCGCACATAGATAGGAGCTATATCACTCGCTGAACTAGTTGTGTGAATAGGAATGAAGTGTGCAGACTTGCTGAAACGATCCACTACTACCCAAATAGCATCCTTTCCTCGCGGCGAGCAAGGTAATGCCACTACAAAATCCATCGAGATATCATCCCATGGCCACAGGGGAACTTCCAATGGCTGCAATAACCTCGCGGGTCGTTTGTGCTCAGCTTTCACTTGTTGGCAAACACCGCAAGAAGCTACATAATTAGCAATGTCCACCTTCATCCTCTTCCACCAGAAGCGTTGTTTCAGATCTCGGTACATCTTAGTCTAACCAGATGAACGGTATGGAGTGCGATGTACTTCCTCAAGATATCATCCTTGACCTCCGCCTTTGTGGCACACGAGACGGCCTTTAAACAATAAGGCACCAAGTATCCATACTGAAATCTCCTTCTTTGCCCTCATCCAATCGCCATTAGACCCTCTGGAGTAACCAGTCTTCTCGCTGTGCTTCCCGCACACGGTCTAGGATAGCTGACTGAAGTATCAACTGAGTCTCAACTTGCGCTGTGCCCGCATAACAGTAAGATATCCCCATGCGATCAAAATCAGCAATGAGGCACTCCAATGTAGCGGCAGCCGCCTTACGACTGAGAGCATCCGCGACCACGTTAGCCCGCTCGATGATCTCAGATAGTCGATCATAATCCTTTATCAACTCCAACCACCTTCTTTGCCTCAAATTCAGATCCTTCTGGGTGAAGATGTACTTGAGACTCTTGTGATATGTGAAGATGTCACACGACTCGCCATACAGATAATACCTCTAAATCTTGAGGGCGAAGACAACTGCAGCCAACTCCAAGTTATGAGTGGGATAATTCTGTTCATGCTTCTTCAACTGTCTTGATGCATAGGCAACCACTTTACCGTCTTGCATAAGCACACAGCCCAGTCCCACTCGAGACGCATCAGAATAGACGGTGAATCGCTTTCCCGGCTCAGGAAGAGTGAGAATAGGAGAGGTCACCAGTTTTTCCTTTAATGTGCAAAAACTGCGCTCACAATCATCAGTCCACTTAAACTTTACCCCTTTCTGCGTAAGCTGTGACATCGGCTTGGCAATAATGAAGTCCTACACAAAACGCCGGTAATACCCCACCAAGCCCAGAAATCTCCTCACCTCCTTCACATTGGTCGGCCTCTTCCAGTCCACCACTGTCGAGACCTTGCTAGGATCAACGGCAACTCCCTGTGGATTAATTACATGACCCAGAAAGCACACCTCTGAAATCCAAAATTCACATTTCTTCAGTTTGGCGTAGAACTTGTGTTCTCTCAAGGTTTCTAGGACCAACCTCAACTGATGGTCATGATCCTCAAGAGTCTTGAAATAGATAAGGATATCGTCGATGAACACCACTACGAAATCATCCAAGTACTCGTGTAGCATGTTGTTCATGGTCTCCATAAAGACAGCTGGTGCATTAGTCAGTCCAAACGACATGACTGTATATTCATAATGCCAATACCTGGTGGAGAATGCAGTCTTTTCTATATCACGCTCACGCACCGGATCCGATTATATCCGGATCGAGATCAATCTTGAAAACACTGGCTCCTTCAACCGATCAAACAAATCCTCAATGCGGGGTAGAGGATATTTATTCTTGATCGTAACCGCATTAAGTGCACGGTAATCAATACACATGCGCCAACTCCCATCCTTCTTTTCCGTGAACAGAACAGGAGCTCCCCATGGCGATACACTCCGCCTGATCAAACCCTTAGCCAACAATTCATCCAGCTATTTTTTCAACTCGTCCTGAAATGGACGTGCCAGACGATATGGAGACATCGAGATGGGCCGAGTACCCAGAACAAGGTCGATGCGAAACTCCACGCCCCGCGCGGGTGGCAAGCCTGGAAGCTCGTTCGGGAACACATCAGGGTAGTCTCTTACCACCGGAATCTCCTCAATCCGCGAAGCTAAACTCGGTTTCTAAGAGATAAAAGAAATCCAGTCTTCATCGCACGACCCGGAATAATCCGCCAACATCGAAAGAGAGCACCGAGGCGCGCTCCTAAAGGTCAAAGTCTCCCTGCATAAGGTGCGCACCGAGATCGCCCCATCAAACAGATATCACCGCTCGATAAGCATGCAACCAATCCATACCCAATATAACATCGAACGGCTCCATCTGGATTACTATCAAGTTTGTCGTGAACTTCTCCCCATCAATAACAATAGAACACCCAGGACAAACAGTTGAACTCGCAATCATACCCCGTGAGAACTAACCAACATCGATCGAGAAATCCATCGATACTCAAATTCGCCCTTCTAGCAAACGCCGTAGAGACAAACGAATAGGTAGCCCCGGAATCAAAAAGGATAAAAGCCTTAAGGGAATCGACTAGTAGGGTACCTGTCACCACGTCAAGACGGCCTGCAGTAGCAGGGGTGGGCATGGCGTAAACTCCCTGTGGCACCGGTGCAGAAGATACCCCAACACTCGAGGAAGGATGAGCGAACCGCCACCGGTGAAGCGTAAGACGGTGTCGCATGAGGCGAACGGGTTCAGTAGAACCACGTGGTGGCACTGGCGGGAACGCTGCAGGAGAAACCCAACCAGAAGGATACTGGGGTGTGGGAGCTGCCATCAGTGTCTGGACTGAACCCCGATGAGTAACGGATGAAGATGCTGCAGGAACAGACTCCCATTTGATGATGCACGCTGGGTTCTTCCTGCACACTTTCATCTTGTGGCCTGCCTGGCCACAATGGCGATATTCCCCCTTGAAGGAACACTCGGAGGCACGGTGATTGTCACCACACTTGAAGCATATCATTCCCTGGCCTGGAACTGGGCGCAAAGCTTGCGAAGTAGTATGCTGGGCAGAAGAAGCAACATGCCTCTGCTGGCCAGAACGCGCAGGCTGCTGAGAGCGCTGACCTTCCTGAAATCTCTTGGAAGCGGGTCGCTGAGAAGACCCACCTCCACCACCGAAGCTCCCCTTATGCCCACCGTTGAACCCCAGCAGAGCGGCCGCTAGGAGTCTGCCTCTCTCTAGTGAGTTCCCGCTCCAGCTCCATATCTTTGGCCTGATCAACCACACTGTTGAAGTCAAGCAAGCTGGTCAGCCCCAATACATGGCGATACTCCGAATTCAGTCCCCTTCGGAACCTATTGGCTTTCTCTCGGTCATTGCCAGCCACAGCTGGCACAAAGCGGACTAAGTTGTTGAATCCAGCCTCATAGTCCGCCACAGTCAACTTTCATTGAATAAAAGTTGCCAGAGAATATTCCATCCTCTCAAGGAAGGAATTAGGGTAGAACTTAGCCCTGAATTGCTCCAGAAAATCTTCCCAAGTAACTTGTCCCTGCAACGGGGTCCTGGCTGATAGGACCCCCTCCCACCAAATGTCTGCGTGGCCCTTCAGCTGAAAAGCCACAAAACGCGCCTTCTGCGCTGAGGTCATCTCCAATACGCCGAATTGCCTCTCCATGTATCAAAGCCAATCGGCTGCTTGTACCGGGGTGCCTGCTCCGTCAAAGGTGTCTAAACGGAGATACATCCACTCCCGGAGGCTCATTCTAGCCTCAGCGGGAGCCGGTGCAGCCACCGGAGCAACAACGGGTGCACCCACAGCCGGAGGGGCTGCCTACACCTGCTGACGGAGCTGTTGAACTTCCCTCTGTAGTTCCTGGAGTAGAGCGGCCTGGGCTTCGGCGACTGGACAAGCGGCGGATGCAACCTCCTCAGCTACCCCGCCAACCTCTTGGTAGGGATGAGGATGCAACCGAGCCACGCCCACGACCACGCCCACGGGCGCGCCCGTGCACGCCTCTTCCTCTCGCCATTCTAAATTCCAAAGATAATAAGCTAACCACTTAGCATAAGAGCACACAAACACAATATCATAACAAATCAGTACAACATTCTCAAGGAAACAATTCTATCATAATCGTTAATGCAATGATTTTTCCCTTTCCCACCTACTGTGCACAGTGTGTCAAGTTTTAAGTTAATTAACCATTAACAGATTTTAGCAAAACAAGTTACTTAAGTCACAATCCCATTCACCCCGGACCTAAAGCACGCTCTGATACCAACTGTAACACCCTAGCCCAACATGAGCGTGGTATGCTACTAAAATAACGAGATAACAAATAAACCCTATGACATTACAATAAATTTCGACAGAATCTCCTTTGTATAACTAAGTATACCGGAGGTTCCAATAGAAGTATAAGATTAACAATATTTCAACAACCAAAGTTCATCGAAGCATTCATAGATAATGTACTCGGTTAAGGCATAATCAAGCATAAATAAAATTTACCACTCTCATTATTACAAATAATTCAATGCATTCAAGCATAGCCAAAACTTAGACCTTAAACAGATGCTTGTTATTAAGGTATGATCTAAATGATAATATTCCTTTAACGAATGAGTGGTAGTGAGTGCAACCAAAGCAATCCTACTCCCTCCCATGCATGCCGTCGGCAAACGAAGTACCTAAAACATAACAACAGCAAGAGTGAGTCCAAGACTTAGCAAAGTACAGTCAGTAAGACAATGGCAATTGCAACTATAACTATTGGCATCCATCCACACCTATCCATAATAAACATGGCTCATGCTTATGCGATGCAACTGTTCAAATGCACTTTTCTTTCTCTCTTTGCATATCTGCAGGTATGGAGTGTGCATCCGTTGATGCACACCCATGCCTGTGCCTTCTAGCACAGGGACCTTAGCCCATACTCCACAAGTATAGGGACCCAAAAGCCCATCATATTCATGACGGGAACCTCAATTAATGCTTGGTCACCACGTGACCATACCTCCAATATGATATCATGATGCACATGGTCAATACTTTAAATCATCATGCATAAATGAAACTTACGCATACTTCTAGCATTGGCGAGCATTGATATCCATAACATTCGAGCATCCATGATTAACACAATATACTCATAACATAGTAAACATGAACAAACGATCACGCACAATTTACCACTACTGTACTTTCCTGTTTCTTTCTTTTCCCCCTACGGCACACGAAGAAGCAAAATGGGTGCCTTTACTTCGGAACTCCGCCTCCTACACAAGCATAGTGGTAACAATAAATACGCTGAAAGATGGACTCCGATTACACCCCTTAATCCAATTCCTCAAGCCCTAAGGTTCGAATAGAAGTTCTACCCAAATCGCCCGGCAGACTGGCAGAAAGCTTCCCGGGACAGCTGTACTAAAAATATCATAACTTTCCCTACGAAACTCGGATCACGGTGATCTTAGTCTCTCTGGAATCATGACAAAACTTTCTAGAAAAACCTAGTTGGGCTAGTCCCCTGGTTCGGCCTTCTACTATCCCTAATATTCAAGTGAAGTTCTCTGTCCTCACAATCTGACAAACAGAAAACAGCGACGGTAAAACTTGCATAACTTTTGATTAGAAACTATAAAAATTGTGTTCTTTATCAACTTGGAAAGCATACATAATTATCTACAATATTCATTTTGAGTGGCAATTCTGATTCGGCCTATAAAAATTCAAATTGGCCTAACAATATAATCTGCCAATTCATATCAACCCTCCAGGACAGTCGCGGTAAAACTAGCATAACTCCTAAACCGAGACTCCAAATCAGGTGATCTTAGTGCCAAAAGAAAGCTAAAACCGAGAGCTACAACTTTCTAAGAGGTGATCAGATCAGAAAACATACGTATCTTACCCAAAACTGACGAGCAACCACGCTGCACAAATCTGATCTGCTACCTCTCCTTGGTTGGTCCTCCAAAAGTCGCCTCCTCGCCTTCCTTCCAATGGACCACCGCAACAGGCTTCGCCGGGGAGGGAGAAGGGGCTGTGGAGAAGGTGGTGGCGTAGGGGAGAGGTGGGGAGGGGCGGCGCACAGCAGGGGGAAGGTGGAGGCGGCAGCTCACAATGGGGGAGGGGGAAAAGGGGGAGGGAGATTAGGGTTTTTGGGGGGGTGGGCACCCCCTTGGCCGGCCACAAGAAGGCCCCTCCTGGGCCGCGGCCCAGGCTCAGGTTGTCGAATAAGATCAAATAACCCCCTGTCGTTTCATATTTTACTATTCCTCTTATTCCCTTTTCTCCTCCCGGCTAATTCTGTAATTTACCGATCCGATTTCCAGGGTATTACACCCCCAACATTCATTCATAAAATCGATACTAAACCATCAACAAGGTGATTGAAGTATTTCGGGCGAAATGATTCACTTTAGAATTTTTAGTCTCTAGAATTATCTTTGTTAGTCTCTTGATCACACATTTACATTCCGACAAGGATATTATCATTCTAGGATCTTTTTTGATGGACTTGCTAAAATTGAAGCTTTACTTAACATGTAATCTGTTTATTATTTCATCTTTATCTTTCTACCTTAGACTTGCTCTATATATCTCGATATGCTCTTCATAGCCTGTCTTGTTTGATATGTCTTGTGCAATATTAAGAATGCTAGCTTGTTCATTTTGGTAATCTCCAAAGCTTCTTTTAACCAAAAATTAAAAAAAAAATCCAAAAATGAAGCCACTCCATTTCATTTTATGCATGCTCCTTTTATGCTTCTTCCTCATCTCTTACATATTATCCTTGGATGAGAGAAAGATGTGATTCCTTGATGACTCCATTGTCAAAGGGGGAGAAAATATAGCAAAAATATTTAAAAAGGGAGATATATTTGGAGAAAAAGGGAGAAAAAAAGGGTAATCATAGTGAGGGGGGCCATCTCATATGCATTCTTGTATTCTTATTGCTATTTCTAAACTTGAATTGTAATTCTTATAACCTCACAATGATCGAAGGTCAAATTAAACAATTATTTGAGTGAGATATTTTTACTCTTCCCAGGAAATGAAGTTTTTATGCTCTTTCTTGCCTTACCTCACTTGCTTCTATTTATCTTAAGCCAATTTGGTCATTGTTATGGCTTTCTCTTGCTTTTGGACCAAGTTGTCATTGAGTATTTTCGAAAATAAACCTCCAATTTGTATTTTTGGGAAATTCTCAATATGTTCATCAAGGGGGATATTGTGGATATCATGGGGATATGCTCCTAATATTAATATGATAATACAATTGGTAATGGTGGCGAGGGATTGACGAAACACCTATTTTCAG
This sequence comes from Hsuehochloa calcarea, assembly GCA_036346395.1. NCBI lineage: Eukaryota > Viridiplantae > Streptophyta > Magnoliopsida > Poales > Poaceae > Hsuehochloa > Hsuehochloa calcarea. The sequence continues at coordinate 29,620,840 of CM070606.1, forward strand.
CAGAGTTTCAGATGATGTTAGGTTCAAGAGGTCAGACTGGCCACCTCAGGCGATCAGACCAGCCGTAGGCAGGCTCAAGTAGCTGGTGCCATAGTTGCCAAGCACTCACTCAGCCAATGCCAATGCCTCGGACTAGGGATGAAAACGGATCGGATAGTTTTCGACCAATCAGGACAGAAACAGATTCGGATTGTCTCGGATCACATTTTTCTCAGATAATTTTCAGATCGAAAACAAATTCGGATTTTTTTGTCGGAAACGGAAACAAATACGGTAGGCATGCTATCCGCTGGATACGGATACAAATACGGATTATCCGGATAAGACCAAGTTTGGATATCCAGATTTTGGCCCAAAAGAGCAAATAAGATTTTAATTGATTTCAGAATTTCAGAAAATGCAAAAAAATCAAATAGACTTTTAGAAAATAGCAAATAGAGTTTAAAAAAATTACAAAAATTCCTTGAATTATTTTGAACTTAATAAAATTAATTCCAAGTTAAAGTTGGTTTTTACTTTTGCACATAAATTATTTTAATTTTCTAAAAATAGTAAAAACCTTTTTAAAATCCAAGAAATTCAAGAAATTAATTTTTTTTTTTTCATTTTCACTTTAAATCCAATAAAATCCCAGAAATATCAATAAATTTTATTTTTTAACATTGAAAACTAGTAAATTAAATAATTGACTTTATTTTATTATTATTTTTTTAACCAATAAAACTCTTTTAAATCTCAGAAAATCCAATAAAATAATAAATTTATTAATTTTATTTTTTGTAACATACTTTGGGATGTTACGATCATTTGTGTATAGATTAACCATCCAGTCTGATCAATGTTAGTGTGAACTAAGTTTTATGTATGTGATGAACTAAGTGTGAATATATGATAACTTGTGACTTTTTGAGTTATGATTTATGAGCTAAATATGGTAAACTAAGTGTTATATTTGTGATGAACTAGTTAATACAGTTTGCTAGTGCCAATGTTATGTATGGTTGCTGAAAATATGAACGATTCATGAATGTTTGCATCAAATAAACTAATTATATGTTTTCGTTAATTTTTGGCATACAATTTAAGGGATTTTCATGTTCCAAAAAATATCTGTGACCATATTAGTTTCAATTTGTATTCGATATTATTCGTATCCGGAGTATTCGTATTCGTATTCGTATCTGGATCTAGAAAAAAAAACAAATATAGCAGAGTCATTATCCGTTCGTATCTGATCCGTCTTCACCCTTACCTCGGACGCAACTAATGACCTGAAAGTCTATAAAGTGCATTTTGGCCTCATGTCATGAAACTTAAAGTGCGCCTTGGATCTACTACCAGTTGACCATGCAAATGCCAATCAACGTTCACGTGATTATTATATCCATACAAACATGATTTTTGTGATTTCCCAGATCCTAATGTTGAGATACATAGTAACATTCATAACGAAATGGTTCTGATAACCTGGGAAGAAGCCTATTCTAAGTATCTGAGGGTTACAAAAAGGCTTTTTCGAGTTCATGGTTTGCTGACCGCTAAAGCACAATAACTGCTGACTGCTAAAGCACAATAACGTTGTACTGGAGCAACTTTGAGTACAGCCCCAATAGTGGACCATGGTATGTGTGGAAAATATTTTGATACTCATTTTCCTTATTGCTGAATTTGTTTTCGATTATGCAGAGAGAAGAGGTAAGAAACATGATTGAGCATGATGGTTCCGCCAAAGGGTTTGTGTTCAGCCAGCTCACATCATTCTTGGATTTGATTGAATTCTCCCTACAGGGGATTTTTTTATTGGTGTTAAACATTGCAGCCTTGTTTGTCGACAATTATAATAATTTAAAATGATTTTACTGTCCGGCATCAAGTGCGTGCAACATGATGGGAAAATGAACATTGCCGAGAAGCAATGATCTGGACTACAGGATTTTTCTGATGAGCTTGAAAGCTGGACGAGCAGCTCTCAATCTCACCGTAGCATCTCATGTGAGTTCAGTGCGCCATCTTCCTTTTGTCTACTTTTAGACAGCAAAAGCCCTAAACTTGCTGACCATTCAAGATAGAAAAATAAATAAAATCCGGTGCATACTGCTGATAGAATACTTGCTGGGCAGGTCTTCTTGATCGACCATTGGTGGAATATCCCGCAGTCGAGAGCCAAGCCCAGGATCGAATCCACCGAATTGGGCAATTCAAGCCAATCAGGTGTGGTAGCAGTGTGGCACTTCCATTACCTTGCTATGTTGATATGCTCGGACACGCTTCTCCTGAATCATATCGCCCCTTTTTCTCTGACTTTACCAACCTTTTGACTCTGGTATCACAGAAGCGTGAGGTTTGTGACCAAGGACAAGGTTGAAGAGCGTATCCTGCAACTGCAAGAGAAGAAGCAACTCGTGCTTGAAGGGTATACTCTTCTCACCCAGTGTCGCTGATGCATAATCTTCAGGGCCGTGTGAGACCCGTGTTTGAAGAGTGTATGCCTGCTGATACTGTCTTCCCGTGTCCCTTCGCAGCACCGTTGGCGACTCGCCGGAGGCCATGGCAAAGCTTACAGAGGCTGACCTCAAGTCTTTGTTCCCAGGTCTAACCGACGCGATATTTCCAGGGAAGCCTAGGAATTCTGACATGTAGGAGCCTTGACGGCGCCATCAACTACCGAGGCGCGCTCGCATCGCATATTCGCAAGCCTTTTGGATCTGTAGCCACAAAGTGATCGATGATGGTAGCCAGTAGCCACCCTTCTTCCCCAGGAGTCTTGGATGACGCTAGACCGTGTTGTCGTACTGACACTGTGCATGCGCGAGTGGAGCAACTTCTATAGCCCAGTTTACTGGTTTGGGAAAGAAAGGGGGTGCTGTTGGGCTGTGTCGGCGTGTCAGGAGGCTAGGTAAAGGCGTCAGGATGCGCAGATCGCAAAAGAAAAAAAAAAAACACAGGCGTTTTGCACAGCGCGGGTGAAGGGGGTAGAGTGACATACATTAGGCCGCCCCTTCCCCTTATACCTCCCCCTCCCCCACCCCTTTGGCCGCCAACCCCCCCCCCCCGCTGGCCGCCCCTTGGCCTCCCCAAACTAGCACCACCTCCTCCTCCCCTCCCCTCCCCTAGTGCTCCTCCTTGCTGCCGGCCACGAGGAAGAAAGGCGCTAGCTCCTTGTTGCTGCTGGCCAAGTAGAGAAGGGAGAGAATGAGGGAGAAGAAAGGGAGGAAAAGGGGATTCTCATCGGGTCTTCGGCGATCCAGCGTGGTGTTCTACAATATCTTTTGTTTCTCAATAGCTAGTTTAATTCTTTTTATATGTGATTTGTTGTTGAATATCCATTTGGTACCATGCTGTCAAAAGATCGGTATTATGCAGCTTTGCTTGTTCTGTAGATTTGAATTAGTTAAGTGGGAAACCAAGGGTTTGTGCCTCCTAAAGATGTGTAAATTATCTCAATAGCTCTCTGGAAAGTCAAGGATCGTATTATTTGGATGAGTATACAATTAGTTATTATTTTTTAATACGAGTGCCTGCTCAGTTCTTGGATTTCGAGCAACGAACATGGTTTTGTAAATAAAATTTTGAAAATGGGCGAATCTGGACTTTTAGTCTTCATGAATGTGATAGATAACTTCATTGTGATTCCAAAGGGGCAAAGATCACCTTTTTGGACAAGTATAACGAATGTTATGAAATTTTGAATCATGCAGTGCGGTTCTGTCCTTCAGTTGGGGACATTCAGGAAGAATTGTTTTGTTAGCAAATTTTGTTGCACAAAAGAAAATTTGGAATAATTTTATTTTGTAAGCAAATTCTAGGGGGATTCCAGAATGTCTTAGATCATCATTGTTTGAGTTACCAATTAAAATATATGGAATTTTAGGTCAATAACACCAAAGATAAAAGAACTATCTTCAGAGATGAAATCAAGGGTTTAGATCAAATAATCTGAAATTTTGATCATATGAGAATTTGTGGGATTATGTGTGTAGATTCCATAAAGGCTAAGTTCATGATTTTTGGAGCTATAAATTAAAAGTTATGATTTTTCTAAGATGACATTCCGTTTTGGACAAATTGGTAATTAGGAACAAATGTTGTTGTTTCGGATTGCGAATAGGAGTGGATAAGTTTATTTAGTTTTATTGCTATGTGGTGTGTTTTTGGATGGTATCTTAGTATGTTTTACCCATTCCAGGTGGCGGTGAGAAAGTGGGGATAGAATCATCGCTCACAGTAACCCATCGCACAGTTGAGGCAAATGCGAGCAGTGTATAGTATGCGCGGAGATAAATTCATGAAAATTGCTATGGTTTACTTGTATGAAATTTTATTCATGATTTTGCCACTGAATGTTATTCACTCATGATTGACTAAGAATTTTATATTCATTTGCATCATGGCATTCAATTTTGAGCCTTGGACTACATGGTAGCCAAGATTTGATTCACTTGATGTCCCCGTCATATATTGAATGGGAAAAAGGTCCCCACACTTGTGGAGTGTGGGCTTGAGGTCCCTGTGCCAGAGGGCACAGGTTTGAGTATGCATCGACGGATGTACTACTCCGTATTACCGATAATTGCAAAGAATGAAGAAAGTGCATTCTTATCATTTTTTATATTCTTTTCTTGTTGTTGATACTTGGTGATATACACTGTTGTACTTTGCTGAGTCATGGACTCATTCTTGTTGTATTGCCTTCCTTAGGTACTTTCCGAAGAAACAAATGCATGGCATGGGTAGACCATTGGAGTACATCACTTAAGATCACACATGACAAATAAAAATAATTCATATGCTCAAGTCTAAACTAAATCTGGTTACTATTTTAGTTATAAGATCGTGCTCATCCTTCGTGATGATTGATGGACTTGTAATCGGATTAGCCAAGTTTTTCTCATGGTGTTTACTGTTCATGTTTTAAAATTTCACATTTCAATTTATTACACTCTTACATGTTAAACTATTTCAAATGACTTGTTTAGTCTTGCTACCAAGTAAAACTCTAAATAAACTTAATGAGTAAGAGTTAGTTCTATGCCTAATACCTTGTTATTCAATTAGTGATACCCTTTAGACTGGCTTGGTGTAGTTTGTGCTAGTTCTTTAGCTTATTTCTAGTTTTTTATCGTTGCATAACTTGCTGAAATTTTGAAAGTGGATAGAGAAAAAGTGTTCGTTAAGGTAGTTTAGTAGCATCCTAGGCTCAATATTGGGTTGGGGTGTTACAGTTAGTATTAGAGCGGCCATTAGGTTCGTGGTAAATGAACTATTAAATTGACACATTGTGCACAATAAGTTGGGATTTGGGACATTCATTGCATCTGCGTTCTTGTTAGTATATTTCAGTGTGTTGAAGTTGAACTATTATTGAGTTGATTTTGTACTATTGTTATTGTTGTGTTTGAGCTGAATTGTTAGTTATTTTGTTTGGTGTTCAGGAATGGCGACAGCTAGAGGCCGTGGTCGTGGTCGTGGTCGTGGACCGGCTGTGTCTCCACCACCGGCTGAGGAGGCTGTTGGTGAGGGGACTGAGGAGGTCGCCTCGGCCGCTCACCCGGCCGATGATGCCCAGGCTGCATCAGCCACCCTATTTTAGGATCTTCAGAGGGAGGTCTAGCAACTTCGTTAGCAGGTGTAGACAGCCCCACCTGCTGCAGTTGCACCTGTTGCTGCTCCAAATGTTGCACCAGCTCCACCGGAGGCTAAAATGGGCCTTCGAGAGTGGATATCTCTCCGTCTGGACACTTTTGACGGGGCAGGCACTCCAGTTCAAGCAGCGGACTGGCTTCGATATATGGAAATATAATTTGGAGGATTGGAAATGACCTCTGCGCAGAAGGCACGTTTTGTGGCCTTTCAACTGAAGGGTCAAGCCGACATTTGGTGGGAAGGGGTCCTGTCAGCTAGGACCCCAATCCAGGGACCAATCACGTGGGAGGTTTTCTTGGATCAATTCAGAGCTAAGTTTTACACTGAATCCTTCCTTGAGAGGATGGAACATTCCTGGTGACCTTTTTTCAGGGGAAGCTGTATGTGGCGGATTTTGAAGCATGGTTCAACAACCTAGCCCGTTTTGTGCCAGCCGTGGCTGGTAATGGCAGGGAGAAATCAAAGAGGTTCCGTAGGGGACTTAACCATCAGTATCGTCATGTTTCGGGTGCGACCAGCTTGCTTGACTTCAACTCTGTGGTCCATCAGGCCAATGGTATGGAGTTGGATAGGGAGCGCACTAGGGAGAAGCAGTCTTCTAGTGGCTTTACTCCTTTTGTTGGTTCTACCAGTGACCAGAAGAGGAATTTTGGAGGTGGGAGCGGGTCATCTCAGCCACCGGTTTCCAAGAAGTTCCAGGGAAGCTATCGTTCTCAATTATCGACACGATCTTTTCAGCAAAAGTAGTTAGTGTTTTTAGCATCGTGCACTTCCTCATCCTCGAAGGCGATGCGCCCTGTTCCAGGCCAGGGTATGATTTGTTTTAAGTGCGGAGATGGTCATTGTGCTTCTGAGTGTTCTTTTATTGGGGTTTATCGTCATTGTGGCCAGTCAGGCCATAAGATGTCGAGTTCTAAGTAGAATCCGGCAAGTATCATCAAGTGAGAGTCAGTTTCTGCGGCATCTTCGGCCATACCACCGCGAGGTTCAGTTCAAACTTTGGCAGCTGCTCCTGTGCCGCAGTACCCTTCAGGTTGGGCTCCTCCGGTAGCGTTTCTGCCAGCACCTCCTGCAGGGTTCTACTGGAACCCCGTACCGTCTGCACCGCCTTCGTTTGCCTCACCACCGGTAGTCCCTACTCTCCCTTCGCCGAGTGTCGAGGCGTCTTCTGCCCCAGTGCCACCGGGAGTCTACGTCATTCCTACACCTGAGATAGTAGGTCGTCCTGACGTCGTGACAGGTACCTTATTAGTTGATTCCCATGAGACTTTTGTTCTTTTCGATTCAGGGACTACCTATTCGTTTGTGTCGCTTGAGTTTACTAGGAGGGCAGGTTTGAGTTTGCAGCATATTTCTCAATCTGTTGTGGTCAGTTCTCCGAGGGGTCTCATTTCTAGTTCTATAGTATGTCCGGGATGTTCTATTACCATCAATGATGAAGAATTCACAGCTAATTTGATGGTGATTCAGCTATCGCCTTTTAATGTTATTCTTGGTATGTACTGGTTATTCAGTTACTGTACTAAGATTTGTTGCTTCTGAAAGACTATGACTTTGCAAGCTCCGTTCGGTGAAGAGTTGGTTTTTTAGGGTAGTGCACCATTAGAATCTCCCTTTGTGCTAGCCAGTTTGTTTCCTAGTTGACGAACATCAAGAATTGGGTTGCTTTGGTCTCTTAGCGCGAAGTCAAGTCCTTCTCTGCGCATCAAGGAGATTCCCGTGGTGAGTTAATACCCTAGTGTTTTTCCTGCAGAGCTTCCGAGCATGCATCCATAACGGAATGTGGAATTTCATATTGACCTTATTCCTAGTACTCGTCTTATTTCCATGTCTCTGAATCGTTTGGCTCAACCCTTTTAGGATGAGTTGAAGAAACAGTTGGATAATTTGTTGTCCAAAGGTATGATTCGACGTAGTGTTTCACCTTGAGGAGCGTCTGTTCTCTTCACAAAGAAGAAAGATGGTAGTTGGCGGATGTGTGTGGAATTCATAAATGCGTTTGAAAATCCGAAAATGTGTAGAATTCATAAATACGTATGAAAATTATAAAAAAAAATAAGACATTGTATTAAAAATATAATAAATATCTTTATTAATGTTCAAATTGTTGCATCGTTAAAATTTTTGCCAAGTAAAAACTTAACATGAAAAAACCTTAGCAAAGGAAAAAAGAGTACAGCCTATAACTCAACATACATCCTTGTTCTAAGTGTCATTATCTATGTACAGATTTTTGAACACCTCTTACAACTCTAGATTTTCCATAAATTGTTGTGTTCGTGAATCAGCTTGTTCCCAATACTTCACAGTTAGAAGTATCTTCGTCATCTCACTCGTAAGACGTGTTCTTCTCTCCTCCAATATTCTTTTAGGAAGACTGAAAGCAGACTCAGAGGAAACCGTCAAGACAGTTAACACATCATGTGCAAGTATGGATAGCACAGGATATGTTAACTTCTGGCTATGCCACAATTGCAAAATTTCGAAGCCTTCTGAGTTGAAATCCATTGTATCGTTGTCTAGATAGGCAGACAATTCTCCACTCCTTGGGTGAGAGGTTAGTCTTGGTTGAGAAGGTGTCATTATAAAAGAAAAAAACCTGGACCTGGAGGAAGAGTCTGCACGCCACACAGATTTATCTTTGTTACTTGATGTGGGTACTAGTGGAGGTTGTTACAAACGCGCTCCCTGGAACTTATTTTCATACCTTTATAAAATATCATATGATTGAGAACAAACATCGGCAAAATAGTTAGAATAGTCTAGCTCTGTATCATCACTAAGAAGATCAAGAACATTAGCAAATCCTAGAATTTTAGCTCTATGATATAAAATAATTGTAAATGCATATAGGAAATGGATTTCTCTACAATATTTAAGGTATTTACTTTTCATAGCAACAATAAACTCTTGTAAAACTGTGTCATTTTCATACATTTTCAATTCATTAGCGATCTGTAAAATACTATGCACAATAATAGGAGATATTGGATAATAGACAGCGAATAAAGCAACAGTGGCCTCATAAAAAAATTTTAAAACCGAAGTATCTTCTCAGCAACAAACCAATGTTACTAAGTCAATAGTACACTATCATCAGTGCTCTGATAGTGCATTTGAATAAAAATAAAAAAATGCGCGTATATGCTAAAAAACTCTTGAGCATCAGGTAAGTAGAGTTTTATCTTACCGACATATCCAAATCAAACTTTCTTGGACGTACAATCATTGACCTGCAGAAGTTCTTATATGATGATATTCTTATGTTATCGTATCGCGAAAAATTTTAATATACGAAGTCAACCTCTTCAAACCGCATTTGACTATAATGTTAATAATATGATAAGAACATCGCTGATGTAGCAAGAAGGAATCGGCGTATGTACTCAACATTGGAGTAAGAATATCAATGGCCCTAGAGTTTGAAGCGGCATTTCTAGAGTTATTGAGAATATTTTGTTTGTAAGACCAAAGTCTTCCATAACTTTGATAATATAGTCCGCAATATTCTCACCCGTGTGTGCTACATCAATTAGTTTAAAACCTATAATTATTTTCTCCATTATCCAGTCATCATTAACATAATGAGCAACTACACTGAGATTATCCTCCTTAGTCTGACCACTCCATATGTCCAAGGTCAGGACCACCGAAAATGTGCATGTACTAAATAGTTCTTTTAATTTATCACGTCGCTCATTGTAGTATTTTACTAGATCCCTAGTTGTTGTCTGTCTAGAAATGGTAGAAAATATAAAATTATACACAGTCCTAATGTAAGTTTAGAAAGCAGTAGACTCCCCAAAGCCTAATGGTAAATCCTCAGAAGCAATTAAACGGCAGAGAGATTGACGAGCTACCTCAGGATCGTAGTCCTAGCTACGTATCGTACCGTTGGGATTGTACTGCAGCTATGTCTACCTCGTCACCAACCCTTGCTTGGCTTTACATCTTGTAGCTTGTCTAAGCAAGTGTGATGAGAATGTTGGGTCCCGATCTTTCTATAGGATAATAATTTTAATTTGAAGGAGAACGACTTTGACGATGCAGGGTTCTAACTGACCATGACCAGAACACTAAGCAGTCGCTAAACCACACTCCGAGTCGTTATCAACCATGCCAAGAAAGCGGTTGACCTGAACACGATGTTCAATTCCTGTGAGCAATCAAAGAACAAGCAAAAAAACAAGATACACATGCAATCTAAAATTGCAAATCGGAAATATGAATTCACACGAGTTGAGGCCTGCAAATCATAGTTGTTGGTCTAGTCAATGCAAGAACAAACAACGAAGTTTTCACAGTGGAAAAACCAATCTAAATAAGCCAATAAACCCTAAAAGAGGCGAACACATAGTGTATAATGAAGGAGAGGCGGCGGCCACAAGAAGTGGAGTCAAACTCTAACTCTATCTCCTAATTTGCCATCTTGTTTCAACGATTTCAATGCGCTCTGAATGAATTTGGATGTGTAGCTGGATCTATTGAAAAGGTCTCAGAATAAGCTTTCCAATAAGCACAGGAACACCCGAATCAGACTCTGTTTGTTAAAGTTATGGCATTTTTATTACAGGACTGTTGGGCTATCCCGAACCAAATCCGAGTTGAGTTCTGAGTTGATTGCAAGTTTAAATTCAGTTAGACAGGTGAGAGCTCCGAATTGAACTTGAAAATATTATCCAAAACTTGAGCTTCTCCCCTTTTGCTCTTCCACTGCATAGGCCTTATTTCTCCATGCTGGCCTCTTCTCCCTCTCGATTCCAAAATCTTCTATTTGTCAAACCTGATAATGCACAAAGTAGTGATATGAGGTAGTATTTCATTCTCATGAATAACATCATTAGGAATAGATAGAAACGAGTTACCTTAATGTTATGCTTCTTTGCAAAAGTTTCAGCCCTTTTGTAAGTTCCTATTGTTCTGAACTATAGCAAATATTTAACACAACATATGGAACAACATAGCTAAGGATGTCCTCATCAAAGTGTCTTGTTCCACCTGAAGACTTTGTAGACAATTCATGACGATAAATTTTTCAAACAACATATGATACCTAATTTCCTTGTACGTCTGGCTTGATTGTCCTGTTGAAATTCTCTCAGACTCCCGATGTACACGGTTGCGACCGCTTTGCTCCAGTGGTCACCGACGAAGATGTTGTCGGAGAGCCTGATGAAGGAACTTCTCCTTTTATTTCCGATAACAACTCCGGTTGGTTTGAGGCAGCCACAGTGGCATTCTCCATGAATACAACTTCCTCCGGTGAAAGTCTGTAATCACCTAGAGCAAAGCTATCATAATTTTCCATAACGAAAACTGCAAAATCAAAACTAACACTATTTTTATTTTTATATTAGCATAACAAATAATAAGAAAAAATATATAAAAAAATTGTATTGTACCTCTTTTGCTGACTTCCTGCCGAAATTTGAATTTTTTAAAATTTGACACAAAGTTTTTTGAATTTTGCCAAATTATATCACAAGGAATTTAAATTTTCACTACTAAATTCAAAAAAGAGATTGAGGAATGGATGGGTGCTGAATGAGCGGGTACTGAATGAGGGGGTATGGTGGCTATTTATAGAAAAACTTTAGAAAATTTTAATTTTTTTGCTATTTTTAAAGCCCCAAATGGTAAAAAATGATCGGCTTTTTTTAATCCGAACGTCATCAGGTTAAATGGGCCATGTCGGGCAGGGCCCACCATGCCTAAAAGTGCCCCAACGGGCATTGTTCGCCAGTGCCGTGCCGTGCCAAGCACGACCCACTGTACCGCCACCGCTCGTGTGTCGTGTCGCACCTGACCTGCCCGTGTTCCCCTCCCCTTTCCTCCCTCCCCGTGCGCCTCTTCGCCTTCTGCCTACCGCATGTGGCACTGCACCACTGTCGCAGTGGCATGTGCCTCCCCCACGCTAACGCCGCCTTTCGCGCCAGCTGCCACATCCCCCCGCCCTCTCCTCCCTCTTCTCCCTCTGGGCCAACCGTGGCCCCGCGGCCTCCCCATGCCTCCTCTTCCCTCTTCTCCCTCCACACTGACCGCCGAACCGCCCCCTCCTCCCTTTTCTCTCTCCACGCCAATCGTCGCCCCGCCGCCTCCCCCTGCCCCTCCTCCCTCTTCTTACTCTACGTCGATCACCGCCCCGCCGCCTCCCCCTGACCCCTCCTCCCTCTTCTCCCTCCGCGTCGATCGCCCCCCCCCCCCCCTCCTCCCTCTTCTCCCTCCACACCGACCGCCGCCCCGCCCCCTCCTCCCTCTTATTCCTCCGTGTCGACCGTCCCCCCCACCTCCCATGTCCCCTCCTCTCTCTTCTCCCTCTGTGTCGACCACCGCCACCCCCGTCCCCTCCTCCCTCTTCTCTTCTCCCTCCGTGCATGCGCCCGCACTGACCTCCTCCTCTCCTCCTCCTTGGTGTTGGCATCGCCCCGTCGCAGCTGCGTCGGCCCCAGCATCCTCCTCCTCCTCGTCGGTGCCACGCCGCCGACCTCTGGGCTCTTCCGCCCTCCCCTCTCCCCGGCCAGGCCAAATGGGTCGTGTTGGGCTTGTACCTGTGCCTGGCACGGCCCGGCACTGTGTGCGTCGTGGCAGTCCAACCCGTTGTGTCGGGGGGCGACCTAAATACTGTTCAAGCTATCGTGTTATACCAACCTAACACATAAACAGTACGAATTATGTTATACCTTGAACCAGCCCGGGCCATCTCGCCACCTCTAGCCTGACCATCCATCCATCCATCCATCCAAAAGGCTCGAGATTGTTCGTGCGAGAGTGGCCATGGTTCTTGCTGACTCTACGAGGGCTAGGCTTTGACAGTGCTTTAGTCTGCTCGGTCGATCAGATCGGCCGTGCTCTCAGGTACACAGGCACCTGCCTTTTCTCTATCTAATCTACGAGTATCTGTCCACCTGATGCCCTGATGGCTCTCGGCTTGAGACAGGCAGCCCAGCTTCAGAGTGGACCAAGATCGTACGCGCGTCTAGATTGGGAAGGGGGGCGCAGGCGTGAGTTGCCAAGCCTAATCACATGATGCACACGAAACCATCAACTATCAGCCGTCGATCGTGCGGAGCAGAGAGAGAGAGAGAGAGAGAGAGAGAGAGAGAGAGAGAGAGTTAATTGTTTTGTGTCTGTGGACCAGACTGACGACTGTGTAGCAGGATACCAGTACTAGTAGTAGTGCAAGATCCTCAGTGGAAACAAGTCAAACAACTGTGAAGCTCGTTCTAGAACATACATACAGCGGCTAACAAACAAGAGAAGCAGCCTCCTGCTGCGCCATTGTTGCAACACCAAACGCCGACGGAATCAGGGCACACGAAAACACCTCACATGGGGGGACAATTTCTCGAGCAATTGTCGAAAACACCAAACACCAAACGCCGACGGAATCTAGATATAGTAAATGCACAAAGATTACTAATAAATCACTTTCTAATCTCTGTGCACTTATTTATTGAGGCAGGCAGTCTCAACTACGATTTACCTAACTATTACTCAATATAGGATGCCAAACACATCCCCTCAATGTCTCGAATTCAACTCCATACACACACACAAATACGGCACCGCAACCATCTAGTACCAATACAACGCTTTCACCTTGGCAACGCGTAACTCATCTTACATTCCACCGATATGCACCACTATCTATTCTACATGCACGTATACATGCAAACAACTAACTCAATGTGCTAACATGCACACACATATGACACGGCATTACTACTCCTACATGCATAGACTCAACTACATGCATGCGCTCGCTGATGAAATTGCGTTGCGCGGTCGCCACTAGCTCTGTTGTGCCCAGCGTCGCTGCCGACTCATCAAGATTGGCCCGCATCAAGCCGCCACGGTACCGCTGCGTCGATCGTCTGTGCTCGCCATGCGACTCCGCAACGCCGATCGCGTCTCGCGCCAACACGCCAGGGAGCCGCCGTGTGCACTCCGCCGCGCGCCACGGAGCCCATCGCTCTGTCGTGTCGCATCGCACTCGCGCCGTAGTAGCGCTGGCGTCGCCACTCCGTCGGTCCCCTGCACGCCCTCGGTCGCCGCCGCGCCTGCCGCCACGCCGTATATGCCACCCTAGGAGTCGAGATCACCTCTCCCGGGACAGCAGTTAGGGTTTCGAGCCTGGAGCTTAATATCAATTGTTGGCTCAAATCGAAGACGAACACACACAAACACAATGGAACCTTAGAACGCGAACGCAAGAACAAAAAAAAAATTTATGCCACCAGAATAATATGAGTTTTTCTTATTTTTTCTTGCTCTATTGCTCTTGTTCACAAAATATGAGTACAACGGTGCCTTTTTATTGAGAGCAAACGACTATTCATATCCAGAAAGAATTCTACGTATACTAAAAAGATACCATATAAATTCTAAAATCTATAATAAATACTGTATAAATATTATAAGCAGTTGTCTCTATCTGCGCCATTTGTCCCGCATGACATAAACTCCGATTGCTGAACATCATGCTTAACCAATTAATGCCTACAAGGACAGGCCCGTCAAGGTTGAATTAGTGTTAACTAGATAGTACTATAATCCTACTGTAATAACGCTGTCAGTCCAGTGAAGTGTTAAAGTAGCATAATGACATGGCAGGCTCTAATCTGATCGCAGCTTGCTTCAGGCTAAAGGGAGAGGAGAGAGAGAGAGAGGTGTGATGGCCTGATGGGGGCCATGCATAGGACCACGCGCTTGCGATCGAGGAGGCAGAAAAGGAAAGCAAATCACCGAATCAGTCCATCTCCCTCGAGTCGCATCATCAACGATTACATCTCATCAGCCGTCGATGTAGTTGAAAATAAGGGTAATATTTTAATTCTAGATTTTAATACAAGATAGATATTATAAAATATTAATAATATATTAATCAGTACTAACAATAGATAATTCATTGTACTTCACAATATAAGCAAAAACAAAATATAAACAAGTTAATCAGTCACTCGAAAGACTTACAGATGAGTTCGATGAAGAACAGAAGCAGTGCAGACGCAGACTCGATGAAGTGCAGAAAGGTAGATGAATCAGCGAAACGAGCGGCCGGGTAGATATGCGCTACCCAGAAACCTTATTGTCACCCCCGTCCAGGTCTTTACGGCAGTAACGGTCGAAGATATCTCTCCCCTTCTTCAAGGTGCACACCGAGAAAAGAGTCGACGAAGTTCATATGGCGCAATATTCTCGGACGTCTCTAGGCATATATATATGGATGCAGACTATGAACTAACTGATTAAATAGTCATTTACTGACTGGTAACTAATACACTTAACCAGCCATTTACCCACTGGTAACTGTCTGTCATTATCACCCAATAAAGACTCAAATTCAAACATTTAGTTCTCATTCAAACAGAAAGAGAGATACATGGTTCAGTAAAAATATTATCTACACGCTATGCTCTGGACATCTACAAGCATATATATATAGATGCAGACTGTTAACTGGCTGATTAAATAGTCATTTACCGACTGGTAACTGACACACTTAACCAACCATATACCCACTGGTAACTGTCTGTCATCATTACCCAGTAAAACCTCAAATTCAAACATTTGAACCTCATTCAAATAGAGAAAGAGAAAGAAATGCATGGTTCAATAAAAATAAGGTGGACTTGATCTGCCAAGTGGTGTGTCACGTCACAGCATGGTCGCGCATCACAAATCACAAGTCACGCGATTTTTTATGCGAAAATACTTGAATTTGCGCACGTGTGCATGTGTGCGTTTGTGTGTTTAGCCAAAACCCTCCTCGTGTCACCCCCATCTATGTGTTACATGTTTCAAAGAGTGGTAAGGACTACATCTTATATGTTGATTATATCTACCTTGATTTGGCCTTACTACTTTAAAATTATAGAAAATATATGTCACTCGTATAGGTAAAATTCCGGCGCCGCGCCCATGCAGCTCACCTCGCTGCTCGATGGCCTGCTTCCTCCTAATTTCTCAGGCCGTGCACATGGCTGTCGTCGTAGCAACCTGGGATGGGGCTGGGAGCCTGGGAGCGGAGGCGATCAAGGCATCTTCTGCGTTCAAAGCTGAAAACATCCATTTCTTCCTCTTTTTGCCTGGCGTTCAAAGCTGAAAATTTCCCCCTTTTGCACATCTGAACTATAGTAAGACAGTTTGATCTTTTTATAAATAAAAACATGGAGAACGTAATGTTCTTTTGAATACTTATCTGATCAAGAAAAACGCTGGTACGAGAGGATAAGATTAAGAAAAGTTGATTTGAACCTGAATTGATTAGGCCACAGGTAGTAGTATTCATGAAGATTTATTCTAAACTAAATTTAATTCATTCGTGGTGTCATACTACCCTTACACACGTTGAAAAATTTCCTGTGGGCCCCAGAGGGTGAGCTATCCGTGTAGGTGGTCGGAACGACGGAATGATGGTACGTAGCGATCAGCCGCGCTTTGCTGGGTGGTTTTCGAGCCCTGTCCCACCACGTTATCTCATCTCGATCTCGATCGATCGGCAATTAAGTAATGAGATAATCCGGTCCTTTTCTGGCAAATTTAGCTTGCTCTTACATGATTGTTCCATCCTGAGGCTGCTCCATCTTGCCCATCCTTTCCCAAAAAAGGAGTCCAGGTCGCTACTGGCCTCTCTCTATTCCATCTCTCTCTTCCGGATTCAGGCCAGAAAGGGCAAGTCTAGCTATGAGCCTAGTCAAACTGAACTGGAGTGCACGGTTGGCAGTTCTGGTGCTTGGATGGGGGTGTTTGTAGGTTTTGCAGGGTATCCACGGCTTGTTCTCGATCTAACTGTGCTAAATAAAGCAGTTTTAGTATATATTTAAAATTAATTTTAACATAATTAATAAAAATTAAAACATAATTACAGCAGCATTTAAATGACATAATTAACATATACATATGGAAATTCTTCAAGTCATTTAAACCAAATAATATGCTCAACACATACATCAGGTGTACGAATAAAATCAGTGTAAAGCTTAGATTTAGAATATTGTTTATTGCTCAGAAGGCTAGCTGAACAAGATATAATCTTAGCCATCACAACATTCATATCAATATCTCTTCACCAATCAAATATGACAACTACAAAACAAACCTTGAGCTCAAACTAAGGCTTTTCTAATATGCCAACTTTATCTGAAAGTAGCAGTTTTAAACTTTCAGTCAACATAGTATCAATTAAATATCAGTGTGAATGTAATCACAAAACAACAAACAAACTATTCTATAAACAAAATATTAGTGCAGTTGTCCACAAATAATTCACATATATTTCATCAATAAGCCTATTCGACAAGCAGTGCAAATATTTCACAGTGTAACAACAAGTTCACATAACAAAATTGATCAAACTGGTTTCGGCCAGAACTGAACAACAGAAAGAGTAAGAACTACTAGTTAAACTGACAATAGAAAGCAATCTAGTTTTGGCTCAAGTCTGTTTTTCAATTATCAATTCAATTTCGGATTTTGACAAAACCTCACCGAGCTAATTAAACCGAACCATAGAATCACTAGCAATATCTCTCAGTACCAGCATCAAATCAATTCCAGATTTTTAACCAGTACATCACATATATATGGAAAAGTGATACTCAACAATTGGAATACAAAAATACTAACAAAGCCGATGGTAATCAAAACCACTTAGATAAAAAATCAGAGAAGGCATGTCGAAAGACACTGTCTTAGAAAACCAAGCGACTCGTTGTGTCTTGCAAAATAGACGAGGTTGTCGCAGATACAATGCTGATCTTCGCACTTCGGGACAAACCAAAGAACGAACCTGAGGTACAAGGGACACCGAACAAGACCACCGAGATGCACTGGCCAAGTGCACCCGAGAACACCAAGGATCAGCAATCAAACCAAAGGTTTTCTTCCTCCCCAAGATCAAGTCCACAGCCGGCCAAAACTGAGCCACCCGAGTGCACAAATTTTGGGTTCCCAAACTCAGCACCAACAGAGAGGAGATGGCACCAGAATAGAACTGACAAGATGCACACAAGAAGAGGTTCGGAGCTCACCACCGACGACACCAAGTCACACACGGCAGCGCAGGAGGTTCAATCGCCCAAATCCAAAGAACCAAATCGAGAGGAAGAACATAACAAATTTTGGGAGAAACTCACATTTTTTTTCAAGGGCCAACAAAAGGAACATGCGTCGGCTTAAAGAAATTTTGTAGGAAATCCGGTAGGAATGGAAAAATTCCCACAATTGCAAAGGGGGCCTAACTGAGCTTTTTTACGGTACACTCAACTTATTACGAGTTATTTATTCTTTTTTATCTAATAGTTCAAATTAGTTAGGATTTAGTTATACTACACTTGGTAGTATGAGTGGTAGAATCCTAAGAGGATAGAATCACATGACACAATATTAATATTTTCAACACTAGTTAGAAAAGTCCATAATACCCTCATAAAAATTATAAATACAAAGAAAAGTTTATTATACCCTTAACAAATTCATGATCAAATTTGATTTATATTGTCACCATATACTACCGGGAGATTATATCGTAAAATCTCTCTAATTCTACGTGCCAAACAGGATCCTTTTATTTTCAAGACGCGTCCTCGAAGAACTCCTAAGTAACCGTGAAGCCAAAAAATTGTCGGAGATAGACTGAACAAATTTGTACCTCTCACACACAGGTCTTTTATTAGTAGTGGCGAGACAATGGCAAATGCCTATGGTAGCTGACACAAAATCTCTTCTTTAAATTGCTGATAGCAAACTTCAACGGGTGGATTTACATTTATATCATAATTTAGGAAATGTTTGGATATATTATGATCCGACTCTATTTTTTCGAATTGACTCAGAATTTGAATAAAAATATCTTCCAATCCATAAGGATTGGTTATAATCTCCCTATCCAAACAAACTTTTAGGGGGTTTAGCACTCACATAGATAAATATTGTGATAGTTGAACAACCCAGGCATAGCATCTAGCCGATGGTCAAAATTACTATAGAATTAAGTTAAGGCACAACCAATTCAAGAGTCATAACAAAAATATTATTATAGTATTTTCTCAATTATATGGTTTAACATCGATCTATAGGAGCGGAAATATCCCAAAATCATTCAACAGCAAATTCTAGTTCTTAGGGAAATTTCTTCGTTATTGGTCGGTCCAAGCTAGTCCTTAAGTTCAGACTTCATTTGCCCATAAGGAGATTTTAGGAAACATATTTTTTTTTCGAGAATACGTAAAAGTCTGACCATCATTGATTTAAGGAAAATATGAAGATTCACCAACAGAATTTTCGAAAACAAAAACTAAGACACCTTGTGTGGAAAAAGTGTTCCCTCCGTTAAAAAAGATATATTCCTTTTGTATAAAAACCGATAAACATAACATCATTGGACTTTATACAATTTACAAGATACACAACTTTGACTACTAATCTCACAGAAGAAAAACTTTGGCTGTTAAAATCCACCATAATAGTTCTGTAGATCATACAAATTATTTTTCAACGAATATGCATTTTTGTACATCGTAGGACAAAAAATAATGTGCTTGTGTAATATTCTTGCTATCAATCTATGGAAAATCTTACCTGCAAAATCTATGGAGAATCTTAACACTGAGAACTGGCCCACCGCCAGTGACCATCCTGACAGGCGGTACACTGGGCCCACCGCTGACATGTCATGACAAGGACCTCCCCACCAGACGACAATGTTCTGGGGGCCTAGAGGTAGTTTTTCACCGGGCATAATTCTCATAAAACCATAAGTACTAGACCCGTTTCGTATTAGAGGACGCTCTAGCTCCCGGCATATCATACGCAGTATATTCGTATGGATGGAAGTACTCGATCTGCATGTGGTACAAGGACAAAGGTTAACTGTCTTTAGGATGCAAGTGTAGCATGTGACAGAGCAATCGTAGAGATTACGAAACTGTAATTAATAGAAGGTTAACAGAAGGCATGGGGGCGAAAAGATCAGTGTCGTAAATTTATCTTCACCTCTAGGTGGAACGGCTCCTAGCGTAAAAAAAAAAGTGTAAAAACAAGACGGAGTTGTGTCATAAATTTATCTTAAAGAGGTGGGACGACTTGTAGCGTTAAAAATAAGACGGGGTTATATAGTGCTGATGGAGTGTCGATGTTTTTATCTTAAAGAGGTAAAACGACTTGTAACGTAAAATAACAATAAAACAGGACGCGTTATATGGCACTGATAGAGTGTCGTAATTTTATTTTGCTGTGTAAAACAACGGACAAACAAGACGAAGTTTTATAATGCTAACTTCAATTTTTATAGCTTTGGTTCCAAGTATATTCTATAACCGTATATAATTTTAGAAGAGTGTGACCTTCGTGCCTAGGGCAAACCCAAAAAAAGATTGAGTGATGGTCTGCATTTAAATTTAAATTTTTTAGTAAAGTAGCCTAATATATAACCGTTTGTGCCCCGTTTAGCTCAGCAGAGATGCCCAGCTAACACAGTTGTGCCCTGCTCTCTTTTTTTTTCTGACGTGGGTCCGCCGCGTTTATGCCATCTCACACTAATGCCAGCGGAGCAAAACCTTGCTTTAGCGAGTTGAGTTACTCCGTCGATCGTACTGCTAGCAATCCTCGTCCCTTCGTTTCATTGCAGTTTCAATGACTTGTGAGTAGAGCCGTTGCAAGCTGATAATTGGCATTCAATGAGGGGGCAACTTCCCATGTTGCTCGGACAATCACTGTACCCCCATTGGGGGCAAATCCAGAGGTAGTGTTTATTGGTGAGGTCAAATACTAGCTTGATTTGACGACTTGTTTGAGAGTGCCAACTTTTCTCAAAGCGAATGTTTGAAACAATTTCACTGTTCGCTCTACGCTAGCTACTGTCTTCGAAAGTTTATTCTTCAGCCACGGTGCTACTCTCTTTTCTGCCAGCTGAAGCCACAAACTTGCAAACAAATTAAGTATATACAGGACCATTTTCTGATATATTTTTTCTCTTCCCACTAGGCAGCCGATATACGAGTTTTGGGGCTGATTTGCTCGGTTTTTTATTTGCTATAGCAAAAATAGTTCTGAGTATACGAAATAACAAAAATGGCACCGCGGTATGTTATGCAGCCGTCATATGTCACCTGCAGTGCTTCAAGATCGCGGTAGGATGACAACCCTGCAATAGCGTCGGCCAAGCGCTGGAGGAAGGCGTGGCACCGCGGGAGCAAGCCAATCGCGCTCTCGGTCAGCGGGACCAAACCTGCCGCACTCTCATATCAGCGAGCGAGAGAGCGGACCTCAGCAGCCTCGAGTAGCGCTCTCTGCACCCGACGAGTCACTTATGCTCGGCTGCCGAGCATGCCTCTGCCGCGGTTCGACCGCTACACGTGACACGAGGTGCTTACCTTTTGTTATGACAAATAAAAAAATCGTAAGTAGATGTTATTTTTACTATTACAGATAAAAAAACCCAGCCAAACGAGACAAAGACTCGAGATATATGGCAACTGCTAGTGCTATCCTGATTCCTGAGTTCGTGATAGGCTGACAAATTTTGCCATTTTTCACGCAGCAACAAAGCGTTTGATACTTCGATGTCATCATGAGGCAGAGAGAGCTTCCGTAGCTCACCTGACATAGCCAAGAATGAGAAGGTCAGCAAAACAGGAAGTCAAGAACGCATTGCTCCGGAATAGTACCCCTACTTTACTCTATCAACCACCACCCTCTCGCCATCTGCAGTGACCATATTGCGATGGATTTTCAATTTCGGGATAGGTTCTCGTATAGTACTGGAACAAGCATATTTAAAAATATAGAAATGATTTTAGCAACAACAAAAGATTTATCCATGGCTCCATAATTTACAAATGAAACCCAGGAAATCTTAATTATATGTATACATTGCATACTATAAGTTGATAATCTTCACTCATCACTTTTTTACATTATGGTCTTTATAAAAATGTCGATATTTACATTCTTTTATTCCTTATAAAACATTAATTATTTGGTCCTCGTCATATTTTATGTCCCCCCTCTACCTCGATTGATTAAGTGTATCAAATAACATAATGAAATTATAATATCCTTGCAAGAAAACCAACATCACCATCTGACTTTTGCATTTCCATTTTAGGTAATTTTACCTATCCGGTTTTCTTTTGATGAATATATATGATTAATACTTTCTACTTCCGGTGTAGTTACTCCCATCTTTAATATACCACTTAAAATAACTTGACATACTCCTTTATCACTTTGGGTATACTCATATAGTAATTATAAGATACTCCAATACGAACCACACGAAAAATTTGTAAGAGAGTCCATAGTTTTAGTATATTTTGTAAATACCTTTATATTCACATATAAAAAGGAGTATGTCTAAAAAAATTAAACATACCACTCCTAAAAATGTATAAATACTATATAAGTGGTTTTATATACTTGTATACTACACATACATACTCTCGGTTGCGCAAGATACTCCCTACATTGTGAGATACAGAATAGGGAGTAACTACACCCGAGAGTAGCAAAAAGGCTTCCTACACACACACACACCCCTCTGATATATCACCTAAAAGAACTTGACATACTTCTTTATCACTTTGGGTATACTCATATGCTAATTATAAGATACTTCAATGCGAACCACACGAAAAAAATTGCAAGAGAGTCCATAGTTTTAGTATATTTTGTAAATACCTTCATATTCGCATATAAAAAGGAGTATGTCTAAAAAAATGAACATACCACTCCTAAAAATGTATAAATATTACATAAATGGTCTTATATACTCGTATACTACACATACATACTCTTTGTTGCGCAAGATACTTCATACGTTGTGAGATACAGAAAAGAGAGTAACTACATTCAGGGGTAGAAAAAAAAGGCTATATATATATATATATAGAGAGAGAGAGAGAGAGAGACAGAGAGACAGAGAGACGTAGCTCCAAACAATAAATTTCGCTTAGCCTAAGTTTTCAAGCTTGAAATTTATTTGGCTTGACTCGTAGGTAGCTTAATCAGGCAAATGGTAGCTTAATCCGAATATGATCAATTGTGTTCTACTTGATTGAAGCAACTCTACCAGACAAATAGCTAACTCGATTAGACCATTGAGCATGGGCCGAACCTTGCTAAGGTAAGTCGGTGATCCCTTTAGCCATACACACACTATAGCATAAAACCAGCTTTATTTAAACTATTAGTATATTAGATCCTATTTAGAACACTAAATTCTATTGGAAAAAGTTCAGTCCTACAAGAGCATATCAAAATTCTCGTATTCTAAATCGGGGATTAGTACGTGTATATAAGGCCCCGTTTAGAATTTGGATTTTTTTAAAAAAAATTGTTAGTGATATTGAATTGTTTCTTGCTAAATTTATGCGACATTCCAAACATGTCATAAAATTCCATGATTTCTTGTTGATCCCGTAACAAGGAAACTAAGAACCGACGAAATGTACACCTTCGTCAACAAACAATTAAAAAAAGCATTATAAAATTAGAAGGAAACCATGCAAATTTCCTAGGGTAAAGTAAAGCGTGTGCCCGTAGCAGGCCATGTGGGAAAGGAGAAAGTGGACCCCGGCAAAGACGGGAATGGATTTATATCGAATATAAAAGGGCCAGAAATTGTCGTGCTGTCAGAAAAGATCGAAAGCAAGAGGGGAAAAAAAATAACAAGAGAGAGAGAATGTGAAAGCGACGCGGTCTCGCAACTATGTAGAACACGCCCATGCACCAAAACCCACGAAACCCCGTTCAGATCTCTATCTCAGTCACGCTTCAGCTCTAAAGCGTGGGATTTTGATCTGGAACTTGATTTTTGTTAAATATTGTATCTTTATTGATAAATGTATTAAAATTGTATATTTGGAGTACGTATTAATTGTGTCTTTATTTGGTCACGGAAGATGATAGACTCCCATGCTTTAAACTGTAATTTGTGTTATGTGCATATTTTACTTTATGATGTGGTTTTATTTCTAGTTGATCTTTTTTTGTCATTAATTATGATATTGATGCCATGATTGATTTTTAGTTATTTATATAAAATAAAAATGAATGTACTTTAGCATTTAATAGTTTTAATTTCTTAGAATTTCAGTTTGTATCGTCACAAAGTCATGTAATTAAGTTAAGCAGGATAACGTACGTAGATGAAACATGTATATTATCATGTTAGTATGTGTCACTGAAGTACCATAGCACAATGAATAATTCAAGACAATCGTCATAAAAGCTTCTCGGTTTCTGAGTAGATTGTGTTAATGTAACGACTTGGGCTCGCATAGTGCAGATACTAGCGCACCAACTTTAAATTCTAACAAAACTTTCATTATAGTCAACGGAAAACCATGGTTTCAACATTTAAGGACTCACAACTTTTCATCATAATACATAAAAACAACCTTAATTGTTTGTTAGTAATAATCGTTCGGCGTTACTGACGTTACATGTGTTTGACTAAAGACTTCTATTACACAATAGAAAATAACTAGCAACCCTATGCAACATCAAAGAAAAGAAATATTCCAATTTTTTAGTTTTAAAATACTATTGAGTGGTTTAGCCCTTAGAAAAATTCACCAAGTTTATTTGAATTTAATAAATCTTAAATAGGACTTTTAAAGTCAAAACAATTTAATATCACTAATCTGAATATCAATTAAATCCTAAACTATTTTATCTCACTTCTTTGTACTTGGGAGTATTTTCTAGATTTTTCTGGAATTTTTTCGAGTTTATTTGTCATTTGGATTTTCTGGTATTTCTAAAAGAGAAAACCTAATTAAAATATCAGGAAAATCTTTGGGTTGAAATCCTATTTTCCCAGCCCATTTATCCCGCTTGCTGGCCATTCTCGCCTGTGGCCCACTTCCTCTCTCCTAACCCCGCGCGCGCTCTTAGGCCCACCTTTCAGTCGCACACGTGGTGTGTGCTCGGATTTCTTGGCGTTTGCGCTAGGGACACTCTCGGCCGCCACACTATAAAGGGGGAGGTAGCTCTCGGCTTCCGCATCTCAACCGCACTGCCATCGTTCAAAATCCCTAACCCTAGTCGTCGGAATCGCTAGAAGAAGAAAAGATGTAACATCCCAAATTTTTAATTGTGATTAAAAATAAAATTTAATTATTTTCGTTGAGTTTTCTGAATTTTCTGGAATCCTAAAAGCTTTTCCCTCTATTTATGTTAAAGCCATAATAAAATATGTACAAAATTAAATACAAATTATAAGTTGTAAATATTTTATTTAAGTCCATAATGTCTTAGGGAAATTCTGTGAATTTTTTCATAATTTTTGGACTCTATTTGCTATTTTCTAAAGCTAGATTGAATTAACTGAAATTATGAAATTGATAAATCAATCAAAATTCAGAAATGTCTTCGTGCCGAATCTCACTCGGCCCATTTCCTTTCTCACGCCCGCGGCCCAGCTTCCGGCCTGGTTCCTCCCGCGCCCGGCCCGTAGCCTTTCCCTCTCTCATCCTTTTTCACCACCAACCGGCCCCGCCTGTCCGCCTCCCTCATGCTCTTCTTCCTCGCTAGCGCAACGCCCGCACGGCCGCACACCACGTCGCTGCCAACGCGTCGCCGTTCTTCTGCTCCCGCGCCAGCATGCCCATGATGCCTCCTCTCGTTTGCTCCGCCACTGCTTATAAAAGCCTACCACAACTCTCTCCTCCTCCCCCTTTTCCTCACCCCTTCTTCCCCCTTTCTTTTCTACTTCGGCGCCGGCCATGCCACCTCAACGCTGGGTCACCGGTCCGTCGGTGCCCTCGCCGCCCTAGTCGCATCACCTTGTGCGCCATCTCCTCCTCTTCCCATTCCCCCTCACCACTTCGCTTCTCTCTCCATCTAGTCGCCGAAATCGAAGCTTAAAGCTCCTCCGTCGCGCGCTCTTTCTTCTCCAATTCCGTCGCCACCGTTGAAGCCCCAGCGACGTTGTCTGCATCCTCGAGTTCGCAAGACCATTTTTGTAACATCCCAAAGTTCTATTAGCAAAATTAAAATAATAAAATTATTATTTTATTGAATTTCCTGAGTTTTAAAAGAGTTTTATTGCTTTTCTCGATTTTCTATATTTTAAAGTTAAAAAAGTTTATTGAGTTTTTGTGTTTACTTTGGATTTAAAGTTAAAAAGAAAAACTTATGTAATTTATTGAATCTTCTGGTATTTAAAAATGTCTCTTCTATCTTTCAAAAATTTAAAATAATTTATGTGCAAAATTAAAAGGCAACTTTAAGTTAGGAAATTTCTGTGAATTTTTTTATTTTAAAACTATTTTTGCTATTTTCTAAAAGCTATTTTTTATTTGTTGTATTTTCTAAAATTAAAAAAAATTAATTAAATCTCCTTTCTGCTTTCGGGTCGAATATCCTCCGACCCATTTCCCTTCCTGTCTCCTTGCCCAAGTCCCTTCCCGGGCGCTGGCCTGTTTTCCTCGGCTCGCTCCCGCTCGCCCGGCCTGCTAGCCCAGTCGCGCCTCCTTCTCTCTCCCACTGATACGGCGGTCCTACCTGTCGGCGCCTCTCCCTGTTTTCCCCCCCATCACCTCCTTCTTCCCGTTGCGCACCCTGCCATTCGTCGCCCCATCCACTAGCCCCTGCCCCGGTCTGCTCCCCACCTGCACTTGTTGACTCCGTGCCCGCGTCAGCGCCCGTCGCCCCGTCTTTTCCCCTGCCTGCCCCGTCTTCTCCCCCACCTGCCCTGTTGACCTCGCTGCTCACCTGCCCTCTGCTCCGTCCCGTTCGCATCCGCGCTGCGTCACGACCACCGAAAAGTCGTCTGCATCGGCGTGTTTTCCTCCCCATTTTTTGCGCGCATTGAAGGTCCATCCCACCGCTGTCAATCCCGCACCTGCCCTTCTCTCTCCGCGAATCCCATCGGTCGAGCCATGCCCTACGCCGGGCAGAGCTCGCTCGTGCGCCAATGTCGCGAGCCTTCTTCCCTACTCCCCCTTCCCCGTAAAATAGCACCCCCGTGAGCCCTTTGCCCTCCTCTTGCTTTCCCCTAACTCTCCCTCCCTCTCTCTCTCGCCCTCATTTCGTCGTGCTTCGAGTTTCGCCGCCGCCGGCCAGAGCTCGCGCCTCCGCCGTTGAAGCCCCTTTGCCGTCGTGGTCGCCTTCGTTGGCTTCGCAAGGGCGCGTTTGACCTCGTGCGTACCTCCTCACGACCGAAGCGTCACCACAAGCCGGATCTTGCCACCGCTCTTCCTCTCGCCGCCGATCACTCCATCGAGCCTCGCCGCTGAAACCATCCGCATTGGGTTTTGCCTCGCTCCCCTCTCCCCGTTGCTACCTTCATCGCCACTCACTGTGTGCGCGTAGCGCCGGCGAGCCATCTTGGACGAAGAGCCCCGCCGCTAGATTTTGCCGCGCTGCCGCTTCAGGTGGTAGTCGAACCTCCTTTCAATCAGGTAGTCGAAACCTCCTTCCGACCACCTATAGTGAATATCCTTCCGACAATGTGTAGTCGAACTCCCTTTCGGCCACGTGTAGTCGAATATCCTTCCGACCAGGTAGTCGAAACTTTCTTCCGACCACCTGTAGTCAAACCTCCTTCCGACCACGTGTAGTCGAATCTCTTTCTGACTAGGTAATCAAAACTTCCTTCCAACCACCTGTTGTCAAACCACCTTCCGACCATGTGTAGTTGAATCTTCTTCCGACCACGTGTAGTCGAACCTCCTTTCGACCATGTGATTTTTAAAATTACGGATGTTCGTGCTACTTCATACGAACTTTGATGCTGTCAATTAAAACTCCTAAATTCATATAAATTTAAGATCTAGATATCCGTACAAAAAAAATATTCAATTTGGAGTTTATTTGGATTTTATTTGAATTTAGCTTGTTTCGTGTGTAGATTTCGACAACTTCGGAGAACCGGATTGCGATGCCGCTTGAGAGCAACAACTAAATAAGCAAGACCAGTTACATCTTTGATCATACTTGAATTCTTGTTTTTAAATCATTTAAATTATGTTTTAAATTATTATTGCATGCGTATTTATATTCAAGTTAATTAAATCACTATTTTAAAATTTTAGTTATTCGCAATTCCTTTGTATAGCAAAATGGTGCTATTGAAGTAGCCATACCTTGATGCTATAGTTAAAACCTGGTTAGTACATTAGTATGAACTAGACACGTTGTAAAAGTTTATACTTAGTCAAAGCTTAGACAAAAAATATTTAATTTGGGGAATTTAGCAAAACGTTCAACTATGATCTAACTTGATGCTATGGTATTGCTTCTACTATAGAAATTTTGGAAAATAATTTAGCTTGGTAAATAAAATGAAAAATTGGTTTGGACTTGGGCGAAATGAATGTTTGGAAGGTGCACGTTGATGCACGGGATCGAGTTATTTCTATGATCGAGGCCCAGTAATTATTTTAGAAAGTTGCCTATGTCAGTTAAGGATCGATCTTTAAGCCGTATCTTGCTAAGCCTCATCTTACTACCACATATCCTGTGTGAGTGGGATCTGGCTAAATAATTTATATTACTTCACTGTGGTTGTGCCATCCAGTTGTGTGTGTGTCTTTATGACATACTTTTATGTATTCCCACGTGGCGCAAGAGGGAGCTTAAATCCCGCGGGTTTCTATCCAAAGGAAGCGAAGCCTTAGCGAGACAGGACTACTGTGGAATGGTGCATTGTAAAGACCTTGTGATAATCTCTTAGTCGCACACCTTCAAAAGTGTGTGAAACATACATTACAAGTGATTATCTCTTGTGGGTAAAGTTGTACAACCTCTACAGAGTATAAAACTATTTGAATAGCCGTGTCCACTGTTATGGACATGCTCAGCAAAGCCACTCAAAGTTAGAATTTGGTTTGATTTTAAAAGACTTTATTAAATGATTTTGGATAGTTTTATCCAATTGGAAAATTGGGTGGAATGCCATATGATAGGAAGCTATCATTCACCACTCTTGTATGAATGTTATCTGACTATAAAACTTAAGAATTTAGAAAATGAGTTTTAGTTATAGAATATCTGCTTTGAAACTTAGTACATGTATTTAAAGAAAACATCACTTTATGCAAATTCAACCATATATGTCTTCCTTTGATATACCCCTGTATGCATTATAATTTTGTTATTGGATGTAACTTGTGGAGCATGGTTGTTTGTGCTCACCCTTTCTTAATGCAAATAAATTTCAGAGAATATGGACTTCGCGTTGTTGAAGATCTCGACAACTAGGCCTCTACCGAGTCGATTGCATGTGGTAGATTAGCTATACTCTACTACTGTTCATTTGTCTTCCACTGTGTTCTTATTTGTTGGCTTGTAAGCCTTTCTGGTAATCAACTATGATATTTATTAATAAAGTTTTGCCATTATGACTGTTATCATATTTATTTATTGTGTCAGCTAGCCATTGATCATAAGACTAGTTCAAAAATGCATAGAGTTGGGGTGTTAATCTCAAGTCCTCACAACGTTCTATCTTGTGCGCGTGCTAATTCTGCCAGCGCATAACCAGAACCTCTTCGTCGTCGCAATCCAGACAACACCGCCGCATTTCTTCCTCCCTGCCAGCCTTATCATCTCACTCTCTCGCCGCGAAGGTAAGCACTAGGTTCGCCTCGTCGCCCTCGTTCTATTAGTACCACCCACGTCTCCTCGCCGTGGCGGGTAGCGCCGATGACCTTGGTAACCCGAGCGCCGCCACCGTGGCGTGACATGGCTAACCACGTCGATGCCACCTAGGCCACCACGTCATCGACACGTAGGCCCTATTGCTAGTTAGCGCACACGTCTGCGCCAATGTGGCACATGACGCCAGCACATGCGCAATGCACACTGTTTCATGCACCGTGTTCACCGTAGACGCTTGCCATTTCGTGGACCCGATCCATGGATCATGTGGATATGCTCATAATCTTAGAATGATGTTACAATTGGCAATGACTTTGAAGGTTTGTCGAATCACGCATTTTCGGCAAAAATTTCTATGCTGTCAGGTCTCTGGCGGTCAGACCGGCCAGTGGCGGTCCAACCTGCCACCCCTGGCGGTCCTACCGGCCAGTGGCGGTCGGACCGACCATTATATGTTTGGTGGAATTTGGTGCTGGGCCAAAAATAAAGGTGTAGGCAAGAGATGGGTTTCTCATACACTTGATCTCATAATATTTGGAGCTTCCAGTTAAAAGATCTATTCGTTTGAAATTTTCAGAGAGGTTTCGGATTTCAAGGTGTGAAATTTGGCTAAGTCCTTACAGGCGATCGGACCGCCGGAGGCGGTCGACCGCCCTTGAATGGCGGTCTGATTGGTTTTCACTTGATTCGTCGGCTTTCATAGCGGCGATGTTTGTTTGCTAGGTCAAGTTCATGGGTTTCAATGTATATATGTTGCATGATGCATGTTTTGACTAACGTGGGTCAAGTTACGAAGAACTTTCCCAGGATCGATTTCTTGGTCTATTGTTGTGTAGGTTGCTTGGAGGTCAACGACGATCAACGGTGAGGATGATCGGGACTAGGCTTGAGAGCTGAGGTTCAGAACGATCGAGGATGCCGGGTGAAGTCGTTGGATTCGAGTATTACGCAAAATGGACAAGGATGACCGAATGGGAAGTTCGGTGCGACGGGTTGCATCAAGCGGCGCGGGGGTCGGTGCAAGTGCCATGGTGGTTTCGGTGGGAGCCGGATGGGAGAGACTTGCCGACATGATGAGAACTGTTGATCAACCTACACGTGGCGAAGCATGTGATTGCTTTATGAAGATTGGACTCGGTCTTTGGAGAAGGATCGAGAAGGAGTATTTTGGTAATATCACTAAAATACCACCTTGATTGCTTTTGGCTAAACCGCGGCGCAAGACGACGCAAGGAGAAGCAATTTAGGTCAAGAGAAGATGAAGACGACGCTTTAAAATGCATGCGTGAGTTAAACCCGTTTGTGTGTGGGCTTAACGGGTGCCCAATAGGAAACTCTTCTAGAAGGTTAGCCTCCACTATAAATATGGGAGGGTGCTGTAGCACCTCCTTGATCCTTTTGCTTATTTTGAAACCCTAGTTTGCTTTTGAGATTAGCGAGTGGAGAGGTTAAGATTCTTGAGAGGAGATTGATTGTGTGCTCATGTATTGAGTTTTATCCTCCTTGATGTAGTGGCTGTAAACCAGCAACAATCACAAATCAATCTATGCAAGTTCTCTTGAGATGAGTCTCTTATCGTTCTTACACTCTATTTTGTGATTTTAGGGCTTTATTTAATTATCAAGTTTTCTTTGGTTTCTGCCCCTAATCTTGCTTGCTGTGACATGTGAGAACTCATCCAGGATCATCTTGATCATCTCTAACCCACGAGCAAATTTTTGGATCTAGTTTTCGTTTTGACTCGGTTTTGAACCATTCTTCACTCAAATGGAAAAATATCAGAACTTTACCAAGTATCTTCACGATCTTTGATTAGAATAGGTTCCTGATAGCCCAGAGAAGGTGTGTTCCAAGTTTCATCGAGTTTGGAGTTGTAGATCAAAAGTTAGACCTATTTACAACTTCATTTTTTGGGATGATTTTCCTGTTCATCAGGCTGGAGGTCAGACCGCCCAAGGTGACCGGTCAGACCGCTCAAGGTGACCGGTCAGACCGTCATAGAAATAGAGGTCAGACCACCCAACACTTGAAAATCGAGCCCTTGTTGATTCTGGTTGTTTTGCTCCGGGGTTTCGATTGGATTCAATACAAGACTTATGTTGTGCTTATATATTGATCTTCATAGCTCTCATAGCCATCGGAGTGAAATACATGTTGAATCCGATCTTGGTAAAAAAGAGATCGTGCTCCTATTCACCCCCTCTAGTCGCCGTTTTGGTTCAACAGATCGCATGCCCACTTGTCAGTGGTTAAAGCCACTTTTTCAGTTGAAAAATAAATCGGCGAAATGAAATTCGTGTGCTGATGTCAGCATGATGCATTAATTCGATTTCCTTCGTAAAAATAATTCCTAAATTCCAGAAATTTCTATTTCATCATTTCCATGTGATTTTAAAACTTTCGAAAGCTCGTTCTCCTTCGTTCGAGCTCCGATTATAGTGATTCAAATTTCTAAATTTATCTAAAATCAAGATCTACCTATCTATACTAAAATTATTCAATTTGAAGTTCATTTGAATATTATTTGAATTTGGCTCGTTTTTGCGTGTATATTTTGACGACTCCGGGGAAACTGATCTTTTTGAAGAGTTAGATCCTTAAGCATACGTGCAAGGCAAGTTATATCCTTTGATCATATTTGAATTTTAGTATTTTAAATTATTTAAATTTTATTTTAAATCATTATTGCATGCCTACTTGTATTCAAGTAATTCAAATTCCCGTTTTAAATTGTAGTTATTCCTAATACCATTGTACAACCAAATTTTGCTATTGAATTATTCATTCCTTGATACCATAGTTGAAATCTAGTTAATACATTAGTATGACTAGAACATGTTAGAAAATTATGCTTACCAATGTTAGACCTAAAATATTTGATTTGGGGGAATTCACAACCAAAAGATCTAATGTTGTATAAAATCGTAACCATGACATTGGTTTGTCATGGATGTTTACAAATGCTTTGAAAAATGAAATAAAATTAAAACTGATTTAGAATTGGGCAAAATGAGTGTTTGGATGATGCAAGTTTATGCACAGGATCGATTCATTTCTATGATCGAGGCTGGTTTTTTTAAAGTCGTCCGAGTTAGTTAAGTACCGGTCTTCAAGGCGCATCTTGCCAAGCCTTATCGTACTACCATATGTCCTGTGTGGGTAGGACTAGACCAAATAATTTGTAATATTTCACCGTGGTCGTGCCATCTGGTTGCATGAGTGTCTTTATGACATACTTTTATGTATTCTCATATGCCACAAGAGAATTTTAAATCTGGTGTGTTTCTATCGAAAGGAAGTGAAACCTTACTGAGGCAGGACTACAGTGGGATGATGCATTGTAAAAGACTTATGATAATGATTTAGTCGCACACCTTCGGTAGTGTGTCAGATAGACATTATAAGACAGTTAACTCTTGTGGGTAAAGCTGTACAAGTTCTGCATAGTGTAAAACTATTAGAATAGTCATGTCCACAGTCATGGATATGCTGAAGCAAAGCCAATGCAAAGTTAGATTTTTTTTAATTTTAATTTCAAAAGATTTTATCAAATGATACCAGATTCTTATCCAATCGGGAAATTGGGCGGGTAGCCATGTGATAGGAGGGTATCCTTAACCACTCTTGTATGGAGGTTATCCTACTATAAAACTTGAGAATTTTGAAAAATGAATTTAAGTTATAGAATAACTGCTTTGAACTTAGTACAAGTATTGAAAAAGGAACCCTTGCTTTATGCAAAATAAACCCTAAAAGCCATCCTTTGATATACCCTTATGCATTATAATATGTCATTGGGTGTAATTTGCGGAGTACATTAAGTTGTACTCACCTTGCTTAATAAATTATTGATCAGGAGAAGAGTATTACTTTTGCTTCCGCTGTATCTTGCTTTCTGTATTATATCCTTTTGTAATGCACTTAAGTATTATGAATGAATCACATATTATGGTTATGCTATCACTTTTTGTTTGACTGTGTATACTAGCTACTGATTATGAGATTAGTATGGAATACACAGATAATCCGAGATCCTTCGCTCCCGGGTTCGACAAAAAGCCATCGCTGAAACCTTCATTGTTGTGTTCCTCCAACGTTAGTTAACTTTGAGCCTCATCGTCACCACTGTTGGGATCGCAAGGACTAGATCTACACCGCTGTCGTCAGAGCATCACCGGAACCCCACTTCCGTTAAAGACGGACCTCACCACCAATCAACTCTGTCATTCCCTTACATCCATGAGTACACCATCGAGCTTCCCGTCGCACCAGCTACCTATTGTGCACCTCTGTTTGCTCCGTCGTGGCCCTGAATGCCGGTGGCCATCAGAACCTGAGCCACGTCGTCGTTGAACTGACGTGGATGCCATGTGTCAGCCACTTAAGTGCCACCTCAGCTTTGTGTACACGCGTCCGCCACGTCAGTGCTGTGTCAACCTCACCCGCAACCGCATCAGAACTCATCCACGTGGACTTGGTCCATGGTAGACCCACCCACTGACATGTGGACCCTACATATCAGGTCCACTATTCCATGCACCTATGAGCCATAGACCAGTAGACTAGAGCCATGGACCCGGTCCATAGACCATGGGTCCCACATGTCAGCATCTATTCCCTATTTTTTAAATTTTTTTAAATTCTAAAATTCACTGATGGCGTCATGCTGATGCAATATTTCAGAATTTCCTTTAGAAAGAGAATTCTAGAAATTCAAAATAGTATTTTCTGTCTCTATTTTTCTTAGTTCTAAACCTTCCGAGAGCCATTCTTCCTCATACGAACTCCGATTAAGCCCATTCAAGTTTATAAATTCGTCTAAATTCAAGCCCTACCTTCTTGAGATTTTTATTTATTTTTTGGAGTTTATTTGTTGCTCTCTTTTGTATTTATTTGAGTTTTCTCTTTCGTTTGCAAGTAGACTTGATACTTCGGGAATTTTCGAGAAACGAGGAGTTGATTAAGCTTAACACCATTACCAAGACTTGTTTCAAGGCAAGTTGTGCCTTTGACTATGTTGAACCCAGTTTTTCAAAAATTACTCTTGTTCAAAGTATTGCATGTTATTTCAAGTATTTAATTCTTTAAATGTTTTGGCATTAGCTATACACTTACTTGTTTACATCCACCTTACTCATTGTATTATCCTGATATTTTGTCACCTTAGTTTGGCTAATTATTAGTTTGTACCATTATAGTAGCAGCATGAGTTGGTTAGATGCAAATAGTATGCTTAGCCATGCAACGAGTTATTGATATCATTTTAAGTTGTAAATCTAAGATTAACTATGTGATTATAGAACAATTTCATGGAAAAGCTGTGTGTAGTATGTTGTCACTCGTTGACGGCATGTGTTGCACTTAACTAACAGGGAAGAAAAAGATTTAGACCGAGACAAGTGGATGTAATTGTGATATGGTGGAGCTATGTGCATTTGGGAAAAATAATGAATATTGGAATTGAAAGTAATTCAATAGTCTTTACTTGGTCAATTAAGGACTTAACTTTATGTGCCATTGAACTGTGCCATAACTGTACGACCAAATGCCTAGTATGGAACATGCTTAACTTAGTAAGTTACAGATTCTTGACATTGATTTCTCAGGAAGATAGGTTATGCTGTGTGCCAGGGGTGGAAGTGTGATTATGTCTATGTGGCGATTCACATTTATGAGCGGTTTGCAGTGTCTAGGTCCAACGGTGTGCGATGGGTCAACAACCTGTGCGGGGGTTTGGTGCCGTAAGTATGCACAACGGGATGATCAATTGTTAAGATGAAGTTTTGAAAATATTTTGTTATGATCGGTGCTAGCTACGCTGGTTATATCTTATGGGTAAAGTGTACAAACCTCTGCAGAGTATTAACAAGTCTATTCAAATAGCTGCATCAGCGGTCATAGATATTCTCGGAGATTTCACATAAGGGGTAGGTTTTCATAAAAAAAACACTTAGGAAGAGACAGTTGTGTGATTAAACTCACATGGTTGTGTGAAAGAAATTGATCAGACTCTGTGTTCTTTGTGAAAATACTTGTTAAATTACTATTATTTATTTATTTTAAATTATGTTTTCAATCTATTATTTGTATTCAATGGTAAGTGTTGTTTTTTTTAAAAATAATCATAGAAGCCAAACCATTTCCTTTGGAATAAACCATTATTTATAATTGTATTCTGTGTTACAACTTCTTGAGTACTTATTCTTGTTGCAATCATTCAGTTGAAATGGAGGAGTCTTCGTCTGCTTTCGATGAAGAGTTTTACAAGGAGGGTGATCGCTAGGTCTCGATCCCAGTCGGTTGCTTGTGGTAAGTCGATGAGTTACCGCTGGAGTTGTTTTCGTTCCGTTGCCGTCTCTTTATTTAGTGTCAGCTCTGCGTAGCTTAATAAGTGTAAACTCGACCATAATACCATAACCATTATTTAATTATCAAATTAGTCGTTTATTCTCATATTTATCTCGTGTGAAATGATATTCATCTACGTAGACATTGTGTGCACTAACGTAACTATGGACAGTGTATTATATATAAAGCGTCTAAATTTGTATATTTGGGTCCCACAGAAAATAAAAATAAATAAATTGTTACGTGTTTTCAGCTGCAATACATTTATGCTGTTTTTTGCTAAGATAATGCTCACCCTGAAAGTGTAAATTAGCTGTAATACAACACTGCTAAATCTGTGACTGCCGTATTCTGCTGGAAGAGAGGATCACACTGCTAATTCAATAGGCAATAATTCTGCCGTTCCATGGACCGAGCCCACGCACCCATCGTCTTCTCGCCGGAGGAGAGAGAAGTGAGAGAGCGGCTGCAGCAACCAGCAATGTTGGTGCAAGTCGCTAAGAGGGATAAAAGATAGGTAGAGAGAGACTGTGGTGTGTGGAGGACAGAGAGAGAGAGAGAGAGAGAGTGGGGGGAGAGAGAGAGAGAGAGACTGACACAGTCACAGACGCAGGCGATAGAATTAAACAAACACAAGCAGCCGTAGAAAAAAAAAGGCGAGCGAGAAAGAGAGACAAACCAGAACCAAACCCCAAGGAGGCCAAGAAGCGGACGGCAGCCATGCCGCGGTCGCCGTCGCCGTCGCCGGAGAGGCACCACCCCGCCAGCCGGAAGGGGGGCGCCGCGCCCCACCTCCTCCCCCGCCGCCGCTCGCCGTCGCCGCCGCCCCGCCGCTCGCTCCGCCCGCGCCGCGCCGCCGCCCCGTCCTCCCGCCCACTCGTCGACGACTTCTTCCCCTTCCCGTCCTCGCCCTCCTCGTCGCCGACCCGCCCCCACCAACGGAGGCCGTCGCCGGAGCCGTCCAGCTCCGACTCCGACGGCGGCGGCGGGGCCGGCTCTTCCGCCTCCGACCGCGGCCGGCGCAAGCTCAAGCTTGTTGTCAAGCTCTCCCAGCTCCCCCCGGACCAGCACCACCGCCGGGGCCCACCTCCCCCCTCGTACTCGGACGACTCCGACGGGAAGGAGGAGGCGGCCGACGACGGCAGCGGCGGCGAGGAGCGGGTCAAGCCGCCCAAGAAGCGCCGGATCGAGTCGCGTGGCGACAGATCTCGCCATCGCGAGGTGAAACGTGCCGCCGGATTAGTCGTCGGCTTTGTCTTTGCTTCACTGTGCAGCTGGTTCTTTAACGCGAGATCTGCTCCTCTCAGGTTGGTGGGGGGAGGGGCGACGCCGCGAGCGCCCCGCGGACGAAGCGGCTGCCGGTGCCAGGTTCGATTTGTTTGCTGTTTGCTGATATCTTCCTGTTCGATGTTGTGATTATTTGTGCCTGTCTTTAGAGAAGAAATTGATTTTTTTTTGCGAGTTGGATTTAGGGATGGCGAGGACGACGCCGCTGCCGGATCGGAAGGCGCTGGAGATGATTCTTGACAAGCTGCAGAAGTGCGTGTTTCATCTCTTTTACGTTTACGCGAAATGGGATTTGGTTCAGGACTTAATGAGCTCGACTTCTTCTACTACTGTTTGATTCTGCAGGAAGGATACATACGGGGTATTTGCGGAGCCAGTGGATCCGGAGGAGGTGAGGGCGTTTGTTCATTTGTCATGCTTGTTGGAGTTGCTAATTTATTAGGGGGAGTTATTGAGTGCTGATGATGCGTGGTTGTTTTGATTGATGCAGTTGCCTGATTACCATGATGTGATTGAGCACCCAATGGACTTTGGCACCGTCAGGAGGAAGCTTGCCAGGAATGCATATCGCTCATTCGAGCAATTCGAGGTCAGACTTCGCTTTTGTCGTATGTTTACCCAGCGAAGTAGAATGCGAGCTGCGAATGGAGTGTTGCCATTTGTTGGTCGGTTGCTTAAATGGATGTTGTAGTTGGGTAGAGTGGGGCATTTCAGTTCATATTATATTTGTCTGGAGTGAATTTCACCTACAAGGTTCTGTCCAACGCAAGAAGCAACCTTTGATACATTTCCTTTACCATAGAGCAGCAAGTTTGTAGCGTAGCTCGACAAATGCAGCAACATAGCACGAGTTATCCAATTCATCACATGTTTATAATTACATTTCTAGATTTCAACTTTCCACTGGCAATTTCTGCACACGCGGAAAGTGGATAACTTCAGGATTAGGCCCTCACTCTGTCTGTTTTAACCGTTCCATTATGGATGCGTGCTAAAGTTTGTGCCCACTATTGTTTGTTTGTAAATGATGCCTCATGCAAATGGTTAAAATAGTGACTATACTTTTCTCCCTTGGGAAAAAAGATTACAGTTTTTTTTATATTTTATTTGCAGTTAACATTCATTGGTTTGGTTGTAAGGTTTTTTTTTAATGTCTGTCCCAATATCTGTGCACTGTACAAATATTATTGGAGCAGTTAGTGATTACTAGTCATATCAGTAAGTGTATGGCCATTGACCACCATTGTCTGCTACTGTGAAAGAGTTCAGGCCAGGGAAAAAAATCCCGGCCGGTAACCGCCGGTTTTATCTGGTTTTGCAAGTTCAAATTTCAAATTTCGAAATTCGGCTGGTTTTTAATAAAATTCAAACGATTTTTATCCGGGATTTTTCCGGTTTGAACGTTTAACCGGCCGGTCGGCGGGAAATGCCCCGGGACCGGTAATGTGTCCCTGGTCCAGACTACAGGATATACTAGTTGTATAGGACCTAAGGCCCTAGGCATGTCTTGTTTAGTACTGCTTGCATGGTACCAGGATGCTATCCTCTTGTCATAGATAGTGAAGGATTTATCAAGCTAAAACAATCCGAGCCCAGCTCAGTGCAGTTCATTAGCCTTGAGGAAGGCTAGCTTGACAAATCACATTTAGACAGCAAGCCTTTTGTTGACTGTAGACTGAGCCAAGCTGTGCTGGCCTGTTAGCTTGAAATTCTGGAAGGTACTTTATTAGTTAGCTTGAGATACTAAAAAGTATTATCCGAGTGCGATGCTAGCCTTTTATGGAAAACAGAGTGCTGTTTGTATTGTTAATTAGATTATTCCACTTGGACAGTCTAATGAGCTTGACATGGTGACTATGCTTTTCATCGCATTGAACTCACGCCTTCCTTATTTGGTGATGGATCTAAAATAACAATGTTCTCATAAATCTAGGGGCCTAATATCATATGATGTCTGATGGATTGGCCTGTTCCTACTGCCAGCAAGTCTAATAGCATATGAACCTAATTGCCTAAAATGTTTCCAAGCTCAATTTTCTTCAAATAGTTAACAAGTCTTACGTCAGAAATCTACTGTATGTTTTTTGCATTGGTTAATTGAATGAATGGAACTTGTGCTTTTGTTTACATATTTGTCTCGGAAAGGCAAAACACTTCCATTTTGGGTTTTATTTCTTATTCCCTTTCTTTCTTTTGGTAAGGTCAAGTGCTTGATATATGATATCTTTACTATTGTAAAAGGACTTGATGGTGATGGTGAGTCTGACATCTACCCCCTCGTGAGTTGGTGGGATTTTGTGTGGATAAATATGTGCACACATGTATAAGATACTTGAAGGATCTTCTGTGGATAATTAGATTATCTGCGTTTGTGGTTTGTGATAAGATTATATGTGGCTTGTTGATTGGATGCAAATTATGTAGGAAACTTTCATTTGTAGGGATAATTACCTCATGTATATTGGTTTTCTAAGTTTATAACTTATATTATGTTTTATTTGGAGTCCGTTACAACGCACGGGCAATCGGCTAGTTTCTATCAAATGATGAGTACTATTGCACTCAGAAAATTGAGCAGTTTATGTGTGATATGCTTCTTTAAATTGCAGGATGATGTCTTCTTAATTTGCAGCAATGCAATGCAGTACAATGCACCAGATACAATTTACTTTAGACAGGTATGCAAACAGCCTTTCTAAAGAATAATACAGTTATGATACCATCATTTTGCAATTGGCATTGAATGTTTTTTGCTATGCTTATTCATGCAGGCCCATTCCATACAAGAGCTGGCAAGAAAAAAGTTTCAGGAACTGAGAGATGAGGGCATACCTACAGAAAACCAAATAAAGAGTGAACATAAAGTTAGACCAAACTCTTGCAATAGAGAACTAGTTAAGAAGCCTGTTTCGAGATATTCGGATGATGATCAAGGCTTCTTGTCCCACAAAGAGCAAGCTAAGAGACCCAATTCCAAAAATTCGGAAGATGATCTATTCTTCAAAGATCAAGTTAAGAAACCCATTTCTAGGAATTCGGAGGACGGTTTAAGTTCCTCGTTCCACAAAGAGCAAGTTAAGAAACCCTTTTTCAGAAATTCAGAGGATGATTTAAGTTCCTTGTTCCACAGAGAGCAGGCTAAGAAGCCTATTTCCAGAAATTCAGAGGATGATCTAAGCTCCTCATTCCACAAAGAGCAAGTCAGAAAAGCCATTTCCAGAAATTCAGAAAATGACCATATCTCCTCTTTCCACAAACAGCAAGTCAAGAAACCCACTTCCCAGAGTTCAAAAGATGACTTGTCATCCCAGAAAAAACACATTAGAGATCCAATTTGCAGAAATGGAGAAGGTCCAGATTTCTCATCCCACAAAGAGCCAGTTGATAATCCCATTCACACAAATGGAGAAGATGTAGGCTCCTTATCCCCAAAAAAGCTGGTTGAGAAGCCCATTTGCAGAAATAGAGATGACCTGGGCTACTCCTGCCAAAAAGAATTGGCTAACCAGCCTGTTTGCAGAGACGGGCAAGATGATCTAGGTTACTCCTGCAACGAAGAGACTGTTAAGAAGCCAATTTGCATGAATAATCAAGATGCCCTGGGTTCAGATGTCTCTGCTGCAACTATTGTTTCTGCAGGCGATGGTTCTAATGGCTTAAGCATTTCACAGGCTAATGCTGCTGAGCTCCCAGGTTGCACTGTAGCCAATGGATTTTTAGACAAAGATATCAGTTCTCCACTGGATGATATCAGATCTGAGAAGACCGATGATATTTCAGGTATCATATATATATATCATGTATATTTTTTGTCTCGCAGAATCAGCTCCTCTACTGAAGTGATCCATTAGTTAAAGACCTAACTGCCATACTATGCATTAATTTGGTGGTCATGCCTCGCAATTTTCAATTATAACTTTGCAGAATAAGTCACTAGAATGGTTTGATTAGCAACACTATGATATGGATAAACAAAGAATGCCGATCAAAAGGAAACTAGTCATTCAGGAAGATTATGGTCATTTTTGTATATGCATACGTCTGATGTTCATTTCTTCCATGCTGTATGTGGGGGTTCCTGCGAACTATTCAGGTGGTGTTATTAGAATCGGTAGTTTGGTACTCAAAATGCTTAATGATTACCAAGATAACTGATTAAGCTTTATCGAGTTGCATATCCTGCAGTTTCATATGGAGGAATGACATAGCTAAATATATTTTTTCAGCTCTTCAATACTTCTGTTGATTACTGCTGTACAACTAAATGCTAATATCAGCCCAGCATAGTCCAATTTTGATGACATTCTTTTCCTTAACTCACTTTTCAGCCAGGGATTATTCAGCAAAGCCTAGCTACAAGTCAATTGTGGTGGATGAGACCAGACGGAAAACTTATGATACATCTGAAGAACAGTCTTCATCAGAATCTGACCCAATTTTCGATGTATTCTCTGCGGAGCCAAAAGAGCTCATTGGTGTATGTTAATGCATCTGATTAAATCCAAGCCTAACTCATCTATACTTGGAGTAATTCGTTTTGCTGGTTAGCTCATATGTTTAAATGTGCTCTCACAGGTAGGACTTCATGCAGAGCACTCATATGCAAGAAGTCTGGCTCGTTTTGCCGGTTCACTTGGTGCTCAAGGCTGGAGAATTGCTTCTGAGCGCATTCAGCAGGCATTACCCGCTGAAGTAAAGTTTGGACGTGGTTGGGTTGGAGAATATGAGCCACTATTACCACCTATTCTTGTCGTGCAAGATCAATCAAGAAGTCTGATTAGCTCTGGGGCGAATGTACAAAGGAACGCCTCTCTGCCTAGAGATAATGAAGGGCTCAGACCAACAGTAACTATTAATCCAAAGGATATGAGTTTGGGTCTACTTAATCGGATAACCACTGGCAATAATGTAGTTGGAGTGTCTGGTCCACTTGAGAGTCCAGAATTTAAACCAAGATTATTCGGTGTTACTGCTGAGCCCCAACACAGGAACACTGATGAATTATCACTGCATGAGAATAATAGAGTGGCTGGAAGTGTTGCAAAGACCAAAAGAACAACCAATGAACAAATGAGGAAAGGCGGCTCATCCTCTAGTGCCCGCCCTCTTGAAATGCAACCACAGAGGTCTGAATGTTCAAAAGGAGCTTCTTCTAGTGTGCTTGATATGCCTGCCTTGAATAAAATGGCTGGCCAGCCTAGACCCTTTTTCCAACCACCAGAAGCAGCTAGAACTCAGCAAATGAGAAAATGTGACTCATCTAAAAGCACCCACCCACTTGAAATGGCACCTCATGATATACCTTCCCCAAACAATACTAACGGGCAGCCTAAACCCTTCTTCCAGTCACAAGAAGCAGCTGTACCACAACCCAGAAATGAAGCTACATGGGTGTACCATGGACGACCTGGTGATGGAAAGTTTGGAGCTTCCGACAAAACCAGGCCAATGAGCAGCATTGGATTTATCACTCAAAATCAACCAGTAAATGCTACCAGCTTTGCCATGAATGCGAGCGGACAAAATAACATCAATGACCATGCAAAATTAATGGGATCAACTGCAATACATGGCCAAGTAAATGTACCAAACAGAGGGCTAGATGTTCCCCATAATATTTTCTCTGCACTTCCAGCAGCTGTTAGGGAAAATCAGAGCATTCCATCTGCTCCAGTGGCTCAATCTTGGATCTCATTTGGTGCTTCCTCAGAGAGCAAACCAACCATTGTCAGTCCGACTTTTCATGACAATAATTCTTGTTGGAAGATGCCATTTGCAAATGTCCGTCCTTCTGATGAATCAGAAATAAATGCTGTTCCTCAGTTCTTTAGACAACCTATTCAGGTTGTTAGAGAAAATCCAGTTCAAAACAAGGGTTTGGTAATATTCCCACAGTTGGTCCAGACAGATTTCTCGAGATCACAGGGACAACCACAATGGCAAGGGTTGGTTCCCCACATGCAACAGAAGCCAAACAAGGATGTGCTCCGCCCAGACTTGAACATCGGGTTCCCGTCTCCAAGTTCACCACCAGCTCGACAATCTTCGGGCATAAATTTGGAAGCACAACAGCCAGACCTTGCTTTGCAGTTATAAGCTGGGAATGGATGATGAATACATGTGACTACTAGATTGGATGTGAGACTCAGTAACATGAAGCATGTAAGGACATGTGGAACCCGGGCACAAAATAGGGCAAAAGCAGAATTGGGACATCTATTGCATGGATTGGCGACACTGTTGGGGATGGCAATTCACAGATCACATCATATCATTGTTTGTGACTGATCCTCCCTGTGCAAAGATATCAGATTATGGGTGGATGAACACTGACTGGAATCAATTCATATCTGTTGGGCCATTTTGTTCTGTACCTTCGTTCAGAATCCAGCATTTGGAGAAATGCTGTGGTGGCATACTTGTTGGTAGCATGCCCATGATCCAAATACTTTGTGCACTCTTCTGACCACACTACAGTTTTCCTCGGTGGAAATTTTGGCACCAGAATTTAGGACACATCTTTCAGTAGTGTAGACAACGTGGTCAACCCTATGTAATGCC
The DNA here is from genome assembly GCA_036346395.1 of Hsuehochloa calcarea. Classification (NCBI taxonomy): domain Eukaryota; kingdom Viridiplantae; phylum Streptophyta; class Magnoliopsida; order Poales; family Poaceae; genus Hsuehochloa; species Hsuehochloa calcarea. The sequence goes on from CM070606.1 coordinate 29,664,289, forward strand.
CATGTCACATTGTATGTTTGTTGTAAATGGTTCAGCATTGAATAGATTGTTAGACTAGAGCAGGAGCCTGTACTTCTTTTTCTGAATGAAATTGCTTCTTGTCGTAGGGGCAGCCCCTCGTCCCCAATGATCTAGCGAAGACTGTAGGACCTCCCTCGAAGACTATGGGGTTCCTCGTACCCGAAAGGGACATTGAGGCTGTAACATCCTAATTTTTTGAGCTTTTAAAAATCATTTATTAGTTAGTAGCTGGATAATTTAACATTTGAATTTTATTTGAATTTTTAATTAAAGCTTAATATGGACTTTTAGCATCAAAACAATTTAATATGATTAATCCCAACATCAATAATTGTCAAAACTATTTTATTTGGATTCTATGCGTTTGGATATATTTTCTAGAATTTTTTCGAGTTAATTTGCTATTTTCTAATTGCTATTTGGATTTTATAGTATTTTCTTAAAAGAAAAACTAATTTAAAATCTCGAAACAGTGATCGGGCCGAAACCCAACCCTATTCCCTTTCCAGCCCATTCTTGTGCGGCCCGGTCGCCCACGCGCACCCCGCCTCTAACTGACATGTGGGCTCCGCATGTCAGCCTCTTTCTCTCTCTGCGCGTCGCTTCGTCTCGCTGGTAGGTGGGTCCCGCCACTGTGTCGTTGTAACATCCTAATTTTCTGAGTTTTTAAAAATCTTTTATTAGTTAGTAGTGGGAAAATTTAACATTCGGATTTTGTTTGAATTTTTAATTAAAGCTTAATATAGACTTTTAGCATCAGAATAATTTAATGTGATTAATCCCAACATCAACAATTGTCAAAACTATTTTATCTGGATTCTATGTGCTTGGTGCAGAAGTTGTAGTGCTTTACCGACAAGAGATATTCAACTCATAATATCCTCACACACACTTTCGTAGGTGTGCGACTAAGAGATTATCACAAGTCCTTTACAAAGTTCTATTTTGACCCAGTTTTGCTCACTAAGGTTTCAATGTTGAATGTCTAACCGACCAGACAGGGCCCTCCTCTTGCGCCAAACACAACCCAAACAGAACCAAATTAAAACATCGCTAATTAATTAGTCAGGTCTCGCCCATACAAGACATGTGGTTGTACGGTTAAGGCTCAGTTCAATGGCGCACAAGATTAAGTCCTTGACAAATTACTTAGGCAAGTCTACCACATCCCACAACGTGCTAATTGCACCCCCTTTACTGCACGATCGCTCATCTGAGCAGAAATCATTTTGTTCAACCAAGACCAATGACATACCCTTGTCATGGTACACAAATTTTAACTACAGTGGCTAACCACCATGATTCCATACTGCATTAAGTCAAGATTAACCATTATGACACATGTGATAATGAGCCCATCGTAAATAAGCTTGACTAAGCATTTGTACGCTACCCATGTTGGTGCTATAAATATGTCCAACTAAAATTATCTATGCTAGGGTGACAAATAATTCATGGCATTCAAATATTCAATGGAAGCATAATGACAAGTAGGTGATAGCTAATCCCAAAATAGTTTATATAAAGATAGCATGCAATTGTATAAAGCAATATACTTTTGAAATCATAGGTTCAATATTATCAAAGGACTATGGCTTGCCTTGGAATAAATCCTTGTACTGGTCTTCATCTTGATGCACTCCTCCTTGCTCAAAATTTTCCGAAGTATCAACGCCTACTCGCAAACAAAGCAAATAAATCAAATAAATACAAAACAGAGATAAAATTAACTCCAAAAATTAAATACGAATCTCATATAAATAGAGCTCGAATTTAGATGATTTTAGGAATTTGGATTGGCTCAAATGGAGTTTAGATGAAAAAGATATGGCTTCTGGAAGATCGAAATCACATGAAATGATGAAAATCAGCATTTATAGATTTACTTGAATTATTTTTATGAAGAAAAATAATTAAATGTGTCATGCTGACACCAGCAGGGAATTTCGGCGGAAAAAGAAAAAGGAATTGAAATTGAATTGACAAGTAGGACCCACTGATCATTGACTGGGTGTATGGTGGACTAGGTCTACAGATTAGATTTGGGGATTGTCACAAGGCACTAGCATGGAGATGCTGACTGGATTTACACACAAGCGGAGATGATGAGGTGTAGGCTTATGTGGAGAGAGAGAGAGATAGGGAAGATGGTCGTGACTTGAGCTCGTCGGCGACGGAGAAGGGCGGCAAGGGAACTTCGGCGAAGTAGCAAAACGATACCCCAAGAACGCGAAGATGCTCTGGGAGGTGGAGGCGCAGCAATACCAGTGATGAGGCGGCGGATAAGCTCACGGTGCGACGGCGATGGTGATTGAGTGACGCTCGAGACAAAGGAAGGAAAGCACTGGGACAGTGACGACGAGAGGATCACAGAAGTAGACTCAGGAAGACTGGATATTGACCACACCAGTGGCAAGAAGGAGTTGACTGGCGAACAAGAAGATGATTGGCGATGGCGATTTGGTGACCGAGAGCGAAATAGAGAGGTAAGGATCGGATGAGAAGGGTTTAGACACAAGGTGATGCGCTTAAAAGGGCACGAGGCTCACCGGAGTAGTAGATCGGAGATGGGTGAAGGATCTAGACCCGCCATTATGAGTTAATAGAATATTTTGGTGATTAATGATAAATCTAAATATGAGACTAACTCTTTTGTCTAGTATTATTTTGTGTAGTCTCATTTGGATATAAAGGTGAAATTCAACGAGGTATGCAATCGACATCTTAATCTTATATATTGTTGCATTCCTCGGATCCAAAATATAGGTTGAACTCAACCATAAGTTAAACTTGAATATGTGAATATGATCTTATTACACATTTGTGTATACACACATTTAGGGGGAGCTCACGCTATATTTTGTGGTTTCATTAGTATTGATCCATATTCCATTTTTCACACATATTTGAGATCTTTACTTTGAAAACATATCCGATTGAGTATACAAAGCTTGTGTAGTTTTGTATATTCATGATTTGAGTATGTAGAACTTGTGTAGTTCTCACATACTCGTGTTGTGAGTATATATATATATATATATATATATATATATATATATATATATATATATATATATATATATATATATATATATGACTTGTGTAGTTTTTATATATACACTCATATTGTTACAATTATCAATTCAATTTATGTGCAATCGAAATGGTTATCATCAATTACCAAAGAGGGAAAGATCGAGTATCTTGTCCCACCATTATGAGTTAATGGTATGGTGTGGTAATTAATGATAATTATATTATGGAACTAACATTTTCCATGAGTTGGATATATATGTTATGTTCCAGGATAATGAAGACTTGAGATGATCATGAGTTGATCATCAAGTCAATATTCAAGAAAAGGATGCATCATGTGTTGATGTGTGTGAAGAGCTTGAAGAAAAAGAAATCATCGTGTGTCGATGATGTTCAAGAAGAAGAGATGATCATGAGTTGATCATCAAGTCAAGAGTGCATCATGAGTTGATGCATGTCAAGTAATTGACCCGGACTTGAAGTGATGGTGTGCGTCATCAAGCTTCAAGATAGTGCAAGGCAAAGGTATGACTAGCTAGGGCTAAGGATGAGTTCCTACTCTTTTACCGGTCTCGGTGTTTGGTTGATAGACAAGATTGCTAGTATAGGATTGCCGTGCTATTAAGAGGGGTCTTGTCTAGTAGCTTGAGTCCCATCATGAGTTGATAGCTCAATCTTGCTTGCTCTAGCTCTACATGGCATGATACTATTATTTGCGAATGTGTTTTGCAAATAGTTGAGGCTTATGCATTTAATCCTTGTAGCATGTGACTATACTTTTGCGAATGTGTTTTGCAAATAGTTGAAGTCCATGTACCTACACCTTGTGGCATGATCTCAGTTTGCAAATGTGTATTGCAAATTGTTGGGATTCATTCATTTTCCTTTGGCATGGTCTAAGATTGCTTATTGTTATTTCTTTGGACTTAGACCATGGTAGTGGCTCTTTGGAGTTGTGCTTTTTGATTTGATCAAATATGTTTGAGATCAATCAAATAGGTGGGTTGTGTAGCCCTCTGAATAAGCTTTCCATAGAGTCCAAGATCATTCAATTCCGACATCGGAGTCAAAAGTTATGACCTTTTTACCGAGTGTCGTCTGTGCTGAAGTTGGGCTGCGGAACTTCCGCCCGAGAACAGAGGAACTACCGCGGAACGATAGTTCCGCCATTTGTACTGCACAACTTCCGCACCAAAAATTTTAACGGTTAGTTTTTGAGCCGTTATGCACCCGTACGGCCCATGAACAGTAGAAAACGGTAGTTCCGGAGTTTGTACGGCGGAACTACCGTAAATCCTGATTTTTGGGGATTTCTGCTCCCAACGGCTAGTTTTTGTGTGTTGCCTATAAATACCCACATTGGCCGGTTGAGAGACAATCTTTGGTATCCTATTTCACTCACTTGAGCTAGTGTGAGCTTCTCCACTCAATTGTGCATGTGTTGCACCTTGTGAGCAAGGAGAGAGGTCTCTAGTTGCATGTGTTGCATCTAGAGGTGGATTTTGTATCCACTTGAGCTTGTGCATTCGTTGCACGTGGTGAGAGTCAAGCAAGGGGCTTGGCTTATTACTCTTGGTGTTTACCGACACCTAGACGGCGTAGAGGCGTCGTGGATCGGTGATCTTCTCAAGAAGCTTGTGAGAAGACCCGGCGTGTTGTGAAGGTTGGAGCTCACCTACCCGGAGCGGGAATGTAATACCTAGAAATTTAATCGGGAAAGAAGAAAAGAATGCGGGAGAAGGAGATAATCAGAAAGTCGGAGTTTTTAGTTTTTCGGAGGGGTTTTCAGCGATCTTCCGGCAACTTGGGCCTGGGCCGCAGCCCAGGAGGGGCCCATGATGGGGACCGGACAAGGGGGGGGGGTTTCTCCCCCCAAACCCTAGCCTCTCCCCTCTCTTCCCCCACTCCCTTCCCCAAGCCGCCACCCCCATCCTCTCCTCTCCCAAATCTGGTGCCTCCTCCCCTCCCCAGCGTCTCCTCCTCCCCTGGTTGCTGCCCCCGGTATCCCCGAAGTCACCTCCTTCCGCCGGCGTCTCCGGTCATCCGTCGTCCCCGTGGTGGCCGGCCATTGGAGAAGGAAGGGAGGAGAAAGGGGGAAGATCTTCGGGAGGTGGTTCAACATCTCCCTGCAGGTCTTCAAGGGTAATGAATGATCCAAGTCGTAGTTTGGTTCGATTTGATTGCTTAATGGTTGATTAGATTTAAATCGGTTTCTATTCTGGAAATTCCAGAACACATACGTCACCTTGCACGGCCAATTTCGACCCTTTAGAGGCCAAATCTCGGGTTTTCATCTCCTAGAGTTTTGTTCCTCAGGTCGTTATCTTTCTTTTGGCACTAAGATCTTGAGATTTCGCCTTATGGTTAGATAGATATGAATTTTTAACCGCACGCTGCTCTGTCTGTCTTGGATCTGGGGACTGTAGATTTGTTCCTCGGTTTTGATCTAGTTAGAGTCAGATTCAGAACCTCCACCCAAATAGGTTATTGTAGCCCTTTAAATTGTATTTCCAAGTTGATAAATATCACCTCAATTGGATAATTAGATTGAAAGTTACATCATTTTCTTTGCTACTATTCTGCAATCTGGACAGATGTCTGTCAGTTGCTTTCAACTGTTGTTTAGGCCACTGGTTTGGCCGAATAAAAGAACCCAACCAACTAGAGTTTCGTAGCCTGATACGTTAAGAGTATTTGAGCACTGGTTTCAAGTCATTATGTGTAACACCCTGTCTATTCGGAAGACAAGAGGTCACCTAACAAGACAATCTACTATTCATTTGCACTTGATTAACAACGCATTCAATGCTAAAGAAACGATTAACCAAGATAACAATCTATGGCTTAATCACAGTTCATCTATAAATTCAAACGAGAATTTACCAAAGCGATAATAATGAACCTTCAAATGACAATTATTACAGTCCATTACGTTATAAATAAAACTGAAGATATGTAAATAGAACTTTAACGAATGATTCATTTATTCATGTGCAAGGAACGTCTTTGGACTACACCCTCCCGCTTAGCAATCTGCTTTCACCGAATTCACCTAAAAATAAATAAAAGCAAGAGTGAGTCGAAACTCAAGAAGCACAACATATACATTCACATAGAACACTGAATTGAAACAATCTACCAAGTACATCATTTACTTCATGAATTTAAGAAAGCATGGTATGAATGAATGAATGCATTGAAGGAGAATGGACTTTCCACATGTTTATACCGGTATAACTAGTGACACACCCGTCGGTGTTCACTTAAGCCCGCTCTTAACCAAGAGCGGGGATCCAAGTCCGTATGAAGAACGTTTCATACGGAATGTCCAAATCGCCTACATTGGAATGGTAGGTCTTACATGCCCATATTGGAATTAATGGGACTTACACAAGTTTCACTCCCGTGGACATCAACTGAATTATGTATGCATGAAATGAAAAACATAACTTGGCATTCAACTCAATGTATCATCGAATAAGGTATTGGACTCTACCACATCATACTCAAATCACATGAATATTCATAATTTACCAAGTTAACATGAAATCAATGAATTCACACGAATTAAACATTTGCACTTGCCTTCCGTGTGGTGACGTGTTGTGAAACAACGAAGGTGTCCTTCCACCCACCGTCTCACCGCCTACACAAGTATTACCACATATTACGGATAATCGAATATGGCACAGCTACAAGTGTACTACGATGCTCTCTAATCAACCTACTCATCCCAAGGGTTCAATTTGACATCTACACCAAAAGTCCAGATTATCGTTCTACGGGCAGTTGCACAAGAAAATTCGCCATTAATTATCTGTAACTCTAAACGACCTGAAACCAGTGCTCACTGATTCTTAACTGATCAGGCTACAAAAACTTAGTTGGCGGAATCTTCTGATTCGGCCAAAACAGAGGGGTAATTAACTGCTAAACCTAACCCATCTACAACAGTCCAGAAAACAGATCAGCAGTAAAGAAAATAGTGTAACTTTTAGCCTACTGATCCAAATGGAATGATCTTTATCAACTTGGAAAGATAATTTCAAGATCTACAATAACTTAGTTGGGGGAGTCTTCTGATTCGGCCTCTATTTTGAACAAAACGAGGGACAAAACTACTGACCACAGATTTCAGACAGATTGGACAGTTCGCATTCAAAAAATCATATCTCTCAAACTACTGGTCGGATTTTGCTCATCTTGGTGCCAAAAGAAAGCTAACGAAACCAGGAACAAATCTCTAGAAGGGAAAAAACCCCAAATTCGGCCTCTAAAGTACTGAAACAAGCCGCGCAACATTCTGATCAATTCTGTAAATTCTGGAACTCTAAACCGACGTGACTCAAATGATCTCTACCGCAACAAAACTTGATCAAACAAATAACCGGGGTGCTCGTTACCCTTGAAGACCCGTAGCACGACGAAGAACCACTCCCGCTGGTCTCCTTCTTCTTCCTTGGCCGCCACACCACAGCGAACCACCGGCGAAGAAACGACCACGGAGGACAGATCGGAGGAGAAGCGCCCGGGATCTTGAGACCAACTCCGGAGCACCAATGGCCGGCGATCGGGGAGGAGGCGGCGCCAAACCAGGGAGGCGCCGGCCTATGGAGGGGTGGAGAGGGGAGGGGTGGCGGCTAGGTGGGAGGGGAGGTGGCCTATTAGGGTTGGGGGAAGTGGTGCCCCCCCCCCTTTTATATGGCCGGCCTCCTCGTGGGCGGCCGCCCCTCCCTTGGCCCAAAGTTAGCGTCAAACTCAAAATCCCCTGGATCGGAAAATTTTGAAAAAAACTAAGTCTTTCTCTCTCCGACTTCCTCTTTACAGAATGCGATTCCGGAGAAATTTGAATCTCGTATTCGAATAAATTCCAAACTATACGAACTAGCGGAATTTATGAGGTATTACACTCTATCCCCCTTAGAAAAGATTCGACCTCGAATCTACGTAGCAACTTCAAGAAAGAAAGATGAATAACTTAAATAATTACAGAGTGAGCAGTCGGGTATTGTTCGCGCATGCGGGACTCCAACTCCCAAGTAGCCTCTCTTTCGGACTGATGAGACCAAAGGATTTTAACATACTTCAGGGTCTTGTTCCTCAGAACTCGTTCTGCTCCTTCTAATATTCTCACTGGTCGGGATTCGATAGTAAGATCTTGCCTGACAATCAAAGGCTCCAAAGGGATGACATGATCTGGGTCTCTCAGAAACTTTCTAAGCATCGAAACATGGAACACGTTGTGAACCCCACTCATAGAATCAGGAAGGTCCAAACGATAAGCTAGCTTCCCAATTCGTGCCACGATTGGGAAGGGTCCAACATACCTTGGACTAAGCTTTCCTTTGGTGCCGAAACGCACTACGCCTTTAGATGGCGATACTCTCAACAGAACTTCTGTTCCCACCTCGAATTCCAATTCTGCCTCGACATCGGCGTAGCTCTTACAGCCGACTCTGGGCACCAACAAATTCTGCCTAACCTCTGCCACTCTAGCCACTGTCTGCTGAACCCAGTCGGGACCCAAGACTGCCCGCTCTCCAACCTCATCCCAGCACAACGGGGACCTGCACTTACGCCCATAGAGAACCTCGTATGGTGCGGCTCGAATACTAGAATGATAACTGTTGTTATAAGCAAACTCTGCCAAGGCTAAATGCTCTTCCCAATTACCTTTCCAGGATAAAACACAACACCTGAGCATGTCTTCTAAAGTCTGAATGGTGCGCTCAGACTGCCCATCTGTCTGGGGATGAAAAGCTGTGCTAAGACGGAGTTGTGTGCCCAATGCACTCTGCAAACTTTCCCAGAATTTGGAAACGAGCTTGGCGTCTCGGTCAGAAACAATGGTCTTTGGCACTCCGTGCAAACGCACAATTTCTCGTACATAAAGAGGAGCCAAATCGCTTGCCGAATTGGTTGTACGAATAGGAATGAAATGTGCAGACTTACTGAACCGGTCCACAATTACCCAAATAGCATCCTTTCCTCGCTGCGTGCGAGGTAAACCAACCACAAAATCCATAGATATATCGTCCTATGGCCAAACTGGTACCTCCAAGGGTTGCAACAGTCCTGCTGGTCGCTTGTGCTCAGCCTTGACCCGCTGGCACACTCCACAAGAAGCCACATACTGCGCGATATCAATTTTCATCCGTTTCCACCAGAAACTTTTCTTTAAATCTTTGTACATCTTGGTCTCACCAGGATGTACGGTATAAGGGGTACGATGGGCCTCTTTCAAAATCTCCAGTTTAACCTGAGACTCCTGTGGCACACAAAGGCGCCCTTTAAATCGCAAAGAATCAAAGTTGTCCACACTGAAGTGACCCTGCTTGCCCTCCGCGCAACGCTTCCTCACTCGTTGGAACATCTGATCTTGCTGTTGTGCTACTCGCACCCGATCCGGAAGGGCTGACTCTAGAATCAATCGTGTCTCGATGCATGCGGTACCATAAGCGTAAAGAAATATCCATACGCTCAAAGTCAGCAATAAGACAACTGAGGATAGGAGGTGTCGCCTTGCGACTCAAGGCATCGGCTACCACATTAGCCTTGCCGGGATGGTACTGAATAGTATGATCATAGTCTTTGATCAACTCTAGCCATCTCCTCTGTCTCAAGTTCACGTCCTTCTGGGTAAAGATGTATTTCAGGCTCTTGTGGTCAGTGAACACATCACAAGATTCGCCATACAAATAATGACGCCAGATCTTCAAAGCATGAATCACTGCAGCAAGCTGTAGCGTCCCGTTTTTCGGAGTTTTTGAAAATTTTAAAAGAGAACCATTTGCTTCTATTTGCCAAAAGCTTAAATTTGGAATTTCAGAATTCAATTGCAGTTTAATATGAATTAATCAAACTTCAATTAAATTAAAGTTGGTTTAATTGAGTTTTCTTGAATTTAAAATCAAAACTTATTATTTTAAGAATTTCCTTGGATTTATTGGATTTTAGAAATTGATTTTTGTTTTACCCGAAATTAAAAATTAATTTAATTGCAAAAGAAAAAGAAAATTTAAAGTTAAAAGTATTTTTATTAAGTCTAGAATAATTCAAGTAATTTCTGTGAATTTTTCTAGAATTTTTGGAGTCTATTTGCTATTTTCTAAATTGCTTTTTGATTTGTTTGAATTTCTGAAAATCGAAAATGTATTTTAATTCCCCTTTACTGTTTGTGGGCCGAATCCATTCGGCCCATCTCCTATTCCCCGGCCCGGCACGCCTCCTGACCGCTTCGCCGCCTGACCTCACCTCGCTCTCGCCGTCCGACGCAGATCCGCGTCCTCGTTGCGCCGCGTCTCCCCTTCGCCTCAACCGTCCGATCCCCATCCCGCGGTTCCTGATCAGCCGCGCCACCTTATCGCTCTCGACCGTTGGATCGAGATCCGCGCGCTCCCGTCCGCCCGCGCTCGGCCGCTCCCGACCATTGGATCTTCATCCGTTGGCTCTCGATCAGCCGCGTCTCTCCTCGCGCCCACCGTCCGATCGCGATCCGGCGTCTCGCGTTCGCCGCGCCGCCTCTCTCTCTTCTCCGCCGTCCGATCGAAATTGGACGACGCTCCTTCGCCCGCGCCCCTTCGTCTTCCCACCGTCCGTCGAATCGGACGGCGCTCGCTTCGTCCTGCTTCGCCGCGCCTCTTCCGCTCCCACCGTCCGTCGAATCGGACGGCGCTGCGTCGTCTTCCTCGTCCGCGCCGTTGGATTTCTCAACCGTCCGACAAATCGACGGCTCTCTTCGCCGCCCTCCGTCTCCCACCGTCCGATCACAATCGGACGGCGTCGTCGTATCGCTCTCGCCGCGTTCGCGCTCTCTCCCACGCCGCCCGCTCGCGCGCCGCGAATCCGCCCGTCCGTCTCGCCGTCTCCTCGCCTCTCGCGCGGATCCCGCCGCGAATCCGCTGCCCATCCCCATCCGTCGCTGCACCGCCACGCCGCGCCCATCCGCGCCCGTCCGTCGCCTCCCGCGCCGCCAAGCTCCTCCGCCTTTTTAAGCCGCGCCGGCTCCGCTTTCTTTCCCCCTTTCTTTTCTCTCCCGCTCGCTCTCTCCCCCTCTCGCCTTCGGTCGCCTCCGCGTCGCCTCCCGTAGCGTCGCCGCCTTCTCCCTCGCCGATGCCGTCGTCTCCCCCAACTCCGGTCGCCGCCGAGCCTCTCTCTCTCTCTTTCTCTCTCTCCCTCTCTCTCCCGAGCTGAGGTGGCTGCCAGCGTGGCGCCACGCCAGCGCCACGTCCGCACCTCCTCCCGCGTGGCAGTCCATTTGGCGCCACGTGGCCGCTGACGTCAAAACCGGGAGTTTTCAGTTGGAAAATAATTCCGAAAATCCAAAAACCCTAATTCTATCATTTTATGTGATTTTCAACTTCTTTTGGCTATAACTTTCACATCCGAACTCCGATTTGGGTGATCCAAATTTCTAAATTCATATAAATTCATCCTCTTTCATTTGGTTCTGGTTTTGTAATTTTTGGAGTTCATTTGGTGCTGTTTTATTTATTTGTTGCTATTCTCGCGACGTAGATTAGGCGTTTGGAAGATTTCTTCGACCGACGATCAAGACCCTCTCCTCATCAACGAAGGCAAGTCGTAGGCCTTTGACCATGTTGAACCCATTTTACAAATGTATATTGTATTAGATTATCATGCATGGCTAGTTTTATTAAAAATGGTTTTGGGAGTAGATATTTACCAAAATGCCATTATGCCTCCTTGATAAATTGAAAATGAAATGTCTCCTTGAATGACATATATCCTTGGACACCTTAGGATGGTTAATACTAGTTGGACATAGTTGTATTACCAACTTGGGAGCGTATTATTGCTTAGACATGCTTTAGTTACCCGCGGTACTTTCGATCACTGCTCAATGATTATTGAAATTTGGCTAATGGAACTATGGAACAGTGGTGTGAGGCCACTTTTATTAAAAGATGTGGTGCCATGGCAGGGATTGCCATTTGGTCGGGATTGAACAAAAATGATTTATGCTCGGGCTTGAGGTAGGAAGCTAGAGTGGGTGTGTGATGCACATTGGGTTGTGGTAGACTTGTCTGAGCAGCCAACTAAGGACTTAACTTTGCAAGTCATTGATCTGGGTCACCTCGTGCAACCATAAGTCCGGTATGGGACGGACACGCCAACTAATTAGGGAAGTTTTGAGTCGATTCTGTTAGGGTTGATTATTGGCGCAAGAGGGGCCGTGATGGCGAAACCTTAGCGAAAGCGTAACCGAGGCAAAATGGAACTTTGTAAAGGCCTTGTGATAGTCACTTAGTCGCACACCCTAAGTGTGTCAGACGGACATTGCAAGTGATTTATCTCTTGTGGGTAAAGCTGTACAACCTCTGCAGAGTGTCAAAATCTATTCGAATAGCCGTGTCCCCGGTTACGGACATGCCTGGTGATTTCGCGCAAGGGTTAGTATTTTCAAAAATTGGTGTGGTTCGATGGAAACGTTTGGTTGGAATGGTTGGGAAGTGAACGGGATGTTCACTGTTTGATTCAAAAGAACTTGGTTATCTATGTATTATTCTTTTAAAATCCTGCTTTGCAATCTAATTATTGTATTTACTGTTAAACTTGCTTTTCTGCAAATTAACCATAAAGCCATCCTTGTTTAAGCCTGGCATGAATACTATGTGCATACATTTCTCTACGACTTGCTGAGTACTTTATGTACTCACGGCTTTATGCCCTTTGTTGATCAGTCCCAGCAGAAGAACCCGGAATTGTTGAGTACTATGAAGAAGGCTACTTTGAAGACTTCGCGAACTAGGTCACGTCCACCACTCGATTGCCTGTGGGCATGTCGATTGGGCTCCACGTGTTTTGAGATTTCATTGCGGATACTCTTGTTGCTAAGCCCTGTGAGGCGACTTTTGTAAGAACCTTGACCTTAAGGTCTTTGCTGTTTTAAATAATATTACTTTGTCTGCTTCATTAGTTCGTTGTGAATGGTTATGATTACATCATTGTTGCAACTGTGCGAGCTAGCTACTGATCATGGGACTAGCTTGGTATGCACAGAGGGTCTCGGGGTTGTGTGACACCCGGGGCGCCGACACAAGCTCTAGATCATGGGTGGCTGTCTCGATGCATAGGCAATCACTTTACCATCCTGCATGAGTACACAACCAAGTCCAACTATGGACGCATCTGAATAGATAGTGAATCTCTTCCCAGGCTCAGGAAGAGTAAGAATTGGAGCAGTCACTAATCTGTCTTTCAAAGAGCAAAAACTGCGCTCACAAGCGTCAGTCCACTGGAACCTAACACCTTTCTGTGTCAACTGGGACATCGGTTTAGCAATGGTTGAAAAACCCTCCACAAAACGCCGGTAATAGCCACTAAACCCGTAAAACTCCTTACTTCTTTAACATTGGTTGGTCTCTTCCACTCAACCACCGCCGAAATCTTACTAGGATCAATCAAATACCCTTACGATTAATAACATGACCCAAAAATCCAACTTCCAAATCCGAACTCACATTTCTTCAGCTTGGCATAGAATTGATTCTCTCTTAAAGTTTCAAGTACCAACCGCAAATGGTGGGTGTGATCCTCCTCTGTCTTGGAATAAATCAAGATATCATCTATGAATACCACAACGAAATCATCAAGGTATTGATGCAAGACATCACATTCATGGCTTCCATGAAAGCTGCAGGAGCATTCGTTAGTCCAAAAGACATAACTTTATACTCATAATGACCATACCTCGTAGAAAGCCGTTTCTCAATATCACGCCACGAACTCGAATCTGGTTATAACCCGACTGGAGATCAATCTTAGAAAATATCTTAGCTCCTTTCAACTGGTCGAAAAGGTCATCAATGCGAGGCAAAGGATATTTGTTCTTCACCGTCGCCTGATTAAGCGCCCGATAATCTATGCACATGCGCCAGCTGCCATCTTTCTTCTTAATAAAGAGAACAAAGCGCTCCCAAGGCGAACGCCCATTGAATCATACCTTTGGACAGCAGGTCGTCCAATTGATTCTTCAATTCTTCCTGGAATGGCCGAGCCAAACGGTAAGGAGACTTGGACAAAGGCCGAGTTCCCGGAACAAGATCAATCCGGAACTCCACTTTCCTCACCGGAGGCATTCCGGGAAGTTCTATAGGAAAGACATCGGAAAACTCCTTCACAACTGGAATATCCTCAATACGCTGCAAAGAATCAGTCTTTTCATTGAGGGAGCAAAGTAATCCGATGGTGGATGCACGACGGCTAGGGAATAGATTAGCCAGAACAAATACTGAATCAGACGGTGCGCTGCCCTGGAATACCAGTTCTTCACCGGAAGGAGCTAGCAAGGTCACCGTCTTCCAGAAACAACAAATCTTGGCACGGTATTGGTATAACCAGTCCATGCCCAGGATAACATCAAAAGGTGCCAATTGAATCACTATAAGGTTAGCAGTGAAAACCTCCCCATCGATATCAATAGAACAGCCCGGACAAACTGTAGAGCTGGAAATAATACCCCCCGGGGAACTGACTACCACGGACTCAGAGATGGACTGCAGACTCAAACTCGCTCTTCTGACAAACTCCAGGGACACAAACGAATACGTAGCACCAGAATCAAACAATATGAAAGCATCATGCGAGTCAACTAGTAAAGTACCTGTCACCACGTCCGGTCGCCTCATAGTATCTGGAGTGGGCATGGCGTAGACTCTGGCGGCGTCGGGCGGAGGAAGCCCCAACACTGCGAAGGGTGCCCAAAACCGCTGCAGAGCAACGGGCATTTACGGAGGTGCGGTCGGAACGGGTTCCAATAGAACCTGCTGGAGGTGCACGAGGAACCATCAAGGAGGAATCCACCACAGAGTGAATCGTGGTGCGTAGATCGCGCCGAGTATGGCGAACCACCATGAACGCTGGAAGATGAAGCTGCTGGAACGGGCTCCCACTGATGATACTCGCGGGTTACGCTTGCAACCGACGCTTTGTGGCCATCCCACCACAATGACGACATGACCCCTGAAGGAACACTCAAGCTCGATGCTCCTCACCACACCGAAACATTTCATGCCCTGTCCCGAACAGACGCACCGATGGAATGGAAGACAACGGACGGGCGCCGAAGAGGAAGGCGCCATCGACGGACGGGGCGAGTGTTGTGACCCTTCGAAACCTCTTGGGAGCGGGTCATTGAAAAGACCCATTCCCACCACAAAACTCCGTTTACGCCCACCACCGGAATTGCCAGTGGACAGAGAACTAACAAAGACGACTTTGCGGCTGTGCCTTTCTCCAACTCCATTCCTCTAGCTTGCTCGACCACCGAGCTGAAATCACGCATCTGTCGCCCTCTCGAATCTGGCGGTACTCTTGGTTGAGGCCCCACGAACCTCTTAGCCTTCTCATTATCATCATTTGCCACCTGGTACAAAGCGCACTGAGTTATTGAACCCGACCTCGTACTCGAGATACCGTCATCTTTCCTTGCTCAAAAGTCAACAAAGTGTTTGTTCCATCTTCTCAACAAAGGAGTCGGATAGAATTGTGTCTGAATCTCTCCACGAACACTTCCCAAGTGGCGGGACCACTGACTCGAGTCCTAGAAGACAGGACTCCTTCCCACCGGATGTCGACTTGACCCTTCAAGCTGAAAAGCCACGAACGCGCCTCGCGACCGACGCCACTCTAATGCCCCAAATCGACGCTCCATATATCTCAACCAATCCGCACTGGACCGGTGTGCGGCTCCATCAAAAGAGTCCAATCGGCGACATCCACTCCCAAGATTCATCCTAATCTCGGGTGGAGCGAGAGCGACAATGAGTTCTACCGCTGGTGCATTCTGCGCAGAATGGCCGTCTGCGATTCTTTGGCGGAGTAGCTGGTTCTCTCTCATAAGGTTTTGGATTAGTTCGGCAGACACAACAGAGGCTCTGCGGCCGAGGAGCGGCAGAGGCAATCTCCTCCGTGGTCGCCTCAAAGAACTTCCTCGATCGAGAAGAAGACACGGCGGACCGCGCCCCCGACCCGACCACGGACCGGTGGGCGACCACGGCCTGACCTCTCGCCATCTAAACACCACCACACAAAAGATCAAACAATTCAATTATCAGAACATAAGGGAATGACTTGAAAGAAATGCGGAAGCAAAGTTATACCCAACCCTTCCTACTGTGCACAGTGTGTCAAGTTTTAAGTTAATAAACTGTTGACAAATTTTAGTTTATGTTGACAACTTTAAACTAGTTTTAGTAAATGTTATCAATCTATTCACCACGGACCTGAAGCCCGCTCTGATACCAACTGTAACACCCTGTCTATTCGGAAGACAAGAGGTCACCTAACAAGACAATCTACTATTCATTTGCACTTGATTAACAACGCATTCAATGCTAAAGAAACGATTAACCAAGATAACAATCTATGGCTTAATCACAGTTCATCTATAAATTCAAACGAGAATTTACCAAAGCGATACTAATGAACCTTCAAATGACAATTATTACAGTCCATTACGTTATAAATAAAACTGAAGATATGTAAATAGAACTTTAACGAATGATTCATTTATTCATGTGCAAGGAACGTGCTGGACTACACCCTCCCGCTAGCAACTGTTTCACTGGAATTCACCTAAAAATAAATAAAAGCAAGAGTGAGTCGAAACTCAGCAAGCACAACATATACATTCACATAGAACACTGAATTGAAACAATCTACCAAGTACATCATTTACTTCATGAATTTAAGAAAGCATGGTATGAATGAATGAATGCATTGAAGGAGAATGGACTTTCCACATGTTTATACCGGTATAACTAGTGACACACCCGTCGGTGTTCACATAAGCCCGCTCTTAACCAAGAGCGGGGATCCAAGTCCGTATGAAGAACGTTTCATACGGAATGTCCGAAACTGCCTACATTGGAATGGTAGGTCTTACATGCCCATATTGGAATTAATGGGACTTACACAAGTTTCCACTCCCGTGGACATCAACTGAATTATGTATGCATGAAATGAAAAACATAACTTGGCATTCAACTCAATGTATCATCGAATAAGGTATTGGACTCTACCACATCATACTCAAATCACATGAATATTCATAATTTACCAAGTTAACATGAAATCAATGAATTCACACGAATTAAACATTTGCACTTGCCTTCCGTGTGGTGACGTGTTGTGAAACAACGAAGGTGTCCTTCCACCCACCGTCTCACCGCCTACACAAGTATTACCACGTATTACGAATAATCGAATATGGCACAGCTACAAGTGTACTACGATGCTCTCTAATCAACCTACTCATCCCAAGGGTTCAATTTGACATCTACACCAAAAGTCCAGATTATCGTTCTACGGGCAGTTGCACAAGAAAATTCGCCATTAATTATATGTAACTCTAAACGACCTGAAACCAGTGCTCACTGATTCTTAACTGATCAGGATACAAAAACTTAGTTGGCGGAATCTTCTGATTCGGCCAAAACAGAGGGGTAATTAACTGCTAAACCTAACCCATCTACAACAGTCCAGAAAACAGATCAGCAGTAAAGAAAATAGTGTAACTTTTAGCCTACTGATCCAAATGGAATGATCTTTATCAACTTGGAAAGATAATTTCAAGATCTACAATAACTTAGTTGGGGGAGTCTTCTGATTCGGCCTCTATTTTGAACAAAACGAGGGACAAAACTACTGACCACAGATTTCAGACAGATTGGACAGTTCGCATTCAAAAAATCATATCTCTCAAACTACTGGTCGGATTTTGCTCATATTGGTGCCAAAAGAAAGCTAACGAAACCAGGAACAAATCTCTAGAAGGGAAAAAACCCCAAATTCGGCCTCTAAAGTACTGAAACAAGCCGCGCAACATTCTGATCAATTCTGTAAATTCTGGAACTCTAAACCGACGTGACTCAAATGATCTCTACCGCAACAAAACTTGATCAAACAAATAACCGGGGTGCTCGTTACCCTTGAAGACCCGTAGCACGACGAAGAACCACTCCCGCTGGTCTCCTTCTTCTTCCTTGGCGGCCACACCACAGCGAACCACCGCGAAGAAATGACCCGCCGGAGGACAGATCGGAGGAGAAGCGCCTGGGATCTTGAGACCAACTCGGGAGCACCAATGGCCGGCGATCGGGGGAGGAGGCGGCGCCCAAACCAGGGAGGAGGCGCCGGCCTATGGAGGGGTGGAGAGGGGAAGGGTGGCGGCTAGGTGGGAGGGGAGGTGGCCTATTAGGGTTGGGGGAAGTGGTGCCCCCTTTATATGGCCGGCCTCCTAGTGGGCCGGCCGGCCCCCCTCCCTTGGCCCAGGTTAGCGTCAAACTCTGAAAATCCCCCTGCGGACTGGAAAATTCTGAAAAAAAACTAAGTCTTTCTCTCTCTCCGACTTCCCTCTTTTACCGAATGCGATTCCGGAGAAATTTGAATCTCGTATTCGAATAAATTCCAAACTATACGAACTAGCGGAATTGATGAGGTATTACATTATGACTCACAGATATTTAATTACAATTTTTCTCGTACTGCTGATCAGAAGGGCTGAAATTGGGCTGATTAGTTAATTCGTCATTTTGAGTCTTTGGTTATGTTGGGGAGTTAGAGGGTTTTGGTAAGACACTTGTAGCCACATCATGTCTTGTTATTCTTATTTTGATTAAATATTTGTTTAGGCGGTGGGGCAGTGAGTGGAGAAACACCGTCGTTGCCTCCTAACACGTCACAGCACGGAAGGCAAGTACTCTGTCCATCATTATTCAATGACGTTATTGCTTGTGATTGTACCACTAGACTTGTTTTTATGAGTTTGTTTGTATGCCATGTGTTACTCTCTATTGATGTGTGATAGACATTCATTTCATGAAAATGCATTATGTTCATGCATCGATTCAATTGAACCACGGGAGTGGAAATTTGTAAGCCCCATCAATTTCAGAATGGGCACGTAAGACCCACCATTCCAATGTGGGCAATGTTGGACACCTGTATGAAACATTCTTCATACGGTATTTGAGGTCCCCGTACTTTGTTAAGTACGGGCTTAAGTGAACACCGACGGGTGTGTCACTCACTATACCGGTATAAGTTGTGAGCAGTCCATTTCTTCATTGCATTATTTCATTTCATTCATATCCATATGTGTTCAGAGATGTTTTTCACAAGTAGATTGTGATTTGTTTTGTTCGCTTAATGTTTCTGTTGTCTGTTAAAGTACTTGCTGAGTTTTTGGCTCATCCTTGCTTTGTGTGTTTTATTTAGGTAAATGAGGAGGAAGTCAAGACCTTTTGAGGGGTAGTCTAGCACGCTGCACATCACCTTTATCAAATAAGAAATAATATTGTTATCTTTCATTCATGTCAACTATTTGTTAAATTTCCAAATTGTAATAATCCAATTTTGGTATCGCCCATCGTACATTTTATTATGAATGTTTGTATTCCTTCTCATGAAACTGTTATCGTTTATCGTTGATCCTTATGGAATTTGGTTATTTAAGCCTGTTTAACCCGACTTTGTTGTACATACTTAGTATTTATTAGTTCTTTTATGTGACATCTTGGCTCCGAATAGCCAGGGTGTTACAGTTGGTATCAGAGCGGGCTTTAGGTCCGTGGTTAGTAGAAAAATCTTAAAATGACACACTGTGCACAGTAGGAGGGGTTGGGTAAACTGTTGCTTCCGCATTTCAAGTGTTGTGACTCGATTAATGAGTCGTTGTTGAATTATTTTGTGCTATGATGTGTTAATCTATGATATGTTGTGTTATCCTATATATATGAATTTATTCTATGATTGTCATGAGATGATCCTATATATTCCTAATTGATTATATTGGTGAGCGTATTAGTAGTGGACGTTGAGAAGTTGAGTTTGTGGTTGTTGTTCTGGGTTTTGCCAGGCTACACCACTGTTCTTGGTATAAAGATAGAGAAGCTCTTACCCCTGTTCTATAGTTATGTGTTGAGCATGAGTTCGTTGATGAAGTTGTTGTCTTTCTCGAGCTTGAATCTGGTTTCCTGGTGGTAGTTTCTTGCAGTTCATGAATTTCTTTTGAATAAGGTGTTATAATGAGGTGGGCAAGCTCCAGTAGATCTCTGATCGTTCTCCGAAACAATTATTGTTCTTTCGATTAATGTGGTATTTCTGTTCCACGTGAGCGTAGTTAAATTGCAAGATTTATATTTTCACGGAAGTTCTGTTTTACCCCTGTTGAAAAATTTAACTCATTTGTTCGCTAGGAATTTCGGGCATTGAAAGATTTCTTTTGCAAGTTCTTTATTAAGTATGCATTGACCTTGCATATTTCTTTTGGATTACTTTAGAAATTCGTTCTCTTCCTTGATTTCTGAATTTGACAAATTCTTGTCCGGTGGTGGTTGATGAATTTATCTTGGGTTCATGATTCATGGTAGATGAGTTTCAATAGGTCCTTAATGGTTGTCTGAAACTATTATTATTTTTCGACTGTTGGATTACTTTTACTACTGGTGATTTTTGTCAATTAATAATATTAAAAATTTCCATGGTTGTTCCTTCTTTCTCATTGGAAAAGTGCGACACTTTTACTCGTTTGATAGTTTGTATAATGAGGGTTTTCTGTTGCAAGTTTGTTAACACGAGAAAGTATTGACTCCATATATTTCTTTGGATCATTCCGCTTGTTGAAGTTTCATGCATCTCTTTTCCGAAGAAAGATGTTAAAACTCATTTGCGGTGTTGTGTTGTGATTAAGTCGGAGGTTGAACCCAAACAAAAATTAGTTGGCTACGGGTTTCTATTGGTCCCTATTTGTTCTTCAAAGCAATTTCTTATCTTTCCAACTGCTGAGCTCTCTTTGCTACTTGTGAACGTTATTATTGATAAAATCGTTCTCTTTATATTAGCCCTATCTTTCTTGTTCATAAAGGCGACTTGGTTATCCATTTGGCATTTCGGAGAATTGGAATTTCCTTTCACAAAGTTCATTGAAGAAAATTTCGACTATGTTCGTTTCTTTTGGAGTAGTTGGAGTGTTGAAGTTTAGAACTTCTCTTTTAAAAAAAGGGGTGTCGACACCTCCTTTCTAATATTTTGTGGTGTTGTGTGAGATGTTTGTTCCAGCTTTGTGGTTTTCGTACTAGGTTTTTTTTTCCAGAATAAGTTGTTATTACAATTCCATTCGATGCTGAAAATCTCTATAACACGATTTGTCATGTTTCCTTTAGAAGGTTTATTGATGTGATAGTAAAGTAAATTGATTGTTACCAGGAATGTATGCTATTGGCCTTAATGTTATGATCAATAATGTGAGGGTAATGTTGATCCTTTTATAAAGAAAGAAATTTGATCGCCTTTTGTGATATTTCTAAAATGATCAAATTTCCAACTTTGTGTTCGTGATCTTTTGGGATTCAAGTTCTATACGGTAAATGTAGTTTGTCGAGTAAAGCGATATGTTGCAAAGTTATAATGGTTCTTCGGTGATATGAGTGCTTTGATCTTGATTACTCGTTTGTTCTTAATGGTTAAGATCTGATATCCTCTTCTTGTGAGGCCTATGTTTTCGACTGTGGATTTCCCATATGTTTTCTGAGTTCATTGCCAAATTGGTTTTCCCCTTGGTCCAGTGTTGGTTGGGAGTGGTAATTGATCTTCTAGTTGGCGAGAATCATTTTCACGTGCTTCTTCTTTTGAGAAATATTCGACCCATTCTTTTTGCATAGGACTTTCGAAATGTTTTCTAATTGATGTTGTGAGATTGATATTGATACTTGTAGTAACATAATCGTTTCTGGTGTTACCGCCCAAATGAGAATACTTCAAGTTTAGTTTCCGTGACTTTTGGAGCTCATGAATATTCTGGTAACTAAAATTATTTTAAATAAATTAGTATATGGAGATATCCTATTGCTTCTTAAGACTTTCGTGTGATTTAGTCCTAAAGGTTCATTGGTTTGAGTTCGCAAAGTGAGGTATTGGGTTGTCCTAATGTTTCTTACGAGGCTCGTGTGATTTTAATCTTAAGGGCTCTTTGGTCTGAGATGACAACGTGAGATTGCAATTAAATAAAAATATGTTGGTTCCCTTAAGCGTAGAATAATTTGCTTGCTTTTCGTAAAACCAGTAAATGAAAATATTTTGAGTTTCTGGCTGAGGTCATTTGGATCTCATGTTTCATGGATTGTTGAACTGTTCCGAGCAAATATGAAGTATTGAAGAATTTTATTGATTCTTAATTAGATCTTGTGGTTTGGACTAAAAACCTTATTTTGATCGTTGTGGCAAAGTGTTATTAGTCAAAGGATTAATCTCAGTGTTAAAGGAAAGAGTGCAGTAGGAGTACTCGAGAATTTGAGTCAAGTTTTGTAACTTGTGGTTATTTGAATTGTTTCTAAACTTTCTGCTCTTTCCGCTCAAGAGATGTCGATTTTCAATCGCAATGTCATTTTCTTATTGATTGTTACTTGTTAATTCCTTTTTTAGGGATGGGTGCCCTCAGCTGTGAACTCAACTTTTGTTTTTTTTTTCAAGATCCTTGTTACCAGATTATTTCCTTTGGTTTCGTGCTCGCTGTGAGGATTAATGTTTTCCTGGTGATGAACTTTGTCCTTGTTCGCATCTTTCTTTTGAGACGGACTCAACAGTTTTATGTTGGAAGGTTTTCAAAGCGTAATTTAGCAACTGTTTGGTGGTGGATAAGTAATGGTAGTGATGAGAGTTTGCTACCAAGTTATTGGAGGAGTGGTAGAAGATGAATTGGTTTTGATCTGTACCTCTTGGAGGAAATTTGATTCATATGGAATGTTTGGTTTCGAAGTAAATCTGAATAGTGTTACGACTGAGTAGAACCTAGGGTATAGTGAAATTCCAGAATTTTAGTTCATGTTGAAATGTTCGGGATTACCGAAGTTAGGTAAACCTTGATTAATGTTATAGAATAAAGCAATTGGATCGTATTGCGAGATGGTGGGTGCGATTTCCGATGATGTCAATGAGTGAATATGATAGAATTGTGGGAATCTTAGAGATTTAGTCCGATGAATTCACTATTTGTTATAAGAGAAACTTGTTGTAGAGGTCTCGGAGGTTAAATCTGTGCTTTGTATTTTTATGCTAGACCTTTGGTCACACAATGATTGTGTGTGAAGAAAGTGGAATAATGGAGTTTCCTGAGCAGTGGAATGATCACTGATAGAACCCTTCTGAGGTAGTACATGAGCGTGTGTACTGAAATTTTTTAGTTGTTCTTGATATATGGGAGGTAATGTGATTGCGTGGGACCTATTTTGTGGTGTTTTGGGTGCCTTCTGTCAAATTAATTTTGTTAGTGGAATGAGTAGCCTAGAGTATTCTGCGGATTCAATAGAGCCTCTTCACAATGGTGTGCATGATGTGTTTCAGTTTGAGCATAAGTCGAGTTTAAGCTCATGTGGTAAACGATGAATTCGAATTTCAAGGTTCGAGAGGTGTTTTATTCCTAAGATAGAAACTGATAAAAAGGATGTCCCCTCGGATAGTGAATTTTTTTTTCTTGATTCTCATTTGAATTTTGTGTTGTTGACAGGTGTCGTTTGCATTTTGAGTTGGCGCTGTGTTGGCATGTTGATTCTTTCTAATTCAGACAAACCGCAAGTATTTGGTTTGGGTGTTCGATTGATTTCTCCTTTGGTTGTCGTGGTGTTCAGTTGTAAACTGCCCATTAGGAAAATGGATCTGATTCCGAGATGAATTGTTAAATTTGGGGTTTAACCTTTTGGTGAAGAGTTAGCATTACGTGGATGTGATGAGGACTCTCTATTTCCAGTTGGATTCACTTCGTTTCGGAAAGTTTCAGAAATTAAGAAGTTGGCATATAGTTTTATCCGTCTCGGGTACGTACGCGAAGTACGCATCGTCTGTTGTGTTCTGGTGCGGAGTGAGCAATTGGGAAATTCAAAGTTCGAGAATTAGTTAAAGACGTTGACCTTCGAGTTAGGTCTCACCTTCGATTATCTTCTGACGAGTGTACCCAAAAAGTTCCGGTTGAGAGATAGGTCCGACGTCGTATTACGACTTTGTGTTGTGGTCTCGCTAGTCCGGAGGAGGCCACTAGGAAGCTGGAGTCCCACCTGCGCGATAGAAATTCAGAATTGTTGAGGTTAGGTACGTGCTATTTGTTGTTGTCCTTCGAGTAGAATAACAGATAGAATTCGAGGTCGAATTCTGTTTAACGAGGGTATAATGTAATACCCAGAAATTTAATCGGGAAAGAAGAAAAGAATGCGGGAGAAGGAGATAATCAGAAAGTCAGAGTTTTTAGTTTGGGGGGTTTCAGCGATCTTCCGGTAACTTGGGCCTGGGCCGCAGCCCAGGAGGGGCCCATGAGGGGGGGATCGGCCAAGGGGGGGGGTTTCCTCCCCCCAAACCGTAGCCTCTCCCCTTTCTTCCCCCACTCCCTTCCCCAAGCCGCCACCCCATCCTCTCCTCTACCAAATCTAGTGCCTCCTCCCCCCCGGTGTCTCCTCCTCCCCTGGTTGCTGCCCCCGGTGATCCCCGAAGTCACCTCCTTCCGCCGGCGTCTCCGGTCATCCGTCGTCCCCGTGGTGGCCGGCCATTGGAGAAGGAAGGGAGGAGAAAGGGGGAAGATCTTTGGGAGGTGGATCAATATCTCCCTGCAGGTCTTCAAGGGTAACGAATAATCTAAGTCGTAGTTTGGTTCGATTTGATTGCTTAATGGTTGATTAGATTTAAATCGGTTTCTGTTCTGGAAATTCCAGAACACATCCATCACCTTGTGCGGCCAGTTTCGACCCTTTAGAGGCTGAATCTCAGGTTTTGTCTCCTTGAGTTTTGTTCCTCAGGTCGTTAGCTTTCTTTTGGCAACAAGATCACGAGATTCCGCCTTACGGTTAGGAAGATATGAATTTTTAACCGCGCGCTGCTCTGTCTGTCTTGGATCTGGGGACTGTCGGTTTGTTCCTCAGTTTTGATCTAGTTAGAGTCAGATTCAGAACCTCCACCCAAATAGGTTATCGTAGCCCTTTAAATTATCGTTCCAAGTTGACAAAGATCACCTCAATTGGATCAGTAAATTGAAAGTTACATCATTTTCTTTGCTACTGTTTTGCAATCTGGACGGATGTCTGTCAGTTGCTTTCAACTATTGTTTAGGCCACTGGTTTGGCAGAATCAAAGAACCCCAGCAGCTAGAGTTTCGTAGTCTAATACGTTAAGAGTATTTGAGCACTGGTTTCAAGTCATTATGATTCACAGATATTTAATTACGATTTTTCTCGTACTGCTGATCAAAAGGGCTGAAATTGGGCTGATTAGTTAATTCGTCATTTTGAGTCTTTAGTTATGTTGGGGAGTTAGAGGGTTTTGGTAAGACGCTTGTAGCCATGTCATGTCTTGTTATTCTTATTTCGATTAAATATTTGTGTAGGTGGTGGGGCAGTGAGTGGAGAAACACCGTCGTTGCCTCCTAACACGTCACAGCGCGGAAGGCAAGTACCCTGTCCGTCATTATTCAATAACGTTATTGCTTGTGATTGTACCACTAGACTTGTTTTCATGAGTTTGTTTGTATACCATGTGTTACTCTCTATTGATGTGTGATAGATATTCATTTCATAAAAATACATTATGTTCATGCATCGATTCAATTGAACCACGTGAGTGGAAATTTGTAAGCCCCATCAATTCTAGAATGGGCACGTAAGACCCACCATTCCAATATAGGCAATGTTGGACACCCGTATGAAACGTTCTTCATACGGTATTTGAGGTCCCGGTACTTTGTTAAGTACGGGCTTAAGTGAACACCGACAGTGTGTCACTCACTATACCGGTATAAGTTGTGAGCAGTCCATTTCTTCATTGCATTATTTCATTTCATTCATATCCATATGTGTTCAGAGATGTTTTTCACAAGCAGATTATGATTTGCTTTGTTCGTTTAATGTTTCTGTTGTCTGTTAAAGTACTTGCTGAGTCTTTGGCTCATCCTTGCTTTGTGTGTTTTATTTAGGTAAATGAGGAGGAAGTCAAGACCTTTTGAGGGGTAGTCTAGCACGCTGCACATCACCTGTGGATATCATGGGGATATGCTCCAGATCTTAGGATGATGTGACAATTGGCAATGGCGTTAACGGTTTGTCGTTTCACGAGTTTTCGACAAAGTTTCAGAACTCTTGAGCATTCGGGCGAGGCGGTCCGACCGCCACAAAGACGGCGGTCCGATCGGTCCCAAATCGGTCGGGCCAGGCCATGTCGCGGCGGTCGACCGGCCGTGACTAAAATGGTCGAACAGTGGGCCAAAAATAGAGGTGTAGGCAAGTGAGGGATCCCAATGCACTTGGTCTCATAATTTTGAGTCTCATCAAAAGTTCTATTGGTTTAAAGTTTCCAGAGGTTTGGATTTTCGGGGTTGAAAATTGGCTAAGTCCTTTCGGGCGGTCGGACCGGCCTATGGCTGGCGGTCCGACCAGCAAGGCCGGCGGTCAGACCGGCCCTGAGGGGCGGTCTGACCGGCTGTCACTTAAACGTCGACCTTCGTGGCGGCGTTGTTCGCATGGTTAGGTCAAAGTCATGAGTTTCAGTGCATATGTGTTGCATGATGCATGTTTTGACTTACGTGGGTCAAGTTGTGAAGAACTTGTTCCCGGTTTCGATTTGCTTGTTTATTGTTGTGCAGGTTGCTTGGTGGTCAACACCGGTCAACGGCGAGGATGATCGGGACGAGGCTTGGAGAGCTGAGGTCCAGAACGATCGACGATGCCGGGTGAGGTCAATGAAATCAAGTATGGTGCAGAATGGACAAGAATGACCGAACGGACAGTTCGGTGCGACTGGTTTGATCAAGCGGCGCGGGAGTCGGTGCAAGTGCCATGGTAGTTTCGGTGGGAGCCGGATGGGAGAGACTTGCCGACATGGAGAGAGCCGTTGATCAACCTACACGTATGAGCATGCGAAGTGCTTCGCGAAGATGGACTCGGTCTTCGGAGAAGGACCGAGAAGGGGTATTTTGGTAATCTTACCAAATATCACCTTGGTGACCTTTTGCCTACCCAAGGCGCAAGACGGTGCAAGAGAAGCGGTTTAGGTCAAGAGGTGTTGTAGACGGCGCTTTAAAATGCGTGCGTGTGTGACCCGTTTGTGTTGGGCCTTAACGGGAGCCCATTTAAGTTAGAACTTCTAGAAGGTCTAAGTCTCCACTATAAATAGAGGAGGGAGGTGGCTGCACCCCTTCAACCCTTTTATCATTGTTGAAACCCTAGTTTTGGCTTAGGGAGAGGATTAGTGGAGGTTAGGGTTCTAGAGAGTTTTGATTTGATTTTGTGCTCTTGGATTGAGCTTTGTCCTCCATTGATGGAGTGGCTGTAAACCCAAACCCTATCAAATCAATCCAAAGAAAGCTTTGATCAAAGATGTGTATGTTTGCCTTTCTTCTTTCTATTTGGTGATTTTGAGTCTTTCTTTGATTCGCATATTTTTGATTGATTTCTTTACATGATCTAGCTTGCTGTGACATGTGGGAACACATCTAAGATCATCTTGATCATCAATCACCCACGAGCAAGTTTTTGGATCTAGTTTTCGTTTTGACTCGGTTTTGAACCATCCATCTCTCAAACTGAAAAAGGTCATAACTTTTCCATGGATCTCCATGATCTTCGATTGGAATAGGTTCCTGACATCCTAGAGAAGGTGTGTACCAAGTTTCATCAAGTTTGAAGTTGTAGATCAAAAGTTACATCTATTTGCAACTTCGTTTTTCGGGCTGATTTCACTGTTCATCGGCTGGAGGTCGGACCGCCCCTCTACAGAGGTCGGACCGCCCATAGGACCGGTCTTGAATAGAGGTCAGACCGCCCCACACTTAGGAAATCAAGTTTTGGTTGATTTTGGTTGTTTTGCTTCGGGGTTTTGATTGGATTCAATCCTAGTCTTCCGCTGTACTGGTATATCAATCTTCATAGCTTCTATAGCTATTGGAGTGAAATTTGTATTGAATCTGATCTTGGTTGAAAAAGTGAGCGTGCTCCTATTCACCCCCCCTCTAGTCGTCTTTTCGGTCCAACAGTAACAAATCTTTCTTGATGAATGGCTTTCTTTGAAATTGAGAAGCAACACATGACATTGGGCTAGAAAAACAAGTCGAGCGGCTAGCAAATCTCGATTAGTCGCGACTAGCCGCCGACTAGTCGGCAAGTCGAGCAGCTAGCCCGCCTAGTCGAGTCGATGACTCTAGTCGGAGGCTATGTACCAACTTGTCGACTAATCGTCGACTAGTCGCGCGACTTAATAACAGTGGCCCTCACCATAAAAGGGATTTAATGACTAAACTACAAAAGTGTCAATTTTTCATGTTCACGTTTGAATAGATAACACCCATGTTGATTTCGATATTCTAAGTTCTAACATATGCAGGGCCGACAAAGACAAGGAGTATGATAAGATGTTTAGAAACAGTGAAGACAAGGTGCATTTAATCAAAACTCAAAAGAAAACCATCGGAGAATAACTTACACTATATGCAAAGGTGAAATCTTTGTTTGACCAATTCTCAACAACGGCTTCATGCAAGAAAGACAATTTCTCACCTTGCCTACTTTTTTCCTGAAAATTTGAGCACTGGTTTCAGGTCTTTTGGACTTACGGTATTTTATTGGTGAATTTTCTAGTAAAACTGCCAGAGTAGGGATAATTGAAATGTTTGGGTAAATTGATCAAATTGAACTTTTATTTGGTTAGTTTGATTAGAGAGTGAGGGAGGACTCGTGTAGCATTGCCATATTCGTTTGCCCTTATTTCGATTATGTTATATTGTAGGCGGTGAAGCGGTGAGTGGAGGGGTATCCCAATTACCTCCTAACCCGTTGCATGCAGCGCGGCAAGTAATTTGTATTCTATGATTGATGCCATGTATGATGTGTGAATGCATGATTACATTTGTTCGTATTTGTAGATGAATGCCATGTGTTCTTTTCATTTATGAGTACAATTCAATATTGACATGGGATCACATCATGACATGCATACATTACTTTTGTAAGACCCATCAATTCCAGTATGGGCACTTGAAATCCCATCAATTCCAAGATGGGTACGTGAGTCCACCATTCCAATGTGGGCCACGTTACGTGAGTCCACCATTCCAATGTGGGCCACGTTGGACGGTCGTATGAAACGTTCTTCATACGATTACTTTAAGTGAACACCGACGGGTGATTCACTCGCTATACCGGTATATGCAGCAATATGTCCATTTCCTTCAATGCACCATTCCACTTCATCCATTCATAAATTCGTTTCCAGTAATTGTTCAAATTATGTTTGTGATATATTGCTCAATGTATGTTTGATTGTTACATACAGTTGCTTGCTGAGTCTTTGGCTCATTCTTGCTTTATTGTCTTATTTAGGTAAATGACAAGGAAGAATGATCTTGTGGAGGGTAGATCATCACGTTGCACTCACTATCATATATCAAACCATTTGAGGACTTTTTTTGTCGTTAATTATGACTTGTGTTGCATTGTAATAAGCCATCATGGCCTTGACTACCTTATCTTTCTGAATTGTTTTCTTCCATTTCGTTGATTAAAACTGGATGATGAATACTTGTTTCCTTATAATCTTAATACTTGCTTCATCTTATCCTGCGTTTTGATGTTATTCAATTGAAAAGTAGTGGATGTAGGTGACATCATGACTTCCTTATAGTCAGGGTGTTACAGTTGGTATCAGAGCGGGCTTTAGGTCCGTGGTAATTAAGTTATTAAAATGACACACTGTGCACAGTAGGTGGGGTTTGGGAAATCCATTGTTTCCGCATTTCTAGTGATGTTGTTCATTAGGTTGTATGGTATAGAATTGCTTCTGTACTATCTTTCTTGTTATTAAGCTATGACGTGATGCGATATCCTATATATCTATGAATTATTCTATGATTTTCATGAGATGATCCTATATATTCATAATTGTTTGCATTAGTTATGCGTATCGGTAGTGACGTCGGCAAATTGAGATCGTGGTTGTCGTCATGGGTTTTGCCAGGCTACACCACTGTTCGTGTTGTAATAGTAGAGAAGTTCTTACCCCTGTTCCATAGTTCTGTGTTGAGCCTGAGCTCATTGATGAAGTTGTTGTCCTTCTCAAGTTTGTATCTGGTTTTCTGGTTGTAGTTTCTGATAGATCGTGAATTTCTTTTGAATGGAGGTTATAATGAAGTGGGCAATCTCTAGTAAATTTCGATCGTTCTTTGAAACAATTATTATTCTTTCTACTATTGTGATATTTCTGCTCCACGTGAGCGTAGTTAAATTGCAAGATTTACCTTTTCACGGAAGTTCTGTTTTACCCCTGTTGGAAAATTCAACCCGTGTGTTCGCTTGGGGTTTCGGGCATTGGCAGATTTCTTTTGCAAGTTCTTTATCAAGTGCACAATGATCTTGCATATTTCTTTTTGGGATGCTTTAGACAGAGGTTCTCTTCTTTGATTTCTGATTTTGACAAATTCTTGTCCGGTGGTAGTTGATGAATTTCTCTTAGGTTCATGATTCATGGTAGTGATGAGATCCAATAGGTCTTTAATGGTTCTCTGAAAATATTATTGTTTTTCAGTTGTTGAATTTCTTTTATGATCTCCGACAGTTGGCAATATTGATATTTCCATGTTTGTTCCTTCCTTCTCATTGGAAAATAGCGACTCATTTACTGGTTTGATAGTTTGTATAATGAGAGTTTTCTGTTGCAAGTTCGTTAACACGAGGAAGCATTGGCTCCATGTATTTCTTTTGGATCATTCCGTGTCTTGAAGTTTAACGCATCTCTTTTCTGAGGATTAGTGTTAAAACCCTTTTTGGGGTGCCTTGTGGTGATTAAGTCGGAGATGGTAATCACACAAATTGGTTGGCTACGGGTTCCTATTGGTCCCTATATGTTTTTCAAAACAATTCTTGTCTTTCTGATTGCTGAGCTCTCTTTGCTACTTGTACACGATATTATTGACAAGATCATTCTTTTTGTAAGGGTCCTATCTCACTTGTTGATTAAAGGGACCTGGTTAACCGTTTGGTATTTTGGGGAACGGGAATTAGCTTTTACAAAGTTTGTCGAAGAAAGTCTTGACTCTACTCGTTTCTTTTGGAGTAGTTGGAATGTTGGAGTTTAGAACCTCTCTTGAAAAAAAAATATCGAAACCCTCTTCTAATGTTATGGTGGAGTTGTGTGAGAGGTTTGTTTCAGCTTTTTGGTATTCGTACTAAGTTTCCTTTCTAGAATAAGTTGTTATTACAATTCCATTTGATGCTGAAAAATTTCTATAACACGATTTGCCATGTTCCTTTAGAAGGTTTATTGACATGATCAGTAATGTGATGGCAATGTTGATTCCTTTATAAAGAAAGAAAGTTGTCCGCCTTTCGTAATATTTCTAAAATGATCAAATTTCCAGTTTTGTGTTCATGCTCTTTTGGGGAATTCAAGTTCTTTGTGGTAAACATAGTTTGTCGAGTAAAACGATATGTTGAAAAATTATAATAGTTCTTCCATGATGCGGGTGTTTTGATCTTGAATACCTGTTTGTTCCTAACGGTTAAGGTCGGATATTCTATTTTTTTTGTGAGGCCTATGTTTTCAACTATGGACTTCCCATATGTTTTCTGAGTTCGTTGCCTAATTAGTTTTCCCCTGAGTTCTGTGTTCCTTGCGAGTGGTAAGTGATTTTTCAGTTGGTGAAGATCGTTTCTATTTGCCTCTTCTTTCGAGAAGGAATCAACCCATTCCTTCCACGCGGGTCTTCCGAAAAGTTTTCTAAGTGTTGTTATGGGCTTGATGTAAATACCTGTAGTAAATTGATCGCCTTTAATGGCAACGTTCAAATAAGAATATTCCAAGTTTAGCTTTCACGGTACCTTGGAGCTCGTGAATCAACTGGTAACTGAAATTATTTTGGGTAACTAGAGGAATTGGATTAACCTATTGTTTCTTAAAGATTTCGTGTGATTTAGTCCGAAAGGCTCCTTGGTTTGAGTTCGCAAAGTGAGGTTGCAATAAAAGAATATTTTTGTTGATCCCTTCGAGACGAAGTTAATCCGTTTGTTTTCCGTGAAATCCTGTAAAGCTAAATGTTTCGAGTTTTGTGGCTGAGAACGTTTGGATCTCGTGATTCCCAAGTAGATGAACTGTTTCGAGCAAGTTGGCCTGTTGAAGGATCTTATCGATTCTTAATTAAATCTTGTGGTTATTTGAAGCGTCCCTAAATTTGTTGCTCTTTCCGCTCAAGAGATGGCGAATTTCAAACGTAATATCTTTCTTTCGTGTCGGCTGTTATTTGCTATTCTCTTTTGAGGGATGTGTGCCTCCAATTATGAACTAAGCTTTCGTTTTTCAAGATCACCTTTATCAGAATATTTCTTTTGGTTTCCTGCTCGCCGTGATGAGCAACGTCTTTCTGTGTGAATAAACTTATCTTTGTTCGCCTCTTCCTTTTGAGAAAGGATCACAGTTTTGGGTTGCAAAGTGTTTGCAAAGGCTAAGTTTGGCAACTGGTTGGTGGTAGATGAGTAATCGTAGCGGTGATATTTTGCTACCAAGTTACTGGAGGAGTAGTAGAATGTAGAATGGTTTTGATCTGTATCTCTTGGAAAAAAAAATTAATTCACATGGAATGCTTGGTTTCGAAGTAAGTCTGAAAAGTGTTTCGACTGAGTAGAACCTATGGTATAGTGAAACTTCATAACTTCAGTTCATGATTGAATGGTCGGTGATTATCGAAAGTATGAAAACCTTGATTACTTCTATAGAGCAACAATTGGATAATGATGCGAGATTAGGTGAGAAATTTCTAAGTATGCAAATGAGTGAGTATGTTAGTATTGGGGAAAATGTTGGAGAGTCAATCCATTGATTTCCCTATATGTTATAATTGAAATTTGTGGTAGAGATCTTGGAGGTTAAATTTGGGTTTGCATTGTTATGTTAGACCTTTGGTCACTCAATGATTGTGTGTAGAGAGAGTGGAATAATAGAGTTTCCTGAGCAGTGAAATGATAATTGATAGAACTCTTCTGATGTAGTACATGTCCGTGCGTGCTAAGGATCTTGAATTGTTGTTATTGGAAATTGAAGTTAATGTGATTGCGTGGTTCCTACTATTGTGGTG
This sequence comes from Hsuehochloa calcarea, assembly GCA_036346395.1. Classification (NCBI taxonomy): domain Eukaryota; kingdom Viridiplantae; phylum Streptophyta; class Magnoliopsida; order Poales; family Poaceae; genus Hsuehochloa; species Hsuehochloa calcarea. The sequence goes on from CM070606.1 coordinate 29,697,458, forward strand.
TTATGGACGCTTTCAATCAAATCGATTCTGTATTACCTAGAGTATCCAGTAGATTTCATAGAGTCTCTTCACAATGGTGTGGATGATTTAATTCAGTTTGAGTATAATTTGAGGATGTTTAACTAAGAGGTTTTAGCTCATGTGGTAGTCAGTGAATTCGAATTTCAAGGTTCGAGAGAAATTTTATTCCTAGAAGCGAGGCACTGTGGCAAAGGTTGATTCGTGGGATAATGATGTGTTTTCTTGATTCTCGTTTGAGTTTTGTGTCGTTGACTTGTGTTTTCTGCAATTTGAGATGGTGCTGTGTTGGCGTGTTGATTCTTTCCAAATTCAGACAAACCGCAAGTTTTTGGTTGAAGGCGTTTGAGTACTTCTCCTTTGGTTGAAAAATGGATTGGTTTTCGAGATAAATTGTCAAATTTGGAATCTAACCTTTTGATGAGAGTTAGCATTACGTGGATGCGATGAGGACTCTCTATTTCTAGTTGGATTCTCTTTGTTTTTGAAAGTTGTAGAAATTAGGACGTTGGCTTATCACGTTGATCGTCCCGGGTCCTTATGCGAAGTACGCTTCGTCTGGTGTGCTCGAGTGTTAAGCGAGTATCTGAGCAATTCCAAGCTTGATATATCGTTGTTTCATTCCAGACGCAGTTTCCTTACGAGTAGATTGGTGCGTAGATTCGAGGTCGAATCTTTTCTAAGGGGGATAGAGTGTAATACCTCATATAACCAGTTAGGTTGTATCATTTCGATTGTCTAGGAATGTTATTCGAAATCGAGATTTAAAACTTTCCGGAACTGAATCGGTAAAAAGAAAGAAGTCGGAGAGTAAAAGAATCAGTTTTAAAGTCGAATTTTCCAATCAGCGGAGGGGTAATTGTTAATTCTCGTCAACTTGGGCATTGCCCACGACCCAGAGGCCCAAGAGGGGGGCCGGCCGGCCCATGAGGAGGCCGGCCAAAAGGGGGGGGCGCCACTCCCCCCCAAACCCTAGCCGCCACTTGCATCTCCCCCTCCCCCTTGGCCGCCTCCTCCTCTCCCCCAAACCGGCCTCCTTGCTGCCCCTTGGTGCTCCCTCGCAGCGGTGGTTCCAACTCCGGTGATCCCCGTCGCTCCTCCTCAAGGTCCCCTCCATCAACTCCGTTCCCCCTTGCCGTCGGCGCTTGCTCGTTCGTCTCCCGGTGGCCGGCCCTAAGAGAAGAAAGAGAGGAGAAGCGAGGAAGACCCGTGTGCAACGGATCTTCGTCGTTTTACTGGTCTACAAGGGTAATTAGACCTCCGATTCGTTGTTTGATTCCATTAGAATTGAGGATCCGATTGGATTTGTAGTTTCGTTTTGATTCGGTTAATAGATTGATTCTGTCCAGTACGTTGTAACTCGGTTTTGGGTATCTTAGAGGCAGAATTGGATGTCTTCGCCTTCTGAAGAATTGTTCCTGGTTTCATTAGCTTTCTTTTGGCACCTGGATCACAAATTTTCACCCAGTAGATTAAAAGTTATGACTGTTTTACTACGTTCTGGTCTGTCTGTCAGAATTGTTGAGTATAGTCGGTTGCACCTAGGTTTTGATCTAGTTAGAGTCAGAATCAGGTCGGCCACCCAACTAGGTTTATGAAGATAATTTCACCATCTTTCCAGGCTGATAAAAATAATTTTATTTGGATCAGTGGTTTAAAAGTTAGAGCCTTTTCTTTAGGGCTGTTCTGAATTCTGGGCAGACTGCAGTTAATGTTTTTCATTGGATGGTTAGACCTCTGTATTGGCCGAATTAGAGTTTACCATCAACTAGAGTTTTGTAGCCAGTTGAGTTAAGAAAATTTGAGCACTGGTTTCAGGTCTTTTGGACTTACGGTATTTTATTGGTGAATTTTCTAGTAAAACTGCCAGAGTAGGGATAATTGAAATGTTTGGGTAAATTGATCAAATTGAACTTTTATTTGGTTAGTTTGATTAGAGAGTGAGGGAGGACTCGTGTAGCATTGCCATATTCGTTTGCCCTTATTTCGATTATGTTATATTGTAGGCGGTGAAGCGGTGAGTGGAGGGGTATCCCAATTACCTCCTAACCCGTTGTGCAAGCGAGCAAGTAATTTGTATTCTATGATTGGTGCCATGTATGATGTGTGAATGCATGATTACATTTGTTCGTATTTGTAGATGAATGCCATGTGTTCTTTTCATTTATGAGTACAATTCAATATTGACATGGGATCACATCATGACATGCATACATTACTTTTGTAAGACCCATCAATTCCAGTATGGGCACTTGAAATCCCATCAATTCCAAGATGGGTACGTGAGTCCACCATTCCAATGTGGGCCACGTTACGTGAGTCCACCATTCCAATGTGGGCCACGTTACGTGAGTCCACCATTCCAATGTGGGCCACGTTGGACGGTCGTATGAAACGTTCTTCATACGATTACTTTAAGTGAACACCGACGGGTGATTCACTCGCTATCCGGTATATGCAGACAATATGTCCATTTCCTTCAATGCACCATTCCACTTCATCCATTCATAAATTCGTTTCCAGTAATTGTTCAAATTATGTTTGTGATATATTGCTCAATGTATGTTTGATTGTTACATACAGTTGCTTGCTGAGTCTTTGGCTCATTCTTGCTTTATTGTCTTATTTAGGTAAATGACAAGGAAGAATGATCTTGTGGAGGGTAGATCATCACGTTGCACTCACTATCATATATCAAACCATTTGAGGACTTTTTTTGTCGTTAATTATGACTTGTGTTGCATTGTAATAAGCCATCATGGCCTTGACTACCTTATCTTTCTGAATTGTTTTCTTCCATTTCGTTGATTAAAACTGGATGATGAATACTTGTTTCCTTATAATCTTAATACTTGCTTCATCTTATCCTGCGTTTTGATGTTATTCAATTGAAAAGTAGTGGATGTAGGTGACATCATGACTTCCTTATAGTCAGGGTGTTACAGTAAAGGATGGCGACTAGAGAAATTGTGCACCTAGGTGAAGCACCACATTTTGATGGCACAAATTATGCTCATTGGAAAATCCGCATGTCATGTTATTTTAGGGCTATGAGTCCAAAAATATGGCGGACTATAGATGTAGGCTTTTCTCCTCCTTTGGATCATCTTGCTCCAACAATTGAGGAAGAGAAATGCTTACATCTCGACGCTCAAGCAACTAATGCCTTATTTAGTGCTTTGAGTGTAAAGATTTTCAATGAGGTATGCAATCTCAAGAGTGCTCAAGAAATGTGGACATATATTCAAGATCATTATGAAATGTCCACATCTACTAGTGATGATTGCACAAAGGAATGGACGTCAGGAGAAGAATGCTCAACTTCTAGCTCCGACAATGATGAGTCCACAAGCCCCTCTACATCAACTCAATGCTTCATGGCTCAAGGTAATAAAGAGGTAAATGATGATGATGAGCCTTCATATGATGATTTGATGGACTTGCTAGAAGAGCTTAATGAATATCTTAGAAAAGAGAAGATGACATTCAAAGTTTTAAAGAAAGTGCATATCACACTTCAAAATAATTATGATATGTTAAAAGAAGAACATGAATCTCTCCTTCTCAAACAAGTCGCTAGCTCTAAAGTGGATATAGGCATTGCATGCAATTTACTAAATGATATGCCATGTGTAGCTCCTAGCTCTTGCATTTCATCTAAAGTTAGCATATCCAACTCATGTGATGATTTGCTAGATTTGCCTTGTTGCTCCAAAATAGATACTTCTATTTCCTCTATGCTTGTCGATACTAACATTGTAGAGGAAAATAATAAGCTCAAGGCCCAAGCCACAAAATTGAAGAAAAACTTGGAAAGAAGCTTCAAAGGGAAGGCCACTCTCGATGAGATATTGAGCAAGCAAAGACGCTTGCAAGATAAGAGTGGTATTGGCTTCACTCCCAAGAAAAGGGAGAATAGCAAGACAAGGCACAATGTAAGACACACGAAGAAATATGTCAAGTGCTATGGATGCAATGGGAAGGGCCACTATGCCTCGGTATGCCCTAATCAAATGGATGCCAAGATAAGACCTTAAAAAATGAGGCAAACTGGCAAGAAGCAAGAAATAAAGACAAGTAGGGGAAGCAAGAGCCCAACTTGCTACAATTGCCAGAAAAAGGGACATATTGGTAAACAATGTCCCAAAGGTATCACTCCTAAGCCTATTATTTATAATAATGATTATTTGCTTAGGAAGGATATAAATGGCAATGTGTTTGCTAGTAATGTTAGCGCACATAAAATTATTGCTAGGGCCATTTGGGTGCCCAAATCTATTTTGACTAACATTCGTGGACCCAACCAAGTATTGGGTACCAAAATATGCTTAAATGCTTAATAGGTACTTGGAGAGGCATTGGAGGTTTGGCTCACATGAAGAGGTGGATGGATCACCATATGCGAAATTGGAGCCAAGCTTGAGGATTATCACTTCATATCACAAGCCAATGCCATTTCGGTAACAAGTACTTACATTGAAGTATCTAGCCCTTTTATGCCTTGTGTAGGTTGCATTTCATGAATATCTTATTAAAAGGGTGTTCTTGCTCTTGTTCGTAATCATAATTATTAAATCTTGAGCAAGATGGTTAGTGTCACATTAAGGGGGAGTGCTAAATCATAATCATGTGTATCACATTCCTAAATGTGTCCAAATAAATGAAGTGCTAGTATTGCTTTTCAAAATTGAGCCTTTTAGCCAAAACTCAAAAATTGCATAACTATTAGTAATTCTTTGAAAAACTAGATGCAAAATGTATACAAATGCTTTTCAAAGGTTTTGGTTAAATAAAATATATTTCAAGTGAAAATGAGTTTCTAGCCAAAATTCTACATAATAGTATCTTGTTTTTGACCTAAGCTAGACTTTTGTGTAAAATCTATTCTAAAAGGAATTCGAAAAACTTATCAAAAGGAAAATCCTATAGTTGGTTATTCTAAACATTTTTGGTATTCAGAAGATTTCCAAAAGACCAACCGAGAAAAAGTTATTTGATTTTGAAATTCGTCCAAAATCTTACTTTGACCAAAATGGACACATTCTAGCACTTAAGTGAGTTTTACCATATAAGCCAAAAGTATTCACATGAATAGGTCCATAATGGTATTTATGACTCATACATACAATTGGATGCTTTAAAATAAACCAGATACTCATTTTGGCTTCTTTGAAAAATTTCATGAAAATGGATTTCATTTGCAAAATCAAAGCTTAGTTCATAAAAAATATTTTCTTAGATAGACATTAATCTCTTTAATGCATAATGATCCTGAATGATATTTATTTAAGTGCAAAACTAGGGATCATTTGTATAATTCTCAAATTCCAAGATCAATCCTTGAGGTTCCAGAAATATCGGAACTACCGGTGTTATAACTACGGTACGACCGCATCCTGGTACTACCGCAAGTAATATGTCGATACTACCGATTTTTTTGACAAGTCAACCATTTCATTCCATTCAAATTCTAAACCTACTTCAGCTCCTTCCTTTAGTCAAGTTGATCCTTGTTATACTTGCTAGCTACCCTCAAGTACTTTCTTGACTCCATATGCCATTTTGATCACATTGTGATATTTCATCATAAAAATGGTATTCCTTCTAAAAGTGGTAGTTTCTCTTGATCATCTTGACTTTGGTATGAAATTTATCCTTTCAAGTGGTATCATCTTATTCCTTCAAGTGATATCAAATATCATTCCTTGCCGATCAAAATCTTCTCTTATCTAAAGCTCTCTCCGATTTGTGGTATCTTTTCAAGTTGAAGATTAGAGGGATATCAGTCATGAATACAAGTGATATCAAGTATCCACAAATGGAATCAATTACTCTTGGTATCAAGTGCTTTTCACAAGTGGTATCAAGTTTCTACAAATAGAATTAATTATTCTTGATATCATTTACTCTTACAAGTTGGATCAAATCGGATGGACATATTTTAAAGAGATAACAAAGGAGAATATGACAAACAAACAAAAGAATAATTTGTGTGTCAAATGAGAAGAAAATAATGCCAAGAGGAACCTTTGTATAAGGGGGAGTTTTTCTCTGAGAAAAACTTCTTAAAGATTTTGTGCTTCCTTAAAAAGAGTGGTAAAATTTTGATATATGGGAAAACTAATTTGTAATTTGCCCAAAAAGGTTTGTGGATCTTGCAAATGCATGTTCTTCATTCTCATTTGCACCATTTGGTATTTTTGGAGTGAAATTGTCAATAATATGCAAAATTAGCCCTTTTCAAAAGCCTTTTTGGTCAAAAGTCAAATATCTTGTTTAAAAGGCCAAAATTTATGAAAAACTTGATATAAGTACTTAAATATATATTTTAAATGTTTTCCAATGTTCTTGAATTAAAAATTCCTATTTTAGAAAACAAATATCAAATTTGGTCTCAAAATGATCCTGTATGAGCTTATTTTTGACTGAAGTGACATATTTCCTTAAATCAAAATCTATTGAGTTTTTGAAATAGTTTTCAATACCAAAATCATAGGTTTGGTGATTTCAAACATTTCTCTAGTTCAAAGTTTTTACAAAAGACCAATCGTTGAAAAAGTATATTCTTTTGAAGTTCACCGAAAAACTAGTTTAGACCCAAAATGACATATTCTTGCATATAGTGAGTTTCGCTATTTGAGCCAGATTTATTTGTCTATATTGGCTTGAAATAGTATTTCTAACTCATAAAAATCCAACAAAGTAAAAAACTCCATGAATTTCAAATTGGTTTGCATTTTGAACATTCATTGCAAAATTGCTCTCTTTATATGCCTACAATACGCATTTTACCATATCTTTTGAAAGAAAATTCATTTTTCAAAAATTCTTTTTGGAAAACATTCTAAATAGTTCAAAGTTAAAATCTGAAAATTTTCAAAGAATTTGGACTTCATTTATAAAAGTTTTGACATTTTTTTCTCTTTAAGCAAAAAATCATGCCTTCAAAGCTCAATTTGGCATATCTTTTGCATCGAGACTCCTTTTTCAAAAATTCTTCTTGGAAAAGTTTCTTAGGAGTCCAAAGTTTATTTTTAACAAATTTGAAGGTATTTAGACTTAAATTGAATAAGTTTTGACTTTTTCTCACTTGGTTCAAATGCTGAAATTTTAGAATTTTGCATTGTTTTGAGCCGATTTGTGATTTTTGTATATGCAAATGGGTTCACAATTAGAGGAATATATAATAATGAAATTTGATACTCTATAGTGGTTGTATTTTGAAAAATTTTCTCCGATTTATTGGAACCATTTTACCAATTTTCTCAGCTATCTTTCGAAGCCCAAATGAATTGTCAAAATCTGAAAAACCTGAAAATTTCAGCTTTCTGAAACTTTGTGATTTTCATATCTTTAAAGTGGTTGACATATGGTTAAGTATCCCAAAATTAAAATTGTGTGTATTTGTAAGGACTAGCTCTATGATTTATTTCATATCTTTCTGAGCTTGTTTCCACACATTTTCAGTTTTGGCTATATCTTTTGACCTCCTTTTGCAAATTGAAAAAATGTTCTTGAGAAGATTTCAAGAGGGAGATTATTTCAATGCATTTCAAATATCATTTCAAATGGTTCTCATCTCTTGGTTTAAAAGGGGAGAATGTTATATGATCAGTAGGTTTGTGACATATTTTTGTTTCTCCTCTCATATCCTGAGAACAAAATCTCCATTGGTCATATGAGTCTATTTCATACTTTCTGTGACCAAGATCCTTGATTTGCAAAGACACCTTTTGTGTTTTTGGTGATTTATGCCAAAAGGGGGAGAATGTTGTTTGTATCAATACTCTTCCATTTGGATGTTTGATTTGTTTAAAATGCCAAAAGAGGGAGAATGCATGTAATATCCCGGATTCGGATCGGGTAATTAGAAAAGCAGCTGGGGAGGGAAAATTGAAACAATAACTGAAATTTCCTGAATCGACGGGGGGTTTTCAGCGATCTTCCGACAACCTGGGCCTGGGCCGCAGCCCAGGAGGGGCCCATGAGAGGGGCCAACCAAGGGGGTTTTTTTTCCTCATCCCCAAACCCTAGCCTATCCCCTCTCTCTCCCCACTCCCCTCCCCAAGCCACCACCCCCTCCTCCCCCTCTCCAACCGGCCGCCACCCTCCTCCCTGTCGTACGCCAGACTTGTTCGTCAGATTTGGGTAAGTTCCGTATGTTTTCTGATCTTCCCACCTCTCAGAACGTTGTAGCCCTTGATCTTAGCTTTCTTTAGGAACCGAGATCATCTGATTTGGAGTTACGGTTTAGGAGATATGGTAGTTTTACCGCTGACGTGTTTTACCAGGTTTTCGTCTCCTAGAGTTATGTTCCTGGTTTCCTTAGCTTTCGTTTGGCACCAAGATCACGAGATTCCACCCTGTGGTTTAGGAGATATGAATTTTTAACCGCACACTACTCTGTCTGTCAGAGATTTTGGAGACTGTCGGTTGCTCGTCGGTTTTGATCTAGTTACAGTCAGATTCAGAACTCCCACCCAAATAGGTTATTGTAGCCCTTTAAATTATATTTCCATGTTGATAAAGATCACCTCTATTGGATCAGTAGAATAAAAGTTATGTCATTTTCTTTACCACTGTTCTGAAATCTGGGCAGATATCTGTTAGTGTTTTCAACTGTTGTTTAGGCCACTGTTTTGGCCGAATCAGAGAACCCCGCCAACTAGAGTTTCGTAGTGTCGTGCGTTAAGATTCATTGGGCACTGATTTCGGGTCATTTCGAATTCCAGATAATTAAATATGTTTTTTCTCGTACCGCTGATCAGAAGGGATGAAATCTGGCTGAATAGTTTATTTTCAATTCGGGTCTGTACGGTATATTGGGTAGTCAGGAGATATTGTAGAACACCGGTAGCAATGTATTTCCATGTTGTTCTTATTTCGGGAATACTTGTGTAGGCGGTGAGGCATCGCGTGTGGGAACGCCTTCATTGCTTGCTAGCGCGTCGCAACGCGAAAGGCAAGTACATTGAATCCTTTACATTGATGAATGATGTGTTTGTGTTCATGCTAATGTTTCTATGATTCATGTTTTCAATCAACGAAGTTACTCAACATTCATATTCGATCTGAGCAAGTCGCATATTAACTTGTGGTGTTTCAATTGAATGCATGATAATGTGATGTATACGTGTATGTTCTTGCACTTGTTCATGATGTTGATATGTTTCAAATTGATAATTGAGAAAAGATGATGACATTCATATTACTTGCTTCATTCCATTCATACATGCTTTAATTTCCGTCCACGGGAGTGGACTTTTGAAAGACCCATCAATTCCAGTATGGGCATTTGAAAGACCCATCAATTCGGTATGGGCATTTGAAAACCCATCAATTCCGAATGGGTGCGTGTGATCCACCATTCCAATGTGGGCCACATTGGACACCGTATGAAACGTTCTTCATACGGTAACTTTAAGTGAACACCGACGGGTGTTACACTCGCTATACCGGTATAAGCTGTGATTAGTCCATTCCTTCAGTGCATTCTTTCATTCCATCCATTCATGTATTCATTCCATTCAATCATGTATGTGGGGCAAGATTTGTTCATAATTCAATTGAATTGATTTATCCACTATTTGATTGATTATTCTAATATGGTACTTGCTGAGTTTCGACTCACCCTTGCTTTCAATGTTATTTAGGTGATCCACCCTGATGTTGATGATTTTGGGAAGGGAGTAGACCAACACGTTGCACACAGAACATTACTCGATAATTTTCATTAATGGTTTCAACTTTGATATTCCTTGATGAGAGAAGGACTGTATTAAGTAATGTTTAAACTTCATGTCATGTCATTCCATGATTAGTTTCTTGATTATTCGCCACTGATGTATTGGCTGCTTTCACCTCGTTATCCTGTTATTGATATTTGGATAGATGCATATTGAATCTTATTTTGTAAATTGTTCATATGTTGTATCCTTAGGTGGCATCTTGGCTTCCGAATAGCCAGGATGTTACAGTTGGTATCAGAGCCAGGTTTTAGGTCCGTGGTTCATTCAAATACATTAAATTGACACACTGTGCACACTAGGAGGGTTTGGGTAAACTATTGCTTCCGCATTTCGATTGTGGTGGCACGAGTAATGAGTCATTGTTAAATTGTTTTGTGCTATGATGTGTTGATCCACGATATGATGTGTTAACCTCTATCTATGAAATTATTCTATGATTGCCATGAGATGAACCGATATATATACATATTTATATTCATAATTGATTGCATTAGTTATGCGTCAGAGTGTGACGTCGAGAAGTTGAGTTCGTGGTTGTTGTCCTGGGTTTTGCTAGGCTACACCACTGTTTGTGGTATGAAATTAGAGAAGTTCTTACCTCTGTTCCATAAGCTCTGTGTTGAGCATGAGCTCATTGATGAACTTGTCGCCTTTCTAGAACTGGTATCTGGTTTCCTGGTTGTAGTTTCTGGCAGTTCGTGAATTTCTTTTGAATTTGGAGTTTTAATGAAATAGCAAGCTCCCGTAGGTTTCTGACCGTTCTTTGAACCAGTTATGGTTCTTTTGATTCTTGTGAAATTTCTGCTCCACGTGGGCATAGTTCCATTACAAGATTTATCTTTTCACAAAGACCTGTTTTACCCCTGTTGGGGAAATTTAACTCATTCGTTCGTTTGGAATCTCGGTACTGGAAGACTTCTTTTGCAAGTTCTTTATTAAGTGTGTATTGATCTTGCATATTTCTCTAGGGATGCTTTAGTAAGTCGCTCTCTTCCTTGATTTTCGAATTTGACAAATTCTTGTCCGGTGGTGATTACTGAATTTCTCTTGGGTTCATGATTCTTGGTAGACGAGTTTAAGTAGGCCTTTAATGGTACTCCGAAAATATTACTGTTTTTCGATTGTTGAATTGCTTTTACTACGAGTGATCTTTGTAAATTGGCAACATTGATATTTCCATGGTTGTTCCTTCTTTCTCATTGGAAAAGAGCGACCCAGTTACTCGTTTGATAATTTGCATAATGAGAGTTCCTGTTGCAAGTTCGTTAACATGAGAAAGCATTGGTTCCATGTATTTCTCTTGGATCTCTCCGCTTGTTGAAATTTGATATATCTCTTTCCCGAAGAAAAATGTTAAAACCATTTGTGGTGCTGGGTTGTGATTAAGTCGGAAGTTGAAAAAAAAAATTGTGGGCTTCGGGTTTCTATTGGACCCTAGGGGTTTTCAAAACAGTTCTTGTCTTTTGACTGCTGAGCTCCCTTTACTACTTGTGAACGTGATTGTTTGATGGATCGTTCTCTTTTGATAGCCTCATCCTTTTTGTTGATAGATGCAACTTGGTTATCTGTTGGGCATTTCGAAGAATGGGAATTTTCTCTCACAAAGTTCATTGAAGAAATTTCCACTATGTTCATTTCCTTTGGAATATTTAGAGTGTTGGAGTTTAGAACCTCCCTTTGAAAAAGAAAAGTGTCGCAACCCTTTGTCAGGTTTTCTGTTGTTTTGTGAGGGCTTGTGAGTAAATAATCTATGAGTTCAAGTTAGATTATTAGCGTGATGCATAATTTATCTTGACCGATGTCCCCGATGGCGTGAATCGGTTAGCTAGATCTACCTAATTTTTTTGGCTGGCTATATTGTTGGAATCTTATGCTTTTGCCACATTGAGATTTCTAGCTTTCAAGTCAGTACCTTCTTCTCATTTGAAGTTTGATCTTCTTCTTGTGCGGGTCATGTGACCTCAACTGTGGACTCCACTTATGTTCAATGAGTTCATCGCTTTAATGGTTTTTCCCTTGGTTTTGTGTTCATTGCGAGTGGTAAGTGATTTCCCAGTTCGTGAAAAGCGTTTTTATGTGCCTCTTCTTTTGAGAAGTATTCAACCCATTTTTTTCACATGGGTCTTTCGAAATATTTTCTAAATGTGGTTGTAAGCTTGATGTTATTACTTGTAGTAAATTGATCGCCTTTTTGTGATATCGTTCAAATGAGAATATTTCCAGTTTAGCTTTCGTGGTACCTTGGAGATCGCGAATCACCGGTTAACTGAAATCATTTGGATAACTTAAGGAATTGGATTATCCTATTGCTTCTTAAAGGTTTCGTGTGATTTAGTCCGAAAGGCTCTTTGGTTTGAGTCCGCAAAGTGAGGTTGCAATCAAAGAAAAAAAATCGTCGATCTCTTCGAGACGAAGTTAACCCATTTGCTTTCCGTGAAATCCTGTAAAGGGAAATGTTCGAGTTTTGTGGCTGAGATCATTTGGATCCCGTGTTTTCCCAAGTAGATGATTTGTTCCGAGCAAATTTGTCTTGTCGAAAGATTTTATTGGTTCTTAATTAGATCTTGTGGTTTGGACTAACGACCTTAGCTTGACCGTTGTGGCAAAGCGTTTCAAGTCAAATGATTAATTTTATTGTTAACGGAACAAGTGTAGTAGGGGAATTTGAGAATTGAGTCAAGTTTTGTAACTTGTGGTTATTTGAGTCGTTCCTAAACTTCTTGCTCTTCCCGCTCAAGAGATGTCGAGTTTCAATCACAGTATCTTTCTTTCGTATCGGCTGTTATTTGCTAATCTCTCTTAGGGATGTGTTCCCTCAACTGTGAACTCAATTTCCGTTTTCTAAAGTCACATTTTATCAGAATATTTCTTATGGTTTCTTGCTCGCCGTGATGAGCAACGTTTTTCTGTGTGATGAAGCTTGTCCTTATTCGCCTCTTTCTTTTGAGAAAGACCCAAAAGTTTTGTTGCAGGGTTTTACAAAGCGTTTATTGCCAACTGTTTGGTGGTGGTTAAGTTTTGGTAGTGGTGATATTTTGCTACCAAGTTATTGGAGGAGTAGAAGAATGTGAAATGGATTTGATCTGTATCTCTTGAGGAAAAAAATATTGATTCACATGGAATGTTTGGCTTCGAAGTAAGTCTGAATAGTGTTACGATTGAGTAGAACCTATGGTATAGAGAAATTCCAGAACTTCAGTTCATGTTAAAAGGTTGAGGATTATCGAAGGTATGGAGACCTTGATTAATTTTATAGAGTAACGCAATTGGATAAGATTGCGAGATTATGTGGGTAATTTTTGAGGATTTCAATAAGTGAGTATGTTAGAATTGTGGGAATGTTGTAGATTTAATCCATTGATTTCCCTATTTGTTATAATTGCAATTTGTAGTAGAAGTCTTGCAGGTTAAATCTGGGCTTGCATTTTCATGCTAGACCTTTGGTCACTCAATGATTGTGTGTAGAGAGAGTGGAATAATAGAGTTTCCTGAGCAGTGAAATGATAATTGATAGAACCCTTCTGATGAAGTATATGAACATGCGTGCTAAGAATTTTGAGTTGTTGTTCTTGGAAATTGGAGGTAATGTCATTGTGTGGGACCTATTCTGTGTTGCTTTGAACGCCTTTTATCAAATCAATTTTGGTTAGTAGAACGAGTTATTTAGAGTATTCGGTGGATTCAATATAGCCTCTCCACAATGGTGTGGATGATGTATTTCAATTTGAGCATAATTTGAGGATGTTTAACTAAGAGGTTTAAGCCATGTGGTAGGCAGTGAATTCGAATTTCAATGTTCGAGAGAAATTTTATTCCTAGAAGCGAGGAACTGTGGCAAAGGATGATTCGTGGGATAATGAGGCGTTTTCTTGATTCTCGTTTGAGTTTTGTGTCGTTGACTTGTATTTTTCGTAATTTGAGTTGGCGCTGTGTTGGCGTGTTGATTCTTTCCAAATTCAGACAAACCACAAGTATTTGGTTTGGGCGTTCGAGTGATTTCTCCTTTGGTTGTCGTGGTGTTCATTTGTAAACTGCTTATTTGGAAAATGGATTTGTTTTCGAGATGATTGTCAAATTTGGAATCTAACCTTTTGGTGGAGAGTTAGCATTGCGTGGATGTGATGAGGACTCTCTATTTCTAGTTGGATTCTCTTCGTTTTTGAAAGTTGTAGAAATGAGAATGTTGGCTTATCGCGTTGACCGTCTCGGGTCCTTATGCGAAGTACGCATCGTCTGGTGTGCTCGAGTGTTAAGCGAGTATCTGAGCAATTCCAAGCTTGGAATATCGCTGTTTCATTCCAGTCATAGTTTCCTTACATTTAGATTGGCGTGCAGATTCGAGGTCGAATCCTGTTAAGGAGGGTAGAATGTAATATCCCGGATTCGGATCGGGTAATTAGAAAAGCAGCTGGGGAGGGAAAATTCAAACAAGAACTGAAATTTCCTGAATCGACGGGGGGTTTTCAGCGATCTTCCGACAACCTGGGCCTGGGCCGCAGCCCAGGAGGGGCCCATGAGAGGGGCCAACCAAGGGGGTTTTTTTTCCTCATCCCCAAACCCTAGCCTATCCCCTCTCTCCCCACTCCCCTCCCCAAGCCACCACCCCCTCCTCCCCCTCTCCAACCGGCCGCCACCCTTCTCCCTGTCGTACGCCAGACTTGTTCGTCAGATTTGGGTAAGTTCCTTATGTTTTCTGATATTCCCACCTCTTAGAAAGTTGTAGCCCTTGATCTTAGCTTTCTTTAGGCACTGAGATCATCTGATTTGGAGTTACGGTTTAGGAGATATGGTAGTTTTACCGCGACTGTCCTGGACAGCTGACGTGTTTTGGCAGATTTTCTTGTCGGGCCATTATGAATTACTTAGATGCCGAATCTCGGGTTTTCGTCTCCTAGAGTTATGTTCCTGGTTTCCTTAGCTTTCGTTTGGCACCGAGATCACGAGATTCCACCCTGTGGTTTAGGAGATATGAATTTTTAACCGCACACTACTCTGTCTGTCAGAGATTATAGAGACTGTCGGTTGCTCGTCGGTTTTGATATAGTTACAGTCAGATTCAGAACTCCCACCAAAATAGGTTATTGTAGCCCTTTAAATTATATTTCCATGTTGATAAAGATCACTTCTATTGGATCAGTAGAATACAAGTTACGTCATTTTCTTTACCACTGTTCTGAAATCTGGGCAGATATCTGTTAGTGTTTTCAACTGTTGTTTAGGCCACTGTTTTGGCCGAATCAGAGAACCCCGCCAACTAGAGTTTCGTAGTGTTGCGCGTTAAGATTCATTGGGCACTGATTTCGGATCATTTCGAATTCCAGATAATTAAATATGTTTTTTCTCGTACCGCTGATCAGAAGGGCTGAAATCTGGCTGAATAGTTTATTTTCAATTCGGGTCTGTACGGTATATTGGGTAGTCAGGAGATATTGTAGAACACCGGTAGCAATGTATTTCCATGTTGTTCTTATTTCGGGAACACTTGTGTAGGCGGTGAGGCATCGCGTGTGGGAACGCCTTCATTGCTTGCTAGCGCGTCGCAACGCGAAAGGTAAGTACATTGAATCCTTTACATTGATGAATGATGTGTTTGTGTTCATGCTAATGTTTCTATGATTCATGTTTTCAATCAACGAAGTTACTCAACATTCATATTCCGATCTGAGCAATCGCATATTAACTTGTGGTGTTTCAATTGAATGCATGATAATGTGATGTATACGTGTATGTTCTTGCACTTGTTCATGATGTTGATATGTTTCAAATTGATAATTGACAAAAGATGATGACATTCATATTACTTGCTTCATTCCATTGATACGTGCTTTAATTTCCGTCCACGGGAGTGGACTTTTGAAAGACCCATCAATTCCAGTATGGGCATTTGAAAGACCCATCAATTCCAGTATGGGCATTTGAAAACCCATCAATTTCAGAATGGGTACGTGTGATCCACCATTCCAATGTGGGCCACGTTGGACACCCGTATGAAACGTTCTTCATACGGTAACTTTAAGTGAATACCGACGGGTGTTACACTCGCTATACCGGTATAAGCTGTGATTAGTCCATTCCTTCAGTGCATTCTTTCATTCCATCCATTCATGTATTCATTCCATTCAATCATGTATGTGGTGCAAGATTTGTTCATAATTCAATTGAATTGATTTATCCACTATTTGATTGATTATTCTAATATGGTACTTGCTGAGTTTCGACTCACCCTTGCTTTCAATGTTATTTAGGTGATCCACCCTGATGTTGATGATTTTGGGAAGGGAGTAGACCAACACGTTGCACACAGAATATTACTCGATAATTTTCATTAATGGTTTCAACTTTGATATTCCTTGATGAGAGAAGGACTGTATTAAGTAATGTTTAAACCTCATGTCATGTCGTTCCATGATTAGTTTCTTGATTATTCGCCACTGATGTATTGGCTACTTTCACCTCGTTATCCTGTTATTGATATTTGGATAGATGCATATTGAATCTTATTCCGTAAATTGTTCATATGTTGTATCCTTAGGTGGCATCTTGGCTTGCGAATAGCCAGGGTGTTACAATGCATTAATTGTGTAAGCATATCATTTTGATATGCATAATGATTGAATCTTTAAATTTCACCTTATGACATGAATAGATATAGTTCAATAGCTTAATTATTATCTTATATCTATTTATATCCAAATGTTGTTATTGATGATGGATTTGTCATCAATCACCAAAAAGGGAGAGATTGAAGGATCTAGACCCGCCATTATGAGTTAATGGAATATTTTGGTGATTAATGACAAATCTAAATATGAGACTAACTCTTTTGTCTAGTATTATTTTGTGTAGTCTCATTTGGATATAAAGGTGAAATTCAACGAGGTATGCAATCGACATCTTAATCTTATATATTGTTGCATTCCTCGGATCCAAAATATAGGTTGAACTCAACCATAAGTTAAACTTGAATATGTGCATATGATCTTATTACACATTTGTGTATGCACACATTTAGGGAGAGCTCACGCTATATTTTGTGGTTTCATTAGTATTGATTCATATTCCATTTTTCACACATATTTGGGATCTTTACTTTGAAAACATATCCGATTGAGTATACAAAGCTTGTGTAGTTTTGTATATTCATGATTTGAGTATGTAGAACTTGTGTAGTTCTCACATACTCGTGTTGTGAGTATATATATATATATATATATATATATATATATATATATATATATATATATATATATATGACTTGTGTAGTTTTTATATATACACTCATATTGTTACAATTATCAATTCAATTTATGTGCAATCGAAATGGTTATCATCAATTACCAAAGAGGGAAAGATCGAGTATCTTGTCCCACCATTGTGAGTTAATGGTATGGTGTGGTAATTAATGATAATTATATTATGGAACTAACATTTTTCATGAGTTGGATATATATGTTATGATGATCATGAGTTGATCATCAAGTCAATATTCAAGAAAAGGATGCATCATGTGTTGATGTGTGTAAAGAGCTTGAAGAAAAAGAAATCATCGTGTGTCGATGATGTTCAAGAAGAAGAGATGATCATGAGTTGATCATCAAGTTAAGAGTGCATCATGAGTTGATGCATGTCAAGTAATTGACCCGGACTTGAAGTGATGGTGTGCGTCATCAAGCTTCAAGATAGTGCAAGGCAAAGGTATGACTAGCTAGGGCTAAGGATGAGTTCCTAGACTTTTACCGGTCTCGGTGTTTGGTTGATAGACCAGATTGCTAGTATAGGATTGCCGTGCTATTAAGAGGGGTCTTGTCTAGTAGCTTGAGTCCCATCATGAGTTGATAGCTCAATCTTGCTTGCTCTAGCTCTACATGGCATGATACTATTATTTGCGAATGTGTTTTGCAAATAGTTGAGGCTTATGCATTTAATCCTTGTAGCATGTGACTATACTTTTGCGAATGTGTTTTGCAAATAGTTGAAGTCCATGTACCTACACCTTGTGGCATGATCTAAGTTTGCAAATGTGTATTACAAATTGTTGGGATTCATTCATTTTCCTTTGGCATGGTCTAAGATTGCTTATTGTTATTTCTTTGGACTTAGACCATGGTAGTGGCTCTTTGGAGTTGTGATTTTTGATTTGATCAAATATGTTTGAGATCAATCAAATAGGTGGGTTGTGTAGCCCTCTGAATAAGCTTTCCACAGAGTCCAAGATCATTCAATTCCGACATCGGAGTCAAAAGTTATGACCTTTTTACCGAGTGTCGTCTGTGCTTGTTGACAGGATCGTTCTCTTTACTACTTGTGAACGTGATTGTTGACAGGATCGTTCTCTTTTTGATAGCCTCATCCTTTTTGTTGATAGATGCAACTTGGTTATCTGTTGGGCATTTCGAAGAATGGGAATTTTCTCTCACAAAGTTCATTGAAGAAATTTCCACTATGTTCATTTCCTTTGGAATATTTAGAGTGTTGGAGTTTAGAACCTCCCTTTGAAAAAGAAAAGTGTCGCAACCCTTTGTCAGGTTTTCTGTTGTTTTGTGAGGGCTTGTGAGTAAATAATCTATGAGTTCAAGTTAGATTATTAGCGTGATGCATAAT
Organism: Hsuehochloa calcarea; assembly: GCA_036346395.1. Taxonomy (NCBI): domain Eukaryota; kingdom Viridiplantae; phylum Streptophyta; class Magnoliopsida; order Poales; family Poaceae; genus Hsuehochloa; species Hsuehochloa calcarea. Next base: position 29,715,826 of record CM070606.1, read on the forward strand.
TTATCTTGACCGATGTCCCCAGTAGCGTAACTGGTTAGCTAGATCTACCTAATTTTTTTTTGGCTGGCTAATATTGTTGGAATCTTATGCTTTTGCCACATTGAGATTTCTAGCTTTCAAGTCAGTACCTTCTTCTCATTTGAAGTTTGATCTTCTTCTTGTGCGGGTCATGTGACCTCAGCGTGGACTCCACTTATGTTCAATGAGTTCATCGCTTTAATGGTTTTTCCTTGGTTTTGTGTTCATTGCAGTGGTAAGTGATTTCCCGATTAGTGAAAAGCGTTTTATGTGCCTCTTCTTTTGAGAAGTATTCAACCCATTTTTTCACATGGGTCTTTGAAATATTTTCTAAATGTGGTTGTAAGCTTGATGTTATTACTTGTAGTAAATTGATCGCCTTTTGTGATATCGTTCAAATGAGAATATTTCGGTTTAGCTTTCGTGGTACCTTGGAGATCGCGAATCACGGTTAATCGAAATTATTTGGATAACTTAAGGAATTGGATTATCCTATTGCTTCTTAAAGGTTTCGTGTGATTTAGTCCGAAAGGCTCTTTGGTTTGAGTCCGCAAAGTGAGGTTGCAATCAAAGAAAAAAAAATCGTCGATCTCTTGAGGCGAAGTTAACCCATTTGCTTTCCGTGAAATCTGTAAAGGGAAATGTTCGAGTTTTGTGGTGAGATCATTTGGATCCGTGTTTTCCCAAGTAGATGATTTGTTCGAGCAAATTTGTCTTGTCGAAAGATTTTATTGGTTCTTAATTAGATCTTGTGGTTTGGACTAACGACCTTAGCTTGACCGTTGTGGCAAAGCGTTTCAAGTCAAATGATTAATTTTATTGTTAACGGAACAAGTGTAGTAGGGGAATTTGAGAATTGAGTCAAGTTTTGTAACTTGTGGTTATTTGAGTCGTTCCTAAACTTCTTGCTCTTCCCGCTCAAGAGATGTCGAGTTTCAATCACAGTATCTTTCTTTCGTATCGGCTGTTATTTGCTAATCTCTCTTAGGGATGTGTTCCCTCAACTGTGAACTCAATTTCCGTTTTCTAAAGTCACATTTTATCAGAATATTTCTTATGGTTTCTTGCTCGCCGTGATGAGCAACGTTTTTCTGTGTGATGAAGCTTGTCCTTATTCGCCTCTTTCTTTTGAGAAAGACCCAAAAGTTTTGTTGCAGGGTTTTACAAAGCGTTTATTGGCAACTGTTTGGTGGTGGTTAAGTTTTGGTAGTGGTGATATTTTGCTACCAAGTTATTGGAGGAGTAGAAGAATGTGAAATGGATTTGATCTGTATCTCTTGAGGAAAAAAATATTGATTCACATGGAATGTTTGGCTTCGAAGTAAGTCTGAATAGTGTTACGATTGAGTAGAACCTATGGTATAGAAATTCGAACTTGAGTTCATGTTAAAAGGTTGAGGATTATCGAAGGTATGGAGACCTTGATTAATTTTATAGAATGCGCAATTGGATAAGATTGCGAGATTATGTGGGTAATTTTGAGGATTTCAATAAGTGAGTATGTTAGAATTGTGGGAATGTTGTAGATTTAATCCATTGATTTCCTATTTGTTATAATTGCAATTTGTAGTAGAAGTCTTGCGAGTTAAACTGGGCTTGCATTTTCATGCTAGACCTTTGGTCACTCAATGATTGTGTGTAGAGAGAGTGGAATAATAGAGTTTCTGAGCGGTGAAATGATAATTGATAGAACCCTTCGATGAAGTATATGAACATGCGTGCTAAGAATTTTGAGTTGTTGTTCTTGGAAATTGGAGGTAATGTCATTGTGTGGGACCTATTACGTGTTGCTTTGAGCGCTTTTATCAAATCAATTTTGGTTAGTAGAGCGAGTTATTTAGAGTATTGGTGGATTCAATATAGCCTCTCCACAATGGTGTGGATGATGTATTTCAATTTGAGCATAATTTGAGGATGTTTAACTAAGAGGTTTAAGCCATGTGGTAGGCAGTGAATTCGAATTTCAATGTTCGAGAGAAATTTTATTCCTAGAAGCGAGGAACTGTGGCAAAGGATGATTCGTGGGATAATGAGGCGTTTTCTTGATTCTCGTTTGAGTTTTGTGTCGTTGACTTGTATTTTTTGTAATTTGAGTTGGCGCTGTGTTGGCGTGTTGATTCTTTCCAAATTCAGACAAACCGCAAGTATTAGAGTCCACTGTGGACTCGGCTCATGAAACAGCGAACGGGAGGTGTGCTGGCGCAAGCGCCACGCTGGTGCTGACGCGTCAGCGATGGCGCTGAGGTGGCGCATGAGTGGCCGCGGCGTGGCAGCGCCATGTCAGCACTGTGCCGACGGTGGCTTGCCGGTGAGCTCACCGACGAACGGCAGCGCGACGAGGGTCGGCGAGGTGTGCAAAAGACTCAGGGAGGGATGCCGAACCTGACGCGCAACTTTGCGGCGGGGTGGCACTGTAGGAAGGTCGTCGGCGCTGGAGGAAGGTGACGGCGAGGTTCGGTAGATGACGGAGAAGGGTTTCTGGTGGTCGTTGGGCCGGGAGAAGATGTGCACGAGGATCGCCTTGATATCGTGAAGCTGATGGTGTGGTCGAGGTGGCCGGAGGAGGCTTGACGGCGCCTGAATCGGAGAAGAACGAAGCTTCGGCCGGCGGCGAGAAAACTCGAATTGCGAGCGCACGAGAGTGATTAAGGCGAGGAGAGCTGGGGCGTTGGGTTGAGTGGAGAGAGGCGCAGCTAGGGCTGGCTTTTATAGGGCGAGGGGAGGCCGAGAGGCGGAGGTGGCGCGCGGGAGTCATGGCGGCAATGGCGGACGCCCAGCGCAAATGCGCGTGATTAAGAGGGGAAACGACCGGAATGAATGCGGCTGAAACCGGTAGTTTGAAAGTGTGTGATTGCGAGATAAATGCGGGAGGGAATCACGGCCTTGAAGAAATAGCAACGCGTGGTAATGGCGGTCGGGCGCGGCAGCCGGAGAAGGAAGAAGGTGCAGAGGGAGATGACATGTAGGCGGGCCCACATGTCGGCGGGAGGAACTGGTCGGGCTGAGCGATTGCAGTCCGATTTTGATCGGACGATCCACAGCGACAACGCGTGGGAGGAACTGGTCGGGCGGAGCGATGGCCGTCCGATTTTGATCGGACGGTCCGCAGCGATGACGCGCGGGAGGAACTGGTCGGGTGGAGCGATGGCCGTCCGATTAAAATTGGATTGTCCGCAGCGACGACGCGCGGGAGGAACTGGTCGGGCGGAGCGATGGTCGTTCGATTAAAATCGGATGGTCCACGCTGGGAGCACGTGGGAGGAACGGGCTGAGCGGCCGAGATGGGTTGCGGCGCTGGCGCCGATGGCCGACGCGTGGAGGAGGAGGATCGGGCCGGCCGGATGTCGGCCCAATACTGCGCTCTGAGATTTTAATTCATTTTCTAATTGATTTAATTCTAGAAATTCAAAAGGCTTTAGAAAATAGCAAATAAAATCTAAAAAAATTATGAGAAAATTCATAGAAATTCTCAAGGGCATTCTGGATTTAAATAAAATAATTCCAACTTTTAATTGGTAATAGCTTTTGTAAATAAATTATTTTAGCTTTAAAGTAATTAAGGAAAAGCTTTTAAAATTTTCAGAAAATCCACAAAAGTATTTAAAGTTTTATTTTTAACTGAAATTTGGTCTGTTACAAACCTACCCCCCTTAAAGGAATCTCGACCCCGAGATTCAGACTTGGTCAGCAAAAAGGCGGGGATACCCATCTCTGAAAACTTCTTCTCGTTCCCAGGTGGCTTTTTTTGGAATGATTGCTCCATTGGACTTTGCATGATCGGATGACTTTGCTTCTGGTGATGCGTTCTGCCACATCGAGAATCTTGATTTTCTGCTCCACATAGGTGAGGTCTTCCTGAAGATCGATGCTTTCAAGCGGTGTTTTTTTTCTTGGCACTCTGAGATATTTCTTCAACTAAGAGACATGGAAGACATTGTGAACAGTTGACAGAGACGCTGGTAGTTCTAGCTGATAAGCAACTTCACCTCTTTTGCCAGAATCTTATGAAGTCCAACAAATATGGATGCGAGTTTCCCTTTAGTCTGAAATCTCCTTACTCCTCGGAGTGGTGTTACTCTGAGATAGATGAAGTCTCCTATCTCGAAGGATAGTTCTCTCCGACGATTGTCGGCATAACTCTTTTGTCAGGATTGAGCCACCTTCAGACGTTCTCTTATTGCTTTTACTTTACTTTCGGCTTCTTTCATCAACTTTGTTCCAAAGAATTGATGTTCTCTTACTTGATCCCAGAGGAGAGGAGTTCTACACTTCCTGTCGTACAATGCTTCAAATGGTGACATCTGTAAACTGGCTTGAAAACTATTGTTGTAGGAGAACTCTGCATAAGGTAAGTTCTTATCTAGCTTCTTCTGTAACCAATAGCACAAGCTCGAAGCATATCCTCCAGAACCTGATTAACACGTTCTGTCTGGCCATCTGTTTGGGGATGATACGCTGTACTGAAGTTAAGTCTGGTTCCCAAAGCTTCATACAAACTCTGCAAAAATCTTGATGTGAACTGTGAACCTATGTCAGGCACAATCTTCTTGGGTATCCCATGCAAACAAATGATCCTTTCTATGTAAAGCTCTACTAACTTGCTGCTTGTGTAAGTGGTCTTGACTGGAATAAAGTGAGCCACTGTACTCAATCGGTCAATTATTACCCAAATAGAATCACATCCCGATTGGGTTCTAGGTAGTCCAGTGATAAAATCCATACCAATTTCCTCCCATTTCCACTCGGGAATTGGTAATGGTTGCAACAAGCTGGTAGGTCTCTGATGCTCTGCCTTAAGACGCTGACATACATCACAGCGTGCAACGAACTCAGCGATCTCTCGCTTCATACTGACCCACCAATATTTTTTCCTTCAGATCTTGGTATATTGGGATGGATGGAGTAGGGTGATTCATGTGCTTCTCTTAGAATCAACTGTCTTGTCTCCTGATGATTAGGTACGCAGATACGGTTGCCAAACCACACCATACCTTGCTCATCCTCAGAAAATCCTAGGGCTTTACCTCTTCTCATGTTCTTCTTGATTTCCAAGATGTCTTCGTCTTCTAGTTGTTTCTCTCTGATCTGACTCTGTATTGTTGCGTGAACTTCCAATGCGTTGACACAGCCCTGGCTAACAATTTCCAGGTTCAGGTGTTTCAGTTCTTCATACAGCTCTGGTTGATTTTTCTGAACTAACATGGTGATGCAGTATGCCTTTCTACACAGGGCATCTGCTACTACGTTTGCTTTACTCGGGTGATAATGGATTCCAAGGTCATAATCTTTTATCAGTTCCAACCATCTTCTTTATCGGAGATTAAGTTCTGACTGATTGAAAATGTATTTCAGACTCTTATGATCCGTGAAAATCTCACAGTAGTTACCAATGAGGTAATGCCGCCAGATTTTCAAAGCATGCACAATTTCTGCTAACTCTAGATCATGAGTTGGATAATTTCTTTCATGTGGCCTCAACTGACGAGATGCATAAGCCACGACTTTTCCTTCTAGCATCAGTACGCATCCAAGTCCCTGGCGAGATGCGTCACAGAAAACTTCAAAATCCTTACGAATATCCGGTAATACAAGTACGGGTGTTGTTACTAGCCTTTTCTTCATCTCTTGAAAACTTTGATCACATGCATATGTCCATTCAAATGGAGAAAACTTCTCACTTCTGTGACGGACTTGGGTTGCTTCCAATCCATTACAGTTTCAACCTTGGCGGGGTCTACTGTAACTCCTCCCGCTGACACAATATGTCCAAGGAAAGCCACTTAACTGAGCCAAAATTCGCTCTTACTGAACTTAGCATAAAGCTGATGTTCTCGAAGCTTTTCCAAAATAATCCTGAGGTGTTTTTCATGCTCTTCTTCATTCTTTGAATAGATGAGAATATCATCGATGAAAACTACCTCAAACTTATCCAGGAATTCCATGAACACTTTGTTCATCATATTCATGAAATAAGCAGGGGCATTTGTCAGTCCAAATGATATTACTGTAAACTCATACAGTCCATATCTGGTTGTGAAGGCTGTCTTCGGAATATCTTCCGATCTGATTTTTAGTTGATGGTACCCTGACCTTAAGTCAATCTTGGAGAAAACACTGGCTCCTTTAAGTAGATCGAACAGATCATCTATCCTGGGTAACGTGTACTTGTTCTTGATTGTTACTTCGTTGTGTGATCTATAGTACACATACATTCTCATACTATTATCTTTCTTCTTGACAAATAGTACTGGAGCTCCCCAAGGTGATGAACTTGGTTGAATGTAACCTTTGCTTTGCAGTTCTTCGATCTGCTTCTTCAGCTCTGCTAGATCATTGGCCGGCATTATGTAGGGTTGCTTCGAAATTGGAGCAGTCCCTGGGACTATGTCAATTAAGAACATTATGTCCCTGTCCGGTGGCATACCGGGTAATTCCTCAGGAAAAACATGCGGATATTCATGTACCACAAGTATGTCTTCAAGTTTTACTTCCTTCAAGCTAGTCAGGATATAACTTCTTCCTGTAGAAGTCTTGGGTTTGAACTCTACTGAAGTCCCTTGCTCATTGGTGAGGGTGATAGATCTATTGGCACAATCTATCCTTCCTTGATTTTTGGCAAGCTAGTCTATTCCAAGAATTACATCTAATCCTTACGGGCGCAAGACTATTAAGTCTGCCGAGAAAGTTACTCCATATATTTTCAAGGTAAGGTTTGGACAAATGAAACTAGCTCTCATTTCCGAGCCCAGGGAATGGATTAACATAGGGTTAGCTAAGAGGGAGATAGATAACCCATACTTTCCCATAAACTTATTTGACACGAAAGAATGCGATGCTCCGAAATCAAATAAAACTGATGCTGGTACTGAATTGATAAGAAACATACCAAGTACAACATCTAGTGCTGACTAAGCCTCCTATGCTGTGACGTGGTTCACACGTCCCTTCACGAATTGATCAGCCGGTCTTGAGGGGCCGCCGGAGACTAGTGCTCCTGCAGTTGGCTTGACCAGGGCCATAGCATGCTGCTTCTTTGGGTATTTATTGGCATAATGACCCAACTCATTGCAATAGAAACAAGTTATTCCTGCTGCTGAGGGAGCTGTCTTCTGCTGGAACTCACTTCCAGAGGAACTGCTACGAAAACCAGGAATATTGGGGCGCTGGGATAGTGTTGGAGCTCTGGGTGTAGTAGACTGGAATCTTCCACGCTGAGCTGGCTGAGACTGAGTGAAACGAGGTTTAGGGAGTACTCCGGAGTTAAACTTCTGAGCGGCCATCCTCCGCTTGCGGTTCTCCATGTCTTGATGTTTGCCGTCCTAGCGAATAGCCTTATTCACGAACAGCTGAAAGTCAGTGAAATCTTGGGAAATCAGTCTGACAGAGAGTTCATCGTTCAATCCTTCCTATAATCACTCTTGCCTGTCTTTTTCTCGAGTTACATCTTCCGGGGCATAGCGAGCGAGTTGACTAAACTTATGCAGATACTCGCTGACAGAACGGTTTCCTTGGCGAAGCGAGCGAAACTCCTTTTTTCAGTGTAATCATGCTGGATGGAATGTGAGATCGGCGGAAAGCTTGCACGAACTCATCCCAAGTGATTGTTTGGGCATTAGCATGGGCATGCTGAAGTTATCCCACCATTCTGATGCGGGACCATTCAACCGATGAGAGGCAAACAAGACTCTCTCACGATCTGTGCATTGAGCAATATCCAGTTTCTTACCAATGGCCCTGAGCCAATCATCTACGTCCATAGGTTCCGTGCTGCTAGAAAATGTCGGCAGACACATCCTCATGAATACTGACAGTATAACTCTTGCTGGAGGTGGGAGAGCATGATGTGCTGCTGAGGCTTGAGTGTTTTGGTTATTGTTGAGGGATTGAACTAGTAGTTCAATCAGATGGGTCTGATTAGCCATCATTTGTTGCTAGTCCGAGGCTCCAGTGGGAGATGGTGGTTGCTGAACTGAATTTTCTTGATAATCAGTATTCTCATTCCTTGCCCTCTGGCATTGCCACTTCTAGTGCGGGTAGTCACCATCTGCTGGACTTCTTTTAGGATTAGAAAAGAGAGACATAAAGCTCTAAGGGGTATAGGTCTAAAATAGCCCAAAATCCAACAAACACAAGGCAAGAACACTTCAACAAAATAACTTGTTTTATTTTATTTTATTAATTCATTATTAACAAACACAGGGGTATTAGTAGCTCATAATTCGTAACTAAAGGACAACTAAGGACACAACTATGGGGTTGTTGCGGTATAATGCGGCTCACTAGAACTAGCATCGCCTGCCTTATAGTAGGCCAGTTCTTTTTCTGTAGTCTTCAACTTTTTTTCTGCATCCTGTAATTTCCCCTGAATGAGGTACAGTTCATCCAACGTATTCCCATAGGCATAATCCATTGCTCTGGCCAGATCCACCTGGTGCGTGAGATCGAAACCATCTTCATCTTTGGCGGAGCGGAAGGTACTGTCATGCCGGGTTGGAATGTGCATCGGGTAATAGTGGAACCCAGTGCCATTGAGGCGGTGGTCGTAGATGCAGCCGAGTTGGCGGGCTGCTTCCCTAGCTGCATCCTGGATGCCGTTCGCGAATGTATCTCGTCGCACTGGGGCGTCAAAGATATGGAAGTCAGTGTTCGTCGATAGGTTGGAGTAGAGGATCACTTCTACCCTCCACCGATTCTGATTTCCCACCTTGTACTTGTATCCTTGATACGTCGGTCTTTCTTCAAAGTCCAAGTGTTGCATGATCTTCCAGAGAACTGCGGCCCAACGACTAGCAAAAACACCATGGGAAATGGCGCTCGGAACTTCAGCCATCTACAATTTTTAAGATGGAAATGAGTTAGTACACATTTTTAAAGAGAAAAGTTGGGAAAGGACTCCAGAAGACCAAATTATTTGTAATTTTCAAAAATAAATCCGTAAGGGTTTGATTTCCTTCTAGGTCATTACCTACAGTCGATATGGCTCTGATACCACTTTTGTCGAACCCGGGAACGAAAGATCCCGAATTCACTGCGTTTACAAACTAGTCCAGGATTTCTAGCGTACACAGTCTCACAAACAGTGTTATCACAATCATATCAAGCGCTTTATTAATAAGGAACAAAATTTATTACAAAATAGGACTCAGGCCAAATAACAAAACATAGCAGAAGCAAATAGGTAGTAGGCCACACGATGCGCCACAAGCAATCGTCTGGAGGCGTAGCCTAAACGTCTGGATCCTTACCGTCTGGGTAGTAGTCTTCTCCTGAATAATATATATTCAGTAAGGATGAGCACAATTACCGTGCTCACAAATTACACCCAATACAGAATTTAGAATGCATGCTTAAGTAATCAAAGGAAAGCTATAAGGGTTTACTTGCATAAATCAGAATTTTCAAGTTTAAATAATCATACCAAGTTTCAAGGCACAATTTTTTTATTCTTAACTAAAAATAAGATTTTTAAATTAACAATTTTATAGTGGATAACCCCCATATGAAACATGGTGATGGATATCCTCCTATCACATGGCTAACCGCCCAATTTTACCACAAAGATTAACCATCCTAGAATCATTTGCTAAAATCATTTTAAAACAAAAAATGTAGAATGTAGAATGGTTTTGATCTGTATCTCTTGGGGGAAAAATTAATGCACATGGAATGTTTGGTTTCGAAGTAAGTCTGAAAAGTGTTACGACTGAGTAGAACCTATGGTATAGTGAAACTTCAGAACTTCAGTTCATGATTGAATGGTCGGTGATTATCGAAGGTATGGAAACCTTGATTACTTCTATAGAGCAACGCAATTGGATAATGATGCGAGATTAGGTGAGAAATTTCTAAGTATGCAAATGAGTGAGTATGTTAGAATTGGGGAAAATGTTGGAGAGTCAATCCGTTGATTTCCCTATATGTTATAATTGAAATTTGTGGTAGAGATCTTGGAGGTTAAATTTGGGTTTGCATTGTTATGTTAGACCTTTGGTCACTCAATGAGTGTGTGTAGAGAAAGTGGAATAAAGGAGTTTCCTGAGCAGTGGAATGATCATTGATAGAACCTTTTTGAGGTAGTACATGAGCGTGTGTCTCGAGGATTTCGAGTTGTTCTTGAAAAATTAGAGGTAATGTAATTGCGTGACATCTTGGCTTTCGAATAGCCAGGATGTTACAGTGGGATCTATTTTTTTTGTGGCGCTTTGGGTGCCTTCAATCAAATTATGGTTGATTAAGTAGAATGAGATGCATAGAGTATTCGGAGGATTCAATGGAGCCACCCCACAGAGGTGTGGATGATGTATTTCAATTTGAGTATAATTTGAGGATGTTTAACTAAGAGGTTTTAGCTCATGTGGTAGTCAGTGAATTCGAATTTCAAGGTTCGAGAGAAATTTTATTCCTAGAAGCGAGGAACTGTGGCAAAGGATGATTCGTGGGATAATGATGCGTTTTCTTGATTCTCGTTTGAGTTTTGTGTCGTTGACTTGTGTTTTCTGCAATTTGAGTTGGTGCTGTGTTGGCGTGTTGATTCTTTCCAAATTCAGACAAACCGCAATTTCTTGGTTTAGGGCGTTTGAGTACTTCTCCTTTGGTTGTAAAATGGATTTGTTTTTGAGATGAATTGTCAAATTTGGAATCTAACCTTTTGGTGAGAGTTAGCATTACGTGGATGCGATGAGGACTCTCTATTTCTAGTTGGATTCTCTTCGTTTTTGAAAGTTGTAGAAATTGGGACATTGGCTTATCGCGTTGATCGTCCCGGGTCCTTATGCGGCACATCATCCGGTGTGCTCGAGTGTTAAGCGAGTATCTGAGCAATTCCAAGCTTGAAATATCGTTGTTTCATTCCAGACGCAGTTTCCTTACGAGTAGATTAGTGCGTAGATTCGAGGTCGAATCTTTTCTAAGGGGGATAGAGTGTAATACCTCATAAATCCAGCTAGGTTGTACCGTTTCGAATGTCTGGGAATGTTATTCGAAAAACGAGATTTAAAACTTTCCGGAACCGAATCGGTAAAAAGAAAGAAGTCGGAGGGAGTAAAAGAATCAGTTTTCGTCGAATTTTCCAATCAGCGGAGGGGGTAATTGCTATTTCCCGTCAACCTGGGCCGCTGTCCACACCTGTGGCCCAAGAGGGGGCCGCCGCCCATGAAGAGGCCGCCAAAGGGGCGGGCGCCACTCCCCCAAACCCTAGCCGCCACTTGCATCTCCCCTCCCCTTGGCCACCTCCTCCTCCCCAAGCTGGCCTCCTTGCTGCTCCTTGGTGCCTCCTCGCAGTGGTGGTGCCATCTCCGTGATCCCGTCGCTCCTCCTCAAGGTCCCTCCAACATCTCCGCTCCCGCCGACGCCGACGGCCGCTCGTCGTCTCCGGTGGCCGCCCTAGGAGAGAGAAGAGAGGGGAAGGGAGGAAGGCCCTTGTGCAGCGGATCATCGTCGTCCTACGGGTCTACAAGGGTAATTAGACCTCCGATTCATTGTTTGATTCCATTAGAGTTGAGAATCCGATTGGATTTGTAGTTTCGTTTTGATTCTGTCAATAGATTGATTCTGTCCAGTACGTTGTACCTCAGTTTTGGGCGTCGTAGAGGCCGAATTGGACATCTGTGTCTTCTGGAGAATTGTTCCTGGTTTCATTAGCTTTCTTTTGGAACCTGGATCATGAATTTTCACCCAGTAGTTTAAAAGTTATGACTGTTTTACCACGTACTGCTCTGTCTGTCAGAAATTCTGGGTATAGTCGGTTGCACCTAGGTTTTGATCTAGTTAGAGTCAGAATAAGGTCGGCCACCCAACTAGGTTTATGAAGAAAATTTCACCATGTTTCCAGGCTGATAAAGATCACTTTATTGGGATCAGTGGTTTAAAAGTTAGAGCCTTTTCTTTAGGGCTGTTCTGAATTCTGGGCAGACTGCAGTTATAGTTTTTCATTGGATGGTTAGACCTCTGTTTTGGCCGAATTAGAGTTTACCATCAACTAGAGTTTCGTAGCCCGTTACGTTAAGAGAAGTTGAGCACTGGTTTCAGGTCTTTTGGACTTACGGTTATTTATTGGTGAATTTTCTAGTAAAACTGCCAGTTTAGGGGTATTTGGAATGTTTGGGCGAATGGATCAAATTGAACCTTTTGTTTGGTTAGTTTGGTTAGAGGTTGTGGGAGGGCACATGTAGCAATGTCTTGCTCGTTTGTCCTCATTTCGATTAATTTATATTGTAGGCGGTGAAGCGGTGAGTGGAGGGGTATCTCAATTACCTCCCAACCCGTCGCAGCGCGGCAGGCAAGTAACTTGTATACTATGATTGATGCATTATGTGATGTGTGAATGAATGATTATATTTATTCGTATTTGTAGATGAATGCCATGTGTATCTTTTCATTTATGAGTACTATTCAATATTGCCATGGGATCACATCATGACATGCATAAATTACCTTTGTAAGACCCATCAATTCCAGTATGGGCACTTGAAAATCCCATCAATTCCAGAATGGCTACGTGAGTCCACCATTCCAATGTGGGTCACGTTACGTGAGTCCACCATTCCAATGTGGGCCACGTTGGACGGTCGTATGAAACGTTCTTCATACGATTACTTTAAGTGAACACCGACGGGTGTTTCACTCGCTATACCGGTATATGCTGCAATATGTCCAATTCCTTCACTGCATCATTTCATTTCATCCATTCAAAAGAATTGTATCCAATAAATGTTCAATCTGTGATAATGTATATGGTTCATTGGATGTTGATTGTTACTTTCAAGTACTTGCTGAGTCTTTGGCTCATTCTTGCTTTGTTGTTTTATTTAGGTAAATGATAAGGAAGAACGGTTTCATGGAGGGTAGATCAACACGATGCACTCACTACTATAATTCAAAACATTTGAGAACTTACTATTGTCTTCTATTTATACCATGCGTTGATTTGTAATAAGCCAACATGGTCGTATTTACCATCTCTTCCTGAAATGTTTATTTCCAATCCGTTGATTAAACTGTTGATGATTTCTTGTTCACGTATATCCTTGTGGTACGCCAATTCTAGTTATACTTATTGTTGTGAATTTCCTAAAGACTAGTGATTGTAGGTGACATCTTGACTTCCTTATAGTCAGGGTGTTACAGTTGGTATCAGAGCGGGCTTCAGGTCCGTGGTAATAATATTAAAATGACACACTGTGCACAGTAGGTGGGGTTTGGGAAATCCATTGTTTCCGTATTTCTAGTGATGTTGTTCATTGTGTTGTATGGTATAGAATTGCTTCTGTACTATCTTTCTTGTTATTAATCTATGACGTGATGCGATATCCTATATATCTATGAATTATTCTATGATTGTCATGAGATGATCCTATATATTCATAATTGATTGCATTAGTTATACGTATCGGTAGCGGACGTCGAGCAGCTGAGTTCGTGGTTGTCATCCCGGTTTTGCTGTGCTACACCATTGCTCGTGGCCGTAATAGTAGAGAAGTTCTTACCTGCTCCATAATTTCGTGTTGAGCCCGAGCTCATTGATGAAGTTGTTGTCCTTCTCAAGTTTGTATCCGGTTTTTCGTTGTAGTTTCTGATAGTTCGTGAATTTCTTTTGAATGGAGGGTTATAATGAAGTGGGCAATCTCTAGTAGATTTCTGATCGTTCTTTGAAACAATTATTGTTCTTTCTACTATTGTGATATTTCTGCTCCACGTGAGCGTAGTTAAATTGCAAGATTTAACTTTTCACTAAGTTCTGTTTTACCTGTTGGAAAATTCAACCCGTGTGTTCGCTGGGGTTTTGGTATTTGCGATTTCTTTTGCAAGTTCTTTATCAAGTGCACAATGATCTTGCATATTTCTTTTGGGATGCTTTAGACGGTGGTTCTCTTCCTTGATTTCGATTTTGACAAATTCTTGTCCGGTGGTAGTTGATGAATTTCTCTTAGGTTCATGATTCATGGTAGTTGATGAGATCCAATAGGTCTTTAATGGTTCTCTCAAAATATTATTGTTTTTCAGCTTGTTGAATTTCTTTTATTTTAAAAGATCTTCGACGATTGGCAATATTGATATTTCCATGTTTGTTCCTTCCTTCTCATTGGAAAATAGCGACTGCTTACTCGCTTGATAGTTTGTATAATGAGAGTTTTCATTGCAAGTTCGTTAACACGAGGAAGCATTGGCACCATGTATTTCTTTTGGATCATTCGCGCCTTGAAGTTTAACGATCTCTTTTACGAGGATTAGTGTTAAAACCCTTTTTGGGGTGCCTTGTGGTGATTAAGTCGGAGATGGTAATCAAACAAATTGGTTGGCTACGGGTTCATATTGGTCCCTAGATGTTTTTCAAAACAATTCTTGACTTCCTGATTGCGGAGCTCTCTTTGCTACTTGTACACGATATTATTGACAAGATCATTCTTTTTGTAAGGGTCCTATCTCAATTGTTGATTAAGGGGACCTGGTTAACCGTTTGGTATTTTGGGGAACGGGAATTAGCTTTTACAAAGTTTGTCGAAGAAAGTCTTGACTCTACTCGTTTCTTTTGGAGTAGTTGGAATGTTGTAGTTTAGAACCTCTCTTGAAAAAAAATAATAATAAAAAAAGGTGTCGAAACCCTTTTCTAATGTTATGGTGGAGTTGTGTGAGAGGTTTGTTTCAGCTTTGTGGTTTTCGTACTAAGTTTCCTTTCTAGAATAAGTTGTTATTACAATTCCATTTGATGCTGAAAAATTTCTATAACACGATTTGCCATGTTCCTTTAGAAGGTTTATTGACATGATCAGTAATGGGATGGCAATGTTGATTCCTTTATAAAGAACGAAAGTTGTCCGCCTTTCATAATATTTCTAAAATGATCAAATTTCCAGTTTTGTGTTCATGCTCTTTTGGGGAATTCAAGTCTTTGTGGTAAACATAGTTTGTCGAGTAAAGCGATATGTTGAAAAATTATAATAGTTCTTCCATGATGCGGGTGTTTTGATCTTGAATACCCGTTTGTTCCTAACGGTTAAGGTCGGATATTCTATTTTTTGTGAGGCCTATGTTTTCAACTGTGGACTTCCCATATGTTTTCTGAGTTCGTTGCCTAATTGGTTTTCCCCTGAGTTCTGTATTCCTTGCGAGTGGTAAGTGATTTTTCAGTTGGTGAAGATCGTTTCTATTTGCCTCTTCTTTCGAGAAGGAATCAACCCATTCATTCCACGGGTCTTCCAAATATTTTCTAAGTGTTGTTATGGGCTTGATGTTAATACCTGTAGTAAATTGATCGCCTTTGGTGACATCGTTCAAATAAGAATATTTCAAGTTTAGCTTTCACGGTACCTTGGAGCTCGTGAATCAACTGGTAACTGAAATTATTTTGGGTAACTTGAGGAATTGTATTAACCTATTGTTTCTTAAAGATTTCGTGTGATTTAGTCCGAAAGGCTCCTTGGTTTGAGTTCGCAAAGTGAGGTTGCAATAAAAGAATATTTTCGTTGATCTCTTCGAGACGAAGTTAATCCGTTTGCTTTCCGTGAAATCCTGTAAAGGGAAATGTTTCGAGTTTTGTGGCTGAGAACATTTGGATCTCGTGTTTCCCAAGTAGATGAACTGTTTCGAGCAAGTTGGCCTGTTGAAGGATCTTATCGATTCTTAATTAAATCTTGTGGTTATTTGAAGCATCCCTAAATTTGTTGCTCTTTCCGCTCAAGAGATGGCGAATTTCAAACGTAATATCTTTCTTTCGTGTCGGCTGTTATCTGCTATTCTCTTTTGAGGGATGTGTGCCTCCAAATATGAACTCAGCTTTCGTTTTCCAAGATCACCTTTATCCGAATATTTCTTTCGGTTTCCTGCTTGCCGTGAGGAGCAACGTCTTTCTGTGTGAATAAACTTATCTTTGTTCGCCTCTTCCTTTTGAGAAAGGATCACAGATTTGGATTGCAAAGTGTTTGCAATGGGTAAGTTTGGCAACTGTTTGGTGGTAGATGAGTAATCGTAGCGGTGATATTTTGCTACCAAGTTATTGGAGGAGTAGTAGAATGTAGAATGGTTTTGATCTGTATCTCTTGGGGGAAAAATTAATGCACATGGAATGTTTAGTTTCGAAGTAAGTCTGAAAAGTGTTACGACTGAGTAGAACCTATGGTATAGTGAAACTTCAGAACTTCAGTTCATGATTGAATGGTCGGTGATTATCGAAGGTATGGAAACCTTGATTACTTCTATAGAGCAACGCAATTGGATAATGATGCGAGATTAGGTGAGAAATTTCTAAGTATGCAAATGAGTGAGTATGTTAGAATTGGGGAAAATGTTGGAGAGTCAATCCGTTGATTTCCCTATATGTTATAATTGAAATTTGTGGTAGAGATCTTGGAGGTTAAATTTGGGTTTGCATTGTTATGTTAGACCTTTGGTCACTCAATGAGTGTGTGTAGAGAAAGTGGAATAAAGGAGTTTCCTGAGCAGTGGAATGATCATTGATAGAACCTTTTTGAGGTAGTACATGAGCGTGTGTCTTGAGGATTACGAGTTGTTCTTGAAAAATTAGAGGTAATGTAATTGCGTGACATCTTGGCTTTGAATAGCCGAGGATGTTACAAATGGGATCTATTTTTTTGTGGCGCTTTGGGTGCCTTCAATCAAATTATGGTTGATTAAGTAGAATGAGATGCATAGAGTATTCTGAGGATTCAATGGAGCCACCCCACGAGGTGTGGATGATGTATTTCAATTTGAGTATAATTTGAGGATGTTTAACTAAGAGATTTTAGCTCATGTGGTAGTCAGTGAATTCGAATTTCAAGGTTCGAGAGAAATTTTATTCCTAGAAGCGAGGAACTGTGGCAAAGGATGATTCGTGGGATAATGATGCGTTTTCTTGATTCTCGTTTGAGTTTTGTGTCGTTGACTTGTGTTTTCGCAATTTGAGTTGGTCTTTGTGTTGGCGTGTTGATTCTTTCCAAATTCGCATAAACCGCAATTTCTTGGTTTAGGGCGTTTGAGTACTTCTCCTTTGGTTGTAAAATGGATTTGTTTTTGAGATGAATTGTCAAATTTGGAATCTAACCTTTTGGTGAGAGTTAGCATTACGTGGATGCGATGAGGACTCTCTATTTCTAGTTGGATTCTCTTCGTTTTTGAAAGTTGTAGAAATTGGGACATTAGCTTATCGCGTTGATCGTCCCGGGTCCTTACTGCTGGCACGATCGTCTGGTGTGCTCAAGTGTTAAGCGAGTATCTGAGCAATTCCAAGCTTGAAATATCGTTGTTTCATTCCAGACGCAGTTTCCTTACGAGTAGATTAGTGCGTAGATTCGAGGTCGAATCTTTTCTAAGGGGGATAGAGTGTAATACCTCATAAATCCAAAGCTAGGTTGTACCATTTCAATGTCGGGAATGTTATTCAAAAACAAGATTTAAAACTTTCCGAACCGAATCGGTAAAAGAAAGAAGTCGGAGGAGTAAAAGAATCAGTTTTAGTCGAATTTTCCAATCAGCGGAGGGGTAATTGCTATTTCCGTCAACTTGGCCGCTGTCCATGACCTGTGGCCCAAGAGGGGGGCCGGCCAGCCCATGAAGAGGCCGGCCAAAAGGGGGCGGGGCGCCACTCCCCCCCTCCCAAACCCTAGCCGCCACTTGCATCTCCCCCTCCCCCTTGGCCGCCTCCTCCCCTCCCCCAAGCCGGCCTCCTTGCTGCTCCTTGGTGCCTCCTTGCAGTGGTGGTGCCATCTCCGGTGATCCCCGTCGCTCCTCCTCAAGGTCCCCTCCAACATCTCCGTTCCCCGCCGACGTCGACGGCCGTTCGTCGTCTCCCGGTGGCCGGCCCTAGGAGAGAGAAGAGAGGGGAAGGGAGGAAGGCCCTTGTGCAGCGGATCATCATCGTCCTACGGGTCTACAAGGGTAATTAGACCTCCGATTCATTGTTTGATTCCATTAGAGTTGAGAATCCGATTGGATTTGTAGTTTCGTTTTGATTCTGTCAATAGATTGATTCTGTCCAGTATGTTGTACCTCAGTTTTGGGCATCGTAGAGGCCGAATTGGACATCTGTGTCTTCTGGAGAATTGTTCCTGGTTTCATTAGCTTTCTTTTGGCACCTGGATCATGAATTTTCACCCAGTAGTTTAACAGTTATGACTGTTTTACCACGTACTGCTCTGTCTGTCAGAAATTCTGGGTATAGTCGGTTGCACCTAGGTTTTGATCTAGTTAGAGTCAGAATAAGGTCGGCCACCCAACTAGGTTTATGAAGAAAATTTCACCATGTTTCCAGGCTGATAAAGATCACTTTATTTGGATCAGTGGTTTAAAAGTTAGAGCCTTTTCTTTAGGGCTGTTCTGAATTCTGGGCAGACTGCAGTTATAGTTTTCATTGGATGGTTAGACCTCTGTTTTGGCCGAATTAGAGTTTACCATCAACTAGAGTTTCGTAGCCCGTTACGTTAAGAGAAGTTGAGCACTGGTTTCAGGTCTTTTGGACTTACGGTTATTTATTGGTGAATTTTCTAGTAAAACTGCCAGTTTAGGGGTATTTGGAATGTTTGGGCGAATGGATCAAATTGAACCTTTTGTTTGGTTAGTTTGGTTAGAGGTTGTGGGAGGGCACGTGTAGCAATGTCTTGCTCGTTTGTCCTCATTTCGATTATTTTATATTGTAGGCGGTGAAGCGGTGAGTGGAGGGGTATCTCAATTACCTCCCAACCCGTCGCAGCGCGCAGGACAAGTAACTTGTATACTATGATTGATGCATTATGTGATGTGTGAATGAATGATTATATTTATTCGTATTTGTAGATGAATGCCATGTGTATCTTTTCATTTATGAGTACTATTCAATATTGCCATGGGATCACATCATGACATGCATAAATTACCTTTGTAAGACCCATCAATTCCAGTCTGGGCACTTGAAAATCCCATCAATTCCAGAATGGCTACGTGAGTCCACCATTCCAATGTGGGCCACGTTCCAATGTGGGCCACGTTCGATGAAACGTTCTTCATACGATTACTTTAAGTGAACACCGACGGGTGTTTCACTCGCTATACCGTATATCCGCAATATGTCCAATTCCTTCACTGCATCATTTCATTTCATCCATTCAAAAGAATTGTATCCAATAAATGTTCAATCTGTGATAATGTATATGGTTCATTGGATGTTGATTGTTACTTTCAAGTACTTGCTGAGTCTTTGGCTCATTCTTACTTTGTTGTTTTATTTAGGTAAATGATAAGGAAGAACGGTTTCATGGAGGGTAGATCAACACGATGCACTCACTACTATAATTCAAAACATTTGAGAACTTACTATTGTCTTCTATTTATACCCTGCGTTGATTTGTAATAAGCCAACATGGTCGTATTTACCATCTCTTCCTGAAATGTTTATTTCCAATCCGTTGATTAAACTGTTGATGATTTCTTGTTCACGTATATCCTTGTGGTACGCCAATTCTAGTAATACTTATTGTTGTGAATTTCCTAAAGACTAGTGATTGTAGGTGACATCTTGACTTCCTTATAGTCAGGGTGTTACACCTGCACCCACCAAGCATCCATTCTTCCCAAGTCCAAACCCATTTTTCACTTTTATTTTTCAAAGATATTTGCAAAAATCCACCCTGACAAAACAATGTCATAGGCCTTTAATCAATACTTGCGGTTTTGGCTAAAATTCCCCAAAATCAAATATTTGCGATCTAAGCAATGTCTAAGCACATTTGTATTTTCAAATTTTATTTGACTAAGGTGACAAGGGAATGATTATTCAACATTCAAGTTTGGCCATACAAAGGAAATTGGACTAACTATAAATTTAAAACATGAATTTAAAATAACTGTATAAAATTATGCATGCAATAGTAATTTAAAACAGAATTAAATATTTCAAAATACTGGGATCAAAATGATCAATGGTGTAACTTGCTTTTCTCAAATTCTTGGTATTCTACCTCTTCAACAGGGTCGAGCTCTCCGCAGTCGTCAAAATCTATACGCGAAAACAAGCCAAATTCAAATAAATTAAAATAAAATACAAATAAATTCAAACAAATATACAAATTCACTCCAAATGAAATAATTTTGGTTTAGTTAGCTAGATCTCGATTGTATACAAATTTAGAAATTTGATTCACCTAAATCGGAGTTCGTGTGAAGAAATACGAGCTCCTTGAAGTTTTAATTCTAAATTAAATCCTAAAAAAATCAAAAAAAAATTGAATTTCCCGAATTATTTTTCTAAAAGAAATTCAATTTATTACATCAGCGTATAGAATTGTGTCACTGACATGTGGGTCCGGGTTCAATGGACTAAGTCCATGGCCCGATCAGAGTCCACCGTGGACTCAGCCATGAAACAGTGAACAGCAAAGACTTATCTGTATATGTGAAAACATGATAGTTCTAGCAAGTCAAAGAACTAGACATGGCATTGAGCAAGAATTGAAACACTAAAGCTCCAAAGGGTAATAGACAAAACTTCATTAATCTTTTTGGATTTTTCATACTACTTGTTGTATTTTTCATATGAATGCAATATGATACAAAGAGATGCAATAAAAAGCCTAAAAAGTTCAAAAAGATCAATAAGTTCAGAAAAAGAACAAGAAAAGATCAAAAGAACAAGGTAAGATCAGAAAAGATCGAACTCCCCCACAAACCAACCCATTGGGATAAATTACCTCTAACTCGCTTCTCAAGGTTGCAAACCTAGTTGGGTCTAAAGGCTTGGTGAGGATATCAGTCAGTTGAGCCTCGTGCTCTACAAAGTGTAGCCTTTCTCGACATGGTCTCTAAGGAAGTGATAGCGAATATCTATGTGCTTGGTCCTAGAGTGTTGCACATGGTTCTTAGCAATATTAATGGTAGAAGTGTTATAACAGAAAAGAGGAACACTAGCAAAATTTAACCCATAAAATCTGACTACAGCAACTAGCAGCAGCTACATATTCAACTTCAGCAGTGGATTATACAACATAAGACTATTTCCTAGAAGACCAAGATACAAGAGAAGTGCCTAGAAAGTGACAAGTGCCTGAGGTACTCTTCATATCAAGCCGACAGCCCGCAAAATCAGAATCAGAAAACCCCCGAATGGACAAAGATGAAGAACATGAATACCAAATGCCATACAGAAGGGTAGAGTGTAAATACCTGAATATGCGCTTAACGGTTTGGCGATGGGAAGTCCTCGGAGACGTCTGAAACCTCGCACAGAGGCAAACCGTGAAGTGGATGTTCGGACTCGAGGCCGTTAGGTACAGAAGGGAACCGATCATGCTGCGGTACTCGCGTTGATCCACGGCTTCTCCATCCTCATCTGGATCCAAAACAGTCGAGGTTGCCATGGGAGTAGAGATTGGCTTGCAGTCACCCATGTCAAAACGTTTGAGCAAGTCCTTAGTGTACTTCGTCTGATGGATGAAGATCCCTTCCTTGCATTGCTTAATTTGAAGCCCCAAAAAGTAATTGAGCTCTCCCATCATACTCATCTCAAATTCCCTGGACATAGTCTCAAAAAAGCTGGAAATAAGAGCATTAGAAGAACCACCAAAGATAATATCATCAACGTAAATTTGAGCAAGCAGAAGTCATTACCACGCCTAAGAATGAACAAAGTCTTGTCTACCTTACCCATCTCAAAATCATTCTTAAGCAAGAAGGTCTTAACTCTATCATACCAGGCTCTAGGGGCTTGCTTACGACCATACAAGGCTTTGGATATCTTGAACACATGATTTGGGTACTTCGGATTTTCAAAGCCCGGGGGTTGCCTAACATAAACTTCCTCCTCAATGAAACTATTTAAAAAGGTACTTTTAACATCCATCTTATATAATCTAAATCCCTTAGATGTAACAAATGCAAGCAGAATGCGAATGGCTTCTAGTCTAGCAACAGGAGCAAAAGTCTCATCAAAATCTAACCCCTCAACTTGGCTATATGTAACATCCCAATTTTCAGAGCTTTAAAAATCCTTTAAATAGTGGTAGAGAGAAAATTCACCATTTGGATTTATTTGAATATTAAATTAAAAGCTTAATATGGACTTTAAGGACAAAGTGATTTAATATGCTTAATCCAAACATCAACAATTGTCAAAACTATTTTATTTATATTCTATATGCTTGGATATATTTTATAGAATTTTCTGGAATTTTTCCAAAGTCATTGGCTATTTTTTATTGGCTATTTGTATTTTCTGGATTTATTTAAAAGAAAAACTAAAAGAAAATCCTCTGGAACAGTGCTGGGCCGAAGCCCAACACTATTCCAACCGCGCGCCAGCCCATCTCGCCCCGACCACGCCCTCGTCCGTTGGATGCTTGACGCGTGCCCCTCGTTTTCGATCGAACGCACGCGCTCAACCCCGCCTTTCCCCGATGGATCTTCGCGCGTGTCCCTTCGGCCGATCCGCGCCGCCGCTCGCCTCGCTCTATCTCGCGATGGGCCCGCCGAGGTCATCGTCTCGCACGCCTTCTTCTCCATGGCTGGGCCGCTCGCTCGCCATTTTCGGACCACGGAGCTTCGTCCGGCAAATGCGCAAACGGCCCCAATTTCGTGCGCGGACAACGCCATCTGGAAGCCTTATCTCTCCTGCACTCGTTCCGGTTGTTTTCAAATTTCGAATCCACCTCAATCTCCTATTTCTTCGTATTTTTGTTTTCGGGTTGTTTCGGTATCCGCCGCCGTTACGCCACCTCAAGCCCGCCTTGACCCTTTAAATAGCTCCTCGAGCATCGCACCGCCATCCGCACCAGAAACCCTCGCCCAAACTCCCCTCCCGAGCCCTTGCGCCGCCGCATTTCAAGATTTATGGTTTTTCGGCCGAGCTTCTTCTCCGGTGAATTGCGCCGCCGTCATTGTCGCCCTTGCTCCACCGACTGCCCCATCGTGATCAGCAGTCCCAGGCCACCTTGTGCGCCCCTTCTCTTCGCCTGAGCATTGCCGGCGAGCTCGTCCGACAAAACCAGTGCCCCCTCCGCCGCTTCTTTCTTGCCACCGGTCGCCGCCGTCGCTTCCAGCCATCGGTAAGAGTACCATCGGGTGCGCAATAACCCAGGGAACATTCTGGTACCCATGGTTGCCGGCGACTCGCCTCCGATCACGAAGAAGCCCTTGGTCCCCGTCGTGGCGCCCTCGGTAGTGCATCGTCGGCAGCACCACGCCAAAGACCCGTCACCCTCTCGCGCTTGCGTGTCACCTGCATGGCTGCCACATCAGCGCCGCGTGGCTCAGTCCACCGCACCAGACCTCCCGTGGCTCGGTGAACCCAATTCACCGTGAGCCCAGAGACTGACGGGTGGGGCCCACCTATCAGTACGGTTTTTATTTATTTTCTTTTCCCGGCTGACGCAAGCATTGCGCAATAATCCGATTTTCCTTTATAAAAATAATTCGGGAAATTCAATAAAATTCAAATTAGAGTTTTATTTGATTTTCAAACTTTCAAAGCCCATATCTTTTGCATCCGAACTCCGATTGAGCCCATTCAAATTTTTAAATTCATATAAAATCAAGATCTATTTAATGGTGAATTTTATTTGATTTTTGGAGTTGGTTTTAACTCTGTTATTTATTTATTTTTATTTCTTTTGTCTCGTTTGCGAGTAGACGTCGATACTTCAGGGAATTTTGCAGAAGAAGGAGCACCTCAAGACCAAGACCAATATCTAGATCTATTCCAAGGTAAGTTATACCTTTGATCATATTGAGCCAAGTTTTCAAAATACTTTGTTAAAATGTATTGCATTCTATTTCAAGTATTTATTTAAATGCTTTTGGGATAGTTATTAATCCAATTTGTTATATCCACTTTGTCTATTGTATGCCATGATCTTTTGTCACCCTAAGTTGGTTCATTATTAGTTGGTATTATCGTAGCATCAACGTGGGTTAGTTAGATACGATTAGACTGCTTAACCATGCCACGAATCATCATTTCATGTGAGATGCAAATATAAACTTGACTAAGTGATTATGGAACTGTGTGATGAAATTGTGTGTACTGTGTGCTATTACTCGTTGATGGCATGTGTTGCACTTAACCAACAGGGTGGGAAAAGATTTAGACTGAGGCAAGTGGTGGATCTGTGTGAATGGTGGAGCTGTGTGCTATAAACTTTGCGATTTGGGAAAAACTGGAAGTCTTGCCTTGGTCAATTAAGGACTTAACTTTATGCGCCATTGAACTGGGCCTTACTGTACGACCACATGCCTAGTATGGGCTGGGCCTAACTTAGTAAGTTATGGAGTCTTGACACTGATAACTCAGATTGTATTTAAACTGTGTGATGGGCTGGAGGTGTGATATGTCACATCGCGGGACGGTTCGCTGCATCCCTGTCCAACGGTGTGTGTCGTTCCAAGGGCTGTGTGTACAAATTGGACGGCAGGAAAGCACATCGGGAGTGTCATTGTTTGAGATGAAATCTCTGAAAGGTTTTGTTATGGTCAGTGCTAGCTACACTGATTGTATCGTGTGGGTAAAGTGTACAACCTCTGCAGAGTGTTAAACCAATCTATTCGAATAGCCGCGTCCTCGGTTATGGACATGCTCGGGAATTTCACACGAGGGGTAGATTTTCATAAAACAATTGGGAAGGGTCAGCTGTGTGAGATAACTTGTGCAGCTGTGTGAATAACTTGATTAGACTGTGTGTCCTTTGTGAAATCAATTGTTAACTTATTATTGTCTATTTGTTTTGAATTATGCTTTCAATCTATTATTTGTATTCAATTGCAAATGTTGCATTTCCGCAAAATAACCACAGAAGCCATTCCTTTGGAATAAGCCATCATGTATAAATGCATTCTGCGGTATGACTTGCGAGTACAGTGTGTACTCACTCTTGCTAAACAAATCAACAGAAGTGGAGGAGTCGTCGCCTGCTTTTGAAGAAGAGTTCTACGAAGGTTGATCGTTAGGGTCTTGATCCCAGACAGTTGCCTGTGGTAAATTGATGGGAGCCCACTGGAGTTTATTTCGTTTTCGCTGCAGTTTATTCCTTATTGTCAGCCTTGCATAGCTTAATAAATGTAAAACTCGACCGTAAGGTCCCAATAGTTATTTGTTATTCAAAGTACTCATTTATTCTTATATTCGTTGTATGGATGTGATATTTCATCGATGTTGACACTGTGTGCACTAGCGTGATCCTGGACTAGTGCAGAATACACAGAGAGTCCAGATTTGCATATTTGGGTCCCGACACTAAACCCTTGAGCTACCAACCTAGCCATGTTTCTAATTACAGAACCATCCTCATTTTGTTTGTTTTTGAATACCTAGCGGGTTCCTATTACATTAGGCCACTAGAAAGTTCTACTAGGTTCCAAACCTTATTCCTCTCAAAATTCTCTAATTCCTCATGCATGGCATTAACCCAGCTAGAATCCGATAAAGCATGTGATATATCGCGGAGTTCAAAATAAGCAACAAATGAAAAGTGAGAATAGAGATTTGGATCATTATACCTAGAGCGAGTGACTCGCTCATGGAGATTACCTATTATCTGATCCAGAAGGTGCTGCCTTTGAATGTGAAGTGGTGCACCCGAAGAGGAAAACAATTCTTCGACCTCCGCCTATACTGCTGATGATGAAGATGCAGCAGGAGCCTCATCTGAAGGCGAAGTAGTCACAGTAGGGTCTTGTGCTGGAATAGGAGAGTCAACAGCAGCAGTGTGAGAACTCGGAAAATCAGACTAATCTAATTAACATTAATAGCTGGTTAGCAGTAAATAAAAATTTTCTGAACTCAAGTAATACAAGAATTAATTACATCAGAACAGATCATGTTTTACAACTTTGAGTACATACAAAAAGATTAAATTAAAATCTTGCATTACATATCGCTGAAGTCTTCCTTGAAGCATTGTTCGTCCATCGTTGTCCAGTCAATCCGTCTTCCTCGACCCAATCCGAAACACCATTCCCAGCTCCATTGTCCGCCAATCAACCAGAAGACCATTAGCAATTCAAAAGAAATAATAGAGAGTTGTAATAAATTGATTGCCGTCAGAGTACCGTAGGAATCATTGCAGTTCCCAGATCAACCTAGACTAGTCGGCACCCTGAGTACCGAGACTACCCACACCAACCTGGGTTAACTGGCATCTTGGTTCTCAAGTCACCTAGGCTAACCCAAATCAGTCGGCACCTGGATACTTACGATACCTAGACCAACCTAAGATAATCAGCGCCGTCTTATTTTCGTAGGTTTCATCATTCGGCATTTTCGAATCCAACACCTACGAATATCAGATTGCCTCAACTGCAGAGAATCCCTCACAGAGTGAATTGCAAGCCAATTGACCAAATTGCCCTCAGCCCAAAAATATCTGGGGAGAGCTAGCCGGTGAGCACAAGGGCATAGTGGTCATTAACCAACCCCCAGGGAAGGCAACCAGATTCACCCCCCAGCCCCCCTTCAAGGCCAGCAAGAGCGCAAGCCCATCAAACCAAAGCAATGCAAAGCCAAGACACAACCAAGCGTCCCACTGCCCAGACTAGCAGAACCACAAGGTCAAGACCCTCAGCCGTAGGAGTGGAGCAAGAGGAGCAAGGAAACCAGGGAACCAGGGAGCCAGGAGCAGAAGAAGAGGGGAGCACCAACACAAGACCGGCACTGCCACCCTCTTCTCCCAACCCAGAGTCATCGAGAGGTAACCCCAGTGCACATTAGTATGCATTGCACTCATCCAAATCATTCACACAAATCACTAGATCTCAATAGAATAATCTGGTAGCTATCAATTCATCTCAACAAAGAGCACCGGTAGGAGTAGAGAGGGAGGTCAGATGAGAACTTGCCTCAGTAGCAACCAAAGCCAGGCATTTCCCCCACCTTCAGTGGCAAACCGAGCCAGCATCCACCACCTCCAATCAGTATCCACGAGCATGCATACATAAGCACCAACTAACATTAGTAATGGATTCAACTAGATCTACTAAGAATCAACCTAACTAAAACCAAAGTGGAACAGGGGAACCAAATCCAGTAGAAGGCCGAGCCGGGAGTGGGCTTAGGGCACCAGGGGATAGAACCGAGAGCGGGAGGCCAAGCACCGGGACGGATCTGGGGAGCCCAGGGCGGCCGGCGGCCAGAAGGCCGAGCCGGCCGAGCCATCATGCACTGGACCGGGAGGGAGCTGAGGGGAGGAGGACTCGGTAGCGGTGGCGCTTGGGGCTGCAGCTGCGCCAGGAGGAGCTAGCCGGGAGGAGAGAGCCAAGGCGGCCGGGAGGTCGAGCGACCGGGCGAAGCGATGGCGGCGCTGCCATCCGGCCGCGCCGGGTGAACAGGAGGCGACGCAGAGAACCAAGGCGCAGGGGTGCCGAGGGGAGGATAGCAGCCAGAGCCGGGCCAGTGAGCCGAGGGAGGAGCGCAGCAGCGCCGGCCGAGCCGGTCGGAGGCGACACTAGGAGGAAGAGGAGGCGGCGCTTGGGAGAGGAGAGGCAGGGGGCGAGTGGGGGTGTCGGCCGAAAGGGTAGGGAGAGAGAGAGATAAGGAGGAGAGAGAGAGGAAGAGAGATAAGAAGAGATTAGGGTTAGGATAGGAAGTAGTTTAAGGGAAAAAGGGAATTAGGGGAAGGTTAATTAGGAGATAGAGATTAGGGAAAATGAGAATTTGAGAGTTAAGTAATTACTTGATTCGGTGTTTATGTGTAGGAATTAAGTAGGGGAAATTTAGGAAAATCGGCATAGCTTGTATTTATTCAATTAATTAGAACCATCCCATTTGTGTGTATTAAGGCATTTTTAGTGGTGTGCACTCGATAGATTCGTGTAGGCGTAGCGAACCGTAGATCGACTTTAATGGAAAAGTACTAACTGGGCCGGGATTCGAAAAATATTTGTAAAATGAAATTGACTAACAAATAGGAGTTGCATTAGCAGTTTACGCGTCTACTATCACACAAACCACACTAAGTATTTGCTTAATTATTTATTATTCTCACCGCCGTATAATTGCAGCAGATGAGCCGACGCTTGCAGGTGTAGTTGGTATAGATTTCGTCGACGACGATCTTTTCTGCAACTCTGAAGGCAAGCGATCCTCTTGAACATCAATATAGTTACTTTAAATGTAAATCGTATATTGCTGTAGAATATGTATTGCATCAAAATTTATTTCCCAAAACTCAAATCAAATGATTGAGATGATTATGAAAGAGATGAGAAAGATGAAAGGAAATGTGATAATATTATGATATGGCTGGTAAAGAGGGCCCAGGGCAGGGGAAGAAAATGAGAAAAAGATGATGATGATGAGGCAAGAGGTGGAACCCCTTTACATACGGTTAAAATATAAGGACCAACAAAACTTTTACTCGGTCAGAGGCCGTAAAATCAGTGCAAACTATTTTCCCGTTTCGACGGGCAGAAAATGCTACCTTGTTACGTGATCATGCTCTCCACAATGGGTAAGTAATAGGTGTGAGTGTGATATGGATGAACCGAGGACCAGTAGGAGAAGTCCGGAAGTGGCGGATCCAAAGCGCTATAGCGCTAAGGTGGAGTGTTGAGTGCAGGACAGGAGCTGCCTCAACCAACATTAATAGAACTCGGTGTGAAGATGAGGTCGGCACCGACGGAACGTAATGGGTGGAGAAATTAATCACGTAACCTGGAAAACGTTCTGTATTCTGAACTTGAACCCGCATCAAAGGAAATGCTGGAGACCTGGTTCATTTTAGAGTTCAGAATAGCTATGGGTAAAGTGGTACAAGTCTGCACAGTGCTATACAAATCATGAATTCATGCCAGTCTCCTGGATTGGAGTCTACGGGAACCACCAGGGGTCTATCTTCTCTCCGAGTGACCAGTAGTGTTTTCAGTATTAAAATCTGCCACCTAATGTTTTAATGATTTATTTTCATAAATGAGATGATATAGAAAATGTCATAACAGACAGAGATAAGTCATGCAGTGCATCTGTTGCTATTAATGCTTGATGAGTACTTTTGTACTCAACCTTACTAGTATTCTCCTTTGTAGATCCTAGTCCGGTCGGGAATTATCCCGAGTGGGGCGAAGGACATGCAGGTACCGAAGAGGCCACAGGAAGGAATGGTGCTGGCTGCAAGGACCAGGGTGAGATAGGCATGTTAGTCAACAGTTCGCACGAGTAGAAGATTGATGGTGCAAGGAAGGCAAGAGAAGGGACTTGGTTCCAATTCTTTTTAGCAGTTTTACTAATTTACCCTTTTGTAAAGAACCTTAGTTCTGCGTGGCTACTATTGTAATAGAGATCTACAATTTCTATCTTATTGTTCTACTGCGCAACTGATAAAAAGGGCTTACTATTCGTCGGAGCGGTGTTCTACCGGGTAAACAAATAGTAACCCGTGTGCCTAAGTGTGATTACCCTAGGGGTAATGACACGGGGCGTCACAAGCAGGTGGAAGAACATCATCGAGTCCATCATCTTTCTCTATAAATATGCTCTCTGTCACCTGTGTATCTTCTGAAATATCTGATCTAGCTCCAGGGCTAGTCTCATCAAAAGTGACATTGCATGTCTCCTGAACAAGGTTAGTTTCAGCATTAAAAACTCGAAAACCCCTCGAATGTGCAGGATAACCAAGAAATAAACCATCAAAAATTCTAGACTCAAATTTATCTAGGTTACCTGTCTTGAGAATAAAACACTTGGATCCAAAGACTTGAAAGTGCGAGACAGAGGGTTTTCTACCAAATCGAAGCTCATAAGCAGTCTTACTCAAAGAAGGTCTCACAAAGACACGATTAGCAATATGGCAAGCAGTAGCAACAGCTTCGGCCCAAAATCTCCTCGGTGTGCTATACTCATCTAGCATCGTCCTAGCCATCTCGACCAGGGTCCTGTTCTTCCTTTCCACAACGTCATTTTGTTGAGGGACGTGTGCAGAAGAGAACTGATGCTCAATACCACGCTCAACACAAAAAGAAGCAAATGAGGTATTCTTGAACTCTGTGCCATTGTCACTGCGGATCGCTCTCAAGGCACCCGGAAGTTCAGAAGCCAAACGAAGAAACAAATCATGATAAAACTCAAAAGCTTCATCATTTGAAGCAAGAAAGAACACCCAAGTGTATCTAGAAAAATCATCGACTATTACAAGAATGTACTATTTTCCACCAACTGACCGAACCCTAGCAGGACCAACAGTATCCATATGAAGCAACTGTCCCGGTCCGTCAGTCAAGACCATAGTCACTGAAGGGTGTGAGGCGGCAACTTGTTTACCATGCCTACAGGGCGCACATACAACATCTTTGACAACTTTGAGTTTGGGCAAACCTCTCATGAGCTCAAGGTTACTAACTCGCGTGAGATGATCAAAACAAATGTGCCCCAAACGACGGTGCCAAAGCCAGAACTCAGAAAAAGAAGATGAAATCAAGCATTTGAGAGAACCAGCAAGAGATTCAGAAAAGTGAGCTCCAAAAATCCTAGCAACTCTAGTAATTCCAAAAACAAGCTCACCAGTTGAATCAAGCACCCGACAAGCATTTTTCTTAAATATAGTCTCATATCCATCATCAAGAAGTTGAGATACAGAAAGAAAATTAAACCTTAGCTTGTCCACAAGGGCGACGTCCTTGAGAATGAAACTGTCGTTCACCCTGATCGATCATGTTCCTTCAATTCGCCCTTGTTAATCATCTCCAAAGGTGATGAAATCATCACCTGTCGACCACGTGAAAGAGGTGAACCATCTTGAGTCTCCGGTCATGTGGCGTGAACATCCGGACTCGACGAACCACGTGTCCTTCCTTTTTCCACGGTAATCCTAAAAATCAAGGAACAGAAGAATGATGTGTCTCAATACTTGGGTTAGTTAAACAAGATTTAGGAACCCAGTACTGAGACACACGTCTACGAGTAGTATCCAAAGCAGAAGTGCTATCCTTGATTTTATTTAAGGTTCTGTTATGAGCAATGGTTAAAGTAACATGAGAGTTATCCTCTCTAGGAACATGATGATGAGCATGTGATACAAATCCTAAACCAGGTTTTTTCTTTTCTATGTTTCCATGTCTCATAGAAACTCTAGGTTGATTAGATGAAGTTCTAGCAAAAATTTTCTTATCATTTTTCAACCTACGCCAACAGAACTCAATCAAATGCTCATCCTTTTTACAATAGGTGCAATGATACCTTATACCACTAGAAGAAGCACCCTTAGACTTAACAGATGGCTGGGCAATACCTGCAGACTTAAAAATAGTTTTTGCAGGTTGTGTTTTAAATTCAATTAACCTCTTTTCCAAGACTTGAGTAATTTTTGGGTTAGAATTATTTTGAACATGATTGTATCCTAATCCTTGCTTCTTATAAGGAGTTTTAGACTTGTCCAGAATCATGTTTAATTGTTTCTTACCTTTAGAGAATTTTTCTAAGGTATCCTTAAGATAAGCATTTTCATCTTTAAGATTAACACATGATTCACATGTTTTACCTTTAATGACTCTAGCATATTTCTCCTTATATAAAGCAGTTTCAAGTTTAAGGGCTGGACATGAAGCACATGTAGAAGACTCAATACTGTCCTTAAGCTTGGCATATTTAGCTCTAGCTGCTTCTAAGATATCTTTGATTTCATGTTCGCGTTCTAAGCAGAAAGTGCAAATGATAGAATCAACAGCTCCAGAAACAACTAACTTGCTAGACTCTAAGCATTTTTCACATAGAGCAGATTTAACCTCAACTAGCTCAGTCCTAGCATTTTCAAGTTGTTGCAAGGCAATATTATGAGCAAATTGCAGTTTAGCAAATTCTGAATGCAAAGCATGGCAAGATGAACATTCATCAAATTCAAGACTCTTAGCATTCTCAAGTTCTAAAGTCAAGTTACCTATTTGAGACTCTAAATCCTTGTTCCTAGCCATAACATATTCTAAAGCCTTATCTTGACTCATAAGTTGCTCAAACATAGATTCACATCTATCAGAAAGGACATCATAGGAAGGAGGTACCTCATTGTTGTCGTCATCAATGGAGTCGGCCATGAAGCACAAGCCGGTGAAGTCCTTGGCCTTCCCTTTCTTTTTGTCTTGAGGGATCTCCTCCTCCTTGTCCTCCTCGCTCCCGGAGTCCACATCGCTTGAGGATTGATCCTCAAAAGCGGCAAGCACCTGGTGAACGGCCTTCGTCAGCTTGGCAACATCAAACCTTGGTTTGTTCCATTGAGGCTTCTTCCAAGCTGGCTTTCTCTCCTTGTGATTGCTCTTACCTTTTAACTTGGGGTAATTTTCCCGGATATGATTAAGCTCACCACACTCATAGCAAGTCACGAGACCTCCTCTCTTTTTGTTTCTCATATTGTTGTAGGCTCGTGTGACCTTTTTTACTATGAGCGCCAACTCAGCCTCAGGGAGACTCTCAAACTCCTCTTCATGGATTGTAGATAAACCTGCAAGCGAAAATCCAGAAGAAGACTCAAAAGACCCATCATATGCTATCTTGAGCGGGTCTGCTACCAAAGCCATATTTTTCTTCTTGTGATGATCAATCCTTTTGATCTCATGAGTCTTGAGCTTGCTATAGAACAGCTCCAAAGTCAGATCAGAAAGGTTTACATTCTCCTGAATGAGTGTAGCCTTTATCTCCCACTTCTTGGTGTTGATTGCAGCCAGGAGATGGGTGGTATTTTCAGATTGAGAATATTCAATACCAACAGCTTTCATCTGATTTATCACTTTATTAAAGCGACTGAAAATGTCATCGATGCTCTCTCCAGGACGCATCTCGAATTTGTTGTATTCACGCTTATAGACTGTTTGGCGTACTTTCTTGGCCAGACGTGTCAGCGATGGCGCCGAGGTGGCGCGTGCGTGGCCGCAACGTGGCAGCGCCACGTCGGCACAATGGCGGCAGTGGCTTGCCGGTGAGCTCACCGGCGAACGGCAGCGTGGCGAGGTGCGTAAAAGACTCAGGGAGGGATGTCGAACCTGACGTGCTACTTTGCGGTGGGGTGGCACTACAGGAAGGTGTTGGACCGAAAAGGCGACTAGAGGGGGGGTGAATAGGAGCACGCTCACTTTTTCACAAATAATGGATCAATAAAACTTTACTGCAGTAGCTATAGAAGCTATGAAGATCGATATCAAGACAAATGGAAGACTAATATTGAATCCAATAAAAACCCCAAAGCGATAGGACAAAATCAGCAAAGATTGAAGTGAAACAATCTACTAACGGTCGGACCGCTGCCTAACTGGTGGTTGGACCGATTCCCGACCGGTCTGACCGGTGGCTATGGGCGGTCTGACCGCCGGTGCACAGAACAGAAGAACAGCCCCGATGACGAAGATGAAAATAGATGAAACTTTCGATCTACAAATCCAAACTTGATGAAACTTGGAACACACCTTCTTTATGATAACAGAGACCTATTCCAATCGAAGATTATGATAATTCTTGGAGGAATCAAGATCCTTTTCCGTTTGATCAAAGAAGGGTTCAAAACCGGGTCAAAACCAAAATTAGATCAAAGCTCTCGCTCGTGGGTGATTGAAGATCAAGATGATCCTAGATAGATTCCCACACGTCACAGCAAACTAGATCACATGAAGAAACCAAGCAACTCACGGATCAAAGAAAGAACTAAAATCATCAAATAGAGAGAAAGAACGCAATGAGACAAAATATTGATCAAACTTTCCTTTGACTGATTGATATGATCAGGGCTTACAGCCACTCCATCAATGGAGGACAATGCTCAATCCAAGAGCACGAAAATCACATCAAACATCGAGAACCCTAGCCTCCTCAAAAGCTCTCCCTAAGAAAATTAGGGTTTACAAGAATTGCAAAAGAGGCGAAGCCAAGGTGCAGCCACCTCCCTCTCCTATTTATAGTGGAGGCTCAGACCTTCTAGATGTTTGATCCTATTGGGCTCCCGTTAAGGCCCAAAATAAACGGGACACATACGCACTCATTTTAAAGCGCTGTCTTTATCTCCTCTTGACCTAACTAGCTACACCTTGCGTCATCTTGCGCCCTGGATTAGCTAATAGGTCACCCTTGTCCATCTTGCACCACGCTTGAGTACATTGACCTCACCCGGCATCGTCGATCGTTCTGGACCTCATCTCTCCAAGCCTAGTCCCGATCATCCTCGCCGTTGACCGTCGTTGACCACCAAGTAACATGCACAACAATAGACAAGTAAACCGAATCTGGGAACAAGTTCTTCACAACTTGACCCATGTTAGTCAAAACATGCATCATGCAACATATATGCCTTGAAACTCATGACTTTGACCTAACAACCGAATATCGCCACCTCGAAGACCGACGATCAAGTGAAATCCGGTCAGACCGCCCACCCTGGCCGGTCTGACCGCCACCTATAGGCCGGTCAGACCGCCAGCTGGGACTTAGCCGTTTTTCCTCTTTGGAAAACCGAAACCTACTGGAATTTTCAAACCAATAGAACTTTTGACTAGAGACTCCAAAAATTATGAGACCAAGTGCAATAGAATCCTCTCTCTTGTCTACACACTCTATTTTGGCCCAGCTCAATTCTCACTTTCAGAATCGGCGGTCCGACCGCCACCAAGGTCGGTCGGGCCGCCATGGATCGGTCGAGCCGGCAGCCACCGCCGCCGATCGATTCGCCCGACAAAGACCGAACTTTGTCGAAAACATGTGAAACGATAAACCGTAAATGCCATTGCCAATTGTCACATCATCCTAAGATCTGGAGCATATCCCCATGATATCCACAGAAGGTCGTCGGCGCCGGAGGAAGGCGGCGGCAAGGTTCGGTCGTCGACGGCGAAGGGGTTCTGGCGGTCGTTGGGCCGAGAGAAGATGAGCACGAGGATCGCCTTGATGTTGTGAAGCTGATGGTGTGATCGGGTGGCCGCAGGAGGCTTGATGGCGCTGGAATCGGAGAAGAACGAAGCTTCGGCCGGTGGCGAGAAAACTCGAATTGCGGGCGCACGAGAGCGATTGAGGCGAGGAGAGTTGAGGCGTTGGGTTGAGTGGATAAAGGCGCAACCAGGGCTGGCTTTTATAGGGCGAGGGGAGGCCGAGAGGCGGAGGTGGGGCGCGGGAGTCATGGCGGCAACGGCGGACGCCCGGCGCAAATGCGCGCGATTAAGAGGGCAAACTGCCGGAATGAATGCGGCTGAAACCGGTGGTTTGAATGCGCACGATTGCGAGATAAATGGGGGGAGGGAATCACGGCATTGAAGAAACAACGACGCGTGGTAATGGCGGCTGGGCGCAGGAGCCGGAGGAGGGAGAAGGTGCGGAGGGAGACGACATGTCGGCGGGAGGAACTAGTCGGGCGGAGCGATGGCCGTCCGATTTTGATCGGACGGTCTGTAGCGACGACGCGCGGGAGGAACTGGTCAGGCAGAGCGATGTCCGTCCGATTTTGATCGGACGGTCCGCAGCAACAACTCGTGGGAGGAACTGGTTGGGCGGAGCGATGGCCATCCGATTTCGATCGGACGGTCCGCGGCGACGACTCGCGGGAGGAACTGGTCGGGCGGAGCGATGGCCGTCTGATTTTGATCGGACGGTCCACAGCGACGACGCGCGGGAGGAACTTGATGAACCTCAGAGGTCCCGATTTGGCCCGATCTTTCGATGAGAAGATAAATTCGATAGAAGTCGCTCAACTCTCACGATCCTAGCTACGAACTCGCAAGGCCCGAAATTACACAATCGCTGAACTGCTCTACATGTCGTTGTCAACCGTGCACGAATACCCGCATGACCTGATCACGAAGATCAATTCTTACATACACCGAAGAAGCACGCAAGAACAAGGTAAAACGCAATCTGAATTATAAATATATGATTGAGTTCAAAAGGTGGGATTCCGCAGAAGTCCTTTATGGTTGGTCTAGTCGACACAAGCGAAGAACGAGAGTTTTCACAATGGAGAAACTAATCAAACGAAATACAAGGAAACTAGAGGGGTGCGACCTCCTTATATAGGGAAGTGGAAGCCACACATAGCTAACAAAATAGGGGTGGTAATATTCATGCACTGTTCATAGAGGTGTTATTGTTCACGTGAACAGTATGGGCTTCCTTGGGAGGCCGGGTAGCGTATGGGGCAATTCCGGTACGATTACAAGGCAAATTGGTCCAAATAAGTGATATAGCACCTTCTTTTGACGATTTCGAAGTCCACATAAAATAATTTGGAGGTGAGGCTGGATCCGTTGGAAAGGTCTCGGAATAAGCTTTCCAACAAGCCCAAGAACACCCGAATCGGACTCTGTTTGCAAAAGTTATGTGCGTTTAAAGTCGGTGCTGTCTCCGGAGGCCGAATTGGATTCCAAAACGTGTCCAGCTCGAACTATTGCTTAGCTTGGACAAAAAGTGATATGATGCTTCATAAATATACATTTTCATCATTAGGTAGCATCATATAGTTCATATAATATAAATACACTCCTAAAAACGAGCTCACCTGATAATTTAAGTGAAGCGTATGAGCTCTTGTGATTGGAATAGCAAGCATAGCAAATATGGTTGTATCCATAGGGGTCATGTTCTCATCAGAACTGGTCGGGTGGAACGATGGTCGTCCGATTAAGATCGGATGGTCCACAACGACGACAGGCGAGAGGAACTGGTCGGGTGGAGCGATGGCCGTCCGATTAAGATCGGATGGTCCACGGTGGGAGCACGCGGGAGGAACAGGCTGAGCGGCCGAGATCGGTTGTGGCGTTGGAGCCGATGGCCGACTCGTGGAGCAGGGGGATCGAGCCGGCTGAACGTCAGCCCAATACTGTTCTCTGATATTTTAATTCATTTTCTAATTGATTTAATTCTAGAAATTCAAAAAGGCTTTAGAAAATAGCAAATTCTCAAGGGCATTCTCGATTTAAATAAAATAATTCCAACTTTTTATTGGTAATAGCTTTTGCAAATAAATAATTTTAGCTTTAAAGTAATTAAGGAAAAGCTTTTAAATTTTTCAGAAAGTCCACAAAAGTAATTAAAGTTTTATTTTCAACTAAAATTTGAAATTTGGGCTGTTACAATACTACGCCAGATCGAGGAGGGAAACAGAGAAAGAAGCTATATATCAAAAGCCTAAACAATTGCATGAAGCTTTGCAAGGATTGAATCTTATGGCATACATGAATTACCAAAAATACAGAAAATACAATCACATGAAGCTTTGCAAGGATTTTTAGCACGGTCAACTGATATCTAAGCATCCAGAAAATACAATCACATGAAGCTTTGCAAGGCTTGAAACTTATCGCATCCATGAATTACGGAAGTACAAGCACAAGTAGCAATCTCAAACATATACTCATCAGCCAAATTCATGTACAAGGGATATGCAAAAAAATTGACATGAACCACACAAATAGGATCCAGTCCTACGCACTGCCATAATTCAAACTATTTTCAGATCTAGGCAAATCCAAAATAGGACCAAATCCTACACATCACAACCAAAATACTTCATCACATCCTACACATTCTGCTCTGATCTACACATTGCAAACAAAAGAGAGGAAGGAAATAGGACAAGAGGAGGGGCAGCAAGTCAGTTCTTACCTCGAGGGGATGTCGACCGACAGCGACTGATGGAGAGGCAAAAGGGATCAGCTATGTTCAACTCCAGCAACGATGGACTCTAACGACCGGCTGAGAAGAAAGAGAATAGGATTTGGGATATAGTAAGAAATGGATCTGTATGGCTAAGGAGGACATCGTTGCCAGCGAGGAAGGGGATCAGGCGCCGGTGGGAGTACGCTCTTCAGTTTGGAGGCGGACGTGGCTATTGGGAGGAGGAACAGAGGTGGATGTCGCTAACGAAGTTGCAGTCACTGATGCTCATCATCGTCGTCGAGGAAGAGGAAGAGGCCAACAACACACTTAGGGTTTGGGGGCAGTGGCGCCATACCATGTTGGAAGGACCGGAGGAGGTGCACGCAAGATGTAGGCCTCCGTCGCTACTCATTGTCGGTCACCTCTGTCGCCACCGTGTGGTCGTCTCCTCCGGTCGTCGTCGTCACCTCCAAACGCGTCGCGCGTGAGGAGTCGCATGGAAAGGCGCAGGTGTGAAGGGGTATGCGATGTCGTTTCTACGCTCAGGGTGGGGAGAGGGCGAGGGGGTAAGTGAATGGCAATTGCGGGTGATTACTGCAACTTCAAGGGGAACTTTTGTTTCGCGTGGACTGACTCTACACAAGAATCTACCCTAAGGTTGCTCTGCGCCGCTAGTTCATTTTTTGCTCTGCTCCTCACTGCTCCAAGAATCTATTTTTTTGGGGAGTTGGAGGTATTTGGATCAGCTCCACTAGCTCCCACTGAGAAGTTGGGATACGAATGTAACACCCTGGCTATTCGGAAGCCAAGATGTCACGCAAAATTATCAAAACTACTAAGGATAGCATTACAGCTGGATTATACAGATTCAATCAACAATAATTTCTAAAGAATGACAATAAACGATCACCAGATTCATGGAAAAGAATGGATAAACAATTATAATACCACGAACAGTCAAGCAATACCAAAGTTGGATTATTACAAATCTGTAAATTTAATTAATAAGTTGGCTTGACTGAAAGGTAATAATAATTATTCGTTGGATAAAAGTGAAGTGCAAGCAGTCGAACTACCCCACCAAATCATCTTGTCTTCTCCTCAATTACCTAATTAAAGCATACAAAGCAAGGGTGAGTCGAAGACTCAGCAAGTGCATACAAGAATAATCAAACATAGAGTGGACAACACAAACCAGTGGAATTACGAACAAATCTTGGAACACATATACAATTGAATGGAATGAATACATGAATGGATGGAATGAAAGAATGCATTGAAGGAGAACGGACTTTTCACACGCTTATACGGTATAAATAGTGACACACCCGTCGGTGTTCACTTAAGCCCGTGCCATGCAAAGCACGGATCCAATCACCGTATGAAGAACGTTTCATACGGGTGTCCGGTTGCCACATTGGAATGGTGGTCAACGTTGCCCACATTGGAATGGTGGGTCTCACATGCCCATATTGGAATTAATGGGACTTAATCAAGTTTCCACTCCGTGACTGCAAGAAGGAAATATGTGTGCATGGAATGAAATGCATAACTTGAACTTCATCTCAATTTATCACAGAAGAAGGTATTGAAATCTACCACATCATGCTCAAATCACAGGAATACTCATAAGTTACCAAATTATCATGCATTCATCAAATTCACACAAGTTAAACATTGCACTTGCCTTCCGTGCTGTGACGTATTGGGAAGCAACGAAGGTGTCCTTCCACTCACCGCCTCACCGCCTATACAATCATTGACACAGAATAAGGATAACAGGGTATAACATAGTTACACGAGTTCTACGTTACCCTCTAATCAACCCACATGCCCAAATGTTCGTTTTTGACCTCTACGCCAAAAGTCCAGATTATCGATCTACGGGCAGTTGTACGAGAAAATTCACCATTAATTATCTGTAACTCTAAAAGACCTGAAACCAGTGCTCATCTTTTCCTAACGAACCAGGCTACAAAACATTAGTTGGTGAG
Organism: Hsuehochloa calcarea; assembly: GCA_036346395.1. Taxonomy (NCBI): domain Eukaryota; kingdom Viridiplantae; phylum Streptophyta; class Magnoliopsida; order Poales; family Poaceae; genus Hsuehochloa; species Hsuehochloa calcarea. The sequence goes on from CM070606.1 coordinate 29,755,336, forward strand.
ATCCCCTGATTCGGCCAAAACAGAGGATCAAATGCCCTAGAAGTCACCGACAGAAAACTGTCCAGATTTCAGAACAGTCGTGAAGAAAAGACTGTAACTTTCAGTCTACTGATCCTATGGAGATGATCTTTATCAATCTGGAATCATGGCGAAATTATCTTCATAAACCTATTTGGGTGGCCTCCCTGAATCTGGCTCTAACTTGAACAAAACTGACGATCAACAGACAGTCCCTAAAATTTCTGACAGACAGAGTAGTGTGCGGTTAAAAATTCATAACTTCTAAACCACAGGGTGGAATCTCGTGATCTCGGTGCCAAAAGAAAGCTAACGAAACCAGGAACATAACTCTAGAAGACGAAAACCCAAGATTCTGCTCCTAAGATGCCGAAACAGGGCGCGCAAGATGACTGAACAGATTGGATCTATTCTGGAAACTGGCAGACAGCAAAACGGTTTAACTCTAATCGATCAATCTACCTCCAAACAACAACAAACAGCGGGTGAGACTCCTCGTTACCCTTGTAGACCTGTAGGATGATGTTGATCCGTTCCCAAGATCTCCTCCTTCTCCTCTCTTCTTATTCTTTTCTTCTTCCTTCCTTCCTCTCCACCCTTTCTCCTCTTGGTATAGCAAGAGGCGGGGATTGCTAAAGGCGGTGCTACAAGAATAAAGCGGCGGTATCTGTAGCAGCTAGGGTTTCCACCCTCCTTTTATTGGTGGCGGCCCTCATGGGCCTCTGGGCTAAGGCCCGAGGCCCAGTTGCTGAAAAATTGCCAAAACCCCTGTCTAATTGTCTGCTGAATCTATTTTATATTTGGTCCTTCTCCAATTCAATTGATTCGCTCCCGATAATTATTTCTAATTCTTTTGGGATATTACATTCTACCCCCCTTAAACGGAATTCGACCCCGAATTCTCAAGACACAATAACGCTAAAGAACAATCTTAGCTTATCATTCTACCAACATTACCACGTACTTGCTGTGATTAACCCTGGATATTGCTCACGCATGCGAGACTTCAAATTCCTGTAGTCTCTCTCTCTCGTCTTCTGCGACCAAAGCACCTTGACGAATCGACGTGTTACGCCTTATTACTCGTCCCAACCTTTCAAGAGTCACTCAACGGACATGACTTGAAGGCACAGCCTTACTCGTGAGGTCAACGGTTCTAACGAAACTTCACACTCTGGATTTCTCCAGTACTCCCTGGACACCAGGTCATATAAAACAATCTGTGCCCCACGCCAGGACTCTAGACGATCCTAGTAACACACTATCTCTCAAATCTCTACAACTTTCAGAAACAACCAATATACGTTGGGCCAACATTCGCTTCGGTACCAAGCCACACAACCAAAGACATGGTACAAAAAACTATTATTCCTTGTATCAATCGATCTCTTTACTTTAACAATGGGCACATCCTTTAACCAGGACGCTCAACGGAACTCGTTTTAACAAACTCGTAAATGTAACCCAACTGAAAATAAAGGATTCTCATCGCAAACACACAATTACCCACTTATCACAAAAAAAATTAAGCCCAAAACCAAGAGATTCATCATGAAACTCTTCCACTTTCCAAGTAGGCAAATTGCCAAAGAACACTACATAAGCCAAAGGAGAAATCTCTCGCTTGTCCAAAACCATTTCTTTTCTTTTCTTAACCAAAAGAATCACGCATACCAAGAAGAGCCAACTTAATTTATAATTAGCATCTAATATAGAGACAAAGCTCAAATAAAACCAAGAGAATATTTCATTATCCAAGAATACAAAGATTTTTCTCAAACTTGCTTTTGAGAATTCAACTTTGACTTAAACCATGAGATCCCAAATCATCGCATAGCACACTAATTCTTTTCTTTTAATTTGGCAACCTCAAAGCTATGCTCAAATGAACACAAAATCCACATCTAGGAAGAGGACTCTTCCAATCCACAATAACATACTCTAATCAGCTTCTCTACCAAGGGAATTACCTTGACATATAATTCCCCACACACCTCCATATAGATTTCAGCCACAATCACATCACCTCAAACTTTTAAGGTTAATCAACTTGAAATTCACCACACTCACACTCATTTACTTTACCCAAAGTATTCTATCAAAGATCAACACACTATTCAAAATTTGCTTCTGTTCATCCCCCTCTACACATAATATTGGGTCTCCAAGGTCCTAGCAGAAAACGTAAAGCGCCAAATTTAACCTCCAAGTCTCCTTCCATGAACTTCTAGTATACTTGACAGGTAACCCTCAGATCTGATGACTAAAATTTCGCACAGCTCAACAATACCCTCAGCGCATTAATATCAACATTCCTCACTAATCAAGTAACCGCCCAATGCAATTCATTACACCAATCTTAGACCTTCTCTAACCCACACCAATCAAATACATTTACTTGACCACAATATACCCATTCACAATATTTTAACTGATTGATCAAGATTTAGTCCTACTTAATCACTAATCATAAATAATTAAATATATTCTTGACCAAGTTAACTTTAGAGATGATCTATCTCCCATAATATTAATCACTGGGCTCAGGTCATACTTGACAAAAACTTAACAATCCCTGCTATCCCATTATTTAACTCGACTGTTAGATTTCACTACACTGCTACTCTCATTAAACTACACCATCATAATTCTTCCACACAATCTTACTGGGTACCCAATTGCGAATCTCTAAAAAAATTTATCAAGAGTCCATACTTTCGATAATCCCAACATCCCAACTTGGACAAAGGGTATTGGATCATAGTTCGCCATACGTCCCACTAGTTGTAACACTAATCAACTTTATTTCATCACAACCATTCCATTTAAATAGAATTCTCTCCAGTGTTATAGGTCAAAACCAATTCACTTTCTATCGCTCTTCAAATAGCTTGGTTCCCAATATCTCACTACTATCACATACTTGTCCACCACCAACCAGCTCTACATTTCACTTTATAAGACTCGGCAACACAAGATGGTTAATTCCTTTCTCAAAAGGAAGAGACAAACTAATACAAATTTTAACACACAAGAAAACATTGTTCCTGAGTAAGCACAAGACCAAGAGAAACAGTCAAATAGAAATAACCTCTAAAAACAATAGTCGAAACCACAGATGAGACTACATGTCCCACAAGAAGGAACTTTTAAACCTCCATGAATCATAATAAAACACTGCTATGGAAACCCAAGAAACTCTTAAGTCAGTAACAATGTAAAGGTTGCAGATTACAATTTTTTTAACTCCACCCTCAAATACTTAGGGCGCACATTTTCCGTTAACCAAGAAAGCAATTTTTTTTTTGATTACAACATTACTTGCCATCCCAAACAAGAAATGCCTTTAAAACCAAATCAAGTTAATCACTTAGGAACCAGACGGAACCTTCCCATACATCACAATACTCAAATAATCTCATCTACTACATAAATCATGAACTCCCAAAAGAGCACGATGCAAAACTCCGGACATTTCATTTAACCGGTATTACTAAAAGCAATCAACTTACTTTCTCTCTAGAAGAACCATTACCACTCCAACGTGTCACATTCTCTTATTGACAATCTTACTAATATCAAAAATAATTCACTCTTAACAAGATTCATTATCGTCAACTCTTCCTTTATAAAGCCCCCAACGGCTTACCAAAGTATTACATACCACTTTATTATCTCATCCTCAATTGAGAGTATACCAAATTCTTACAATATCATCATTACAACAACCACATAATTTTTTTTTGAGGGAACCTACTACACAATTTAAGAGGTTATTCCAAAACCCTCGCATCAAGGGCATATTATTATCTGACAGTTTTCACCGTCATGCAAACACAGGTCATTCTCATTGACCATCCTCATGAACCACACATAAGTAAATCACTTTTGACTTTCAACCTTTCATCTATTAGGAATGCTCACACTAATATAGTGCACTCCAATTCTAATCTAGAGGTTATCATAAACCATTGATGATTATTCACTCATGGACGAATTGATGGTCATTTCTCTATTTGGATTCCCACGAGCATAAATAAGATCATCAAATAATCAATTAAAGAAAATCCCATATTATTATCTACTAAGACCACAGTCGAACACATCCTTATATTTCTCTTCTTTGCACGCTTAGATTAATCCATTGAGTCCAAATAATCTAATAAGTTTAGCAACTAAACAATTCTATTGATCAACCATTTCATCAACGCTCCACACTTCTTAATAAATCTATTGATTACGACTAAATATAGTCATACTCATAGTCACAACTCATCGAGAACTACTAGAGGACAACCTCATCTTATGCAACTTTCCTTTCAAGGATCCTAGTTAAAATCGATCATGCACACATTGCAGCCCATCCTGATACTCCATATCATATCCATTAATTGCTTTGATTATACCCTCTCACTTAACCACGATAAAACATCACTAAAGGGTTTAACATCTTCTTTAGTAAAAGAGAACCATAAATCTTCAACACCCAAAATACCCAAGAGAGATATATTGAGTCAAAGCCTCCACGTAATAAAGGACTTGCAAAAGGAAACTTTCATTAACCAAAAACATCAAGTTTAATAAATTGTTCATGTTTTCCAATGGAAAGGACAAAACTCGAATACAAAGGTCAAACTTGTCAATCAACTAAATTCATCAATGACAAGAATAACTCATCGGTTGGGAAAACAATAATTGCTTTACGAGACGAATTTAGCCAAGGGAAACACACCAACCTTTCTCAAAGCAACCCATCAGCCGCAAAGAAATAATAACCCAACAGAAATTCACCAATCACTATTGGACAAGGGTTGACCAAATGCAAATTCCAGGAAGAGAACAACTATTCTAAAGATACTCACTAATCACTATTGGACAAGGGTTGACCAAATGCAAATTCCAGGAAGAGAATCAACGCCTGTACTATGATATCCGTTGTAGACACTTCACTATTCCTACACCACGAACGGTGGTGTAACCTGGTAAAGCCCAGGGCCACAACCATGACCTCAATCTCTCAACATGGGTTATCCCCACACATAATAATCATATAATCAATTAATGAGCAATAATACTCAATTCATATCAGCAATCAACAATACGATATAGCGAAAACGTAAATGCAATGCTTAGCCCATTCCCATCCAACTGTGCATAGTGTGTCAAAATTAATATTCAAGAACCACGGACCTACAAACCGCTCGATACTAATCTGTAACACCACGCTATTCGGAAGCCAAGATGTCACGCAAAATTATCAAAACTACTAAGGATAGCATTACAATTTGGATTATCTGATTCAATCAACAATAATTTCTAAAGAATGACAATAAACGATCACCGATTCATGGAAAAGAATGGATAAACAATTATAATACCACGAAGTCAAGCAATACCAAAGTTGGATTATTACAAATCGTAAATTTAATTAATAAGTTGGCTTGATGAAAGGTAATAATAATTATTCGTTGGATAAAAGTGAAGTGCAAGCAGTCGAACTACCCCACCAAATCATCTTGTCTTCTCCTCAATTACCTAATTAAAGCATACAAAGCAAGGGTGAGTCAAGACTCGGCAAGTGCATACAAGAATAATCAAACATAGAGTGGACAACACAAACCAGTGGAATTACGAACAAATCTTGGAACACATATACAATTGAATGGAATGAATACATGAATGGATGGAATGAAAGAATGCATTGAAGGAGAACGGACTTTTCACACGCTTATACGGTATAAATAGTGACACACCGTCGGTGTTCACTTAAGCCCGTGCCGAAAGCACGGATCCAATCACCGTATGAAGAACGTTTCATACGGGTGTCCGGTTGCCACATTGGAATGGTGGTCAACGTTGCCCACATTGGAATGGTGGGTCTCACATGCCCATATTGGAATTAATGGGACTTAATCAAGTTTCCACTCCCGTGGACGGCAAAGGAAATATGTGTGCATGGAATGAAATGCATAACTTGAACTTCATCTCAATTTATCACAGAAGAAGGTATTGAAATCTACCACATCATGCTCAAATCACAGGAATACTCATAAGTTACCAAATTATCATGCATTCATCAAATTCACACAAGTTAAACATTGCACTTGCCTTCCGTGCTGTGACGTATTGGGAAGCAACGAAGGTGTCCTTCCACTCACCGCCTCACCGCCTATACAACCATTGACACAGAATAAGGATAACAGGGTATAACATAGTTACACGAGTTCTACGTTACCCTCTAATCAACCCACATGCCCAAATGTTCGTTTTTGACCTCTACGCCAAAAGTCCAGATTATCGATCTACGGGCAGTTGTACGAGAAAATTCACCATTAATTATCTGTAACTCTAAAAGACCTGAAACCAGTGCTCATCTTTTCCTAACGAACCAGGCTACAAAACATTAGTTGGTGAGATCCCCTGATTCGGCCAAAACAGAGGATCAAAATGCCCTAGAAGTCACCGACAGAAAACTGTCCAGATTTCAGAACAGTCGTGAAGAAAAGACTGTAACTTTCAGTCTACTGATCCTATGGAGATGATCTTTATCAATCTGGAATCATGGCGAAATTATCTTCATAAACCTATTTGGGTGGCCTCCCTGAATCTGGCTCTAACTTGAACAAAACTGACGATCAACAGACAGTCCCTAAAATTTCTGACAGACAGAGTAGTGTGCGGTTAAAAATTCATAACTTCTAAACCACAGGGTGGAATCTCGTGATCTCGGTGCCAAAAGAAAGCTAACGAAACCAGGAACATAACTCTAGAAGACGAAAACCCAAGATTCTGCTCCTAAGATGCCGAAACAGGGCGCGCAAGATGACTGAACAGATTGGATCTATTCTGGAAACTGGCAGACAGCAAAACGGTTTAACTCTAATCGATCAATCTACCTCCAAACAACAACAAACAGCGGGTGAGACTCCTCGTTACCCTTGTAGACCTGTAGGATGATGTTGATCCGTTCCCCGAAGATCTCCCTCCCTTCTCCTCTCTTCTTATTCTTTTCTTCTTCCTTCCTTCCTCTCCACCCTTTCTCCTCTTGGTATAGCAAAGAGCGGGATTGCTCTGATGCGGTGCTACAAGAATAACAGGCGGATCAGTAGCAGCTAGGGTTTCCACCCTCCTTTTATTGGTGGCGGCCCTCATGGGCCTCTGGGCTAAGGCCCGAGGCCCAAAGTTCTGAAAAATTGCGAAAACCCCTGCCTAATTGTCTTGAATCTATTTTATATTTGGTCCTTCTCCGAATTCAATTGATTCGCTCCCGATAATTATTTCTAATTCTTTTGGGATATTACACCGAAGCTGTACCAAACAGGCCCTAGGTTGGTAGCTCAGGGATTTAGCCAAGCTAGGTTAGAAGCTATCCGCATATTGCTTGCATTTGCTACATCTAAAGGTTTTAAGTTGTTTCAAATGGATGTTAACGAGCGTCTTCCTTAATGGCTATATAGAGGAGGAACTGAGGAAGTGTATGTTAGACAACCCCTAGGCTTTGGAAATTCTAAGTTTCCTAACCATATGTTCAAGTTGTCTAAAGCTTTTTATGGTCTTAAGCAAGCCCTTAGAGCATGGTATGATAGGTTTAAGACCTTTTTGTTTAAGAATGATTTTGAAATGAGCAAAGTAGATAAGACTCTATTCATTCTCAAGCATGGCAATGATTTCCTTCTTATGCAAATTTATGTGGACGACATTATCTTTGGTGTCTCCTCTAATGCTCTTGTTTCTAGTTTTCTGAGACCATGTCTAGTGAATTTGAGATGAGCATGATAGGGGAGCTAAACTATTTTGTTCGGCTCCAAATCAAACAATGCAAAGAATGTACTTTCATCTATCAGACAAAGTACATAAAGGACTTATTGAAGAGATTTGATATGGGTGATTGCAAGCCAATTGTTACTCCAACGGCTATTTCGACTGCTCTGAATCCAGATGAGGATAGTGAAGCTATGGATCAACGCGAGTACCGCAACACGATGGGCTCCCTCCTCTACCTGACAGTTTCAAGACTGGACATCCACTTTTCGATGTGCCTATGTGCAAAATTTCATCCTTCTTCGAGGTCTTCTCATCGTCAAGCAGTCAAGCGCATCTTCAGGTATCTTTAGTCAACCCTTCAATATGGCATTTAGTATTCCTGTTCATCATCATTGTCCATTAGAGGGTTTTTGGATTATGATTTTGCTGGCTGTAGACTTGATAGGAAGAGCACTTCGAGCACTTGTCATTTCTTAGGCTTTTTTTTGTCTCTTGGTCATCTAGGAAGTAATCTTATGTTGCACAATACACTGCTGAGGCCAAGTATATAGCTACTCTAGTTGTTGTACCCAAATTCTGCAGATGGTCTTCACTCTTAAAGACTATAGGTTAGCTTTTGATAGTGTGTCTCTTCAGTGTGACAACGTACTAGTGTCATTAACGTTGCCAAAAGTTCAATGCAGCACTCTAGGACCAAGCACATTGATGTTAACTATCATTTCCTTAGAGACCATGTTGAGAGGGAGGATATTGTGGTAGAGTTTGTGGAGTCTGAAACCCAATTGGCAGATATCCTCACCAAGCCCTTAGATTCTATTAAGTTTGTCACCTTGAGGAGTGAGTTGGGGGTAGTTTACCCTTATGGGCTGGTTCGAGGGGGAAGTGTATCCTTTTTATCTTTTCTTCAAGTGGATTTTCTATCAAGTGATATCTTTTTTATCATTTCGATCTCTTTATCTTTCTTTGTCTTTTGATGATTTCTTTTGCATCCCATTGTATCGTATTACATTCATACAATAATAATAATGCATTGTAGTATAAGCTTTACCGCTTCACCTTTTAATTTAATGAAGCCTCGCTTATTACCCCTGATGATGTAGCTAGCTTTTTATTAATAACATGTTATAGCTTGTATGCTTGACTTAGCATGATTTACTTGCTTAGCTACTTGTTGATGCCTTGGCATGTACCTTAGAGCTAGAAGGTCTAGACTTAATCTTTAATTGCCAAGTAATATATAAATTCAGCTTTGTATGAGCTGAGCTAGGCTTTTATGCCTTTTGAGATCTTGTACATGCATGTTGAATGGCAATTAAGATTGCTTAGCTTATCTTGAATATATCGAACTAAAAATAAAAATCTTAGACAGTTCATGACTTTGGACAATTTCAGTGCTTTAGTAAAAAAAAATCCATTGTTTTCACAAAAACTTCATGAAGAGAAAAAGAAAAAAAAAGGAGTGCTTGCAAACGACATGTTACACGTCCAAAGCACTCCCAGCTCAAAAAGAGATCTTTCAAGGCAAAAATGCCAAATCTTTGCTCGCAAACGGCCTATTACACGCCGAGAGCAAAAACTAAAAAAATTAAAAAAAAAAGTTGAGTAGGTTTTTCAAGTTGTAGGCTTTGTGATCCTTCTAGTAATCAATACTTGTTTCATTATCTTGGATTACATGTTTGTTATGGTTTGGTTCATGCTTTTACCTTTTATATGATTATCCACTATTGACTTTAGTTATTCACCAGACTATATGATGAGGTACGACGGCCCGATCTTTCGATAGGTTCGACTGATTTCATCGTGAGGACGTTGACGCTTTGAGGCTTCTAACCCGCAGACTGTCACCTCGCAATTCGCTACACCCACACGACTGTCATTATCGACCACGCTTGCACGCGATCGACCTTACCACGAGGGTTATTGTTCATGCAAGCAATCGAAGCAACTCACAAGAATAAGGAAGATGCAATCTGAATTGTATTACGAATATGGATGAAGTTCTCAAAGTGGTTCCTCAAACCGAACAATCGGTGAAACTGCAAAGTGGTAAAATAATCTAAGAAAAACCCCACCCTAATCTATGACGGCTACTGTATATATATAGGGGGGACGAGAGGAGGTTGACCTAGGGTTGTGCGGCCGTGGACAGGGACGTACACAACCTGGGCTCCGACCTCGTCATGCTTACAAGGCCCTATTAGAACCCAAAACGGTGACGCATCACCTTATTTACTATTCATGTCACATACCTTTGGTCGAAGACCTGGTCGTAGGACTGGTCCTGGAGTGGTCTTGAGAAGTCCATGCTATCTCTAGTCGTAGATTGTGTCCAATGAGTATTGTGTGCGCTTCTCTGGTCGTAGATTGCTCCCAACGAGTCTTGGGCTCGCCGAGTACAGGTGAAACTGGTCGTAGGCCTTCTTTAAGTGGTCGTAGGCCCTGCGGAACTGGTCGTAAGCTTTCTTGAACTGGTCGTAGTCCTAGATTCCTAAGTACAAGTAAATTATCTCCGTTAGGCAGCATCATAGAGTTCTCAAATAATACACTCAGCCCTAGAAACGAATTTACCTGATAAATTAAGTGACGTGCTCGAGCTCTTGTCATAGGACCTTGTAGTTCAGCAACCGGCTCTGAAGGATTTTGTGTAGTGCGTGTATCCGAAGGAGTGATGTCCTCATCACTATATGGTTTTTGGATATATGCTTTGATGTCAACTTGTAGCTTGCCATTATTGAAATGCTAGCTTTCATACTTGATATGTCTTGTGCGTTAGATGCTGCTAGCTTCTTCATATTGGGTAATCTTCTAAGCTTCTTGTTCATAAAAATTTAAAATCCAATTTCATGCATGCTCCTTCTTATGCTTCTTTCTTGCATTGTAGAACTGAAAATCTTGGATGAGATGAAGACGTGATTTCTTGATGACTCCATTGCCAAAGTGAGAGAATATCTAGTAAACATGCTCAAAATAGGCTTTGCATGAAAATAGGAGGAAATGGAAAAAATTTAAAAATTGGTAGATCTTAGTGAGAGGGAGCATCTCATATGCATTCCTGAGCTCTAATGTCTATTTCTTGGTCTGAATTGCAATTTTGAGTCCTCACTATATATGATCAAATGTCAAATTGAATTGCTCTTTCATATGGTCTTGAGTGAATTTTTTATACCATCTCTAGATTTGAAGCTTTCATGTACTTTATTGCCTCTACTAGTTTGCTTATGTATTCCTCAAGCCTACTTGACTATTTTCATGTATTTTTCTTGCTTATGGACCGAGTTGCCGCTTTGCAAAAAAAACGAACGAGGGTTTTTCAAAATAACCTCTAATTTGTATTTTTGGGAAATTATCAATGTGTTCATCAAGAGAGACTGTGGAGATTGTGGGCAGATAATCCTAATCATAGTATTGAACAATTGACAATGATGTCATGATGTTTGAGAGAAATCATTGGGTTTAGCGGAGTTTCGCTAACTGTCAGGTGCCAGACGGTCTGACTGACCAATGGTCAGTGATCAGACTGGCCCTGGGGTGGCAGTCTGGCCAGACAAAAGTAGCGTCAGACCGGTCGAAGTTTGAAAAGTGGAATTTTAAGGAATGCTTTAAATCACTTATACGGGAGTGTTAGAAGGTGAGTTTGCACCAGGTTTTATGATAAATGAAGTTTCAAGATAAGACCAATAAAGTTTGAAATTTTGAGAGAAGATGTGGCCAGAACTTGGAAAAATGTGTATACGTGCACTTCGGCGCCATTTTCCGGCCGACACGCCGCCGAACAACGCCACCCGTGCCGCAGTCCACCGCGCGCTCCACGGACGCTCCAACCGCCGTCACCAATCTCCCTTTGGAATTGCAAACCCCGTAAGCAGAATAGGTTGGCAACCAAGCTACTCTCGCCGTCGCCGGCGGTGCGCGCCGTGCCGTGCCGCCGCCAGCACGGAGACCGCCGCCGACGTGGGCAAACCCGAATAACACCGAGCCTCTTTCAGCGGCGCCAATGTTACGTGCGCGAAGCAGCATGGTAGCAAGAACAATTCGCGTGTGACTTGGGGTCATATAGTACATGCTTTAGGAGAAGAGGAAACGTTCAATTTGGAGTTTTGGACTATGGGTTTATTGCATGGAAGTGGAGAGAAATTACATGGAATAATTAAGAAACAACTAACTTTGGTTAGGTTGGTCAAGAAGCTCATGCAAATGCTTCGCAAGTCTTCCTGTAGAGTGCAGTCAGTCTCCCAAGTCCCCATTGCTACCCATGATGACTACAACGCTTGAAGCACTCTTTATCTGCTTGCTAGCTATAGCAGGTCACAAATTCACAGTATCACAAAGTCAGTTTTATTATATATGGTGCGAAGGCATGTAAATGATAACCAATAGACTCGGTTTTCTTTAAGTCCATTTTTACCTGTTCAACTATCGCCAAAGTCCAATTTTCACGCCAGCTACAAAATTGCGTAATTTACATCATCACACTAACAAAATCAGACAAATAACCCTCGGATGGTGATTTTTTAGTTGGTTTTGGCATCGCTTAAAATTGCATTAGTGCCAAAAGGGTAGGATATTTTCCCACATCACCTTCCGCAACACAACTAGCTAGAGAGGTCTACAGAACAAGAAAGTGCCTAAATGTAGTCGGTGCACTTGGCTTAATAGTGTATTGGAGTTATCTAGTTTAGCCGCCACCGTTGTCAATCGGTTTATATCAGCTGTCTATAACCTTTGCCACGTAAGATTAATTTAAGTTTACATGGATGAAAGAAAATAAAGAGAGAGAAATATGATGTCTATAATTTTGTAGTCGACTGTATCACCAGAACCAAAGAAAGTATTAAAAAATTATGTATTGTATACAATCCTATAGCCGACTATATCACCACAACCCATTGTATGAGCTGTCTTCAGTGCTGTCTACAGGTGACATGAAGAGTTGCTATAGACAGTAGTTGTCTGTACCATTGTACATGCTCTAAGCTCTTGTTTGGATTTTTATTTTTTTAAAAAAAATGGGTACTTTTATGGTGGTTGTATAAAAAAAGGATTTAACAAAAATTCAACCGGATAGATTTTCATATATTTTGAGCTCAGAGTATAACAATATTCCTAAGGATCCTACGTATATATGTTCACATAACACTATCCTAATTAAGATGAGGAAATACTCTAAAAAATTAAGATTGAGAAATATGACCATAAGAGGAAGTCATAGGAAGTCCACACCAAGTTTAAGTCTTGACTGGTCAACGGCAGGCAGTAAATACACATGTAGGAGGTTTGTAACTGGCTGTGGACGTGGACCCATTTGTCAGTGGCAAGCTAATTCTTCTTCTTCTTCTTTCGTGAGACTACAGTGGCAGCTAGTAATTAGCAACGGAGCTCAGGTAACTAGAAGAGAGACATGTATACAAAAGATCACCTTGTCCTCCCTTATCTGCCCACTTGTTGCCATTGGATGTTGTGTTTGGAAATAGAAAAGAGAGGGTATGCAATGGAAAAAATGATAAGTTGCAATGGAAAAAATGATAAGTTACCTCGATAACGTGGAATAACATGTATTTAAGAATAAAATTTGAAAGTTAGAATGATTTATGGTCTAAAATGGCATGTATCCATGAACTAAGGAACTAGTACTATCTGAGTGTTCCACCTAAAAAAAAGTAACCGGATTTCTACTCTCTGTTCAAGAATGTATGATGTTTTGAACATTAGCATAGTTTTCAATATCTAATTTTGACTATTACTTTTAAATAAATATATTAGTAATAAAATATAAAATTATTATATTGTGAAAATATATATCATGACAAATCTAATAATATTTTTCTCGCATAACCAATATAAATAGTTTTTCACATATTACTAATCAATATTGGAAAAGTTTAACCACATGTTTTCTAAAACGTTCTACATTTTCGAATGGAGTGGTTTTTTTTTGGCTAATTAAATTTCCTGCATCAAAAAAAATATGATATTTTATGGTCAAACCGTCAAATCACAAACGGAGAGCTGGATGACTTGAATCAGCCAGGTCCTGAGGTCCATTCACGCGCGTTTTGTACATACGGTATTGATGGCCAGAAACGTCACTTGTTGTCCGGCAAGAAAATGCAAATTGTGTAAAGCGATATTAAAGGCCTACTCCACCAAAAAAAAACAACAGATTTTAGGCTAAGTTGTACTTGTACGGTGCCTGCAGAAATATCAATCACATCATCCTACTTTCATCGTCTTTTGTTTGCCAGGAAGTCCAAAAGAGGAATCGAATCTGACTGAATTCGTGTACTACCCTTCAAGACTTTGTCTATTTGACCGTAGTAGTCTAGTCCCTATATAATGTAGATGTGTCTGCTTTAGGGGTGAGAATGTTCTCTGTGAAACGCCTATGGCTTCTCTCATATTAGTTCAGTGGGTTCCACAAAACAGTGATATGTGCAAAAGGAAGAGAAATTCCCGTAATATACCAAATTCTTGAAATTCTATGGCAGGAGGAGAAACTGTAAAAACCCATGGCCAGCTGTGGTATTTGCGACTTGCGAGCTGAAATTTGGGTGCTGCGGTAGAAATTCTGCAGTGCCATTTTTCACAGGGAATGTGCCAGCCATGCCCGGGTAGAGCCTGCCTGTAGGCCAATGATTCTGCCCTGCAAAGAGCAGACACGACACAGCATTGCAAAACATCTTTTGCAGGGGCGGTAGTAGCAGTAGCACTGCTATCATAAGTCTGCACAAGAAAAGGAACCATCGAATTCATCGGTCCACGACATGCAGCCAAATCACACAACGCCATTCGAGTCATTCCATTTGCTTGCTTTCCAGGACAATCTCATGCTTTGCACTTGGAGAGATGCACAAAGGAAATCGATCTCAAGCACAAATGTAATGTACACTTCAGAGTTCAGAGCTCCATCTTTCAAACGCTTCAAGCGCCATGCCTTCTTCCGTCAAAGTTTTTTTTTTTTGCTGAAATCAGAAAGATGCACAAGGGATGGAAATATGTAGTAGATACAAAAGGACTGAAGGAATTCTTGTAACACAAATGCTTGGACAAGAACCAAGAGCAACTTTTGCATTTTGGTGTTGCCCAGTTTTACAACGCATTGCTGAACAATCAGTGAAAAGAGGAATAGAGGAGAAAAGGAAATCAGCAGACCTGGTTTCACAACCACTATTCCCTCCCTGGTAGCTGCTAATCATCACGCTTTTCGTCGTGAGTACGTGCTAATACTAGGTATTAGCAGTGGCATGGCTCGTCCCAGATACTTGGTAATTACAGGTTCTGGGTGATGGCATATCAGCTAGCTTTCACTAAATTAGGACCGCTGGATCGACCTCTAGGTCTCTTTGCTTTTTGCCCTTTTTAGTCTTGGATGATTTCTTGTCTTGATTCTTGGATCCAATGTTTACCCAGGTGTAGTCACTCGGGATCGTGAAGGGGTCGGTGTTGTCCGCGACCTGCGACAGATTCACGGGCTTTGTTCTGGAGTTCTTCGAGCCCCACTTCAGATAGGAGCTCTTGTGGGTGTCTGGCTTAGGCATGATGGATCCTGGGCCTGGGCTCACCAAGAGGCTGGGGCTTGACATCGGCGTGAAGAACTCCTCTGGCTCGACGAGAGGGACAAACTTGGTGAAAGTGATAACAACCCTCACAGTCGGAACAACAGGAATCGCAACCTGCATTAACAATAGAATCATCGATTAGCTGAATTCACAGATACCATCTTTAGTCCAAAGCTGCATTACATCAGTAAGTAGCGGAATGAGTATGTGCAGCGATCCAGTTCCAACTTTCCAACAATAATTTTTCAGAAGCAAAATGACGCACAGCCTTCGGAACACGATGAGGATATTTCAGGGAGTGCTACTGTCTGCACTTCAATTAGTGCTACTTTTGTGAACCATGGAGTAAGCTTTAAATGCTCCATCCTTATCTTAAACCAGTTTATAGCACGGCAAGAAAGTTATTACGACAGTCTACTACTGTCATTTACAGCAACTCCCCAGCATTGATCAAGCCTGGAAGTTTCCTCTTGCCTTGGCAATGCACTATGCAGATGAGCATGTGCACTGAGTAAACTCCTTTAAATTTGTGCCCTAAAAGCTATCTCACATTTACACATGTCGAGCTACACTACTATTGTGCAATAAAGAGTGAAGAACCGTTCACATATGGAGTAGTATTATTCTCCACAGGTGACAGCCTATACTACATCAACTTACTATTCTTGATACTATAACAGCTACACCAGAGTCCCAATTGTAGCAAGTGGCAAGGGATCACCTAAGCCCTAAATTATCAGATCAAAAGACAAGAATTTCAATGCACGTAGGGAGTAAATTTCAGAAGGTACATTAATTATACTTAGTATTGTTCACATGCTTTTCGAGTTTACATACATTCATTTGTGCAAGTGAGCAATGCACTTACTGTTAATTTACCAAGCAATCTAATTTCTTGCCAAATTTGCACAACCACTGAAAATAACGAAGTTGCTTCAGCAGAAATAGTGGAGGAATTTGTGTTGTTGCATGAGCAGGAGAGCAGATTGAACGTTACCTTCACTGGGAATGTCCCCGGCGGGAACTTGGTGGTGAGCAGCTCGCGGAGGCGGCGGACGGCGCGCACGCGGCTCGCCAGGATGTCCAGCAGCGGCAGGAACTCCTCGACACTCAGCGGGAAGTCCTCGGTGAGCCAGACCGTCGGCCGTAGCGTCTTCACCGTCTCATCCTCCTTCCACTTGGCTCCCCCCGTCGTCGCGTGCCGGCCGAACAGGCCGTCCTCGCCACGGCCCACCGACGCGCAGGTCGGCAGCCGTCGCGGCACGTCCACGCTGTTCCTCCGCCTCTGCGGCGTCCCAATGTGCGAGGGCGGCCCTGCCACGCTACGCCGGCCGGGCACGTAGCAGCTGCGCCGCGGCGGGGGTGGCGGGATGTCGGCGACCAAGAAATCGCCGTCCTCGTCGTCATCCCGGATCTCCAGCGGCAAGAACTCGTCGTCGTCGTCCCCGGCGAGCTCAAAGGTGAAATCTTTGCGACCGGCGCTGGCTGCCTTGAGCGTGCGGAAGGAGAAGACGACGTTGTGGACGTCGAACACCCGCGCCTTCCACTCCCCAACGCTCTCCGTCTTTTCCTTACGAAGCCACGTGGTTCTTGGCACGAGCCTCGCGGAGGTGATATTGAGCCCCGGCCGATAGGCGGCCGCGTCGGAGGTGGCCGCGTCCTCGTCGCCGCCGGCAGCGGCCGCCGCGAACGCGTCGTGCACCTCGCGCCGGCCGCGGTGGAGAACGAGGAGCGAGCCCGGCGGGAGGCGGCGCCCGCCGGCGTCGGCCTCCTCGCCAAAGAAGAGGAAGGAATGGTCGGCCCGGCGGACGCGGAGGCCGTCGAAGCCAGCGAGCGTGGTGTCCGCGCGCAGGTCCGCGCCGCGCTTCCATATGCGGTAGGTGTCTGAGGGCGCGGCGCGCGATAGGAGCGGCACGACGGAGCTCTCGAAGTGGAAGTCTACCTCGAGGTAGAAGTCCTGGACCCGGCGGAGCGCGGCGGAGAGCGCGGGCGCCCGGCGCCGGAGCTTGGCCCAGGCCGCCACCCGGTGCGCGCGGAGGAGGCAGGCGGCGATGTCCTTGCAGCCCAGGCACAGCGCCTCCTGGAGCGGCGTCCACCCGGCGTGGTTCTGGAGCGTGGGGTCCGCGCCGGCGGCGGCGAGCGCAGAGGCATGGGAGGGGAGTCTGAGCCGCACGGCGAGGTGGAGCGCGGTGTCCCCCCCGGGTACGTCGCGGCGGTCGAGCGCCGCGGAGACGGATGCCGCGAGGCGTGCCTCGCGGCCGGCGTCGGCGGCGGAGAGGATCCGCGACGGATGCGCGAGCGGCGGTAGGCCGGCGAGGATGGCCGCCAGCCCGGCGGCGTCCCGCAGCGCGACGCAGTTGTGCGCCGGGCTGTGCGCGTAGTTGGACGGCCGGATAGGCGCTGACGACGTGCGCTTCGGGCGCGCCGCCGCGGGGAGGGGCGCGGGGGAGGTGTCCTGGACCGACATTGCCTGCTCGGAGTGGGAGCTCTTGGGATCCTCGCGGCTTCTTGGGTTCTCCTCAGCTTGGCTGCTTAGCTAGTGGAGAGAAGCTGTGGTTGTCTGAGTGAGAGTGGGAGAGTGTGCGTGCCTGCGTGGGGATCGAGTGGAGTGGGAACCGTGGAGTAACTCAGCTGAGGTGGGGTGGTGGACAGGAGTACAGGACAGTGGGGAAGAAGAAGACGCAAGAGAGGTGACGGATGGGCTAGATGGGCTAGATGGGCCGGGCCGGGCTGGGCTCAGTGGTTTTGTAATCATAGGAAATTACTGTATCTGTCGATCAGTGTGTCCAAAGTGTTCTTACACAAATTCCTCTATGCAAAAGTATTCTTACACAATACTATGATATATGGAAGCTTGCTTTTCTTGTAACCTTTGATTAGGTTTTCCTAACGAAACTTTAATCGGGGGTTGGCGACATACATGGCATATATTGCATAGGCTTTTATTTTCATAAAAACCCCTATATTTTACTTTGGTTTGTGCATCTTCTCTTGTGTGCAAACTGTTTATATGAAAAACGTCATCTGAATTTCATTAAAATAGGCAAACTTATGATCCATTTTATCGTTGAAACCTTTGTAACAGTTTTGCATAGGGCTCAAAATGTCAGCCATTTTTTTCTTCACAGTTGAAGTGATGATTGTTAACATGCCTTAAAAGAGGAGAGAATAATGCATAAGGCCTATAGCACATGCTAGCCCATGAACCTAAAATAATTTTCTCACTTGTCATTTGGAGATAGTAAATTTGGCCTCATGAATCTAAGCTTTGAGCAACCAAAATATATAGGGTTACCCTTTACAAGTACATTGGAACATGCATATGTTCCCTTAGTTCTTTTTTACCTCACGTCCTAGAATGTGTGCCGATCGTCAATAGGTTTAAAACTATCGGGATTGGTTCTATAAAAAAATATTAATATATTTATCGTTAAAAATACTTTTATATAACTAAAGTAAGTAACACGCTGTCAAGTAGTGTAACGGATTCGTTACATATCCAAGACCAATTAAAGGAGCAACGGATTGTTCGATAAGGAGTAATTGAACAAGTGCCAACTGCCAAGGCACAATTAAAGAGTCTTGGGTCGATCGAGAGAGAGAGAGAGAGAGAGAGGTATAAAACTCTAAATAACCAAAAGTGCTATGCTCTCTCAAGGCATCGACGTGGCGTGGGTTGATCAGTACGACAAATCGAGCTTTATGGGGGTGGGTCCAGACTGGGCCGGGCCGGATCTTCCCTCTCCTCACTTTTTATAGTTTTATGACTGCCCTGCATTTCTTTTTTTTCTTCACTCCTCTTGAGTTTGGGTCAGCGAAGTATCCGGATCTTCTGCTGTAATGCAGTGGATCACTGTATAAATAGTACTCGGTAGTGCCAATATAGTAAGTAGAAATAGAGAAATATTCACAGTAGCAAAGTATTGTATCTTTTAGTACGAATATTTGTCTTTGATTAGACGGTGGAGACTATCTTCTAATGCCGAGTATTGTAGATCATCTGCATTAAGAGTTTCAATGCAGAGGATGTATTGCTGTGGGTAACCGCTTGTTTCCACTTTTTATACTCTCTGCAGATTTGCAGGAAGGACCTCTTGGGGTTTGCTAATCTCTTCCACTGAAAAGGGTTTCCCAAGCTCAACAAAACCTCTCCACATTTTTGCATTGAGCGGGAATAATAGAGAAGAACTTTTACCACCTTGGTACAAACTGCTTGTGAACATTGTACCAACACACTTGAAAAATACAAAGTAGGTTAGCCCAAATGCAGCCTTCGAATGCTATTTATAAATAAAAACTAAGCAGGTCAAGTAAAAAAAAAAGTCCGTTCTTTTTCGTCGAGAGGAATACACTAATTTTGTTAGCAAGCATCAATTCGTAATGATATTAGCCGTAAGTCGAAACCATTTGTTCAGTTTAGAGATAACCTATGTTGCAGTTTCCGGATCACTGCCTGTAATAAACCACCATAGTTTTTGCCACCAAGTTGTCACCATTGTAATGCGCACACATGGCCTGAAGAACAAAAGGAGGGGGGCATCCTACACGAGCAACCATTAGGGTTGTGTCATGCAAAAACTATGAAATCATATTTACCTTTGCTCTTTTCATCCTTTCGCTTCTTCTTCTTCTTCCATGAGATCTCCCATGGCTATGAACCTGGTAGGCGGGTAGTAGTACTCCAAGTTTTTGGCTAGCTAATTTAGTTTTTTTAAGCGAAATAGCAAATATAGATTCTTAAATGACAAAATTAGCATCCTTACCGTGCTCCCAGTCCACAGAAATGCACTGCCCCGCTCTCAAACCGTGGTAGGCCACCTACCGCGCTTCTAAACCGCAGCAGGTGGCTTCTACAAACGGAAGCGTGGTAGGTGTCTACCATAGTGTTATTTTTATAATTTCATACGAACGAGAACTATTTTTTACTATTGCAAATAAAATACATGGCAATTCAGTCGAAAGACTTGTGGCACTCCATCTCATATATGACTGTTACTGTGATTTGATATCTTCTACCTTTGTGCAGTACACCATGCATGGGATCTCCTTTAATTGGGATGAGAGACGGTCGGATCAGCTCTTTGCTTTGCTTTGCTTTTCTTCTTTGCCTTGGAATCCTCCAGCTTAAGCAGCAGCTTTGGGCTTTGCTGCGACACAATGCAATGCAAACCATGGATGTTGTTGCCGTTGTTGCAGGGCCCACGGTCAATTAGGGGGGAAAAGGGGGATCACCTGTGACGAGGATACTATTCTGTTCGAATCACACTTTGTGCATCTACTTTTATACCATCGTTCGATTCGTGGTACTCCAATACTCTCATGATAAACAGGTGAACAAGACGACCATCTGAAACTTACTGTGTGAAATTCATGTGTTACAAACACGACGTAGAACAAAAGCGAGGGGAGATCCGCTTGTCTTTCGGCTACCAAGGCACAAAATCGATGGTCGGCTTCCAGCAGAGATGTACTGCATGTTAGGCTCTGTGCTTGACGAAGCCACATAAGATTTTTAAGGTGCTTAGAATTTTACTAAAACGAGAGCTTGTCCGTGTCCCATGTCCCAGGTATAAACTCTGGTGGATGGGACGGTTCTTCAGACAAGTGTCATCCGAGGCAAAAAGGCATTAAAACCTGTTTTGCCCGCTGTTATCCGACAAGACGGGCAGATGACAGGGATCCAATGTTTGATGCCATTTAGCAGGGCGGGTCGACCTTCGACACAATCGATGATAATAATCTTTGTAAGTAGGTAATAACGGACTATTTTTCTTGAATCCGCCACTGCCATGAAATGAGACGGTAGTTATCGGTAGGTACTTGATCACCGTCATTTTTGCATGGCTAAATCTCCACCGAGCACTAAACGAAGAACCAGACTTGGGAATCTAGTGCTAGCTGTATGGTAACTGCCGTACACAAGTGGGCTATACAAATACTACTAGAGCACGGATTACTAGTGCACGGTTGGACCAAGGAAGATAGATTGGAGCAGTGAGTAAAAACATAAGGGGAGACCGTGAACGGATTGAAGTGAATAGAATGGAGAAGAGAGGCATCGGGGTTGGAGATGCAACATAGGCGTTGCACGTGGCCAGGGGCCGCTCTCCTTGGTCTGCCAGCATCTTCTATCCCCCACTTTGGCTCTACACCCTGTATATAGCCGTGGCCTGGATGATCCCAAAGTTTATCGTCTTACTGAAGTGACCGGTTGGAGGAGTTTATGCAATTAAAACCCCACCCGCTTGCCTTACAATGGTACCTACAGTGCACCGGAGTCACGATAGCTTTGGCCAGAGCATGGCAAGAAACGCGGCAGCAAAGGTGCGTCGCTCTTGGGTCGTGGGAGCGACACGACGACATCCCAACACGCTTGGTGCGTGCTTGTTACGACATTCCTACCATGTTGCGCCCACACTCTCTATTGCACTCCACAACACCCTACTTACTGCGGTTTAGGTTTGATGTGCGTGACAAGCATTACAACAAAAACGGTTTCCCAGACCCATTTAACCCGCTCAGTGCGTAAACTTTGTATGCATGCTTGCTTGCCGCTGGAGGGGGCGGGGCTGCGAGCCATGCAGCTTTTCTCCCGCTTAGCCCAAATCGTTTCACCCTGCAATGGACAGCCCTAACGTTACCCGTTGCTCCTGCCGGAGTGGGAGAGGGTGTTGTATTTGTAATGTCGAGCAGAAGGAGGCTATTCGTCTCAAAACGATGTGTCGAGGGGCTGATTGTAAAAAATTCTCACCGGTTGACGGGAAGTGAGTTCACAGGTTGGTGCGTTGAGCGCAGAAGATCCGGGGCTGAAGCATGGATGGTTGAACTAGTACTGTACTTGAAAGAGATAAGAGCTAGCATGGCCTGGCGTGTCCATCCATGGCCATGCCAAGGTCAGGACTGACGAGGAGGTGAGGTCCCCTGCAATTATCCGTCTCCATTTACGTCCATCCACCGGCCGGTCTGGCAGACTGATTGATCCATTGATTGATGAGTTAACACTTCATCTATCATACCACTAGTACGTGGGATAATAGTGCTTTGTCCGAGCTTGCTTCCCAGCTGAGCAGGACTTGCGTTTTTTTTCGGAGAATTCCTTCCGTTCCATCCAATCGAGTTGTTGAATCTTACTACCAGAGGGAGGGCTGGGCAAGAAATTACAAGCACTGATCCCTGAACTCATGCATTGCGTATTTGCATTGCATTGGCAATTTATTCTTTTTAGTGTGTGTGGAATCCATGTTGAGGCCGGGTGCAACCGTGCAGGTACACAACCGCATCAACTGATGGCGTTCCTAGTACACTTAACAATCTGAACTCTACTTGTCTTGTGTGTGGGTAGTACAACGAATGGTTGTTCTAATAAACGAATGAATGAATTCAGTTGGATACTTCAATTTCACTGTATCACTCACACCGCATGAAGGACCAGAAGTTTCATTGTTTGCAACAGTTGTCACCCCGTTTTGCCATCTCCGGTGAGTCTGGGTAGTTTTTTTTTCATATATATATATATATATATATATATATATATATATATATATAAGCCTTTTTCTACTCTCTCGGGAGTGGTTACTTCATATGTTACTACATCGTACCTCACAACATAGAGAGTATCTTGTGCAACTAAGGGTATGTACGTGTATTACACGAGTATATAAGACCGACTATGTGGTATTTACACTTTTTCAGGAGTAGTGTGTACCATTTTTAGAAATACTTCTTTTACGTGTGAATATGATGCTATTTACCAAATACGCTAAAAAAAATATGAAGTTCATTGTAGATTTTTCGTGTCGTTCACGTTAGAGTATCTTATAATTAGTATACCAGTATACCCAAAGTGATAAAAAAAGTATATCAATTTCGTTTAGGTGTTACATCAAATGTGAGAGTAACTCTACCCGAGAGCTGAAAGGTATATTTTTATATAAGGTGTACTCCGACATATATATTTGAGATAGTAAAGTAAAATAGATGGTAGTAGTAGACTCGAACTAGTACTGCAGAGCGAAAGGTCTGGGACTGGGAGACAGGTTGGGGTGGGCACACAACACATGATTACGCATAGTGGCATCATTACGTATAATGGCATTACAGATCCAACAGAGTGATGATGATAACCAACACCCAGCTGCAGCATGCAACGAGCAAAAGTGAAATTATGAAAGGGGAGAAAACACTCAATGCCATTTACATAATTAGAGAAGGATAACCAGAGTCAGAGATAAACAGGTTCCTTCCACTGTTTTCATGCTTCAATCAGGTTTAGAAAAACAAAACAAAAAATCCTAGAAAAGTTAAGTCAAAAAAAAAAACCACGGCTTATTCAAAGGACCGCTTGTTTTGTGCATAGGACCAGGCCTAACAATAATTGAGGGAGGGTCCGTACCAGAAGCCATAAAGAATGTAAACATGAAACATGCGAATATGATCAAGTTGACACATATTCAGATTCTGTAATTTCGTCAAGTAATAATCACGAGGTGCGACAGCCAACAATAAAACGACAGCTAATTTTGTCATTCACCATGCGTGCGATAAAGTAATGGGAATCTATCGATTAAATCAAACACATTACTTAAGCTCTTCACCTGCAGCAATTGCAATTAACAGGAAACACAAAAGATGCCACGTCACACATCATACGAGAGGCAAATGCATAATAGTGGAATAGGTAAGTGTCAATCAACCCAGAAGGAAATAGTATCAGTTTTACGGGTCGTTTTGATTCAGACGATAGAATATCGAACACTTAAAAGCTAAGGACGCGTTAAACCATGGCGGCATTCCAGCAGCATACTAGAGAGGAGTTATGTACACAGGTCGGCGACGACAATACGATCATCCTTGTTTATTTACAGTGGCAGGGGCAGTTGCATTAGGCAGAGCCGAACGTATTCTCGCCACTGTAAGTCATGTAAAGGAAGCCGTCCTCATCCTTGTTATCTTCGTAGATTGCAGACATCAAAGAAGCTGCCATAGGAGAGTATTGATATAAGAAAATATGATGGGCAAGATATGGCCAATGACAAATCACGAACAATGTTTTAAACTATACCAGTTGGTGGCAAGGTGTTCTTCACAAAGACAAAGATGGCTTTTTCTGGGCTCAGCTTAATCCTCTTCCGCACCACGTAGACAAATTGGCCAACCGTGAGGTCAGCAGGGACAAGGTACCTGCATATAAGAGAAAAGAACAACGACAAGCATATGAACAAGACAATAGTGCAGAGTATCAAGAAATAGAACAGTTAAAAAGATACTTCCAGGATTCAATTAAACTAACAGTAGAATACTATAACACATATTCTTATGTCAATAATCATATATATAAGAGTGCTAGTTAAAAAAACATAGCACAACCATGTCAGGCACCCAAACATAACAAAGTGTCAGAGGGGACAACGAAACACCTAAATCAAAATAAGGCTTGATCGAGTTGACATCCAATGTGAAAGAAAAGAAGGGTCCCCTATTTCTTTTCCCCTGACTGAAGAACTAAAGAGTACACAAAAGGGAAAAAAAGAAGACCTCCTTTCTCAATCAAGTCAAAAAGAGATTGCAACTCATAGTTGCAGATGAAAGGAGAGTTCGCGCTACAAAAAAACAATAAAAAGGAATATCACATCTGCCATCAGCATATAGGAGCGGTGAAGAGGACGACTGCTTACTTCTTCTTATCGATTTCTGGGACATCAGTCTTATCAGCCTTCTCAACGATCACCTGAAATAATTGTTCATGGAGCTTAATTAAGACAGATGCATGTGGAAGATATGCACACAGGAAAAAGAGAAGCTACAGAATATTACAGGAATTCTGTCAGGGTACTTCTCACGGATCCTAGCAGATTCAGCTTGCCTCCTTTCTGTAAAATTATTCAAGATTCACACAACATAAGATGAGAAGAGCATATGGGCAGCCAATATGCACAAATACCCTGACATCTATCAAACAACTTAAGGTTGCCATATGCAACGCCTGAATAAATATTCGATGGTTTTGCTTTTAATGGAATCAGGAGGAGGTGGGGGGATCTAGTAGCATATTGTGTGTCTATAGAACAAACATCAAACAGTGCAGAGACGGAAAACATTCTGTCTTCAAGCTCCAACATTATATAGCATCAACAGGGAAATACCATCTCAGCCTCCTCCACAACTTAAAACGGCAAATATGTTCTAGCTTTAATGACACAAACACAAAATACAGCATGTTTAGACACCAAACAGGACAAATTTACAGCACAGGTTGATGATGCCCAACAGATTGCATGATTATATGCAGATTATCCTATCAAGTATAGAGGCCAGGGCTAATCCATAACTATCAGAAAATATCATTCATATTAAAAACATAATCACTAGAGCATGAATCTCAATCATAAGTCAAGAAGCATATTTTCTAATGCCACCAGAATCTTATTGAAACTCTGATCAAATAAATCATTGTAGTACAAAAGCATGCAAGCATGGACATGTGAAGCGAGATCTTTTTGTAACAAGAGACTTCTGCTTTGATTACAAACATACAACAACATGAATTAAGAAAATGTACAATATATTGAAGACAACAACATTACAATCCGTGAAACAGTCAACTTTCATAACAAGAATACAGTTCATCAAACTCAACTATTATCAACTGACAACCGCCCCAAATCTACAAGACCATGGGTTTACTCTTTTCCCAACACATCAACAAGAACACAATTCCTTTTCAAATTGGGGTGTACGATATAATCAGCTATGCACAAGAATACAACAGAATTTAACAAAGCAGTGTGCTAGCCCCCAAAACGGGTATGGCGTTAATATTTTGCAGCAATGGTCTCAAGAAAATCAAGTGAACAAACTACAATAATCTACAGAGTCCTCTTTAGCAACTAGACGTCTAAACCAATCTGCAATATAGATACAACCATCAAGGCAAGAATCATCTATCCTACAGGCATATCAATACGACAACACTGCAGCGACGACACAAAATCTTCTTGAAAACAATCTCAATCCACAGAAAAACCCTTTTTTTTTCAAAACAACAAAGTAATCTCCAGTTATACTCTATAACCAGATAATCATAGCACAAAACAAACCTTAATGCTAGTTTCAATAGAACAACCCATCTACATACTCGCAATCACTTTACAAGAAAAACTCTAACCTGGCCCCAAACCAATCTACTACAGCCATATCAATACGACAACACTGCAGCGACGACACAAAATCTTCATGAAAACAATCTCAATCCACAGAGAAACCCTTTTTTTCCAAAACAACAAAGTAATCTCCAGTTATACTCTATAACCAGATAATCATAGCACAAAACAAACCTTAATGCTAGTTTCAATAGAACAACCCATCTACATACTCGCAATCACTTTACAAGAAAAACTCTAACCTGGCCCCAAACCAATCTACTACACCATCGAGCAAACCACAAACAAAAATCCTAATCGCAAGAAAATAAGGGCAAGAGGCAAGAGAGGGTAGGCAAACCCAAGGGGTGCTCGAGCTTGAAGGAAGTCTTGGCCATCTCCAACCTGCGATCGACCAAAAACAATTCGAGATCGATCAAATCGATCCACCAACCAACACCAAGAAACCGAGCGAACGAACGCGAGAAAGAAAACCTCCATCAAATTCTACCGAATTTGGGCGGCATTTTCGGGGAAAAAGGGTCGAGGGGCTCACCGATCGAAGGGCGTCGTCGGGGAAGAGATTGATCGAGACGATCGGGCCTAGGTGGGGGTTGGCAGAATCGAGGCGAGATTGGAAGCCGCTCGGCGGAAGCAACCTGAAGGATGTTGCGGTGTAGGGCTTGGTTGGTGGCGTGTCGCTGCAAATTGATGACGGATTTCTTGTGGGGAGTTTTATCCCAAGCCCTTTGGGTTGTACATGTATTGCATAAGCAACTCTATAACCTTTTTTAACCAACTATATAACATTCTTAAGCGAACTCGTGTTGCATCCTAGCGTGCAAGCTAGCTGATTATGGACCGTTAATGGATTTATTATATCTAATAGGATGTGAGATTGAGAGATCGTGGATAGATTTTGTTTGCGAATAACCTCTTCACATATTGGGAAAATATGTATTAGAATATTGTTAATGTGTCAAAATGTTGGTGGTACTTTTGCTGTTCTTTGTTTTCGAGTTTTAGCCAAATGAGTCTAGGGCGGTTACTATACACAAAAACAAGTTATTTTAGAACATGTGCTGTCAAATTTTGTAAAGTTTGGTTATCAATATTTTCTAAATATTTAGATTAGATATATGAAAAATCATATGGGTAGATTCGTTTCGAAAAGTACTTTCATAATATTATACTTTATTGGGTTTTACTAATATATTACAATAGTAATTAGTGGTCAAAATTGTATTTTGGGAACCGCATCGATATCTAAAATGACTTTTTTGCGAACTAGATGGAGTATTTTGTTAAGATGGTATTTAATAATATCCTTTATATAAGTACTATATTTTACCTATTTTATTCATTATTGCCGTAGCAAAAAAGACTAAACAGTGGGTACATAGTATCCTTTTATCTTGGGAGAGGACCAAAGGGAGAGGAGCCAAAACCTATGGTTGTATGAGCCTTGTATTTATGAATGTGCCAAATGAGAGAATAAGGGAAGCTCCCATCTTTACATGCCCTTGGGGCTCTATATATAGGGGTCAAAAAGTGATATTTCCCTTCTTACCCTCACAATGTATTAAGAGAGAGAGACATTTAGGTACATTTGTCTAAATACGCCACATGGACTTGATCTATACACATGTATAATATCCCCGATGACACACCAGTTCCTGATGACCCTAGGGGGAAGGGCACCCCCTGGTGCCCTGCTACGACAAATCCCTCGTCTACATGGGCCGAGGTCACGAGGACAGGTCCCACGGTCCCAAGGGGTAGGGTTGGGTCTTCGGCCGAAGGTGCGGGGTGATCTTCGGCCCGGAGTAGGCTTTGGCCCAGATGCGAAGTGGGCTTCAGCCAGAGGTATGCTTTGGCTCCTTTTATGCGTAGCCTCTTGTTCGGTCTGCACAGACGGCGTTAACTATCGTAGTAAAAAGACTAGATAGTGGGTACAAAATATGTTTTTGTCTAGGGAGAGGACTGAAGGGAGAGGAGCCAAAATCGATGGTTGTATGAGCATTGTATTATGAATGTGCCAAATGAGAGAATGAGGGAAACCCCTCCTTACATACCCTTGGGGCTATATATGTAGGGGTTAAGAATGGACATTTTCCTTCTTGCCTCACAATGTATGTACAGAGAGGGGGTATTTAGGTATATTTGTTTAAATACATCATATGAACTTGGTCTATACATATGTACAATATCCCTGATGGCACACTAGTATTCCTGACGACCCTCAGAGCGGGGTGCCTAAGCTACGAAAATTATGGTATGGGTTTCTCATGAAACTAATTTCAAGTTTCAGGGGTACAGTTCAACGATCTTGCTAAACTAACCAAACAAAATCATGTAGACCATTGACTTTCAACAACTTATCATTGTACTCCATAAATCTCTCTTGAAGCCCTCTTAATCTTACCCATAAAAAACATGATTTTTTTACTCTAACAAAACAATTATGAATATTCTGGAGATAAAGAGTGGAATTCGTAACCAAACTCGTACTATCTACTAGGATGTGAATCGTGCGCAGCAAGATCGCTAGGCCGAATGCGGTCGCCCATTTAGCCAAGCCCAATTCCAAGAACGAAGTGATTTGGAGTGTCCTCAGTCCTCCTTCCTTCCTTCCTTCCTTTTCTTTTATTTCTTTCCTTTTTCACCCTGAAGCTTTCGTTTTCGTATATTCACATGTACATCAAAGCATATTCTTATCCCTACAGTAACAATGGAAATAAAGCTTATGATAGGATGATACTACTACGTTCTCTTTTACTAGTCATTTTGGATGTCTACACGATCTACTATAGTTTCTTTTGACCATTACTTTATCCAATTATTACATCTTAGAAAGTTATTAAACATATAATGATATAAAATTACTTTTGATGAAAGATCTATTGGTATATTTTTATGTGATAAAGCTAAATATTTTTAGATATATATGTAGTCAAAGTTTTAAAAGATTGGTCGTACCCATTCTAAACAATAAGACTCGAGAGTACAACCTGAACAATATTTTTCCCCGATGAAATCATGCACAAGAAAATTTAGGGTAATTTTAAAATATAGGAATTTCATATAAAACAGTCCGATTCCGCATGAATCAAGAAGAAAAAAAAATACAGCGTTCCAAACGGGCCTCCATGTTTAGCATTGGTGGGAACAAATTAACAAAGAGGAAACCACGCTCGCATGCGTTCATCTCAGTTTTCTCGCACATTGTAACGACACAAGATGGATAGATCTCACACTATGTATATACATTGTAAAACCACACATTAATTGATCTCTCACTAAGATCGTCGAGATCATACAAAATATGGATGCATGGTACATATGCATGCAGCCTAGCTACAAGCCCATACATAACACAAGGCATTCACAAGTCATATGGTTACATGCTTGCTACTAGGTAGTAGGTACTAATCGGGACTTGAACTACATGGGATCAAAGGGAAAGAAAAAAAAAACTCTAGCTGAGCTAGTACATCAAAACAACAAAAAAACAAAAGTTACACGCATGCATGATCCTTACAACTTAACATACATATATGGTAGCTAACTAGGGCTAATACTAACCATGCAATCTACTCCTAGTGGCTACTCAACTACGTACTTAAGGTAATATCACAAGCATGCATGCATGCTTATGCTAGGTTACCACTTACTTAAAACTAGGGATTAGATTGAGGCATGCATATGCATGCCATGCATTATATTGCATGCTGGATGCCTTGATCTTCTACTGATCTGAGAAGGCGGTTTTTGGGAGCACGGCGTCCCTGACCTTCCTCATCTCCCTCCCCTTGCTCCTCCCCCTGCAGATCTCCGGCGACGAGGCTGCCGCCGACGGCCCGCTCATCCTCTCCATCTTCCTCGCCAGCCACTCGTGCGGCGGCAGCATCTCCCCTCCCTCCTCCTCCTCCTCGTCGACTCCGGCCCCTTCGCCGCCGCCCCGCCTCGACGAGCACCCGGCCGGAATGGCCAGCGGCGCCGACGACCTCCCCTTGCTCCTCGCCGCAGCAGCGCCTTCTTCTCCCTTGGGCACGGCGGCCTTGTTCTTGGCCCTTGCTCTGCTCCTCGGAGGAGTACGAGCAGGAGGAGCAGAATCGGCGAGCGCTGCTGCTTCTTTGCCCTGATCTTCTTGCAGCACGTCCCACACCTCTCCCTCGTCGAACTCTTCTCCTCCATGTCCTGCCATGGCACAGCTAAGCTAGCCTAGCCGTGCTCTAGCTTTTTGCTTGGTGCCTAGCTTGCAGTTGCGTCTCTCTGAAGCTGGCACTTGGCACTGGCCAGCAGGTATATTTGTCACAGGCCGCACCGGGACAAGATTGTACTGGCTGCGCCCCGACCAACAGGCCCACAGGTGGTTTCACCCTCACCATCACTTAAATGCTTTGTTGCTCTCAAGTACTCCAGCACCCTTGCTAAGTTACTGTTTGCTTTTGCATCGAAAATTTTATGTCAATGATGAAGAAATAGTAAATTATATGCTAACCATTCATAAGATGTTAAGGATAAACACTTTGCATATAAAGGAGCAAAGAACGACGAAGACTGTACTGGTCTTCACTCTCGTGGTTTTGTCGTCGGATTCTGTGCTAGCTCTCATTTGGGATTTTACTTTTCATGGTTCTTATCTATGTAACCCGCAATTTTCACAAGCAAATTAAATCCAAATTAGTGAAGATTGTGATTTAGACTGGCATAGTAGTTATTGTCTTTGCAACTGTGGCTCAAATATTCACGTGGTTTGAAAATCCTAAGAGGTGTCTAGAGACATCAGTCGCCTGGATTTTTCAAGGAATAGGACGAGTTTCCATCCATCAAATCAGCATTCAACAATTAAAGCACACTATCTACAAACACATCTAATGACGAGAAAATTAACTTACTTTCAAACCCGTAATAGTTATTTTTCTAAACTTTGGAACCTTGATTTGACCAAAATAAAAAGTCCAAACTTCCCTCTCGCCTATTACAAAATTACAATTTTCACACTTATCTACAAAATCGGACAATTTGATCACCCCATAATTTTTCAAAAACAAAACCTTTAATTTAACCCTGGTTTTATTAGTCGTTTTTGTCATGTTGCCATATCCCCCTCCTCGCTCCCTCTCTCTTCAATTTCTGGTCGCACCATCTTTTCTTTTTATGTGTTGAATCAGCATATCTATTAATGTCTGATGTGCCACGTGAGTAGACATTTGCCTGTTGGAATGCCACGTAATCCCGAAACCATGGTGGTATCGAGTTAGGAGGGTTAAAAAAACAGGGTTTTGTAATGGTTGAGGGGTCATTTTTGGACTTTTTGCTAGATAAAATGATGTTTTACACGAACTTTGACCGATCGATCCCTACATTGTTTCACATAACACTATGATTGATACAAGAGTTTTTCTATTACTTTTTTTTAGAAAATCATGTATTCCAAACCTATCTTATTCAGCTAGCTATAAACACGAGCATATTGCCCTCTTCTATATCGATCGTTGTTTGTACAGAGGCCTTTTCTGGAACACAGGAATTTAGAGAGAGAAAATCACGCAGAAAGTGTATTGAATTCTTTGACATTCCTCATTTCAAACATGCTCCTGGCTAGAATTAGCACGGAAAATACTAGCTAGCTATCTGTCAGGATCGATAGAACACATCAAATCCGGTTACCAAAACATGCTCCTTTCCAAACACATCAAACCACAAGCTAGCTAGCTAGCTACTACTCCATACAAGGGTTTTGGTAACTGACTTTTATTTTTTTTACCGGAAATCACCGATAGAATCGATTTTAGTGATTTTCAAAAAATTGGTTGATTTTGGCCGAAAATTGAAAACAAAATGTAAAGAAGCCGAGAAATGAAAACAAAATGCCAGAACATTGTCGGTTTCATTGAGATGTCAATTGAAAACCATAGTTGAGATGTCTTTGTTTCCTACCTGACTCCCAAGTTGTAAATTAGCTTCAAGCCTTCAAAATTCTCCACGGTTCATTGGCCGCCATGCACGGGTCCAATAATTTGATCGATATGACCTGTGCTTTTTTCTTTAATTGTTGTAACAACAGAACTTCAAAACCATGGATAATTGCAAAAGAACAGTACTGGCACTATTGTGTGAACAAACCACAAGTTCAACGTAGTAAGAAGAGATATGCTGCTAGGTTTCTGAGTTTTGACAAATAAGAAATGGATAGGAACCTTCATCAAGATTTAGTCAAGATGGTTTGAAAAAAAGACACTACTACAAAAAGATAAATACTGGACGCATCATCACAGACGGTTAACCAAAACCATCTGTATTAAATACAATCACAGACGATTTTGGCTTAGCGATCATCTGTGTTTCTGACTGCACTAAAAACCGTCAGTGAATAAGTAATATCACAGACGGTTCGTGTTGAAAACCGTCTGTGATAGTACTAAATTCACATATGGTTATTTATTGGAACCATCTATAATTAGAAACAACTGATTAGCCTATTCCGACTACCACTCCTGATTGGGCCAGATTGATCTTTTAAAGTGATTGAATTGAAGCTGATTTCTCCAACAGAAGAAAGCAGAAGATATGTAATCTGGTATAGGCACCTTGTTTCGTATTATGTGTAACTTCACCGTCATGACGTGTAACTTCTGATCAACAGAAGAATGCAGAAGTACTTCGCGTGATCGATCGATCGAAAGTTACACATCATAGACAGTGAAGTGCTCACCTGATCGTAGGGATATGATCTTCTACAATTTCTTGAAGAACCAAATTGAATTTGCAACCACCTAAATTGAAGTAGTCGATAGATCATCCATGGATTTTGTTTTTTCCATGCACGGTGGTTGAAAAGTCAATTCGTTCTGTGAATTTTGTCTTACTAGGGATCGAGATGAGAACTTTAAGAAGAAATGGAAGTAAGAAAAGATGGAAAGTTTTGAGTGATTTTTTCTTAGTTCTGCACGCGCGCCCCTTCTGATTTTTATTTATAAGCTTAACAACTTGTAGCAAGATTAAATTAACCAAAAAAACGGAAGTCCAACGGATATGATTAATTAGAATATGCTCCTAATAAATCGTTGGTAACAAAAAGCATCACCATCTATTCGGGAATTATTTTTCATAAATATGGTTGACACTCCTTTTCCTATGTTTACAACTAAAGCATCACATACGGTTTTTAATAAGAACCGTATGTGTTTACATACTTCACAGACGATTTTTAAATATAACCGTCTGTGATAATTCAATCTTTCGGCTTCTGCGCGATGCGTCTCTTCGTCTTGCGCGTCGACGTTATGATGCATCTCTTCGACGTTTTAGAATAATGATCATCGCGGCTATGGTGAGCACGCATGGTATTGGTGAGCACGCGAAGCATGATGGTGAGGACCAAGGCGAGGAGGTCGGCGATCGCCATCGATCGCTTTTTCTCACGATGTCGTCGTCCACATCGTCGGCCTCATGGCCGCGAGCCCTCCTCAACCCATTGCTGACCTCTGCAGCCTACGAGCCACGTACGTATTGTGTTCTTTTGTTTTTGGCAGGTCTGAAGTAGTCAACATTTTGTTTAGTTTTGTCAGTTTCTGAAGATGACTGTAGCGTATCATATCCTAGTTAATTGTCTAAAGATGACTGTAGCGTATCATATCTCATGTTGATTTCGTTTTGTGTCCAATATAATGTGGTTGTGGCCCGATCTTCCGAAAGGTAGTAATATGTCGATTGTGGAGATCACGACGTTGATGATCCAAAGGCTCCGACCAAAATAGATCGAAGCCCTCGCAATCACTACACCACTGCTCCGATGGTTATCAACCGTGCCGAACGTGGTTGACCTCGCCAAAAAGGCTATCTCCTGTATGCGAATCGAGAACACAAGTAAGAAAGTAGAAGATGCAATCTGAAATTGTATTACGAATAATGATGAAGCTCACAAAGTTGGGGTTCCTTGAACCAACGAGCGGCGAAACTGCTATGCAGAATAATCTAAAAAGAAAACCCCCACTGAAACTACGGGATGACGACCACTATGTAAAGGAGAAAGAGGGAGGGGCGGCGGCACTGTTCAGCATGAATAGTGTTGGACCGAAAAGGCGACTAGAGGGGGGGGGTGAATAGGAGCACGCTCACTTTTTCAACCAAGATTAGATTCAACACAAATTTCACTCCAATAGCTATAGAAGCTATGAAGATCGATATACCAGTACAGCGGAAGACTAGAATTGAATCCAATCAAAACCCCGAAGCAAAACAACCAAAAACAACCGAAACTTAATTTCCTAAGTGTAGGACGGTCCGACCTCTACTCAAGGGCGGTCTGACCGGTCCATGGGCGGTCTGACCTCTGTGTAGGGGCGGTCTGACCTCCAGCTTGATGAACAGTGAAATCAGCCCGAAAAATAAAGTTGCAAATAGGTCTAACTTTTGATCTACAACTCCAAACTTCATGAAACTTGGAACACACCTTCTCTAGGATGTCAGGAACCTATTCCAATCGAAGATCATGGAGATCCCTGAAAAGTTACGACATTTTTCAGTTTGAGAGATAGATGGTTCAAAACCGAGTCAAAACGAAAACGAGATCCAAAAACTTGCTCGTGGGTGATTGATGATCAAGATGATCTTAGATGTGTTCCCACATGTCACAGCAAGCTAGATCATGTAAAGAAATCAATCAAAAAACATGTGAATCAAAGAAAGACTCAAAATCACCAAATAGAGAGAAGAAGGGCAAAGAGACACATCTTTGATCAAAGCTTTCTTTGGATTGATTTGATAGGGTTTGGGTTTATAGCCACTCCATCAATGGAGGACAAAGCTCAATCCAAGAGCACAAGATCAAATCAAAACTCTCTAGAACCCTAACCTCCACTAATCCTCTCCCTAAGCCAAAACTAGGGTTTCAACAATGAAAAGGGTTAAAGGGGTGCAGCCACCTCCCTCCTCTATTTATAGTGGAGACTTAGACCTTCTAGAAGTTCTAACTTAAATGGGCTCCCGTTAAGGCCCAAAACAAACGGGTCACACACGCACGCTTCTCGAAGCGCCGTCTTCATCTCCTCTTGACCTACTCCGCTTCTCCACGCCATCTTTCGCCGCGGGTCGTCAAAAGGTCACCAAGGCGGTATTTGGTAAGATTACCAAAATACCCCTTCTCGGTCCTTCTCTGAAGACCGAGTCCATCTGCGCGAAGCACTTCGCATGCTCCGCCACGTGTAGGTTGATCAATGGCTCTCTTCATGTCGGCAAGTCTCTCCCATCCGGCTCCCACCAGAACCACCATGGCACTTGCACCGCCCCCCGCGCCGCTTGATCCAACCAGTCGCACCGAACTGCCCGTTCGGTCATCATTGTCCATTCTGTGCCATGCTTGACTCCATTGACTTCACCCGGCATACCCGATCGTTCTGGACCTCAGCTCTCCAAGCTTAGTCCCGATCATCCTCGCCGTTGACCGTCATTGACCACCAAGCAACCTGCACCACAATAGACAAGCAAATCCAATCCGGGAACAAGTTCTTCACAACTTGACCCACGTTAGTCAAAACATGCAACATGCAACACATATGCACTGAAACTCATGACTTTGACCTAACAATGAACAACGCCGCCACGAAGGACGACATTCAAATGACAACCGGTCGACCGCCCGTGAGCCGGCGGTCGATTGCTCACCTCACGGCCGACCGACCGACTACAGCCGGTCGACCGCCAAAGGGACTCAGCCAAATTTTGGCTCCTCAAAATCCGAAACCTACTGGAAACTTTAAACCAATAGAACTTTTTACTAGAGACTCCAAAAATTATGAGACCAAGTGCATTGGGATCCCTCACTTGCCTACACCCTCTATTTTTGGCCCAGCCTGTTCTGACCACTTTTGGTCACGGCCGGTCCGACCGGCGCACATGGCCGGTCCGACCGATTTGGGACCTGGCGGACCGTCGTGTATATGCTATGGCCGGACCGCCCGCCCGTAAAGCCTGAATAGTTCTGAAACTTTGTCGAAAACACGTGAAACGACAAACCATTAACACCATTGCCAATTGTCACATCATCCTAAGATCTGGAGCATATCCCCATGATATCCACAAATAGTGCTACATAAACAGTATCTCAAACCCTAGGTGACCGGTCATATGGGCTACATGGGCCAAATAAGCCTATTACAAAGTTTGACTCAAACTAACCCTTAAGGGGATTCGGATACAAGCCTTGTAGGTTAAGGAAAGGTGGCGCAATACCAAGTAGATGGTGGCCGAAACTCTTTGAGTTGGGGCAATGAAGCGTTCGACGTCACGTCTCATCTTTGACCAATAAAAGTGGTGGGTCAGAATGTCCTAGGTCTTCTTCACGCCGAAGTGACCCATCAATCCTCCTCCATGCGCCTCCTGTAACAACAAAAGATGAAACAGAGCTAGCTGGAATGCATAGCTTGTTAGAATAGTTCACGAACCCATCATGCACCACAACTAACCCATCATGCACCACAAATTTATTCCAACCCTTTCCCTCTTGACAATTGAGAAACACATCTTTAAAATTAGTATCATGCACATATTGCTCCTTTATTGTCTGTAATCCAAAGATTTTGAAGTCAAGTTGTGAAAGCATGGTATATCCCCTAGACAAAGCATCAGCTATTACATTTTTTTCCCTTTTTATGTTTAATGACTAGGGGAAAGACTCAATAAACTCAACCCACTTAGCATGTCTACGGTTCAGGTTGGTTTGACTTCGAATATACTTCAAATATTCATGATCAGAATGTATTACAAACTCTTTGGACTATAAATAATGATGCCATATTTTCAAAGTTTGAACTAGAGCATCTAATTCTTTATCATAGGTAGAATAGTTCAAACTAGACCCACTTAATTTTTCACTAAAGTAAACAACAATTTTTCCTTCTTGAATTGACACACCACCAAGACCTATGCCACTAGCATCACATTCTAATTCAAAAGTCTTGCTGAAATCATGAAGTTGAAGCAAAGGGGTGTGTGTCAACTTATCTTTGAGAGTGTCAAAAACTTGTTGCTGTATGGTGCCCCAAGTAAAAGGAACACCCTTCTTTATAAAGCTCATTCAATGGTGCAGCGAGGGTGCTGAAATCTCGAACAAAACACTGATAGAAACTAGCGAGCCCAAGAAAACTCTGCACTTGTGTTACCATTTTGGAGGCGGACAACTCTGGATAGCGACGATCTTGGCTTGATCAACTTCAATGCCCTGTGGAATAACAACATAACCAAGAAAAGAGACTCGATCCGTGCAAAAGGTGCACTTCTCAAGATTACCAAACAAATGTGCATACCTCAAAGCATTAAAAACATCACGTAAATGATCCATGTGTTCTTTATATGACTTGCTATAGATCATAATATCATCAAAATAAACCACCATAAATTTTCCAATAAAAGCACGCAAAACTTCGTTCATCAAACGTATGAAAGTGCTAGGTGCATTAGTTAAACCAAAAGGTATCACCAACCACTCATATAGCCCGAACTTACTTTTAAATGATGTTTTCCATTCATCTCTCAATTTCATCCTAATCTGGTGGTACCCGCTACGCATGTCAATCTTTGTGATGAGATTAGAACCACTCAACTCATCAAGCATGCCGTTTAACCTAGAAATAGGATGATGATACCATACTGTGATATTATTAATGGTTCTACAATCAACACATACACGCCAACTACCGTCTTTCTTGGGAACCAAAAGAACATGAACAACACAAGAACTAAGGCTTTTCCGACGTACCCTCGGTCCAAAAGATCTTAAACTTGTCGCTGAATTTCCTTAGTCTCCTCTGGATTTGTCCTATACACCACACGGTTTGGCAAAGTTGCACTCGGAATTAAGATAATTTGGTGTTCAATCCCTCTAATAGGTGGCAGTCCTGGGGTTATCTCAGCTGAAAACACATCCTTATATGCCTGCAAAAGGTTAGTGACAACAGACGGTAAAGAGCTAGATATATCATCAAGTGAAAATAAAACATCTTTGCATATCAAAACATAGCATGGCATATCATTATCAAAAATTTCAGCAAGATCAGATTTGATTGCAAGCATGACACAACCCTTTAATTTAATTCCCTCAGTTCTAGAACTAGGTGCCAACTTCTCTTTCTTTGATGGGAAAATGTTCTTCACTACTTGCTGATTTTCATATTCATATTCACGTTCTTTTCTCTCATTTTCAGCTATATATTTATCACATTTTACAATTTCAGCAGGTGTCAAAGGTAGCAAAATTATTTTCTTTCCTTTGTCCATAAGAGAGTACTTACTACTTCTACCATGATGAGTTGCATCGGTATCAAATTCCCATGGATGACCTAATAAAAGTGAGTAGGCTTGCATAGGCACTACGTCGAAATCAGCAACATCATGATAAAAGTCAATGAAAAAATGTACTCTCGCAGATTGTGTTACCTTCACCTTACCGCTATTATTGAACCACTGAATGTGGTACGGGTGAGGATGCGAACGTGTGGTTAAGCCATGCTTCTTGACCAAACCTGAATTCACCAAGTTATTACAGTTCCCGCCATCAATTATGACACGAACGCGGCAGTCCTTGACGATGAGGAACATCTGAAATAAATTATGGTGTTGTAGCTTCTCCTTTTGCCCCCTTTAGTGCTCAATACTCGCTGCATAATTATGGTCCTATAATTATCCATAGCAGCAGCACCTAAAATTTTCTCACCATCGCTATCTGCCTCATGATCGTCATCATTACCTGCAAGGTTAGATGCAAGAGCATATTCATCCTCAACATCACTGGCACTTACATAACCACTAGCTTTTGTCGCAATGTACGCTCGCTGACTTGGGCAATCCTTCATGACATGGCTCATCCCTTTGCAACGGTGGCACACAATCCCCATCGTACGACCCGTGGAAGCAACCAATAAAGAGCTCTATGCTGGTGCATGCACACTAGTAGATTTGCTCGTCTCAGGTGCGCGTGATGGTGGGGGCGGTGCTGCTGAACGCGCCCTACTCACGAAGGGGGCAGCAGACTGAAAAACAGGAGGCGGGGTTGTCTTGGCTTGCCCCGGTGTCGATCTCGATGTAGACGTACTTCCAAAGTTGCTACTTGTCCTTTGTTACCTACCCTGCAATTCCTTTTCTGCCAAACAAGCAAGCTAGAACAACCTATTGATATCATTATACTCTTTGTAATCAACTATGTCCTGAATTTCACGCCTTAAACCCCCATAAAAATGAGCCATCTTATCCTCCTCATCCTCAATAACATTACAACGCAACATGTCTATTTGTAGTTCTTAATAACATTCCTCGACATACCTATTACTTTGGTTTAAGCGCTGTAATTTCTCACACATATCACATTTAAAGTAGGAAGAACAAATCTAGCATGTGTAGCTACCTTCAATTTATCCCATGTATCAGGTGTTAAGCCAGAATTAACTACTTGATTCCCTCAAATGATGGCAAAATCTTTAAATTCACTAGTAGCTTGTCTGACTCTATGCACTTCAGGAACTAGATGGGTATTAAATTTTTGTTCAACTATCATCTCCCAATCTAGATAAATTTCAGCACCATAAACACTCGCAAAAGATGGTATGATAAATTTAACTTTAGCAAACAGGTCATCATTAACACGAGCATTGTGGTGCTGAAAATTATTACCTCCCACACCATGACGGTTGTGATGTAGGCGGTGTCGTTGACATGCATCTTGGTCAGCAAAGGCAGCGTCAACATCGCAGTTTCTCCTCTCATTATCATCTCCCACCTCAAAATCCTGGGCTGCATCATGATCATACTCGCGTCCATTGTTAGGTGGTTGATTCACCATTCTTTCAAGACATATAGTGAGCGTTGCAATACTATCATTGATTGAGCGCTGCAATGTGGTCGTAGTAGCTTGAAACTTTTTATCGATATCCTTATTAATGGTAGTGCGCTGTTCATCCAAAAGCGTCATGAGCCATCCCTTTAAAACACACTCTTTCTCATTAGACGAGTCACCTGTCATGCTTAGTAAAAAATAAAAGACAACACAAAAATATTATCGCTATCAACTACTAAGTGATGGAAGGTGGAATTACACTCTCAAGCGTCTTACCACACTCTTACAATTGTTCTTACCAATGCAGTAGGTGGTACAACCAGTGGCTGGTTCGTGATATCGTGTCGAGCGTGGGTACGATTGCAAGAGGGGACCTGTTCTAATCAAGAGTAGGTGGAGCTCGGAAGGCAAAATATGTAGCAAGGATTAGCCAAAAATCGTAACCCGATTAGCAAAGCTAAATAATGGTCCAAAGTACTTGTCACAGTTGCTGGTCTTAAAGTATCCCTAGCCCTAGCACAACGCCGACTGATACCAAGGACCAAACACAAAGGATTCAGAGGATGCAAGCAAACCTGATTGCTTCTTTCTTTCTCTCTTTTTGCTTCTTTTTTTTGCGAATGTGGCCTTGACTAAAAACTCTTCAAAATCCTCTTCTGGGTCTAGGGAGGTATATGGGTCATAAACTTTTTGTAGAAGGTAGGGGTATAAAGGCAATGTGGCCCCATCTTCGAAAGGTAGTGATATGTCGATTATGGAGATCACGATGTTGATGATCCAAAGGTTCTGACCAAAATGGATCGAATCCCCCGCAATCACTACACCACTGTTTCGATGGTTATCAACCGTGCCGAACGCGGTTGACCCCGCCAAGAAGGCTATCTCCTGCATACGAATCGAGAACACAAGCAAGAAAGTAGAAGATGCAATCTGAAATAGTATTGCGAATAGTGATGAACCTCACAAAGTTGGGGTTCCTCAAACTAACGAGCGGCGAAACTGCTATGCAGAATAATCTAAAAATAAACCCCCCCTGAAACTAAGGGATGACGGCCACTATGTAAAGGAGGAAGGGGGAGGGGCGGTGGCACTGTTCATGTGTAAATAGTACTATATGAACAGTACCCCAAACCCTAGGTGACCGGCCAAATGGGCTACATGGGCCAAATAATCCTATTACAAAGTTTGACTCAAACTAACCCTTAAGGGGATTCGGATACAAGCCTTCTAGGCTAAGGAAAGGTGGCGCAGCACCAAGTAGAGGGTGGCCAAAATTCTTTGAGTTGGGGGCCACAAATTCTTCATCTCCTTTAGGGTGGCTTTAAAGTCCTAAGTCCTCGCTGAAATTGTGACCATCGTTATTGCCTTCTCCTTCCTTGATGCACATCAACTCCTTGCTGTCCATTTCTAGATTCCTAAGCACAAGCAAATCATCTTGATTAAGCAGCATCATAGAGTTCTTAAATAATACACTCATCCCTATAAACGAATTTACTTGACAATTGAGTTGACGAGTACGTGCCTAAGTAATTAGACCTTGCACATCATTCATGGCAGCAATAAGAGGAGTGATCATATCTGTAGAAGTGATGTCCTCATCACAATATCCAGCTCTGAACTAAATTTGTGTCCAACCATCACAGAACACCTTAATTTGGCCTAGCTTTTAATTTTGTCTTATAGAGTAATTCTTGTATTAAGATTCTGTTGTCTTGAATTTTATAGTTGCAAGGCCATATACAAGGCGTCATGTAACACCCTGGCTATTCGAAAGCCAAGATGTCACCTAAAAGAACTAACAAATACTAAGGATGTACTACAATATCGGGTTAAACAGGCTTAGATAACCAAATTCCATAAGGAACAACGATAAACGATTAACAGTTTCACGAGAAGGAATAGAAACATCCATAATAAAACGTACGATGAGCAATACCAAAATTGGATTATTACAAATTGAAAATTTAACAAATAGTTGACATGAATGAAAGATACCAATATTAATTTTGATTTGATAAAGGTGATGTGCATCGTGCTGGACTACCCCTCAAAAGGTCTTGCCTTCCTCCTTATTTACCTAAATAAAACACACAAAGCAAGGATGAGCCAAAGACTCAGCAAGTACTTTAACAGACAACAGAAACATTAAGCGAACAAAGCAAATCACAATCTGCTTATGAAAAACGTCTCTGAACATATATGGATATGAATGGAATGGAATAATGCAATGAAGAAATGGACTGCTCACAAGTTATACCGGTATAGTGAGTGACACACCCGTCGGTGTTCACTTAAACCCGTACTTAACAAAGTACGAAGACCTCAAATACCGTATGAAGAACATTTTATACAGATGTCCAACATTGCCCACATTGAAGTGGTGGGTGTTACGTGCCCATTCTGGAATTGATGGGGCTTACAAATTTCCACTCCCGTGGTTCAAATGAATCGATGTATGAACATAATGCATTTTCATGAAATGAACGTCTATCACGCATCAATAGAGAGTAACACATGGCATACAAACAAACTCATGAAAACAAGTCTAGTAGTACAGTCACAAGCAATAACACCATTGAATAATAACGGACAAGGTACTTGCCTTCCACGCTAAGACATGTTAGGAGGTAACGGCGGTGTTTCTCCACTCACTGCCCCACCGCCTACACAAATAATTAATTGAAATAAGACTAACAAGACATGAAGTGCTACAAGCGTTTTACCATAACCCTCTAACTAACCAAACATAAACAATGGCTCAAAATGACGACATAACTAATCATCCCAATTTCAGCCCTTTTGATCAGCAGTACGAGAAAAATCGTAATTAAATATATGTGACTCATAATGACTTGAGACCAGTGCTCAAATACTCTTAACGCACCAGGCTACGAAACTCTAGTCGGTGGGGTTCTTTGATTCAGCCAAACCAGTGGCCTAAACAATAGTTGAATACAACAGACAGACATCTGTCTAGATTGCAGAACAGTAGCAAATAAAATGATGTAACTTTCAATCTACTGATCCAATTGAGGTGATCTTTATCAAATTGGAAAGATAATTTAAAGGGATACAATAACCTATTGGGGTGGAGGTTCTGAATCTGACCCTAACTAGATCAAAACCGAGGAACAAACCGACAGTCCCAGATCCAAGACAGACAGAGTAGCGCGCGGTTAAAAATTCATATCTCCCTAACCGTAAGGCGGAATCACGTGATATTAGTGTCAAAAGAAATCTAACGACCTGAAGAACAAAATTCTAGGAGACGAAAACCCGAGATTCGGCCTCTAAAGGGTCGAAACTGGCCGCGCAAGGTGACAGATGTGTTCTGGAATTTCCAGAACAGGAACCGATTTAAATCTAATCAACCAATATGCAATCAAATCGAACCAAACTACGACTTGGATCATTCGTTACCCTTGAAGACCGGCAGGGAGATGTTGATCCACCTCCCAAAGATCTTTCCCCTTTCTCCTCCCTTCCTTCTCCAATGGCCGGCCACCACGGGTACGACGGATGACTAGAGACGCCGGCGGAAGGAGGTGACTTTGGGAATCACCAGGGGCAGCAACCGGGAGGAGACGCCGGGGAGGAGGAGGCACCAGATCTGGGAGAGGAGGGGATGGGGGTGGCGGCCACAAGGGGGAAATAGGAGGGAATGGGGGGAGGTGGCTAGGGTTGCGGTGCCTCCCCCCCTTGGCCGGCCCCCCTTTGGCCGGCCCCCTGGGCCTCCCCCTCTTCTCGCTCTGGCGCGGTCCATGCCCAGTTGTCATATTTTTGCGAAAAACTCCCTTCTCTTACAAAAATTCTAATTCTTTGAATTCTTTTTCGTACTCGACTTCTTTTAAAATCTCCCGATTCAAATCCGGGTATTACATTCTACCCCCCTTAACAGGATTCGCCCTCGAATCTACGCATCGATATATTAGAAAGAAGAATGACTGGAATTTAACAATCTTAAATATTTACCTGAAATGAACAAGTCGGGATATTGATCTCGCATACGAGACTCTAGCTCCCAAGTGGCCTCTCCCTCAGTTTGATGAGACCATAGAATTTTGACATACTTCAGGGTTTTGTTCCTCAGAACCTGTTCTGATTCCTCTAATATTTTCACTGGCCGGGACTCGATGGTA
This sequence comes from Hsuehochloa calcarea, assembly GCA_036346395.1. NCBI lineage: Eukaryota > Viridiplantae > Streptophyta > Magnoliopsida > Poales > Poaceae > Hsuehochloa > Hsuehochloa calcarea. The sequence continues at coordinate 29,799,785 of CM070606.1, forward strand.
AGATCTTGTGCAATGATCAAAGGCTCCAAGGGAATAACATGGTCTGGATCTCTCAGGAATTTTCTCAACATCGATACATGAAACACATTGTGAACCCCACTCATGGAATCGGGAAGGTCCAAACGGTAAGCTAGTTTTCCAATTCGTGCCACGATTGGAAATGGTCCAACATACCTTGGGCTAAGCTTCCCTTTAGTGCCGAACCGCACACGCCTTTGGATGGCGATACTCTCAACAGAACTTCGTTCCCCACCTCGAATTCCAAATCTCGCCTTCTGACATCTGCGTAGCTCTTCTATCGGCTCTGTGCAGCCAGCAAATTCTGCCTAACTTCTGCCACTCTAGCCACTGTTTGCTGAACCCAGTCGGGACCCAAGACTGCCCGTTCTCCAACCTCATCCCAGCATAACGGGGACCTGCTGAAAGCATCTAGGCCCCTAAAAATTGTATTTTGGTAATTAATGACATTATGTGAATATGGGACTAACATGTTTGTTGAAGTGTTTACAAGGCATAGTCCCAAATGACAAAGTGAATCCAAGGAGCTGCATGTCAAAGAATGTTGAAAAGATGGAGTTGGTCTCAAAGACAAGGTATAAATAGACTAGGACCCCTTTTGATTTTACCGGTCTTCGGAGTATGGAGGAAGACCGGATTATAGGATAAATGTCGTACTATTAAGGGGGAGCTTGTCTAGTAGCTTGAAAGCATCTCATTATGCCTTTGGATCAACTTAGGATCATGCATGTTCTTTTGGTTTGGTTTAAAAAGAAAATCTTTTTTCCAGAACACAATCGGACGTTCCGCAGTTGTATGAGCGGAAGTTCCGATTAATCGGATGCTCCGAAATGCTGCGGTTGAATTTTTCCAGAGAGCATCCTCTTCGGGACTTAGCCGATTTTTCAAGTGCGGAAGTTCCGCGATGAAATGAGCGGAAGTTCGATTAATCAGCTTTCAAATATCGCGGTTGAATTTTTCGAGAGCATCCTTTTGGGACTTAGCCAAATTCTCAAGCGCGGAAGTTCCGCAATGAAATGAGCGGAAGTTCGATTAATCGGCTGCTCAATTATGCGCGGTCGGTTTTTCAGAGAGCACCCGTTTTGGGACTTAGCCGTTTTCACGAGTGCGGTAGTTCCATTGTAAAGCGGATCTTCCGGTGTCGGAAGAACCGAAATCCTTATGGCGGAAGTTCGCACATAAATCAACGGCTAGTTGAGCATTTAATGCTCACTGTGATGACCGTTACAGTGCACTCGAGTGAAGTGCGGTAGTTCCGCACCTTGTACTGCGGAACTTCCGATTTCCCTGACTTTTGCCTGATTTTCTGCATAACGGTCATATTTGGTTGTTGGGGGTATAAATACACCCCCACCAGCTCAAGGACGTGTTGTTGAGCATTCATTCAATTCATTTGAGCCTTGAGCACTCCTCTCACTCCTCATTTACTCTCTTTGCACACATTTGTGAGGTAGTGAGCAAAAACAAGAGCATTGCATTCTTAGTTGATCCATTAGCTCTTGATTGTCGTCAAGTGAAGTTCAAGTTCTATTCTCTTGGTGCTTGTCGGCACCTAGACGACTTGGCGAAGGTTGCTCGGTGATCTCTTCAAAGAAGCTTGTGAAGAGACCCGTTGCCGGTTGTGATTGGTCGGTGTTCACCAACTCCGAGAGGAGGAAGAACAACCAAGTGATCGAGGGTAGGCTTAATTTGTGGAGCCGGCTTGAGTGGTCAAGCTTCCTCAACGTGGACTAGTGAAGATCGACAAATCTTCGATACCACGGGAAAAACCCCCTTGTCCTTGTGCGGTTGATTCTTGTCTATACTTATTGCACTTATTTTGTAGCTCATAGATTGTGTTAAATATCTTTGCTTAGAGTATCTTGCTAATTTGGTAATTTGATTAAGAAAATTTAGAAACCTCCTATTCACCCCCTCTAGTCGGTTATCCTTGATCCTACAAGTGGTATCGAGCTTGGTCTCTCTAATTTTAGACTTAACCGTCTAGGAGAGAAAAGGATGGCTAGCGAGGGAATGTCTATAGGCAAGGCTCCTCTATTTGACGGATCAAATTATTCTTATTGGAAAATTAGAATGTCAATCTATTTAAAGGCCATGAGCCCAAGCGTATGGAGAATTGTAAGTGAAGGTTTCGTTATGCCACTTGATCCCACACACACCACGGATCAAGACGAACGAAATTCTCACCTCAATGCTCAAGCAATGAATGCTCTCTTTGGAGCTTTAAACGCGGATGAGTTCAATCGCGTGAGCAACCTTGAAAGCTGCTCACGAGATATGGACCACGCTCTCTGAAATTCATGAGGGCACATCCACGGTTAAAGAAGCCAAATTGCATAGGCTTAGGATCAAATATGAGACATTTACAATGTTGCCTCAAGAGAGTATCACCAAATGTACTCTAGACTCAACAACATTGTAAATGAGCTCAAGGGTCTTGGTACTAATTTGCTTGATATTGATGTAGTGCGCAAGATGCTTAGGGCTCTTCCCGACAAGTACGAAGTGTTGGTGACATTATTTCTCAACTCTCCCGAGTTGCCAAGGATGACGCCAACCGGGCTTTTGGGAAACCTAATCACAAATGAGCTTTACAAGAAAGACAAGGAAGAGCTCATTGAGTCAACTTCTTCAAGGAAGAAAGTTACCGCTTTTAAGGCAAAAGCGGAATCAAGTGATGAAGAAGATGAGGATGAGGACTCCGAGGAGGAATTTGCTCTCCTTGTGAGAAGAATGAAAAAGTTCATGAGGAGACGACCTCATAGAAGCTTCAACTTCGATAAGATTGCAAAAGGGCAATCATCCAATGAGAAGAAGCGCTATAGCAACATTCGTTGCTATGAGTGTGATGAGAAGGGGCACATTGCCTCTCATTGCCCGACCAAGAAGGATGACAAGGGTAAGTCATCAAAGAAGAAGGAATTCAATGGTAAGAAGAAGCTTTTTAAGAAGCTTCACAAGGATGGCAAGAATGAAGCACATATCGGAGAATGGGACTCCGACAAGGAGTATTCGGATTCCGACTCCGACTCCGATATTGAGGGGTCCTCCAAGAAAAGAGGACTTGTTGGTATTGCTATCAAGGAGGCTCCATCGCTATTTTCTACTCCCACTTGCCTCATGGCAAAAGGGGAAAAGGTAAAATCTCTTGATAGTGAAGAACCCTCCTATGATGAGCTTATGGATATGCTTGAAGAATTAAATGAATATCTTGGAAAAGAAAAAGCTAAATTTAGAGTCTTAAAGAAAGAGCATATATCTTTAAAAAACTCTTATGATGAATTGAAAGATGCTCATGATTTGCTTGTCCAAGATAAGTCTTACACTAGCATTGGTGTTGCTTGCGATATTCAAGAAAAAATGCCTAGTGTAAACATTGCTAGAACTAGCATATCCACTTCTTGCGATGACTTGCTTGCTATACCATGTAGCTCTAGTGTTGATTCAAAAATTGAAAATGCTAAATCTTGTGATAAGCTATGTGTAGAAAATAGTGAGCTAAAGGAGCAAGTCACCAAGCTAAGTAAGAGCTTGGAAGGTGCTTCAAGGGTAAAGCTACCCTTGACAAGCTTTTGAGTGAGCAAAGGTGCTCATTCAATAAGGAAGGACTTGGGTGCGTGCTCAAGAAAGGTAAGAAACCGTAAACAAGCCCGTGAGGTTTGTTAATCAAAATGGCAAGTTTTGCCAAAATGCGGAAATAGGACATGTTCAACAAAAGTGTCCTATTGGTAAGTTTCATCAATTGGCTTGTTTGATTCTTGTTATATGCTCAAAAGGCCAAAGATGGAAAAGTGTTTGCTAGGTTTGTTGGCACCTCAATTTTAGGTGTTAAAAGAATGCTATTTGGGTGCCCAAATCTTTGATAACTAACCTCCAAGGACCCAAACAAATATGGGTACCTAAAAGAACTTGATCTCTTTTGTAGGTGAACTACAAGACCGGTGGAAGGCATTGGGTGCTTGATAGTGGATGCACTCAACACATGACCGAGACAGGAAAATGTTCACCTCATTTGAGAACGGGAGCGGAAATGAAAAGATCACTTTTGGTGACAATAGCAAAGGAAAGGTAATTGGCTTAGGTAAAATTGCTATCTCAAATGACCTTTCCATTTCAAATGTATCTTTAGTAGAAACTTTGAATTTTAACTTGCTATCCGTTGCTCAATTATGTGATCTTGGATTAACTTGCTCTTTCTCTAAAAAGGAGGTCACTATTTTTAAAGAAAAAGAAAATGAAATGATTTTTAAAGGCTTTAGATTCGGCAATCTTTATTTGGTTGATTTCACCTCAAATGAATCGTGTTTGAAAACTTGTTTGATTGCAAAAACTTCAATGGGTTGGTTATGGCATAGAAGACTAGGTCATGTGGGAATGATTCAACTTAAAAAGCTTTTCAAACATGACTTAGTAGTTGGCTTGAAGGATGTGAAGTTTGAGAAAAATAGACTTTGTAGTGCTTGTCAAGCCGGAAAGCAAGTTGCTAACTCTCATCCTTCCAAAAGTATCATGTCAACTTCTAGGCCATTGGAGCTCTTACATATGGATTTGTTTGGGCCAACAACCTATAAGAGCATTGGGGGCAATAGCTATTGTTTAGTCATTGTAGATGATTACTCTAGATATACATGGGTATTCTTCTTATATGACAAAGGTGAAGCTCCCAACATTTTTAAAAGTTTTGCAAAAAGGGCTCAAAATGAATTTGATTTTATAATAAAGAAAATCCGAGTGATAATGGTTAGAGTTCAAAAACACTAATATTGAAGATTATTGTGATGAACTTGGAATAAAGCATGAGTTTTCCACTACCTACACTCCGGAGCAAAATGGAGTAGTAGAAAGGAAAAATCGTACATTAATAGAAATGGCTAGGACAATGCTTGATGAGTATAATACTTCCGATCGCTTTTGGGCGGAAGCCATTAATACCGCTTGTCATGCCATAAATCGTCTTTATTTGCATAGACTTTTGAAAAGACTTCCTATGAACTCCTTGTTGGAAGAAAACCGAACATTTCTTACTTTAGAGTATTTGGTTGCAAATGCTATATCTTAAGAAAGGGTGTTCGACTTTCTAAATTTGCAAGTCGGTGTGATGTCGGTTTTCTACTTGGTTATTCCTCAAATAGCAAAGCATATCGTGTCTTTAACAAAACTAGTGGTATTGTTGAAGAAAGACACGATGTACAATTTGATGAAACTAACGGCTCTCAAGAAGAGCAAGAGGATTTTGATGATGTAGGTAATGGAGCTCTTATGGAAGCAATGAAAAATATGCAAATTGGGGATATTAAGCCAAAGAAGATCAAAGTGAACCATCATCATCCATGAGAGTTGAGCCACCTACCTCTTCCGTGACAAATGAAATAAATCAAAATCAAGAAGATGTCAAGGAAGGAGATCAATCATTTAATCTACCTCAAAGGATCCACAACGCAATAGCCAAAGACCACCCAATAGACCAAATATTGGGTGAAGTAAGCAAAGGTGTCCAAACTCGCTCTCGTATTGCTTCTTTTTGTGAACATTACTCTTTTGTTTCCTCTTTGGAACCAAAGCGTATAGATGAAGCACTAGAAGATCCGGATTGGGTGAATGCTATGCATGAGGAGCTAAATAACCGCTAGAAATGATGTTTGGACAATGGTGGAAAGACCCAAGGAGCATAATGTTATTGGCACAAAATGGGTCTTTCGGAATAAACAAGATGAAAATGGAGTTGTGGTAAGAAACAAGGCAAGGTTAGTTGCTCAAGGATATACTCAAGTTGAGGGTTTAGATTATGATGAAACATTTGCACCCGTAGCAAGACTTGAGTCTATTCGCATTTTACTTGCTTTTGCTTCATGCTTTGACATTAAATTATTTCAAATGGATGTTAAAAGTGCTTTCCTAAATGGCAAAATATCCGAACTTGTCTTTGTTGAACAACCTCCGGTTTTGAAGATCCCAAAATCCTAATCATGTGTATAAACTCTCAAAGCGCTATATGGTTTAAAACAAGCTCCTAGAGCATGGTATGGCGCCTTCGAGATTTTCTACTCTCAAGGGATTCAAAATCTAAAGGTTGATACAACTTTGTTTACCAAAATTATTGATGATGATTTCTTTGTTTGTCAAATTTATGTGGATGATATAATTTTTGGTTCTACTAATCAAGATTTTTGCAAAGAGTTTGGTGATATGATGTCTAGGAGTTTGAGATGTCAATGATAGGAGAACTCAGTTTCTTTCTTGGACTTCAAATCAAACAACTCAAGGATGGGGTCTTCATAAGCCAATCCAAGTATGTGAAGGACTTACTCAAAAGATTTGGCATGGATGACGCAAAGCCCATCAAGACTCCCATGGCTACAAATGGACATCTTGATCTAAACGAAGGAGGTAAATCGGTTGATTTAAAGCTTTATAGGTCTATGATTGGTAGTTTGCTTTATCTTACCGCATCTAGGCCCGATATTATGTTTAGCGTTTGCATGTGTGCACGTTTTCAATCGGCTCCAAAAGAATGTCATTTAATGGCTGTCAAAAGAATATTAAGATATTTAAAGCATTCCTCAAGTATTGGCCTTTGGTATCCAAAAGGTGCAAAATTTGATTTGATTGGATATTCGGATTCGGATTATGCGGGTTGTAAAGTGGATAGAAAAAGCACCTCAGGGAGTTGTCAATTTTTAGGTAGATCCTTAGTGTCTTGGTCCTCCAAGAAACAAAACTCTGTTGCCCTTTCCACCGCCGAAGCCGAATATGTTTCTGCAGGTAGTTGTTGTGCACAATTGCTTTGGATGAGGCAAACTTTGATGGATTTTGGAATAACATTTGACAAAATGCCTCTGTTGTGTGATAATGATAGTGCAGTGAAAATAGCCAACAACCCTGTCCAACATTCAAGAACCAAGCACATAGATATCCGCCATCATTTCCTTAGAGATCATGTGTGCAAGGGAGATATTGAAATTAGCCACATTTGCACTGAAAATCAATTAGCAGATATCTTTACCAAACCTTTAGATGAAGGTCGCTTTTGCCTATTGAGGAATGAGTTAAATGTCATTGACTATTCAAATGTCGCTTGAACTCTTGTCACATGCACTTTGGGTCTTAGTTGTATTTTTGTCTATTTTAAGATGTTTTTACTCAAATTTTCGCTCCAAATGTGATATTTTGATAAAAATTACTTTATCATATAGACATTAGTCTTTTTATTGCATAATAATCCTGAATGATACTTGGTTGAGTGCAAAAACTAAGGATTATTTGCAAAATCTTCAATTTCAACTTCCTCTTCCCTGAAGTGTCAGGATAATCGGAACTTCCGGCCTCCCGGCGCGGAACTTCCGGTGCCGGAACTTCCGCTGTTGTGTTGCGGAACTTCCGTTTTTCAGCTCCTTCCGAAGCGTCAGGATAATCGGAACTTCCGGCCTTCCAGGCGCGGAACTTCCGCTGTCGGAACTTCCGCTGTTGTTCTGCGGAACTTCCGCTTTCCGGTAGTTGAGAAACATTTATTGCCTGCGGTTACTCCGGCTTTATACCTCTCTCCAGCCGCCCCTGTGCTATCCCGAAGGCCTCTTCTCCTTTTTTCTTTCTCCACCGAAAATTCGTGTTCCTCTTCGGTGATTCCTTCAATCCGAACCAATCAACTGCTTCCCAAGGGTTCAATCTCTCATTTCTCTCAAGGTATTTCCAATTCCTTCTTGGATTTGCATCCTTATGAACCCTAGGTCAAATTTTGGGAAAAATCAAATGTTGTTGAAATCTGTGGTTGATTCTTGGGAAAATAGGTTTATTCAGTATCATATGATGTATATGCATCGAATCCATGGATTCAATCCATCCAAATACTGAAAAATCCAAAATTCCTATTGACCTAGAATCGGCTCAGGATAATCGGAACTTCCGCCGTTGAAAACGCGGAACTTCCGCCATGTAGTTCCGAGTGCAACTTATGAGCTTAGATTGTCCCTGACAAATGTAAAATCACATGTTCATTTGATTCAAACTTTGACATTCCATTCATTGTTGTTCTTGAAGATGCCTAGGATGAAGATGTCAGTCCCAAAGCACTATTCAGATGCTGGAGCATCTTCTTCAAGAAATGAGGAAGAATCAGATAATTCAGGATCAGAAGAAAGTGGATCAGAGAAGAATCAGTATGAATCGATGAGGAACTAGGAGAACCGGAAGAGATTGAAATTGATCTTAAAGGACTTACGTGACGACTACACTATTCTTAGGGATAAAGATCAATACTCACTTCGAGAAATGTTGATGACCCTCGTTTTCATACCAAATTTCAAAGGCGAGTTTATGATCTCTTTTATGGACCAAACAAACCATTCACGATCACAAGTACATCAATTGGTCCTACCTCAATGGACTTGACAGATATAAGGGTACATCTGAGGCTCTTCCAATGAAATGATTCACAACCTTGTGGCAATAAAGTGCAACTATAGTGATGAGATCATCAGTCAATTCTATGCCACGGTGTGCATTCCTCCCGATTTTTCTCACCACTTGGATGGCAGAACAAGTGAGACATTCCTGCTCAAAGCGTGGGTTTGAAGCGTGCATTAGATGTCGAGTCGAGTAGATATGAGAAAATTTATGATGGCACAGTTCTCCCTCTTTCTGCTTGGAATGAATTTTATGACACCACTCAAAGATTTGTCCCTGGTAAAATCACAGGACTTCTTCCTATTCCTAGCTTGGTAAATAGGATCATTAACCATACCATATTACCAAAGAGCGGGAATTATGATGCAATTAGAGGGCATGTTTGGAATATATTGGAATGCATCATGCATGGAAGGAAGTTTGATGTTGTGGATGTTATCATAAGAGAGATAGCAGGAACAAAGAATGATCGAGTCAAACGGATAAACTTTGCACCTTACATTATGGCTTTGATCATTAAACAAACTGATTATAATGGAGCTTTACCTTCAGCACATAAAGCCTATAAACCAAGAGAAGGTCCTCCAATCCCTGCCAATCTTAGGCGTGCTCCAGCAGAAGTACAGTGCACCTCCTGCTCCTCCGCTTGCCGCCGCTTTGCTCCTCCACAAGGTATAGCCACTATGGATCAGATTTATGCCACCTTGTTGGAGATGAGGGCATCCCAGGATACCTTCCAGCAAGATGACCACCTCTAGGCTGGATGCGTTGAGGCGCGACCACTTCGGACTCGACGCCTACTCGGCCAGCCTTGACGCACTTTCAGCCAGATTCGCCGAACAGTTTCCTCCACCAGTTCATTTTGGACGGCGTCGCTTTCGCTCTCCTCCTGGCGGTCCTCCTGTTGATCTTCCTGCTCCTCCAGTTGATCCTCCGCAAGATCCTCCTGCGGAGTGACCCTTTTGGCCCTTGATGACAAAGGGGGAGAGAAGAGTGTGTGTTAGTGAGAGAGAGAGCTAGTCTTATCTATTATGATATTGTAGTGTCTTTTTGACTATGGCTTGTAATGAACTTTGGTGCTTAGATGTTTATCATAACATCTTGTGGTATTTTATACATCTTGTGGTATTTTATATTTTTGTTGTACTTGGATATTTGATTAATGATGAATGACTATGTGATGTGAATGCTCTATCTTTATTGTCATTTGTTCTCTTCCAAGTAACAATGTTCTACAGAAACTCCGCCAATATTTCCTGAAAATCCAAACATGTGCTTTACATTATCTTCTACTCAATATGCACATGTTAAGGGGGAGCTTTCTGTTTTCAAACCAACTTTCTCTCACAACCTTATTGTGTTGTCATCAATTACCAAAAAGGGGGAGATTGAAAGCATCTAGGCCCCTAAAAATTGTATTTTGGTAATTAATGACATTATGTGAATATGGGACTAACATGTTTGTTGAAGTGTTTACAAGGCATAGTCCCAAATGACAAAGTGAATCCAAGGAGCTGCATGTCAAAGAATGTTGAAAAGATGGAGTTGGTCTCAAAGACAAGGTATAAATAGACTAGGACCCTTTTGATTTTACCGGTCTTGGAGTATGGAGGAAGACCGGATTATAGGATAAATGTCGTACTATTAAGGGGAGCTTGTCTAGTAGCTTGAAAGCATCTCATTATGCCTTTGGATCAACTTAGGATCATGCATGTTCTTTTGGTTTGGTTTAAAAGAAAATCTTTTTCGAACACAATCGGACGTTCGCGATTGTATGAGCGGAAGTTCCGATTAATCGGATGTCCAAATGCTGCGGTTGAATTTTTCCAGAGCATCCTCTTGGGACTTAGCCGATTTTTCAAGTGCGGAAGTTCCATGATGAAATGGCGGAAGTTCCGATTAATCTGCTTTCCGAAATATGCGCGGTTGAATTTTTCGAGAGCATCCTTTTGGGACTTAGCCAAATTCTCAAGCGCGGAAGTTCCGCAATGAAATGAGCGGAAGTTCCGATTAATCGGTTGTTCAATTATGCGCGGTCGGTTTTTCGAGAGCACCCGTTTTGGGACTTAGCCGTTTTCACGAGTGCGGTAGTTCCATTGTAAAGCGGATCTTCCGATTAATCGGAAGAACGAAATCCTTATGGCGGAAGTTCCGCACATAAATCCAACGGCTAGTTGAGCATTTAATGCTCACTTTGTGATGACCGTTCTGATGCACTCGAGTGAAGTGCGGTAGTTCCGCACCTTGTCTTTCGCGAACTTCCGATTTCCGACTTTTGCACGATTTTACGCATAACGGTCATATTTGGTTGTTGGGGTATAAATACACCCCACCACTCAAGGGCGTGTTGTTGAGCATTCATTCAATTCATTTGAGCCTTGAGCACTCCTCTCACTCCTCATTTACTCTCTTTGCACACATTTGTGAGGTAGTGAGCAAAAACAAGAGCATTGCATTCTTAGTTGATCCATTGGCTCTTGATTGTCGTCAAGTGAAGTTCAAGTTCTATTCTCTTGGTGCTTGTCGGCACCTAGGCGACTTAGCGAAGGTTGCTCGGTGATCTCTTCAAAGAAGCTTGTGAAGAGACCCGTTCTTGCGGTTGTGATTGGTCGGTGTTCACCAACTCCGGAGAGGAGGAAGAACAACCAAGTGATCGAGGGTAGGCTTAATTTGTGGAGCCGGCTTGAGTGGTCAAGCTTCCTCAACGTGGACTAGTGAAGATCGACAAATCTTCGATACCACGGGAAAAACCCCCTTGTCCTTGTGCGGTTGATTCTTGTCTATACTTATTGCACTTATTTTGTAGCTCATAGATTGTGTTAAATATCTTTGCTTAGAGTATCTTGCTAATTTCGGTAATTTGATTAAGAAAATTTAGAAACCTCCTATTCACCCCCCTCTAGTCGGTTATCCTTGATCCTACACCTGCACTTACGCCCATAAAGAACCTCGTATGGTGCAGCTCGAATACTGGCATGATAACTGTTGTTATAAGCAAACTCTGCCAAAGCTAAATGGTCTTCCCAATTCCCTTTTTAGGATAAAACACAACACCTGAGCATATCCTCTAATGTCTGAATGGTGCGTTCGGACTGACCATCTGTCTGGGGGTGGAACGCGGTGCTAAGACGAAGTTGCGTACCCAACGCTGCAAACTCTCCCAGAATTTGAAAACGAACTTCGCATCTCGATCAGAAACAATGGTCTTTGGCACCCCGTGCAACCGCACAATTTCTCGTACATAAAGAGGAGCCAAATCGCTTGCTGAATTGGTTGTACGAATAGGAATGAAATGTGCAGACTTACTGAATCGGTCCACAATTACCCAAATAGTGTCCTTTCCTCGTGCGTGCGAGGTAAACCAACCACAAAATCCATGGATATATCATCCCATGGCCAAACAGGTACCTCCAATGGTTGCAACAGTCCTGCTGGTCGCTTGTGCTCAGCCTTGACCCGCTGGCACACCCCACAAGATGTCGCATATTGTGCGATATCATTTTCATCCGTTTCCACCAGAAACTCTTCTTTAAATCTTTGTACATCTTAGTCTCACCAGGATGTATGGTATAAGGAGTACGATGGGCCTCCTTCAAAATCTCATATTTAACCTGAGCCTCCTGTGGAACACAGAGGCGTCCTTTAAAACACAAAGTATTAGACTTGTCCACACTGAAGTGGCCTTACTTGCCCTCAGCACAATGCTTTCTCACTCGTTGGAGCATCTGATCTTGCTGCTGTGCTGCTCGCACTCGATCTGGAAGAGCTAACTCTAGAAGCAACCCAGTCTCGGTCTGGGCGGTACCCGCAAAGTAGAAGGAAATATCCATACGCTCAAAATCAGCAATAAGACAACTGAGGGTAGAAGGTGTCGCCTTGCGACTCAAAGCATCAGCTACCACATTAGCCTTGCCGAGATGGTACTGAATAGTAAGATTATAGTCCTTGATCAACTCTAGCCATCTCCTCTGTCTTAAGTTCAAGTCCTTCTGGGTAAAGATGTATTTCAGGCTCTTATGATCAGTGAATACATCACAAGATTCGCCGTACAAATAATGGCGCCAGATCTTCAAAGCGTGAATCACTGCAGCAAGCTCTAGATCATGGGTAGGATAATTCTGCTCATATTTCTTCAACTGTCTCGATGCATAGGCAATCACCTTGCCATCCTGCATGAGTACACCACCAAGTCCAACTATGGACGCATCTGAATAGATGGTGAACCGCTTCCCAGGCTCAGGAAGAGTAAGAATTGGAGCAGTCACCAACCTATCTTTTAAAGTGCAAAAACTGTGCTCACATGCATCAGACCACTGGAACCTAACACCTTTCTGTGTCAACTGGGACATTGGTCTAGCAATGGTTGAAAAACCCTCCACAAATCGCTGGTAATAGCCAGCTAAACCTAGAAAACTCCTTACTTCTTTGACATTGGTTGGCCTCTCCTACTCTACCACTGTCGAGATCTGGCTAGGATTAACTGAAATACCCTCCTGATTAATAACATGGCCCAGAAACCCAACTTCAAAATCCAGAACTCACACTTCTTCAGCTTGGCATAGAATTTCAGGCTCTTGTGATCAGTGAATACATCACAAGATTTATCGTACAAATAATGGCGCCAGATCTTCAAAGCGTGAATCACTGCAGCAAGCTCTAGATCATGGGTAGGATAATTCTGCTCATGTTTCTTCAACTGTCTCGATGCATAGGCAATCACCTTGGCATCCTGCATGAGTACACCACCAAGTCCAACTATGGACGCATCTGAATAGATGGTGAACCGTTTCCCAGGCTCAGGAAGAGTAAGAATTGGAGCAGTCACCAACCTATCTTTTAAAGTGCAAAAACTGCGCTCACATGCATCTGACCACTGGAACCTAACACCTTTCCGTGTCAACTGAGACATTGGTCTAGCAATGGTTGAAAAACCCTCCACAAATCGCCGGTAATAGCCAGCTAAATCTAGAAAACTCCTTACTTCTTTGACATTGGTTGGCCTCTCCCACTCTACCACTGTCGAGATCTTGCTAGGATCAACTGAAATACCCTCCTGATTAATAACATGGCCCAGAAACCCAACTTCAGAAATCCAGAACTCACACTTCTTCAGCTTGGCATAGAATTGATTCTCCCTTAGAGTTTCAAGTATCAACCTCAGATGTTGGGTGTGATCCTCTTCCGTCTTGTAATAAATCAAGATATCGTCTATGAATACCACAATGAAATCATCGAGGTATTGATGCAGCATACTGTTCATGGTTTCCATAAAAACTGCAGGAGCATTCGTTAGTCCAAAATATATAACTTTATACTCATAATGATCATACCTTGTAGAGAAAGCCGTTTTCTCAATATCCTGCTGTAACATCCCAAATTTCAGAGCTTTGAAAATCTTTTAAATATTGGTAGCAAGAAAATTCATCATTTGGATTTATTTGAATATTAATTTAAAAAGCTTAAATTGGACTTTTAGAACAAATTGATTTAATGTGCTTAATCCCAATATCAACCATTGTCAAAATTATTTTATTTAGATTCTATATGCTTGGTTATATTTTATAGAATTTTCTGGAATTTTTCCAAAGTCATTTGCTATTTTCTATTAGCTATTTGTAATTTTTGGATTTATTTAAAAGAAAAATCTATTTTAAATCCTTCGGAACAGTGCTGGGCCGAAGCCCAACACTATTCCAGCCCGCTCACTCCCATCCGTTGGATCAAGATCGCCTTGCCGTTCGCCTACGTTTCGCCTTCGCCTTGCCCAGCTGGATCTCCGCGCGTGTCCCTGCCAGCGCGATCGCGACGCTCTCGCGTCGCCCTCGCTTGCTCTCCGCAGGATCTCCATCGCCGGCCGCCGCTTCACCCATGTTGCTCCGCTTGCTCGCTGATGGTGGCCCCGCTGGCCGGCGCGCGCGCCGTTGCTTCGTGACCGGTGGCCCGCCTCGCCACGTCACCGTCGTCTCCCTCAGGGACTCTCCCCGCGCCCGACTCCGCCCTACGCGCGCCGCCGCCTCTCCGGATATCTCTCCACCCAGGGCTATAAAAGGGCCGCCTCCTGTGCCAACCTCTTCGCCCCGACCTTCTACACCAAAACCCTAAGCCGCCGCCTACTGGCGTTGCGCCGCATTGCCGCAAGGACCAACCTCGGCCGCAACCTCGTCGCCGGTGAAATCCTCCGACTCCAGAGCTTCCTCGGCCGCGCAACCGACGCCCTTGGGATCGCAACAACCGGAGCTACACGGTGCCGCCGTCGCCTTCGCCCGAGGACGCCTCCACCGCCGTTGCCGGACCGTCCGACAACGGGAGCTCGCGCCGCCACCTTCTTCGCCACCGCCGGTGAGCCGTTGCCGCCGAGCTCCGCCGTCACCTCCAAGAACCGCCGCCCCTTGGTAACCGTTTTGGGCTTGGCTGCTGCCGCGCCGCCAACGCCGCGAGCCCTCGGTCGCAGAGCGCGCGCCGGTGTGCAGCGTCATCGACCACGCCACGCCACATCACCTCGTGCGCTTGCGTGTTGCCTTGCGTGGCGGCCACTTGGCGTCCGCGTGGCTCGGTCCACCGGGCCAAATCTCCGTGGCTCGGTGAACCCAGTTCATCGTGGGCGAGCCAGCGACGATGGGTCCCTTTGCCGGTTTTATTTTAATTTTAATTCTTTTTCTGGAAATTCTCGGCTGACGCAAGCATTGCGCAATAATTCGATTTTCCTTTATAAAAATAATTCGGGAAATTCAAGAAAATCCAAATTAGGGTTTAATTGATTTTCAAATCTTCCAAAGCCCATATCTTTTGCATCCGAAGTCCAATTGAGCCCATTCAAATTTGTAAATTCATATAAAATTAAGATCTATTTAATGGTGAATTTTATTTGATTTTTGGAGTTGGTTTTGCCTCTGTTATTTATTTGTTTTGTTTCTTTTGCCTCGTTTGCGAGTAGACGTCGATACTTCGGGGAATTTTGCAGAAGAAGGAGCACCTCAAGACCAAGACCAATATCTAGATCTATTCCAAGGCAAGTTATACCTTTGATCATATTGAACCCAGTTTTCAAAATACTTTGTTTCAATGTATTGCATTCTATTTCAAGTATTTACTTAAATGCTTTTGGGATAGTTATTAATCCAATTTGTTATATCCACCTTGTCTATTGTATGCCATGATCTTTTGTCACCCTAGGTTGGTTCATTATTAGTTGGTATTATCGTAGCACCAACGTGGGTTGGTTAGATACGATTAGACCGCTAGCCATGCCACGAGTCATCATTTCATGTGAGTTGCAATTATAAACTTGACTAAGTGATTATGGGCATGTGTGATGCGTGTGTCTTGTGTCTTTGTTACTCGTTGATGGCATGTGTTGCACTTAATCAACGAGGTGGGAAAAGATTTAGACCGAGGCAAGTGGTGGATCTGTGTGAATGGTGGGCTGTGTGAATTAAACTTTGTGATTTGGGTAAAACAGGAAGTCTTGCCTTAGTCAATTAAGGACTTAACTTTGTGCGCCATTGAACTGGGCCTTACTGTACGACCACATGCCTAGTATGGGCTGGGCCTGACTTAGTAAGTTATGGAGTCTTGACATTGACAACTCGAGGTTGTATTTAAGCCATGTGATGAAATTTGGAGGTGTGATATGTCACATCGCGAACAGTTATTTGCATCCTCGCCCAATGGTGTGTGTCGTTCCAAGGGTGTGTGTACAAATTGAATGGCGATAAAGCATACCAGAGTGTCATTGTTTGAGATGAAGTCTCGAAAGGTTTTGTTATGGTCAGTGATCGCTACACTGATTGTATCGTGTGGGTAAAGTGTACAAACTCTGCAGAGTGTTTAAATCAATCTATTCGAATAGCCGCGTCCTCGGTTATGGACATGCTCGGGAATTTCACACGAGGGGTAGATTTTCATAAAAACAATTGGGAAGGGTCAGCTGTGTGAGATAACTTGTGCAGCTGTGTGAATAACTTGATTAGACTGTATGTCCTTTGTGAAATCAATTGTTAACTTATTATTGTCTATTTGTTTTGAATTATGCTTTCAATCTATTATTTGTATTCAATTGCAAATGTTGCATTTCTGCAAAATAACCACAGAAGCCATTTCTTTGGAATAAGCCATCATGTATAAATGCATTATGTGGTATGACTTGCGAGTACGGTGTGTACTCACTCTTGCTAAACAAATCAATGTAGTGGAGGAGTCGTGCACCGCTTTTGAAGAAGAGTTCTACGAAGGTTGAACGTTAGGGTCTTGATTCCAGTCGGTTGCTTGTGGTAAATTGATGGGAGCCTACCGGAGTTTATTTCGTTTCCGCTGCAGTTATTTCTTTATTGTCAGCCTTGCATGGCTTAATAAATGTAAAACTCGACCATAAGGTCCCAACAGTTATTTGTTATTTAAAGTACTCGTTTATTCTTATATTCGTTGTATGGATGTGATATTTCATCAATGTTGACACTGTGTGCACTAGCGTGATCCTGGACTAGTGCAGAATACACAGAGGGTCCAGATTTGCATATTTGGGTCCCGACACCTGCTCACGAACCCGAATCTGATTATAACCTGACTGGAAGTCAATCTTGAAAAATATTTTAGCTCCTTTCAATTGGTCGAAAAGATCCTCAATGCGGGGCAAATGATATTTGTTCTTCACAGTCGCCTGATTAAGAGCCCGATAATCCACGCACATATGCCAGCTGCCATCTTTCTTCTTAGTAAAAAGAACAGACGCTCCCCATGGCGATACACTACGCTGAATCGTACCTTTGGACAGCAGGTCATCCAATTGTTTCTTCAATTCCTCCTGAAAGGGTCGAGCCAACCGATAAGGAGACATGGATATGGGTCGAGTTCCCGGAATAAGATCAATCCGAAACTCCACTTTCCGCACTGGAGGCATTCCTGGAAGCTCCACTGGAAAATATCAGAAAAGTTATTCACAATTGGAATCTCCTCTATACGCATTGAAAAGTCAGTCTTCTCATTGAGAGACCAAATCAACCCGATGGTTGACAATCTGCGACTAGGAAACAGACTAGCCAACACGAACAACGAATCGGACGGTGCGCTGCCTTGAAATACTAGTTCTTCACCGGACGGGGCTTTTAAAATCACCGTTTTCCAAAATAAACAGATCTTGGCACGGTAGCGGAATAACCAGTCCATACCCAGAATAATATCAAATGGTGACAACTGAATTACCATCAAGTTGGCAGTGAAAACCTCATCATCAATAGTAATGGAACAGCCAGGACAAACAGTAGAGCTAGAAACAAGACTTCTGAGAGTCGACTACCACGCACTCGAAATAATTTACAAACTCAACCCCGCCCTTCTAGTAAACTCCAGGGACACAAAGAATAGGTAGCCCCTGAATCAAATAGAACAAAAGCTTCATGCGAATCGACTAGAAGAGTACCTGTCACCACGTCAGGACGACCCACAGTCTCAGGAGTGGGCATGGCGTAGACTCGGTTGCTTGCGGCCGAGAGGCAGGACGCCCGACACTAAGCGAAGGATAACGAAACAGCCGCGGGAGGAACGAACGACGAGGTGCAGACAGTGCTGAGGTTCAAAGAGAACCCGCAGAGGTCTTTGGAGTGAACGTTGCAGGAGGCACCCACCCTGGAGGAAACTGTGGTGCTGAAACCGCCGCTAGGGTCTGAACTGAACCCCGATGAACGCTGGAGGAAGAAGCTGCTGGGACTGGCTCCCATCTGATAATACTTGCTGGATTCTGCTTGCATACTGACGACTTGTGGCCTTCCCGACCACACTGACGGCATGTCCCCCTGAAGGAACACTCTGCAGCTCGATGCCCCTCACCACACCGGAAACACTTCATGCCCCGACACAGAACAGACGACGGTGGGGTGGAAGACGAAGAATGTGGCGCCGAAGAGGAAGGCTGCCACTGCTGAGCAGGACGTGAGTTGTGACCCCCCTGAAACCTCTTGGGAGCGGGTCGCTGAAATGACCCACCCCCTCCACCAAAACTCCGCTTCTGCCAACCACCGGAACCACCGGTGGCGACAGAGCCAATAGCAGCTTGCCCCTACGAAGAAGGACCTTTCTCCAACTCCATCCCTCTGGCCTGCTCGACCACTGAGCTGAAGTCGCGCAGCCCTGTCGCCCCTAGAATTTGGCAATACTCCTGGTTGAGGCCCCGTCGGAACCTCTTAGCCTTCTCCCTATCGTCATTCACCACGGCTAGTACAAAACGCACCAGATTGTTGAACCCAGCCTCATACTCAGATACTGTTATCTTCCCTTGCACAAAAGTCAGGAGCGATTGCTCCATCTTCTCAATAAAGGAGTCCGGATAGAACTGTGTCCTGAATCTCTCCACAAATACCTCCCAAGTGACAGAACCCTGCACTGGAGTTCTGGAAGACAAGACTCCTTCTCACCAGATGTCAGCCTAGCCTTTCAGCTGAAAGGCCACGAATCACGCCTTCTGCGCGGATGTCAGTTCTAATGCTCCAAACTGTCGCTCCATATACCTCAACCAATCCGCAGCCTGAACCGGTGTGCCTGCTCCGTCATAAGTATCCAAACGAAGCGACATCCACTCACGGAGGCTCATTCTAACCTCAGGTGGAACAGTAGCAGCAACAGGTTCCGCCACAGGCGCAGCAGCCGCAGGAATTGCCTCCTGCAGTTGCTGGCGGAGTTGCTGATTCTCTCTTATAAGGTTCTGAATAAGATCTGCTGATGCGGCCGGTGGCTCAACGACCGGAGGCGCAGCTGAGGCAATCTCCTCGAGAGCGAGACTACCAACCCTTCGGACGAAGACGATGAAACAGCCGGACCGCGGCCACGACCACGGCCTCTACCTCTTGCCATCTAAGAACATCACAACAAACAAAGCCAACATTTAACTTAATAAGAATAGAAGTGCGAAGTAATTCATCATCAGAGTAATAAGTGAAAAACACCAATGAAAATGCGGAAGTATTGAATTACCCAAACCCTCCTACTGTGCACAGTGTGTCAATTTAATATTTTGTATTAACCACGGACCTGAAGCCCGCTCTGATACCAACTGTAACACCCTGGCTATTAGGAAGCCAAGATGTCACCTAAAAGAACTAACAAATACTAGGGATGTACAACAATATCGGGTTAAACAGGCTTAGATAACCAAATTCCATAAGGAACAACGATAAATCATTAACAGTTTCACGAGAAGGAATAGAAACATCCATAATAAAACGTATGATGGGCAATACCAAAATTGGATTATTACAAATTGAAAATGTAACAAATAGTTGATATGAATGAAAGATAACAATATTAATTCTGATTTGATAAAGGTGATGTCCAGCGTGCTGGACTACCCCTCAAAAGGTCTTGCCTTCCTTCTTATTTACCTAAATAAAACACACAAAGTAAGGATGAGCCAAAGACTCAGCAAGTACTTTAACACACAACATAAACATTAAGCAAACAAATCAAATCACAATCTGCTTATGAAAAATATCTCTGAACATATATGGATATGAATGGAATAGAATAATGCAATGAAGAAATGGACTGCTCACAAGTTATACCGGTATAGTGAGTGACACACCCGTAGGTGTTCACTTAAGCCCGTACTTAACAAAGTACGGGGACCTCAAATACCGTATGAAGAACATTTCATACGGGTGTCCAACATTGCCCACATTGGAGTGGTGGGTCTTACGTGCCCATTCTGGAATTGATGGGGCTTACAAATTTCCACTCCTGTGGTTCAAATGAATCGATGTATGAACAAAATGCATTTTCATGAAATGAACGTCTATCACACATCAATAGAGAGTAACACATGGTATACAAACAAACTCATGAAAACAAGTCTAGTAGTACAGTCACAAACAATAACACCATTGAATAATAACGGACAAGGTACTTGCCTTCCACGCTGAGACGTGTTAGGAGGTAACGGCGGTGTTTCTCCACTCACTGCCCCACCGCCTACACAAATAATTAATCGAAATAACACTAACAAGACATGATGTGCTACAAGCGTTTTACCATAACCCTCTAACTAACCAAACATAAACAATGGCTCAAAATGATGACCTAACTAATCAGCCCAATTTCAGCCCTTCTGATCAGCAGTATAAGAAAAATCGTAATTAAATATCTGTGACTCATAATGACTTGAAACCAGTGCTCAAATACTCTTAACGCACCAGGCTATGAAACTCTAGTTGGTGGGGTTCTTTGATTTGGCCAAACCAGTGGCCTAAACAACAGTTGAAAGCAACCGACAGACATCGTCCAGTTGCGTAACAAAGAGCAAAGAAAATGATGTAACTTTCAATCTACTGATCCAATTGAGGTGATATTTGTGAACTTGGAAAGATAATTTAAAGGGCTACAATAACCTGGCCGGCCTCCCCCTCTTGGGCTGCTTGGGCCGCGGTCCGCGGCCCAAGTTGCCATATTTTTACGAAAAACTCCCTTCTCCTACAAAAATTCTAATTCTTTGAATTCTTTTTCGTACCCGACTTCTTTTAAAATCTTCCGATTCGAATCCGGGTATTACACGTCCAAGGAGCGCGCCGTGGGGAGTCGCGTGGCGCTGGAGCGGGAGGAGGCGATGAAGTGGCAGGAGAACGAGCACTACCTCACCATCGTCAACCACCTGGCCGGCGCCAGCAACCTGGAGGCCTGCTTCATCGTCGGCTTTGCGCTTGTCTTCGCGCCCTAAGACTGCAGCGCGACCTCGCGTTCCTTGAACGGGCGACTGTCGCCGGCCACAAGGTCGTGGCCTACGTGCTCAGCCTCCTCCTTTACATGGTCGGCCAGACCTGCGACATTGGGAAGCACTACATTATCCAGGTCGAGAGCGAGCTAGCCGGTGGTGGGTGTGAGATGGTAAAGAGGACTAACCGGGAGTGTAGACAGTGTTGGAGGCTCGCTGTGGACATGGTCTAGGAGGCGGCATGGAATAAGATGGTCGGGCCGCTGGGTCGAGTGTGAGTGCTGTCGGAGGACGGCCACCCGTGCACGAGCACCGGCTGCGGCGTGATGGAAGGGTGGGATGACTACGTCATCTTCTGCATCGACGACTGGAGGATTAGGCATGAGTATGTCAAGTTCTTTGTAGAGGTGTTGAACTACTTACCGTAAAATTATCGGTTTTAGCATAGTTTTAGCAAATATTTGTATATAATTCTTTACTAATATGTGAATGTGTCATATGTACTTCTAAATTTGCATTTATGTATGAATATTATAACAGACGGTCTCATAATAGAATCGTATGTGATATCCCTTTATTAATAGGAGCCTGCTAGGGTTTGCGCCCTAACCCGTCACTCCCCAGCGCCCTTACTCTCGACCATTCCCCTCCCCACCCGAGTGCCCCCAACCTCGACGCCGCCGCCAGAAGCCTCCTCCCCGATGGCCGCCCCAAATTGCGCCTTCTCCCCGACGCCACCCTTCTTCCCGTCACCGCCGATTGTGACACCACGGTTCACTGCACAAGACACTCTTATGATAAGAGTGTCTTATGCAGTGTCACCGATGTGACACAACTACGGTGACGCCGCCGCGGCCACTGGTCCAATCGACATCCACCTGGCAAAATCCACCTCCCCGCCGCCAGATCTGCCTTCCCCTCTTCGACCTCTCCACCGACCTCCCCTAGCTACCTCTCTACTGACCTCCCCCGGCCACCTTTCCATTCTCTATTGCTTCAGTTTTTGGGTTTGAGTTTGACTTGTTTGCTCATGTGAGTTGTTGTTGCTTATGCATACATGTAGGAGTTGGATGTGGTGAGCTACTACCAGTGGTTGATTTGGCGGTTGCACTGGGGTAACTACTCCCCTTTCCCTCTCCTTGCTATGTGATGTGGGTGATGAATGATGTGGGCTATGGTGGGTGTTATGAGATGGTTGGATGATATGTGTGGGTTCTCTGTGTATGATGTTGGTTCATGAGATGTGGTTCGGATGGAGCACAACATTAGTCTTTACACATACAAAAATTTCCATTATTTGTTGCTTCAGTTTTTGGGTTTGAGTTTGACTTGTTTTTTGATGTGGGTTATTGTTGCTTATGCATACATGCAGGAGATGGATGTGGTGAGCTACTGCCGGTGGTCGATTTGCCGGTTGCACTGGGGTAACTACTCCCCTTTACTCTCTATCACTTTCCCTCCCTTGCTCTGTGATGTGGGTGATGAATGATGTGGGCTATAGTGGGTGTTATGAGATGATTGGATGATATGGGTGGGTTCTCTGTGTATGATGTTGGTTCATGAGATGTGGTTCAGATGGGGCAAAACATATGTATTTACACATACAAATTTTTTCATTCTCTTTTGCTTTAGTTTTTGGGTTTGAGTTTGACTTGTTTACTGATGTGGTTTGTTGTTGCTTATACATACATGTAGGAGATGGATGTAGTGAGCTACTGCCGGTGGTCGATTTGCCGGTTGCACTGGGGCAACTACCCCCCTTTACTCTCTATCCCTTTCCCTCCCCTTGCTCTTTGATGTGGGTGATGAATGATGTGAGCTATGGTGGGTGTTATGAGATGGTTGGATGATATGGGTGGGTTCTCTATAAAGTCTCCCAAACAGTGGCTGCTTGTGTCTTTAAAACCGGCTCACACACACACACACACACACACACACATATTCGTAGTCCCTAGCCACTTTCGAGGGGTTGTCCACGCAGCATGAGGAGGATGAGACAACAGCTACGAGCAACTTCAAGAAGCATGGCTGTCAGGAGAGCACATGGACATCCAATTACCTAGATGTCGTCGACAGGTAATTGAATGTCGCTATGTTCAGAAAATGGCGTGGACATGCAGGTACTCCGACTGGGAAGTGACATCATGTACCAAGAACCAACCATATATATCACTTGACAACTTGACAAGCTGATAGATGATGCCACTTCCCAGTCAGTGCACGTCCACGCCATTTTCTGAACATAGCAACGTCCAATTACCTGTCGACGGCATCCAGGTAATTAGATGTCCATATGTTCTCCTGACAGCCATGCTTCTTGAAGTTGCCCGTAACTACTGTCTCATCCTCCTCATGCTGCATGGACGACCCCCCCAAAGTGGCTGGGGGACTACAAATTATATATATATATATAATATGAAGCCGAATTTAAAGGCACAAGCAGCCACTGCTTAGAGACTTTATAGAGAGGAGTCATCACAGACAGTTTCATCTACAAATCGTCTGTGATACATTAGCCATCACAGACAGTTTGTAGATGAAACTGTCTATGATACATCAGCTATCACATACGGTTTTGAGTTAATAACCTTCTGTGATAGTCAGGATCACAGACGGTTCAAAACCGTCTGTGATGACCTCATGTCATTACTGACCCATAAACTCAGTCAGCTTACGAAACCGTCTGTGATGACGTTTTTGAACCGTATGTGAAGACTTTTTCTGTAGTAATGAGACCATCACAATGAACTACCTCCCGTAGCCGTACCACCACCGCCCCTGCCGCCGTTCCCCACAATTGCACCTCCTCCGCCGTTCCCTACCACTGCACCTCCGCAGTGGTGATTGGGCTTGTCGAACTCGCAGTTAATGACGCTCTGCAGCACGAAGAGAAGCACACATAGTAGGATCGGGAAGAAGGTGATGCCCACGTTCGACTTCAGGTTCCTCCTCTGCACTCGCAGCAACAAAGAAGACGATCGAGATCAGATGGTGCTATGACTTGTGAGGATGCAGGAGCCGAGGAGCAGCTCGCGACCTTGTGCCTTGGGGAGGAACCAAAAGAGAAGTCTGAGATGGGTCACCGCTAGCCAGGGAAGTCGCCCTCCACCTCCATGCGCCGTCGATTTGGTTGACTGACAGAGAAAGGAGAGGAGTAGAGCGGGAAGATTGAGTCGAGCCGCCACTGTAAAGGGGAACAATGACTTGGTGCTGTGACATAGGGAAAAGAATAGAGGAGGCCAAATGGGATGATTTGGGCTGGGTTTAAATTCACAACTAGCCAAAATTTTTGTATCCGGTTTGAACTCCAGTAAGCACCGATTTTCCAAAGAAAATCAACCGATTTTCAGACGAAAATCAACCGATTTTCAGAACCTTCTCCATACTACTCCTTTTGAAACACATCAAATCATAAACTAGCTAGCCACTACTCCTACAGTCCTAGCTACGCCATCAGTCCCCATGCATATTACATGTGCAGCTAGGGTCCTGCTTGTGGGGAAGTTGCACAATGCATATGGTGTGAGAGCGTATAAACATGGTACTAGCTACTATTATACAGTTTATGAATGGATGGATGGATAAGGTGACAAGACGGGAGAGGTGGAGGACCGTGATTGGTTGGGAGGCTGCTCGTACAGATTCGCCTGCCACCCTTGTCTGCAGGAGGCCAGCATGAATGCAGGGTGGATTGTGAAAGCCCGGCCGGCCGGCCGGCCGGTCAGCCGGAATTTATTCTTTTGAGAGCGGGAGGGCGCGCTATGAGCCACAATCGACGTGATCGATGTGAGGCATGACAGGTGAAAAGAGCAGTACTTTCTTTGATGTGAGGGCCGTGTTTCTTTTTAGACTGTGAGCTGCAGAGTAGTATACCACTAGCACTACTTCTCTGCACATATTTAGGTCAAGTTTTTGGTTGTTTTGTCTTCTACATAGAGAGTAGTGCTGGCCTACTGGGAAAATGATCGTACTCCCAGTCCCAGCCGTGTCAAATTCAGCAGTTTTAATGGCACAGCTATGATAGATTTAGACCTAGCATATATTGCCATGACTAGTGAACTCCTATGGGAACTGAAAATACATAAATTAATCATATCTTAGAGTAGGGAGAAGATATAAAGAGATATGTTGCCTTGTACCTCTAAGAAGGAAATGAAAAGCTAATATTTAGGATCCTTCCAAGATGCCCGAAAGGAGGGGAGAATTGATAGGGTTTGTTAAGTTATCTGAAAATTTATTATTGTTATTTTTAAATTTTTATTTAACGGCACAAAAAATTTACAAAAATATATAAATTAGACAAATCCTACAAATAAAAAAAATAAATAAAATTAAAATTTACAGTAGAGCTATACTAAAATTATACATCACGTGATACTGTAATTTTAATCTTACTACTGTATAACTGTAGGTGACTGATTGATAAGAAAATTTCAGATAACTAAAAATTAGCATATCCAGAATTGATATTATACTCTTCGCTTAGATGAGTATTTAGATTATATTCTTATTCTAGATGTAATTGTTTTTTTAACCCGTCTTGATAAAAATACCCTATTTGTAATATTTATTAATATTTAATATTTTTTTGCCACAAAAAATAACTAGAATACCCCTCCTTCCCTCCTCTCCTCTGTTCATCCCTCCCGTTTTCCTTTCCCAACCAGAGACAGCCATGGAGCTCCTGGCCGAGCTTGGCCAGGCGAGCGCAAAAATGGAGGCGAGGCTGAGCTGCTGGCTGAGCTCTGGCTGTCTTGGAAGAGATTGGCGTGAGCGGCGCCCATGGCCTCGAGGAGGACGCGGAGGTCGGAGCGCCGGAACGAGTCGCTTGAACCGCCAGAGCCGGCAGCGGCGGAGGCCATAGACGGCGTGCGCATTAGGTGGCCGGCATCAGCGAGGTCACCGGCGGCGAAGCGGTCGTGGTCGGGCCCCTCAATGAGCGCCGCGAGGGCCTCCCCGCCGAGGCGCAGGCTTCCGGAGCGCACGATGATCTGCTCCGGCAAGTACTGCTGCAGCAACTTCTCCGGCGGCGGCGGCTAGCAACTTCTCAGCATTCTAGCCGGCGACGCGCTCCTCGCCGGGGACTTCCCCCGGGACCTCGCCGGCGAAAGCCCTTGCACCACCTCCTCCTTCAGCGCGGTGAAGAACCCCTGCTTTATCTCCTTCTCCATCGCGCAATGCCGCCGCTAGCAAGAAGCGGTGGCCACCGGCCAAGGACTAGTAATATAGGCAAAAAAAAGAAGAAGATTGGCTTGCTTCAGGAGGAGGGCATGGAGAGTGCGGCGAGGAGTGGAGTAGAAGGGGGGTGGGATGGGAAGTGAGGCGCTTGCGCTTTGTTAGAGTGGAAGGGAGTGCGAGAGGAAGAACCGAAGAAGGCGAGGGGCGGGGGAGGAGATCGAGGAAGAGGAAGGGGGAGAGCCGCTCGGGCGACGGGAAGGAGGGAGACGAACGCCACCAAGGAAAAAGGAATCGGGCGAGTGTAATAGGGATATTTCGCGTGCTTAAAATGAATAAATAAAAAATATTAGTACAATAATACTAAAGGAGTATTTTTATCGAGATTCAAACTAAATGAGGAGTAAAAAAATAATTATATTTAAAATAAGGATATATCTTTGGATCGTATAGGGTAAATAATCAATGAAAAATTCCCATGGGAATTTTCGAAGCAAATTCTACAGTTTATACGAAAAAAATCCTATATGACTCATCTGAAATCCCATAAAAAACCATATATTCCAAACAAGCCCCATGTAAGTTCTGGACAAAACCTCATCCGTGACGTAATCAGATATGTCGTGTCGTGTCGTGCTTTGGTTTTGGCAGCTCTAGTATAGAGTATCGATCCCCACTGATTGTTTGTGGACCTCCATGCACAGATGAACAGTTCGCATTAATCTCCACTGCGGTTTTTGTGTCCCATAAGAACTGCCAAATTCGTACGTTATGGCATGAGTACATAACTATGTATACGCTACCCATGATCTCCCACTCGATCGGATTAAAAAACCACGATCCCAGCTAGATTTTAAGCGTCAAACCGTGGAATTTCGGAAATTAATTGTTACGTATATCACATAAGATCCTACGTCTTTTATTTATAGTCTCAAAATAAAGTTCAACTCTAACACACCTCGTTATTTAGATCTAACACGAACTCTTCAACACCCCCCCTCTCAAGATGGGCTAAAAATATCAATCATGCCCATCTTGCTACATATTATAACACACTCACTAGGACCTAACATTTTAATAAAACAGTCAGCCAACTTTTCACCAGACTTAACATCCTCCAACTTCAAAATTCTGTCATCACGCTTTTCCTTGATGAAAAACCTATCAATCTCAACCTGCTTGTTACGATCATGCTGAACTGGTTTGTTAGTAATGTTGATTGCATATTTATTATCACAATGCAACAGCAAGATATTATTCTTCCACACCCAAAGATCAGACAATAAACCCTTCATCCATATCATTTCACTCACACTCGATGCCATTGCTCTGTACTCTGCCTCTGCAGTAGAGTGAGTCACAACCTCCTGCTTCTTGCTTCTCCATAATACAAGGTTACCTCCCACAAAGATGCAATATCTAGAGGTAAACCTTCTGTCATCCACACTGCTCGCCCAATCAGCATCGCAATACCCTTCCACATTCAGATGTTGATTCTTCCTAAACCAAAGTCCTTTCCCAGGGCTACTCTTTAAATATCGTAGGATTCGATAGACAACATCCATATATCCTGTTCTGAGATCATGCATATATAAATTAACTACACTTACTGCATATGAAATATCAAGTTTTGTATGACACAAATAGATAAGATACCCAACAAGCTTTTGATAAGCTTCCTTGTCAACTGGATCTCCTGACTCAACACATAGCTTGTGATTCCATCAATAGGTGAGGCAATAAGGCGACACCCAAGCATACCTGTTTCTGCCAGCAGATCAAGAATATATTTTCTATATGAGAGAACTATACCCTTCGAAGAATGATCAATCTCAATTCCAAGAAAGTATCGAAGAGCTCCAAGATCTGTCACCTCAAATGCCTCTTCCAGTCTTTTCTTCAAGGACTTGATTTCCTTGGCATCATCTCTAGTGATCACAACATCATCAACATAGACTGCCAATATAGTGATATGTGATCCTCTATGCCTATAAAATACAGTACGATCTCCATTGCACTGAGAATAGCTCATACCACAAACTGCACGCCTGAATCTATCAAACCACGCCCTTGGAGACTGTTTCAGACCGTATAAGGACTTCTTGAGTTTACACACCTTCCTCTCAGTCTGTCTGTTCTCAAAGCCTGAAGGAATCTCTCCATGTATACATTCTCTTGTAAATCATCATGTAGAAAAACATTCTTCACATCTAACTGATGTAGGGGCCATCCGAAGCTAGTTGCACAGGAGATCAACGTTCTTACTGTGCCTATCTTCGCCATTGGTGCAAAGGTTTCATCATAGTCTATCCCACATGTTTGACTATAACCTTTTGCAACCAACCGTGCCTTCAGGAGTTTGCTTAATTGTAAACACTCATTTGCATCCTACTGCCCTTTTTTCTGCTGGAAGTGGAATAAGATCATATGTCTTGTTCTTCTGAAGTGCACTAAGTTCCTTCTTCATGTCATCTTTCCACTTAGGATCTTACTTAGCATCTCGTCAATCCTTTGGAACATGCACTGTCTAAAGAGATGTAATGAATGCTTTGTATGCAGGTGAGATATGGGAATATGAGATGAAATTTGCACTGTCATACTCAAAGCCATACCGGACTGGAGGCTTTCCTGTATTAGCTCTAGTTTCCCTACGTTGTGCAAGTGGTAACTCTAGATAGGAGTGATTAGAATAAACATTACCACTCACCCCAAGGGGGGCAAGGAACTTGATGGAGAGAGACCAGAGGAGGGATTTGGGACTAGATTAACAGGCAAGGCTGCCTGTTCAGAAGGTTGTCCTGGCTGTGGCAATGCCGGCTGTTCAGAAAGCTTCGCCGTTTGTGACTCAGGTGCTGACTACTTGTCTCTCGGCTTCTCCCTTGATTCCCAAAGCGTCTTCGCTGATAAACTTTCAATTCTTTTGGGCTATCACATCTCTCACATATTTCGTTAGATTTGGGCACGAAATTTTTCCCACAATGACTTCTTCTTATTGACTCGTTCTCCTTTCTCGACTGTCACCCTCAATGATAGGACAGAACTCCAAAAATTGATCAAGAGTATCTCTACTTGTGTAGTAATGCTCAAACTCCCGGAATGCCACATCCATACTCACGAACAACTTTCGTTTAATTGGGTTCCAGCATCTATAGCCCTTCTGACTTGATGAATAGGCTATAAAGATACATTTCAATGCATGTGGATCCAGTTTACCAACCGCTGGTTGGTGATATCGTACAAAACATACACAGCTAAACACCTTGGGAGACACTTTGAACTCCCACTGACCCAAAAGAAGTTCAGCTGGAGACCCCATCCCAAATATTCGAGACGGCATGCGATTGATGAGATACACTGCCGTCATTACTGCCTCGCTCCACAATCCCTTTGTCACATTCATCTGAAACATGAATGAACGTGCTAGCTCCAACAAATATCAATTCTTCCTTTCAGCCACTCCATTATGAGGTGGGGTTCCTGGATAAGTAATCTAATGAAGTATCCCCTCTTCTGAGAGATACACTGCAAACTCCTTATTAACATACTCAGTTCCATTATCTGATCGAATAATCCGAACCTTTGCGTCAAACTGAGTAGCAGTCATCCTATAGAAGTCCTGAAAACATCGAAGGACCTCGCTCTTGTGTTTCATCATATAAATCCAAGTCATACGAGTATAGCAATCAATACATGTGACAAACCACTTAAAACCACTCACAGAAGTATCTGAGCACGGATCCCAAATATTCAAATGTATTAATATAAAATGTTCATAACTTCGAAGACCAATAATACTATATGTAGACCGTGTATGCTTTCCAAACTCACAGGCATCACACACAAGTTTACTCTTGTCCACCCTTTTGAACAAATCAAGGTATAATTTACTTAAACTCTCAAATGATAGATGTTCTAAGCGATGATGATGTAATAAAGCTTCTCCCTCGATTCCTCCTATAGCCATAGCCAATGCCGCATCAACCTGATCAATGTACCATAACCCATTACACTTTATTCCAGTCCCAATCCTCTTACAACTTCTCTTCTTCTGGAACAAACACGAATCCTCATCAAATGTGATAGTGCATTTGAATTGGTAAATGATAGAACTAACTGAAAGAAGGTTGACTGGAAATGAGGGAACAAGCAAAACGGATGATATAGTAATGGATGGTGTGCACTCTACAGATCTTACACTCTGAATAAGTTGGGAGGTTCCATTAGCTGTTTGGACAGTGTCAGAGTGAGTATATGGGTTGTAAGATGCGAAAGCACTAAGTGAACCCGTGACATGCTTGGATGCCTCTAAATCTATGATCCAATCAATATGAGAGTGCTTATATGTGGATGCAAGTGCATATGCCCGAGTTCCTTCGCCCACGTGGGCGTAGTTTACAATGTTACCAAAGGGGGTGGAATCATAAGAAGTCTCCAATGCCTTTCCCTGCTGTCACTTCTCCCACTGCATAACTTGCTCGCCTGTCAGAGTAACAGACATGATCTCCTCTGTCAGGGCCACATTAGCCTTCTGGCCAACTCGGCCCCTTCCTCGACCTCCACCTCCACCTCCATGACCACCACGATCTCCACCTTGGCCTCAATAATCTCCACCTAGATCTCCACGACCACCACGACCTCCACCTCCACCTCCATGCTGTGGAGAAGGGCAAGCACGGCTTAGATGTTCTCTCATCTCACAGTTGTAGCACTCCCTATCATCTGGTATGGCGTACGCCGATCTGACCGGATTGTTGTCCCCCATTACTCATAGTCGAATCTCCTTCTGCACTATAGCCGAAATAGCCTCCTCCATAGTAGGCAAGTTTGCCAAGTGAAATATGACATCTCTTCTACTATGAAACTTTGGGTTCAATCCTTTTAGAAAGTGTGTAACCCATCTGCATTGCAACCATACCCTGCGAGCCTCAATATCACCAGAACATGTTAACTGCAGTGGATCATAGTGATCTAAATCTGCCCACAGTTGCTGTAGTTTACTAGCATACTCCTGGACGATATTCTCCTCTTGCTTCAGGGTCTCCACCTTGCCCTGGATCTCCACCACCATCATCACATTTCCTACCCTATAGTACATGTTGCTTAGTGTCTTCCATATCGCCGGTGAACTCTGTATCATCTCCACCATTCGAGCGATGGATGGAGACATCGAAGTTAGTAACCAAGTTACCACTACAGAGTTGGTAGTGTTCCACATCCTCCAATCTATGCTCGCCTTATCTGCAAGCTCAACGCAAGTCTCTCGTAGGTAGTGCTCCACCCTCTTCGTCCTCATAATTAGCTGAGCCCTTCTAGACCAACTCAGATAATTCTTACTTCCTTCCAACTTTATATCATTCGGCATTAGCTCTAACTTTAAGTTAGATGACCCTGCACCAGCCCTCGAACCTATTATACCTGTTGCGAAGAGGTCCTATAACATACTTCTCATGTCACCTTGAGTTACCAGCGGGGAAGTAGTCTCAACAACTGTCTTCCATTTCTCTTCTACCGCCCTCATTGCGGCTTCTTCCTCCTTCCTTGCAGCCTCAATTTCCTTAGTGGCCATCTTCTCAATCAACCAGAGTAATGCCAATTACTACCAAGATATGCCGCGCGTATCTCCCACGATCACGACAATTCTTCACGCATCAATATTATGCCGAACCTCGATGATTGCCTTCATGATTATCCAAATCATGCAGACCGATAACATAAAAAAAAATTCTTACCTTACCGAACTGAGCCCCCTTTTCTTCTTCTTTCTTTTCCACCGACACGGCTCTCGATCTTTTCCTTCTTTCTTCCCACCGACCCGACTCCGATCGGTTTCTTTTCCTTCCACCAACACTCCTTCCTTCCTCCCGATTGTTTCTTCGTCCACTGAAAGAGGCGAGGCGATGACTAGAGGCGATGGCGAGGGCGACCAGAGGTGGCGACGACGGCGACGAAGGCAGATCAGGCATGAGCGACGGCGAGGGAGAGCGATGGCGGCGATGCCAGAGTTGCGTCGTCGGTCCGAGCCTGTGCTCCCCCTTAGCCGCAGCCCGTGCTCACGCGCGAGACGAGCGGGCTTGCCCGCGGGACGACGCGACGGCGGCGGCTTGCAGGAGGTAGATAAGATGACGTAGATGACAAACGGTGGCGGCGGCGGATTGGATCTGATGTGAGTACGGTTAGGGTTAGGGTTAAGTTCCCGTAGGATCCCACACCTTTTATTTATAATTTAAAAATAGAGTCCAACTCTAATACAACTCGTTATTTAGATCTAACACGAAAGTCTCTAACACAAACCCATTTCCATGCCATGTACTAAACAGTCTGAATCAGACTCCAGTTTCATATCCTTTATTACAAGCTAGCTTAGCTACTTAGTTTGCGGATCATTAGCTTCTATCACCGTGCAATCTGCACTGTTAGTGTCAGCACTTCACCGGCGCCGCCGTCTGGAGCCGGCCAGGCAGAGCTCACTGTCGTTCTTGCCGTCGAGCCCAGGTTTGGCCCGGCGACGGCTCTGAAATCGACTCTAGGAGGCGGCAACTTGTCGAACAGCCATTCCCTAATGTTTCTCAGAGCTCCCTTGTTGTAAGGATTGGGCGATTCGCGATACCGTCCTTTGTACCTCCCGTGGCTCGTCTGCGCAAAATTCAGGGGAAAATTCGGTAATAATACATATGTTACTCATAAAAAGAACAGTTCATACTAGTAGTTTGCTTCAATCTGATCTTAGAAACTTCAAGGAAGTAAGGGAAAGTTTATGTAGTTCACTGGCATTGTTACTTTGTTCTGATTCATCAGGCAGTATTTCCTTGAGAAATGCAAGCATGATTCAGAAGACCGAGGAGTCATTGATTGTACATATATGTACCTGGTTCTTGGCAACGAGGAAGGCGTGGAAAGGTAGAAGGCATGCCAGAACCGGATAGCCATGAAGTTGAATGCCGAAGAGCGAACATTTGGGCATTTTCCCGAAGAACTGAAAATACCTTGACCGTAGCATCGGGTTCACCCTAATTCTTCTCACAGAGAATGTGAATGTGTATACGTGGAATGCCAATGCCAAGCTTATCAACAGTAAGTACAATCTGCAGTTTCTTTGCAAAAGCAAATAGCTTGACGCATTAATTCCATCCTGTGTATCATCTGAAAGTGTATAATCAAGAAGATAAGTTGTTGTTCACATACACTTCATACCAATCCTATGCACTGGACTATCCAGGGGCAGTGGTGATCGAACTTGTCGACGCAGTTGTCGCAGACGGCGCAGTGAGAGCTCCTCGGAGGACGGAAGATCTCGCAGATCCTGCAACACTTCTGCTTTGTTTCGACGCCGTCGATGATGATGCGCCGACTCCTAGTTCTTCTGAAAATGCTTGTGCTAGCTTCTTCTGATGGTGTGGTCTGGTTTGTTGGTATGATTCCAGGGTCGCTTATTACGGTCAATATAAGAGTGACAATCACCTATGTACAAACATGGCATTGTGAATCTACTTTCTGACAGACCTGTAACACAAATAATCTGAATCCATCGTAGTAACAAAGCACGCAATGCATAGATCCTTGATAAGATATGGTAATACTAACAGTTGCTGCTAGTGTCATGGAGATTGCAGCTATCAGAATTGGATGCTTCGACGACAGATCGACGATGTCGGCCAAGAAAATCCACTCTGAAAGAACTGAAATGACTGTCAAGATGAGACCTCGCGGATCAGGTCCACATATCACACGGCCATCAAAGAAAAACACCTGCATCACATGGCAAAACAAGGAAATGGGGAGAATTAGTTCTTCAGGAGAAGTAGGCATTTGTGTTAAATATAGATATAGATAGAAGGTTCTGCTTCTGTTGATAGAGATAGACATTAACTTGAGTTGGAAAGAACCACGGCTGTCATAACCGATTGGGTATGTGGAATACTTGTTGTATACGGGATACTTGTTGTATACTGCGCCTAAGCCAAACTATAAATACAAGAGGCAAAGACCCAAATATGCAAATCTGGACCCTACGTATTCTCGCACTAGAGCTATGCATCGGCAAATCTCCAAACATCCATGAAACCAACCTGGATCGAGTTGATCACAACAAAACCTTTCGAGACTTCATCTCAAACAATGACGATTTTACATGGTATCGAGCTTTAACCCAAATCACAAAGTTTAATCACACGATCGCCATCAACGAGTAATAGCACACAAAGACACACAGCATTCATCACACGCCCATAAGCGATCGGATTATTGCGCAATGCTTGCGTTAGCCGGAAAAAGAAATTAATTAAAATTAAATCGACAGTGTGGGCCCACTGTCCGCCTCTACCACGGTGGTCGGGTCCTCCGAGCCGAGGCAAAGCCGACGCTGACAAACCGTGAGGCGTGGCGATCCGCGCGAGGCCACGCAGTGACACGCCAGCGCAGCGCCGACCGTCAGACACGCAGTGCCCACGTGCCACGTCGGACGCCGCTGCGGCCGGGCGTGTCCCGACAACGGCGAACGGCGATGACTCGGTGAGGAAGGCTGGGTGCTCTGGGTAGCTCTGGCTAATGCGCACCTGGTGACACTGGATTTGGCGCCTGGGGACGTCTTACCAATATTTAAAAGATTTTCAAGCTCAAAATTGGGATGTTACAAACCTCCCCTTAAACGAATCTCGTCCCCGAGATTCCTGCTAGCTAGAGAAAAGGCTAGGAACTCGGCTTTAACTCTTCTTCACGCTCCCACGTTGCTTCTCCTTCGAGTGGTTACTCCATCGACTTTGCGTAAACGAACGGTCTTACTTCTCGTGCGCGCTCTGCGACATCTAAAATTCGACAGTCGCTCTTTGTACGTGAGATCTTCTTTCGCTTAATTGACTCCAACGGGTCGCTTCTTCCGCACACGAAGACACTTCTTCACCGAGAGACATGAAAGACATCATGCACTCGCTAACGATCGCGGTAGCTCCAACTGATACGCAACTTCTCCACGGCGCTCCAAAACCTTGAATGGACCCACATACCTTGGAGCAAGCTTCCTTTGGTGTGGAATCTCTTAACACCTCCGAGCGGAGTAACTCAAGATACACAAAATCCTCTGGTTCAAAGTCGAGGTCACGACGACGATTATCGGCATAACTCTTTTGCTCGGATCGGGCTATCTTTAGTCTTTCTCCGATCATAGCAACTTGTTCTTCGCTTTCGAATAATATCTCGCCCAACACTACACGCTCAAATTGCTTCGACCAATTCAATGGAGTTCGCAGCACGACCATACAAAGCTTCAAATGGTGACATCGCAAACCGGCTTGATAATCGTTGTTGTACGAGAATTTCGCATACGGTAAACTTTTATCCCAACGGTAGCATTAGCTAAGGCACGAGGCTCTTAACATGTCTTCTAAAATCTGTTGACTCTTTCACCGGTCCATCCGTCGGGATGATAAGCGAAGATCAAATTCGATGAGTTCCTGTGGCTTCATGTAGACTCGCCAAAACGAGAGGTGAATTGAGATCCTCGATCCGACACTATCTTTTAGGCACACCCGTGATCGACGATTTTTGACATATACAATTCCGCCAAGCGGTCTCCCGAGTAAGTGGTTTTGATCGCAAGAAATGGGCAACCTTAGTCAAACGATCCACTATTACCCAAATCGAATCATAACCGATTGAGTCTTGGGTAAACCGTAATAAAATCCATACCGATCTCTTCCCACTTCCATTCGTATCTTCGCGGTTGTAGCAATCCTGCGGTCTCGATGTTCGGCCTTTACTTTCCGACACACGCCGCATAAGGCAACGAACTCGCGACGCCTCGCTTAAGTTTGGCCACCAAAACTTATTCTTAACATCCCGATACATCTTGGTGCTTCGGGGTGAATTGAATACTTTGAGTCATGGGCTTCCTTCGTAATCGGTGTCTTAATCCATCCATATCCTGTACACGAACGCCCATTGATCCACAAGATATCCCGATCATCTATGGTGAAGTCTTTAAATTTTCCTTCCGACATCTTCTTCTTGAGATCAAGAAACTCGTAATCCTTAGGTTGAGCTTCACGAATCTGTTTCTCCGTAGTAGACTGTACTTCCAAATTGGCCACAAATCCTTCCTAACAACTTCTCAGTAGCTTCGGAATTCCTCCCAAGTTCTCAACACAACTCTTTGCTTCAGAGCATTGCAAGAGCTCTTACGACTCGGTGCATCCGCAACAACATTGGCCTTACCAGATGGTAATGGATTCCAAGGTTATAATCCTTTATTAATTCCAACCATCTTCTCTGCCTCATGTTCAAATCGATCGAGTGAATATGTACTTCAGCTCTTATGATCTGTAGACTTCACAAATGACATCGATGAGATAATGACGCCTAAATCTTCAAGGCATGCACTACTAAACTAGTTCCAAATCATGGGTAGGATAGTTCTCTTCATGAGGCCTTAATTGCCTTGACGCATAAGCGACGCCTCTTCCTTCTTGCATAAGGACACATCCTAATCCTTGACGCCAAGCATCACAAGAGATATCAAAATCCTTACTAATATCCCAGCAAAACTAGCATCGGGTCAAGTCAAACGCTTCTTCAATTCTTGAAAACTCTTCACAAGTCAGTCCAAATAAACTTCTTCTCTTCTTCAACAATTGCGTAAGAGGTTTAGCAATCGTTGAGAACCCTTCAATGAAACGACGATAGTATCCCGCCATTCCCAAGAAACTACGAATTTGAGTAACCGCCTTGGGTCGCTCCCAATTCATTACGACTTTAACCTTTCCGGTCAGCTGCTACTCCTTCTACTGCCATCACATGACCGAGGAAATCAACTTTCTTCTTCCAAAAGTCACACTTGCTGAACTTGGCATACAACCGATGTCCTCTCGAGCTTCTCTAGGATTAATCTCAAATGTCCTCAGATGTTCTTCTTCCGACTTTGAGTATACCAAAATATCATCAATGAATACTACCACGAACTTATCCAAATATTCCATGAATACTTTGTTCATCATGTTCATGAAATAGGCAGGGCATTAGTCAATCCAAAAGACATGACTAAAACTCATAATGTCCATACCGGTTGAGAAAGCGGTCTTGGTACATCCTTAGGACAAATCTTCAATCGATGGTAACTTTGATCGCAGATCGATCTTGGAGAATACTCGGCTCCTTTCATCCGGTCGAACAAATCATCAATTCGGGCAATGGGTACTTGTTCTTGATGGTGACTTCGTTGAGAGAACGATAATCGATACACATTCTCATACTTCCATCTTTCTTCTTGACGAACAAAACCGGTGCTCCCCATGGCATTTAACTAGGTCTTACAAAACCTTTCTCCAAGAGTTCTTCTATCCGCTTCTTCATTTCCACAAGTTCATCGACCGCATCCGATAGGGTCTCTTGAAATTGGTGCCGTTCCGGCACTAGATCGATGACAAATTCAATGTCACGGTCGGTGGCATTCTCTGTAATTCTTCCGAAATACATCCGGTAATCTCGACTACTGTACATCTTCCAAAGAAACCGCCTTCGATCGTTGACTACCAAATGTCCATCACGCATCGAGGTGGCTAGAAATTCTACATTCTTTCCTGTGGTATCCTCAATTGTCACGCTCTTCGCCACAATCTAGCATCGCTTATGTTTGGATAACCAATCCATACCAAGGATGACATCTATGGTCCGAGTGTCTAGAACTATTAGGTTGGCTAGAAACTCAACTCCACTATGAGGAGCCTAGCTCCTAAACATCCAACTTTAGAACTTAGCTCGCTCCAGCGATGGACTAACAGAGTATGCTTAAGATGCATAACTTCCAATTTGTTCTTAGTTGCAAAAATCGTAAACAAACGAATGCGAAGCTCCGTAATCAAAATGTAATCGATGCGTAAGTCTTGAATTTACTAGGAACTTACCCAAGGTACAACGTCGGGTGCTTTTGGCTCCTTCCAGAGTGACGTGGTTGACACGACCTCGACCACCGATGGCGGTGCTCCTCCGATTGACCGTAGCTTGAGAAGTTCCTTGATGGTTGCCTTGCACCGTGTCTTGGCCGGTGTGTTCCCAAGGTTGAAGCGCATCGAGTGATAGTCCCATTCTGCGGACATCGGTTGGCGAAATGCCCGCCGTGACGGCTGTAAAGCAAACTCGTTGTATTCTCGTGGGTTGCTTATTGGATTGGGGTTGATCGCAGGTTGCGAAAATTACGAGCAACTAGGCGAGGTGAAGTTGGTGCGTGGTCCGCGAGAATTCGTGGTGGAAAGCGGCTAAAGCTGCGGTGGAATCATTCTTGCCTCACCGGGTTGGTGACTTCCTTGCCGAGCCATTCTCGCTTACGATGATCTTCCAATTCCTTGCGCTTATCCTCTAGAATCAAAGCCTTGTTGATCAACTCTTGAAAATCGGGAAAGGTGTGGGCGATCAAGTTGACTTGAAGTCCAAAGTGTTCAATCCTTTCGTAAAACGACTCGACGAGCCTTGTCGGTGGCGACATCTTCTCGCGAGATATCGAGCAAGTTGAGAGAATTTGTTGAGGTAGTCGATCATCGACATTCCTCCTTGCTTGAGAGCACGAATTCATCCTTCTTCGGATCCATGATTCCTTCTCGTACATGATATCGGGCTAAAAGCGCCAGAACTCTTCCCAAGTAATATCTTGGGCGCTCCATGCGCATGACGAAGTTTTCCCACCATTCGCAGCAATGCCTTCCATCCGTGAGAGGCGCATGTAACTTTTCATGATCGCCGCATTGAGTGATCGCAGCTTTCTCTCAATAACACGGCCAATCATCGACTTCTACCGTGAGACATGTCCGAAAAGGTTGGTGGGCGGGTCCTCATAAACTCCGCCAACTTGATGATCCATTGTGACCATGAGCAACTGGGGCTCCATTGTGATGTCGATTGTTGTTGCTCGATTATTCATAGCTCGTGATCCGATTCATCATGGTGTACATCGGTGGGTTTGAGTGCCATGAAGGCTCCAAAATTCGCAGATCAATCAAGGTGCTTGTGGTGGAATTGCTTTCGGGATTTGCTCCGCCCTACGACACCGAGTATCGGAACCACTTGCGCAGCCTTGACGAGTCCGAACCATCCGTGAATCTCCGAGGGTTAGATAAGGTAGCAAGCACGAGATAAGTTGTAGAACTAAGCGGGGTAGGTAAAACCCAACATATTTTAAGAAAGCTCAATGAAACTCTTATATTGATTAAGATAATAGTATGGCTTGCAACAAATGCCTAAGGGCCTTTGCACTCATACTTGCACACAAAAATAAGGACGAACCTAAGCACACAAAACTACCGCCTAAAGGGCGACTCAAGACATAAACTGCTAAGCTCAAACAACGCGAACAG
Organism: Hsuehochloa calcarea; assembly: GCA_036346395.1. Classification (NCBI taxonomy): domain Eukaryota; kingdom Viridiplantae; phylum Streptophyta; class Magnoliopsida; order Poales; family Poaceae; genus Hsuehochloa; species Hsuehochloa calcarea. The sequence continues at coordinate 29,839,403 of CM070606.1, forward strand.
ACTACTCAATCAAATAGCCTCATGACCTTGACGGTGCTCCCGCTTTGTCAGACTCGAAAGTGAGCTGGCATCCTCGCAAACTGATCCTGATGTCCCGAGGCTGGTGCAATAGGAGCAGGTGTCCTCGTGCAAAGGCTGGTGCTTCGCTCACGCTCACTTTGGCTCTTCTGGTTCAACCGGTCCATCGCCTTCTTCGGTCTTCCTCTTCGATCTTCGTCGTGATCGTGTCGCCCATAAAGAGTTTCTTCTAATATGGCGATCCTTTCTTGACTCTCTCAAGAGTCTCATAGGTACACTCACTCAGAGCGCTAACTCCAACGATTTCTCCCGAGCAGCGCGAATCGGGCGAGATGCACGAAGGTGGCGTTGTCTTCTCCTCCGTGAGACGAAAACGTGTAGCAAGATCCACGCGGAAGTGCGGGATGATAACGGAAAACGTGTCACGAAGCTCTCGAGTAGATGTTGCAGATCCTCGTGATGGCAAGGCGTGAAGACTCCGGATTGCTTCAATCCAAATACTCCTTCAGTGAGATGTTTAGTGGTTTACTCGCCTTGGTGTTCGCCTGGCGTAGATGGTCAAATGGAAGATCACTCCACGATCTCGCTGCTCACAATCCAAGCACCGCCACGGTACAATGGACGATCGAACCTCCAAGTACTTGTAGCAACTTCCAAAGCTCGGCAAGAAGTCCTCCCTTGCGCCTCCATAACTCAAGACGAGGCATCTGTCAAGATGGACAAGGATATGAAAACAACTTTAAAACAAATGGGAGAGAAAGAATTTCAAAGAATAGTTGAGTCAAGAGGACATGAGATGAGTTAAGGAGTTCAATTAATCTTGCAAGTTAATATTTGCTTTAGAAAATAGTTTTGGACTCACTAAGAAGCCAATCTAACTAGGGTCAAGACTCACAACAAGATGGCTCGATACCACCTGTCGGGACCCAAATATGCAAATCTGGACCCTCTGTGTATTCTCGCACTAGTCCAGATCACGCTAGTGCACACAAAGGTCAACATTGATGAAATATCACATCCATACAACGAATATAAGAATAAACGAGTACCTTTAAATAACAAATAATGTTGGGACCTTACGTCGAAGTTTTACATTTATTAAGCCATGCAAGGTGACAATAAAGAATAAGCCGCAATGAAACGAAATAAACTCCGGTGGCTCCCATCAATTTACCACGTGCAACCGATCGATCACCCTAACGACAATTTGTACTCCTCCACTGATTTGTTTAGCAAGAGTGAGTACACACCGCTCGCTTGGCATTTATACGCTTATTCCAAAGAACACACCATTAGGAAAGCGTAATTCAAAACAAATAGACAATAATAAGTTAACAATTGATTTGCTAATCAAGTTCTTTCACACGGTGAACAAGTTATCTCACACAAATTGACCCTTCCCAAGTGTTTTATGATGTGACATATCACACCTCAGAGGTTGTACACTTTACCCACACATCACATAGCTTAAATACAACTCTGGTGTGAGTTGTCAATGTCAAGACTCCATAAGCTTAAATACAACTAAGTCAAGACTCCATAACTTACTAAGTCAGCCACCCATACTAGGCGTGTGGTCGTACAGTAAGGCCCAGTTCAATGGCGCACAAAGTTAAGTCCTTAATTGACCAAGGCAAGACTTCCAGTTTTAACCCAAATCACAAAGTTTAATCACACAGATCCACCATTCACAGTAATCCACCACTTGCCTCGCCTAAATCTTTTCCCACCTCGTTGATTAAGTGCAACACATGCCATCAACGAGTAATAGCACACACAGACACACAGATTCATCACACGCCCATAATCACTTAGTCAAGTTTATAATTGCAACTCTCACATGAAATGATGACTCGTGGCATGGCTAAGCGATCTAATCGTATCTAACCAACCCACGCTGGTGATACAATAATACCAACTAATGATTAATCAACCTAGGGTGACAAAAGATCATGGCATACAATAGACAAGGTGGCATAACAATTTGGATTAATAACTACTCCCAAAAGCATTTAAATAAATACTTGAAATAGAATGCAATACATTGAAACAAGGTATTTTGAAAACTGGGTTCAAAATGATCAAAGGTATAACTTGCCTTGAATAGATCTAGATATTGGTCTTGGTCTTGAGGTGCTCCTTCTTACGAAAAATTCTCAAGTATCGGCACCTACTCGCAAACGAGACAAAAGAAACAAAACAAATAAATAACAGAGGCAAAACAAACTCCAAAAATTAAATAAAATTCATAAATAAATAGATCTAAATTTTATATGAATTTACAAATTTGAATGGGCTCAATTGGACTTCGGATGCCAAAGATATGGGCTTTGGAAGATTTGAAAATCAATTAAACCCTAATTTGGATTTTCTCGAATTTCCCGAATTATTTTTATAAAGGAAAATCGGATTATTGCGCAATGCTTGCGTCGGTAGGAAAAAGAAATTAATTAAAATTGTGATCGACAGTGGGCCCCACTGCCACCTCTCTACTCACGCGGTGATCGGGTCCTCCGAGCCGAGGCAAAGCCGCAAAACCGTGAGGCGTGGCGGCGATCGCGGCCACGCAGTGACACGCCAGCGCAGCGCCGACTGGCAGACACGCAGTGCCCACGTTACCACGACGCCGCTGCGTCGCGTGTGCCCGACAACGGCGACAGCGATGACTCGGTGAGGAAGGTCGGTGCCCGGGTAGCTCAAGCACGCGCACTGGTGACGCTGGATTTGGCGCTGGGACGTCGGGGTCGCCGGAATTGGCGCCGAGCGGAAGAGGGCGATCGGGTTTTGCGGCGTTGAACTCGTGGCGCCGAAGCGATGCCGAGGGTTCGAGAAAGCCTCAGCGATGGGGATCTTGACGCGTAGTTCCGGGGTAGAGCGCCACCGTGGCGGCGCAAGTGGAGCTTTGCGGTGGCCAAAAGCTACAAACTCGAATTAAGGCGGCGCTAGGACTTTAGGAGAGGCGAGGGTGGCGGCTCTGGGATCGAGCGGGAGGGGACCTCGGGGGTTTTATAGGGCCGGGACGACGAGGTAGAAACGCCCTAAATGAGTCCGTTTGCCACGATCGGAGATCCAAAATAAGGAGATTGAGGGGAGTCGGAGGGGAAACAGTAGAGATATGCGCGGGATAGGAGGGAGTTCGTTTCAGTGCGGTTGGCGAGAAATTAGCGGTTGCGCAATTGTTGACGAGAGCTCCAGCGAAAATGGCGATGTGGGGAAAGCGGGAGGAAGAAGAAGGCGCTGGGACGACGACTCGGTGGGGTCCCACCGGCCGGCCGGCAGAGAGGGAGCCTTGGCGTGCAGCAAAGCAATGGGCGATGTTGATCCAACTACCTGAGAGCGAGCAAGAGTGTGCGTCCGTCGGGACACGCTGGCGTCCATCCGAAGCGGGGAAGGCGCGACGCATGGAGGGGCCGAGGCGAAATGGCTGCGGTGGAATAGTGTTGGGCTTCGGCCCAACACTGTTCCGAAGGGTTTTTCTTTTGATTTTTCTTTTAAATAAATCCAGAAAATACAAATAGCAATTAGAAAATAGCAAATGACTTTGGAAAAATTCCAGAAAATTCTGTAAAATATGTCCAAGCATATAGAATCTAAATAAAATAGTTTTGACAATTGTTGATGTTGGGATTAAGCACATTAAATCAATTTGTCCTTAAAGTCCATATTAAGCTTTTTAAGTTAATATTCAATAAATCCAAATGGTGAATTTTCTTGCTACCAATATTTAAAAGATTTTCAAGCTCTGAAAATTGGGATGTTACAGCTCCTTCTACATGTCCTCCGTCAACACCAACACCAACACATCGCCTTCCTCTTCGGTTATCATGTCTACTCCTTCTACATCTTCACCGATGCCGATGAGCCATGCCATCACCGTACGACTTAGCAAGGACAATTACTTACTATGGAAGGCACAATTCCTCGCATATCTGAGGAGCTTCAATCTCCTTGGGCATGTAGATGGCACTGGCCAAGTGCCATCGCAGATGATCATGGCATCCACAGATCAAGACGCAAGTCAAGTCCTCAACCTAGCCTATTCAACTTGGTACACCCAAGATCAGCAGGTACTAAGCAGGATTTTTTCCTCGCTAACTGAAGAAGTTCTTGCCCATGTGATGCTCTTGACAAGTTCAAGAGACGCCTGGGCAGCCATCGAGCGGATGTTTTCATCACGCACTCGCGCCCGAGTAGTCCAGATCCGCATGGAGCTTGCTACCCTCAAGAAGAACGGTCTATCTGCATATGATTACTTCAGGAAGATGAAGACTCTTGCTGACACGCTAGCTGCAGTCGGCATGCCTTTACAAGAAGATGAGATTGTCTCCTATATCCTAGCCGGCCTTGGTTCGGACTATGATCCATTGGCGACCTCCCTCACCACAAGAATAGAAGGTATAAACCTCGATGATGTTTATGCGCATTTACTAAGCTTTGAACACAGAGTGGAGCAGAACAACTCTATCCAGCAGATCAATCTTGGAGGATCTTCGGCAAATTTTGCTGGTCGTGGTTTTGGGCGCGGGAACCAGCCCAACCAAGCGAACCGAGGGCGTGGCGGCCGCGGGGGTCGTTTCAACCAGAACCACCGAGGTGGCACATCAGTCGTATGACGCTCGTCGATCACCGCTGTGTCTGTGGCAAACGGGTCATCGCCATCGGTGTTGGCACCGATTTGATCACTCCTATCAAGCAGAAGAAGTTCATACCGCAACCACAGCAAAACTCACGCCCTCATACCAGATTGATCCAAATTGGTACATAGACCCGGGAGCCATAGATCACATTACGAGTGATCTAGATCGTTTGACGATGAAAGGAAAATATGCTGGACCTGATCAAGTCCAAGTTGGCAATGGCATAGGTTTGCATATATCTAACATTGGTCAATGTTCTCTTTCTACTGCTGCTTATCCTTTAGCCCTTAAACGAGTTCTTCATGTGCCACAAATTTCCAAACATTTGATATCTGTCCATAAACTCACTAAAGACAATAATGTTTTTCTTGAGATTCACCCTTCTCACTTTGATATCAAGGATCAGGTGTTGAAGGAAGAACTGCTCCGCGGCAAATGTGAATCGGGTCTTTATCCAATCAAACCTACTGAAATCAGTCAGCATTGATAGGCGCAAGAGTCTCCAAGCAGCAGTGGCATGCTCGCCTAGGACATCCATCATCTCGAGTAGTTCAGTCGATCTTCCTTTTGAATAAATTTTCTGTCATAGGTCCCATACATACACCCATATGTGATGCATGTCAGCAAGCAAAGAGTGACCAACTCCCTTACTCTCCGGTTGTTCATGTGTCTCGTTCTCCTTTAGAACTCATATTTTTCGATGTTTGGGGTCCTGCCCCTCAATCTACTGGAGGATATAAATACTATGTGAGTTTTATAGATGATTTCAGTAAATACACTTGGATCTATCTATTACATGCTAAATCTGAAGTTGAGCAAGTTTTCTTGCAATTCCAGAAGTATGTTGAGCGTTTGCTTGAAAGAAAAATCAAGCATGTTCAATCCGATTGGGGAGGGGAATATCAGAAGCTCAACAGACTCTTTTCTTCCCTGGGGATAGATCACAGAGTATCATGCCTTCATACACATAAAAAAAACGGATCGGCTGAATGAAAACATCGCCACATTGTCGAAACAGGTCTTGCTCTCTTGGCCCATGCTTCCATGCCACTTAGTTTTTGGGACGATGCCTTCTCAACAGCCACATATCTGATACACCGTCTCCCTACTCGAGTCATCGACAATGCCTCTCCTTTAGAGAGATTGTTTCATGTTAAACCAGATTACTCTCTCTTTAGGGTTTTTGGTTGTGCTTGCTGGCCCCACCTTCGTCCCTACAACACACACAAGCTCTCCTTTAGATCAAAAGCATTCGTCCCTACAACACACACAAGCTCTCCTTTAGATCAAAAGCATGTGTCTTTCTTGGGTATAGCTCTCGGCACAAAGGGTATAAGTGCTTAGACACTCTCTCTGGTCGGGTTTACATCTCAAGGGATGTAATCTTTGATGAGTCCAAGTTTCCTCTTTCTTGTCCTCCTACCAATACAGTTGTAACTGCAGATGTGTCCACTCATATTCCTCTTCAAAATCCAACTCAGAACCCTAATCTTTTGGTTGAGTCACCTAGCAGCAGTACAAATGGAACTACTGATCATATGTAATCGCATGTGCAGTCATGTCTTCCTTCTCAGACTTTTGATGCAGGGACTTCTTCTGAGCCAGCTGGATCTGACACCCCTTCAGATAATCTCACCGAAGCTCCTGTGATGATTGAGGCTCCACCGCATCCATATGGCACGAGACTTCAGAGTAACATCAGATGTCCTAAACGACGTACTGATGGCACAGTAGCATACCTTGCAGCTAAGACAGATGCATTGCATGAGCCTTACTCACATCTTGATGCTGATCTTGTTCCGGAGTGGAAAGCAGCAATGAACTCAGAGTTTTCAGCACTGCTAAGGAATAATACATGGCATCTTGTTCCTCCAAAGCCCGGCCTCAATGTTATTGACTGCAAGTGGGTTTTCAAGTTAAAGAAGAGAGCTGATGGCACAATAGATCGTCATAAAGCCAGATTGGTGGCCAAGGGCTTCAAACAACGCTATGGAATCGATTATGAATACACATTCAGTCCCGTCGTCAAGCACACTACTATACGTGTTTTGCTCTCACTTGCAGTTTCTAATGGCTGGTGCATGCGTCAAATCGACATTCAAAATGCTTTTCTTCATGGTTTTTTTGCAAGAAGATATTTATATGAAGCAGCTACCAGGATATGTTGATCCTAAGTTCCCACATCACATCCGCAAGTTAGATAAGTCTCTTTATGGCTTGAAGCAAGCACCGCGTGCCTGGTTTGCACGCCTCAGCAACAAGTTACTAGAACTCGGGTTTGTTCCTTCAAGTGCTGATACTTCTCTTTTCATATTTCGGCAGCAGCATGTGGTTATGTTTATATTGATCTATGTGGATGATATTATCATTACAAGCTCCAACTCTCAGTCAGTTGATCGGTTGCTCACCAAATTGTGCAAGGACTTTGCAGTCAAAGATCTTGGTACACTGAGTTACTTTCTGGGCATAGAAGTGTATCGCATGCATGAGGGCATTCTTTTATCCCAACACAAATATGTTATGTATTTGTTGCAAAAGATGAACATGTTAAGCTCTAAGGGGGTGAGCACACCAATGAGCTCTTCGGAAAAGATATCTCGGTTTGAAGGAGTAAAATTATCAGAAGAAGAGGCTACCAGATACAGAAGCGCGGTTGGTGCTCTTCAATACTTGACTCTTACAAGACCAGATATTGATTTCAGTGTTAACAAGGTTTGCCAATATTTGCATGAGCCCATTGATATTCACTGGACAGTTGTAAAGCGCATTCTTCGGTACTTAAAAGAGACAGCACGACGTACTAGGGCTGTTTTTTCACCGATCGTCTTCTCATTTGCTTACCAGTTTTTCTGATGCAGATTGGGCTGGCTGCCTAGATGACAGACGTAGTACCAGTGGATATGCAGTCTTTCTTGGTCAAAACCTTGTGTCCTGTAGTTCACGCAAGCAACCAACTGTTTCGCATTCAAGCACTGAGGCTGAATATAAATCTGTTGCGAACGCAACAGCAGAATTGCTTTGGATACAAATATTGTTGAAAGAAGTTGGTATTTTCCAGAAAAGACCACCTTGTTTATGGTGCGACAATTTAGGGGCAGTCTATCTTACAACCAACCCAGTTTTCCATGCTAGAACAAAACATGTTAAGATCGATTACCACTTCGTGCGAGAACAAGTTGCTAAAAAGGCTTTAGATGTGAAGTTTATATCTTCTCAAGATCAAGCTGCTGATGTTTTGACAAAGGCCTTGCCGGTTCAGCTCTTCCAGAAATTTAGGAACAATCTGAACTTGGTATCAACACCTAGTCCAGATTGAGGGGGGTTGTTAGATATAGATATAGATAGAAGGTTCTGGTTCTGTTGATAGAGATAGACATTAACTTGAGTTGGAAAGAACCACGGCTGTCGTAACCGATTGGGTCCGTGGAATACTTGTTGTATACGGGATACTTGTTGTATACTGCGTCTAAGCCAAACTATAAATACAAGAGGCAAAGCCGAGAACTATGCATCGGCAAATCTCCAAACATCCATCTGATTTTACACATTGCGCCATTGCCATTTGCGCAATTACTGAAACTGCTACCGCGGATACGTATGACTGTTATTCCTACATGCATCTAAGACGCCTCATTTCAGTCCAGTGCATGTATCTTCATAAAAGAGTCGCATCTTTTTCTTCTAATATGATCATTCTTACGTTTTTGCCAGGCCAGACTTGATAGGCCCTGGTCGGCGGCGGCGCATGCGGCAGGCCTGACGGGCTCCTGAAACAAGACGGGATCAGAAATCTCGCACCAAATTTGGCAACTGCACTATTCAGATTGCACATCGCAGAGGAGGAAGAATCGTCAGGCTGTTCAGTGCTCCCCTGGTGGCCTCGTTGATGACGTTCTTGAATCTGTTGTTCTTGATCAATGGAGTCCATGGTGCAGTCCTTGATAGGAGTTTCTTGGTTCTTCTTTTCGGAGGGAGAAGGAAACTGCACGCGGGATGGTGTCGGAAGTTACCAGGGGAACTGAATATATAGAAGAAGAAACCGTCGGAACTCTCTCTCTCTCTCTCTCTTTTCGAAATCAAAGTTAAATTTTTTGATACGATATGAAGCAACTACCAGTAGAAAATATGGACGTAATGAAAATTCTTTAGGGCCGGAAATGAATGCATTATGCAGGTGAAGTGAGACACCTCGCTTTGTCGTCGCAGTACGAATATGACATGAGTACTTATATCAAGAAAATAAGCATCATTTGCAGCGGTCTGTGTGTTAGCATCACTCTGTTTCCGTTCTGCTCTGGTACTGGAACATCTGTGGCAGTAATCTGTATGTGAAAATGCTGCCATAACTTGTGACACGAGATGTCGCTAATGTCACCTGACCTGTGCAACGAATTATCTTCCCTTGCTTGTGTAGCTTTTGGGTTTAATTGTGTACGCGTTTCATCGCTCATTTACTCATTCATTCTGTGTAATTTGGTTTTCTCTGTTCTTGGTTTCCAGTAATTAAGTTGCAAGCAAGCAGTGCGGCAACACATACGGAGGATTGCATCAGCGGATCCCCCCTCCTCCTTTGGGGGCAGGGCAGCTTAAGCACCTCAAGAACAGGGTTGTTATCTTTCCAAGAGTCCGGACACAGGAGTATCATTGTGATCTGAACAATTGATACAACAAAAATTAAGAACTAGCAATGTGCATTACAAGAAGCAATCACATATACTTGGTGATAAAAACATTTAATAGATTAGGCATTTTATGCCAAGAATTCGGTACACTCGATACAAGAATCAAGAGCAACCACTATAATTAATCTACAAGAATCATCCTAGCTGCTAGTACATCATAATAGCGAGACTTCCATGACCCAAAAAAAACACAGCAGGAAGGCACAATCTGATCGTCTGATTAATCCCTACTACATGGAACTACCAAGCTGCCAAGATCGCCTCGGACTGGCTCTGCATCTCCTTCTCCAGCATCTTCAGCACCGGCAGTGACTTCCCGGCGACCGTCGGCCGCGGGGCCGCCTTAGCACTCGAGGGACGCGGTGCGGCTGAGGTGGTCACGGCGGGCGCGGCGGAGGCGTCGGCTGGTGGCATGTTCTTGACATGGTCCCTGGCGACGCGCACAGCTCGGAATGGGTCGTCGCGCGGGAAGTTGCCGTTGTAGACGACCTCCAGGTAGCCCTCCTCTGCGGCGGAGACGACGACCGCGCTGAGCCAGAGCACGAGCCGCTGCCCCGTGGGCAGAATCCCCGCCGGCGTGCGGACACGCACCTGCGCACCCTTCCTGATCGACCCGGAGGCGTTCGATGATGGGAGAGGCGGCGTCAGTTGCGCCAGGACGTGCTCACGCCGGGGCGATCGCGAGATCGAAGCAGAACGCGGCGGCGGCGCCAACACGCGCTCACGCCGGGGCGATCGCGAGATCGAAGCAGAGCGCGGCGGCGGCGCCAACACGCGCTCACGCCGGGGCGATCGCGAGATCGAAGCAGAGCGCGGCGGCGGCGCCAACACGCGCTCACGCCGGGGCGATCGCGAGATCGAAGCAGAACGCGGCGGCGGCGCCAACGACGACGAGCTTCCTGCGGCGCTCGAAATCGCGGTGCAGCTTGCGCATGGCGGCGGGGCAGTAGGACGAACGCTGCGCCATGGACGCGGCCATGGTGGTGGGTAGGGAGGAAGGAGGAGGAGGAGGAGGAGGAGGAGGCGACGAGAAGAATGGTTTGTGATTGCGGCGGCACTGGCTGCGCGGCGTTATATAGGCAGGCGAGGCGGTGGGGGTCCTGGGGGAGGTCGCCGAGTTGGAGACGGATTCGGAAGCGTGAGTGCCAAGCAGAGTGGAGTGGAGCGATTAGCGACGCGAGCACTTTCCTAATTTGGTGGCGAGAGGGCTAACTTTCCTAATGGCTGAGAGATTGGGGGATTAGATATTTGAAATTTCGATTGGACGGTGTGGATCGTTCGTTGGAACGATTAACATGTGTGATTAACGCATTGAAGGCATTGGCAATTCGGGCTGTGTGTCGGGTATCCGACTCTTACTAGGAGACCTCGCCTACGACCCTCGCGCCGCCCTCTCCTCGTGCCCAAACCATTAGCTCTGCTCCTTGCTTCGCAGCCACTGCACCATGCCTACCATGACAGCGCAATCCGCCACCATGCGCAGGCTCTGCCGTAAGTTCGACAGCCGGAGGAGGCTCACCGTCGGCCCGATGGGAGGGGTCGCCAAGAAGTCCTCACCGTCGCCGCGCCAGCCGGAGCGATCCTCGAGAAGTCGTCCGCGCCGCCGCGCTCTGAGTCGACCCCGCCGCGCGAGCGCGTCCAGTCTACGCCTCGCCCCTCGTCGGCCGCCTCAGAGTCCATCAGCAAGGCGCGCAGGTTCGCGTCCGCACGCCGGTGGGGACACTACCCACGGCAAGTTCCCGCCCGAGGAGCCCTTCCGGCCGTGCGCGTCTCCAGAGACCAGGTCAAGAAGATGCCGTGCGTCGGCGCGGAGTCCGCCACCTCCATCGGCTCTTCCACCGTCACCACCGCCACCTCAAGGGCCAAGGTGGCGCCGCGGCCGAGCGTCGCCGGGAAGTTGCTGCCTGTGCTGAAGGGGCTGGACAAGGAGACGCGGCGCAGCTCGGAAGCCATCATGGCCTCTTGGTAGTTGTTGAGCTTAGGGCTTAATTAGCAGATACTAGTCATCAGTGCATGTCTAATGTGTTCCTGTTTTTTTTTTTTTGGCGATGGAATGCGCAGAACTGTGATGTAGTATACTACCAGATCAGTACTGTTCAGGGAGTTAATGTTATAGCAAGTGTTCCGACTCAGACCGGCCCAAACGTCTTTGTGCACCTCCTCTGACGACGACGACCGGCCCCGTGCGTCGCCTCCACACGTTGCGCCGCCGCAACACGTTCATCGTACGTGCGTATCACGGTAAAAAAAAGTCGTGTGTATAGCAGCGCCGGTTTGAGAGGCAGTAGTGCGTACAACAAATCGCACTTACGTGTGGTTGATTCTCGGAAGGCCAAAAGCTAGGAAGCAAAATGCTGCAAGAGCGAGTGCACGTACATTTCAGGCAAAGACGGTCTTAGTGAACTGACGAACCATGAACCCGTACTCTTTGTACGGCTTCGCTCCAGCTAATTCTTCTCGCTAATTAAGAATGTCAATTTGCACATTGTTAATTTAATTACGCACAAGCCCTCTTATGCACGACATTTGTCACGCATCTTCACGGCCAGATATAGCAGGTAACTGCCATTTCCTTGTACCTGATGCTCGTGGCTTGATAATGCACCGTATTTGTCTTTTATTTTTGACAAATAATCCAATGTAACAATATTTTAGAGCCCACGCGGCAACGACCCGTGAGGGACCCCGTTTGGAACGGTTTCAGCTTTCATCTTTCACCCAAAAATGGTTGATTTGGTTGTTGTAGTGAAAATCCGTTGCATGTAGTTCGAATGGCAACAAAGTTAGCTCTTTTTCTGCAACATTCGATCTTTTTCTACAACATTCAATATTTTTCTTGTTTGCCATGCAGGAAACGACCGCGGAGGCGAACTTCGATCCGGTGGTAGTCGACAACACCATATCGATTTACAAGGTGCAGTAGGGTGTGTGAAGAACCGAAAACGATGCATTTGTGAATTGCATTGATCATGTGGTTGCTTTTGATAATGATGAAACTGACTTTGCATTTATGCTTTCACATTTTAAACTAAGTTAGCTTTTTTTCATGTTTGCAGCTACATCGTGGGTATAAGAACCGGTTTCAGAACTTCATCAAGCACTTACGTGAAATGGGGGATGAGGTATATATCTCTTACTATCCTTTGGTAGGGTAACAATGGAGTTGGACTGATGTGGTAGTTTTAGAACAAAATTAGAAGGCTTGAGGATAGTAGATTAGTACTAAGTGTGACTTAATCTGGCATGTTTGCCGTGAGTACTTTACAACTAGATTCTCCTAGAGTCCCAATGCATGCATCTCATTTATCAATATTGTGAGGCATGGAAAAGTATGCCATTTAATGCTCGATGATGTATTGATGTCAAATTGAGGTTGAATACGACAATGGAGTATAATCTGGTCTTGAGCTAAAAGATTACTTATTGTTTTTTATTGAGTCATGCAATTCATGCTTGTTCTGTGCATGTGATTCATTTGGTCTTTAGTACCTGTTCACTGTGATTCATTTAGCTACTATCTTCAGTTCACTGTGATGATTTTTTTTGTCACTGCAATATCCTCCCGTCAATTGTTACAATTGCATGTTATCATTAGACTTTGAATTCATGATTTACATGAAGTGAATGATTAGACAAGCAAGGTTTTATTTTTAGCTCAAAGATAAATTTACCTCAATTGATTGTCATATTCAATTTGTGATTAAAATTTTGACACAACTCTCGTGAGGGCCAAGATTGCATCTCAACTTGACCTCTGAGAGCAATAAACAAACATTCTAAATCTGAGCAATATGCTGATTTTGTATGTTTTCATGTTCCATCTATTGAGCATATTAAGATGCTTAGGTCAAATTGCTTTACTAATTCTCATCGAGTGTTGGTCATATTGTTATTTATCTGCTGGCAAATTCAATTACTTGTAATTACATTAGCAGTTTATGGTTCCATTTGTTTGATATACAAATAGTAGTGCTTCATTTTCAAGCCATGGTTGTATTTTCATTTATATAGTGATGACTAATTTTGACTGTAGTTCATTTATTTGTCCTTTTTCCTTCTTTTCTCTTTGTTACTTCTTTATTTTTGGGGGTACCTGTGAGGGTGGGGGTGCCTAACACTGCCGATGTTGGTCCCAAGCCTGAAAAAAGTGGAGGGCATGAATTATTTGAAAGATTGTAATAATTGTTGTTAATTGTGGGTTATTGTGTTATTTGCAGTGTATTGCGTTAATTGTAGTAAATTCAGTTGTAAATTTTATGTTCTGTAATAATTTTTATTTTATTAATGATTTGTTGCATTAATTATTCACTGTAATAATTATTTATTGTGATTATTTATTGCAATTATTTCTATTATAATTGTTTGTCGTAATAATTTTTTATTGTTGATTGTAGTTAATTACATTAATTGTGGTCAATTTGTCGTTAAATATCGTTAGTTGTCATCAAATATCATTAGTTGTCACTTGTCGTTAACTACCATTAGTTGTCGTAAAATTCATTATAATAATTGTTTTTAGTAATTATTTGTTGTAATAAATTTTTATTTATCATCGTTAATAATTGCTAGTTATCGTTAAACGTTGTTAATTGGGTCAAACAACATCAAACAAGCTATTACTGTCCTTAGGGGCATTTCAGATATTTCCCACCTCGGCAGCTGCAGCCAGCCTACCTAAAAGCCAGACAACCAAACACCAAATCTGATGAGGACATCCCCACCATGGATACAACTGCACCTGCACAACCAATACAAGGACCTCTTACTCGAGCTCGTGCTTGCCAACTTAACTATCAGGTGAATTCATCACTATGTTTATATATTACTGAGAATAGATTGCTACCTAATGCAAGTGATTTAATTGTGCTTAGGAATATGGGAAAGGACCAAGGAGAGACATATGGTGTCATGGGCATGCATGGAAGGTACAACGGAGATCACCACGTCACTTTGGGTCCAAGTCAAGCAAGAGTTCGAGTTGGGCTCGTTTTGGAGTCGGATTCGGACTGCTGCGTCACTACTAACTTCAAACAGTCATAACTTTTGCAAACGGAGTCCGATTCGTGTGTTCTTAGGCTTGTTGGAAAGCTTATTCCGAGAGATTTCCAATGGATCTAGCCTCACCTTCAAATTTTTTCTGTAGACTTTAGAATCGTCAAAAGAAGATGCTATATCACATATTTGGGCCAAATTGGGCTTTGTAATCATACTCAAGTTGGCCCATATGCTGGCGGCCAACCTAGGGGTGTGGTACTGTTCACATGAACAGTAATTCCGTGTGTTTAGTCCCACCCCACTATTTCTTTTAGATGTGTGGCTTCCCCTTCCCTATATAAGGAGGTCGCACCCATCTAGTCTTCTCGGATTTCGTTGAGTTAAGGTTTAGCCCTTGTGCAAACTATTGTTCTTCAGTTGTGTCGAATGACCACCTGTTAAGACATCCTTCAGAATCCTACCTTATCAAATTTCATAAGTATTTACAATACATCAGATTGCGTTTTATCTTGTTCTTGCGTGTTCTTCGATTGCATGCAGAAATAGACCTTCGTGGTCAGGTTGATCGTGCTTTCAGCAGGTCAATAACATCTCGGAGTTGGTTCAAAGATTGCTAAGGCGCAAGCGTCGTCGTACAATTGTAGTCAGATCGCGAGATACGCCTCCACCAAAATCGATATTTATCAATCTCATCGAAAGATCGGGCACCCTGTCTTCATCAAAATCTCTGAAGCCCAACCGTTCAACTGCGCAAATTGCTCAAATTTCGCAAAGATGTACCTAAGCCGCCGTAAAAGCACAGCCATTCCAAATAGGGCCATAGTCAGAACAAGAGGGCAAGAAGGATGTGAGTGAGACCTTTTTCTGGGAGCTGATAGTCCACGTCATCCTTCTAGCCGCCAATAGGATTATTATGGGGAAATCATGATTTAGTTGTGAGGAGTTAAATTTCATAGTTTTGCTTTGAGTGGATGAAAGAAGAAATGAAGAGAGAGAGAGGAAGAAACATGTAACATCTCAATTTTTAGGTCTTTTTGAAAATTTGCAAAATAAAAATTACCATTTGATTTTCTTGAATTGTTAAAGCTTAACTTAAAAATTTTAGAAATTAAAAATAATATAATATGAATAAATCAAGCTCCAATTAATTCAAAATTTTGTTTTTATTTGAGTTTTCTAAGGTTTTCTTGAATTTAAAGTCAAAAATAAAATTTTAATGAATTTCTTGGATTTTCAAAAGGTTTTCCTTTTTTCCAAAATTTAAATTAAAGTATGTGCAAAATTAAAAGCCAAGTTTAAGTTATAAATAATTCAAGAAATTTATTTGTATTTTTTAGAATTGTAGAACTTTATTTACTATTTTCTAAAAGCCTTTTTGGTTTCCTTGTATTTTGTAAATAAACAATGTAATTAAAATATCCATTTTCTCTTCAGGCTGAATCTCTCTCGGCCCGATTCCCTTTTCATGTGCGCTCGGCCCAAATCCTCTGCTCAACTCTCGTGCTCGTTAGCCTGCTTCCCTCCTCCCGCTCGCTCTCACCGACAAGCGGGCCCCACCTGGTTGTGTCTCCCCTTCCCTTGCTCACGTTCTTCTTCCCCGCCTGTGCAGTGCGCCTATGTCGCTGATTTTCCACCAACCCTCACCTGCCGCTCATGCCGCCATGTCATCGCCGCTTGTTGCTCGATACCATCTAACACACGACCCAAAATCGCTCAATGCCCATCCCACCGTGACGGACGCCACACATAGCACCTCACTTACACTTTCGTCCTCGCTTCGTGTAAAATGGTTAACCCGGAGGTGCTACGTTTGGATCCAACAGGCATTATATACTACTACAACTCACTTGGGACAAGCAATGTGGGACTAATCCCACCACACAACTCCTCATGGGCCATATGGGCCACACTACAAGCAGGCCGGGGTATTACAGCTATGCCTATCCCTTGACACTGTCGCGCCCGCGCCATGGTCCCCATGCCGCCACCAGCTCCCCATGCCGCAGCCATACAGTTGCGCCTACTCGCGTCATCGCCCATCCCGCCGAGCCATTCTCCTCGTTCGGTTATCCTCCTCTCCTATAAAAAGACGCCCGGTTGAAGAATCTAAACCCGCCATTATGTGTTAATGGAGTATTTTATTGATTAATGATATATCCATATGTGAGACTAACATTTTCATTGATATACCTATCGTGCAGTCTTATTTGGATGAAAAAGGTGAAAATCAAAGAGGTATGCATTTGACATCATATTCTTATATCTTGTTGCATTCCTCGTATTCAAAATATAGGTTGAACTTCAGTAAAAGTTTAATTTGAATATGTGCATATGTTTTTATTGCATATTTGTGTATGCACACATTTAGGGGGAGTTCACTCTATGTTTTGTGGTTTCATTAGTATTGATCCATATTCCTTATCCACTTATATTGGGGATCTCTACTTTGAAACATATCCATTGAGTATATAAAAATTGTGTAGTTCATATATACTTATGTCTTTATATTCAATTATTTTGAATTGAGGTGGTTGTCATCAATTACCAAAGAGGGAAAGGTTGGAGTATCTTGACCCACCATTACGAGTTAATGGTATGTTGTGGTAATTAATGATAATTTATTGGACCGAAACAGCGACTAGAGGGGGGTGAATAGGAGCATGATCTATTTTTCACCAAGATCAGATTCAATACGATTTTTACTCCAATAACTATGAGAGGTATGAATATCAATGTACAAGCATAACGGAAGACTTGTATTGAATCCAATCAAGACCCCAAAGCAAAACAATGAAAAACTCAACTTGCACTGAGTTGGGCAGTCTGATCGCCACCTCGGGTCCGATATGACCATCTGGCTCGTCTGACCGCTGATATGGGGCCGGTCTGACCTCCACCCCGATGAACAGAAAAATAAGCCCGAAAACGAAATCACAGATAGGTCTAACTTTTGATTCACAACTCCAAACTTCACAAAACTTGGAACATACCTTCTCTAGGATGTTAGGAACCTATTTCAATCAAAGATCGCAAAGATCTTTGCCAAAGTTCTGACCTTTTTTCGTTTGAGTGAAGGTTGCTTCAAAATCGAGTCAAAACAAAGACATGATCCAAAAACTTGCTTGTGGGTTATAGATGATCAAGATGATCCAAGATAAGTTCCCATATGCCATAGCAAGCAAGATCCAGGCCAGAAACAAAAAAAATCGAAGGATCATAGAAAACCTCAAAATCACAAAATAGAGAGCAAGAACAAGAAGAAAACCATCTTGAGGAATCTTTCTTGGATTAATTAGAGATAGATGTTGGTTTACAGCCACTCCATCATGGAGGATGAATACTCAACACTTGAGCACACAATCAATCCAATCTCTAGAAACCTAACCTCTCCTCTATTCTCCATAAATACCAAAACTAGGGTTTCAATAAGAAAAACAAGAGGTTCAAGGTGCACAACCAGCACCCTCCCTTATTTATAGTGGAGGCTAGATTCTAGAAGGTATTCCCTAATAGGCACCCGTTAAGCCCACACACACAAACGGGTTTGACTCATACACGCATTTCAAAGCGTCGTACTTCGATTATGAAGAACAGATTTACAACTAGTTAAAACCTGGCACTGGTTCCAATAAAAAAGGTTTACTAGTATTATTATGATCAATTTTTCAAATAATCAGTACATACTTTCAAACAATGGTTGAGACTTAAGTTCATATTCTTGGCCTATTACTTATATAGTAAAGTTTTTCTACTATAAAACAATCGAGGGCTAGGTAATATATGAATGTTCATAAGTCGACCAGATGAACAAAAGATTTCATTGATAAGTGTCGCTCCCGGGAATAACACCCCAGAATCATTTGTGCATTTCTGAACTAGTCCCATGATCAGTAGCTAGTTCACACAGTAAACAGATATGGTAACATCCATAGATCGCAAAACTTTATTAATAAATATCAGAGTTGATTACAAGAAAGGCTTACAAGCCAACATTAAACAAACACAGCGGAAGACGAAGCGAAGAGTGGAGTCGGTGATCCGCCCTGAGCAATCGATCGGGTAGTGGCCTAGTCGTCGAGATCCGAAGTCCTTCTCCTCTGAAATTTATTTGCATGAAGCAAGGGTGAGCACAACTACCGTGCTCGCAAGTTACACCCAATAACAGAGTTAATGCATGCATGGATATATCAAAGGAAGGTTTATTGGTTGAATTTGCATAAAGCAATGTTTTCTTTAAATATTTGTTACTAAGTTTCAAAGCAGTTTTTCTATAACTAAAATTTATTTTTATAAATTCTCAAGTTTTATAGTAGGATAACCTCCATATGAGACATGGTGATGGATACCCTCCTATCACATGGCTAACCGCCGAATCTTACCACAATGATTAACCATCCTCAAATCATTTGCAAAAATAATTTTTAAAACAAAATCAAAGTCTAACTTTGAGTGGCTTTGCTCAGCATGTCTATGACCGTGGACACGGCTATTCGAATAGTTTTACACTCTGCAGAGGTTGTACAACTTTACCCACAAGACATGAATTCTCTAGTTTGTTTGGCATCCGTCGATCCCACTGCTCACTACCTTAGGTAAGCAGTCTAGAGCATGTCTCAAGGCTTTTACAATGCGCCATCCCACCGTAGCCTTGCCTCACTAAGGTTTCACTTCCATTGGGCTAACCACCGCCGGATTCAAGCCCCTTCTTGCGCCATGTGGCAATACTATCTAACCGACACCCACACACCAAAATGGCACAACTACGATGGAATGTTACAAATTATTTAGCCAGGTCCTGCCCATACAGGACATGTGGTAGTACGATATGGCTTCGCAAGATGCGGCTCGAAGACCGGTCCTTAACTGACTTGGGCGACTTCCAAAATAACCACTGGGCCTCAATCCTACCCAGATTGAGCCCGTGCATAAACCTGCACCCACCAAGCATCCATTTCGCCCAAGTACAAACCAACTTTTCCTTTTCTTTTCAAAGTTATTTGCAAAATCTTCCATTGTACCAATGCCTATGGATACAATTTAAACGACATTTGATCTTTGGCTAAAAGATCCCAATTTGAATAAGTTTAGGTCTAAGCATCACTAAGCATAATTTTTCTCGAAATGTTATAGTTCATACTATTGCATAAACTAGATTTTTATCTAAGGTGTCAAGGTATGTTTTAGTCAACAGCAAAGTTGGCTATACAATAGTAATGGGAATAACTATAATTTAAGAACAGGTATTTAAATTACTTGGATAGAAATAGGCATGCAATAATAGTTTAAAACAGAATTTAAATAATTTGAAATAATGGGATCAAATATGATCAAAGGTATAACTTGCCTTGCTTGGTTAATCGATGTTCTCAAACGGCGTCGAAATCTGACTCTCCGAAGTCGTCGACATCTATACGCGTAAATGATCCAAATTCAAATAGCATTCAAATGAAATCCAAATAAAATCCAAAAATTAACAAATAAATACTGGAAGTAAGATATCGACTTTATATGAATATAGGAATTTGAATCGACGAAATCGGAGTTCGTATGAGGGAGAACGAAATTCTGGAAGGTTGAAAGGGAGAGTGAATAGTAGTTTGCATGGCACTATTCATTCCCATGCATACGTGAATAGTAAAAAGAATAGAACAAATGGCCGTGCCGGCGATAGGAAGGGAGAGGTGATCGGCGAACAACAAAAATGGAATCTTGGGAATGAGACAGACCCAATGGTGGTGGTCGCGTCACTGGCGGAGGTCCAACGCGACGGTGGTGCGCAAAACCGTGCAAGATAAATAGTAGCGTCGGAAAGCCGATGATGTTTTCGAGAAAAGGAAGATAACACAACGTAGAGCATCGCGAGGCGAAGCTAACGGTAGTGACAACATCGCCGACGGATCAAAGACGGCGCCAAAAATGACGACAGAAGGTGGTTCGGTCTCCGGCAGAAAATTCTTGGTTGCGGCGAAAAGAGAGCGGCGAACTCTAGGGATAGGAAGGGGAAACCGAGGGGCATGTGGCGACGCAGTCGGTTCGGAAAAAGACTGACCGAGGAGGGAGAACGGAGGTGGCAAAGTGGGTACATGCATGATTTTGCATGGCACTATTCACTTATGCATACGTGAATAGTAAATAAAATGGAGGAAATGGTCGTGCAGGTGATAGGGAGGGAGAGTTGACTGGCGAACAACAAAAATAGAACCCGCGCGATGTACTCTACCCGATGGTAGTGGCGGTTCGGCCGGCGACGACTGGTGGCGGCGGCAACGCGTAAATAGAATAAATAGCTAAAATATAATAAAAACTCAAAATTACAAAATAAAATACTGAAAAATAAAGGATGATTTTACGAGCAAGAATTATCGGATTCGGAGTTTGCAGTAGAGAGCAATGATTTTTGGAGTGAATATCTCAACCTATTTAATTTACTACAGTGCACATAACTAAATAAGCAATGCTACTGTACATCTTCCTTATTGAGCCGAACACACAGAGGAAGAAAGGAATTGCTGCGCTCGCTAGAGGAAGAGGAAAGGTGGCCAGCAAGTTACCAAAATGGGTTGCCGACGTCGAGACGAAGCCAATGGAGGTGACGGCGCAGTCGGGGATGGCCGGCGACGGCGACTGCGGCGCACAGAAGGTGGCGGCCATGGAGGGGTCGGGTGCTCCGGTGATCTTTCGATGAGGCGAAGGTGTGTACGTGTAGAGTACGACGTCGTGGTGCCGGCGGTGGTGACGAAGATGGCGGAGCTTCATCGGAGGCGACGCAAGAGCGCAAGAACGACAAACTGCCGGCGATCTTCAAATTGCAAATGTGGCCAAACTTTGGGAAGAGAGGAGGAGAGGTTTTGGGGGTGAGTTAAGGGTGGAGAGGACCTCCT
The DNA here is from genome assembly GCA_036346395.1 of Hsuehochloa calcarea. Lineage (NCBI taxonomy): Eukaryota > Viridiplantae > Streptophyta > Magnoliopsida > Poales > Poaceae > Hsuehochloa > Hsuehochloa calcarea. The sequence goes on from CM070606.1 coordinate 29,860,616, forward strand.
GGTGGTGGCTTTATATAGGGGAGGGCTGGCCGGATTGATGAGCAATTGCGAGAATAAAAGCTTCAGTTTTCGGGTGCCATAAAGACCGCATGAAAACTGAAAACTGCTCTTAATTCATAAGAAGAAACGGCCAAATAATAGTGTAGTAATGTAGGTGACGTTACTACAGATGTTTTGGTTCAGATGGCATTCAATTTGATGCTTCGTGTGAGAAGAAACAAGGAGAGAGGTGAAAGTCTGCCATTAATGGAGCTTTGGAGCTTCGCTAATGGCGACGGCCAGCAGGGGCGGCGGCGGCGGTGGCCGGCGGCCGGGAAGGGGCGGCAGGGTGAGGGGCGGCCGGTGGTAGGGTCGGTGATGGCTGGTGGCAATCGGTGGTGGTGGTTGCCATTGTTATGCTCACGGGAGAAAAAACCTACAGGGAAGAAAATGCTCTCAGTTGGTTGGAGGAAGAAGATGATAGAAAGAAGGGTATAAAAGGAAGGAAGGAAGACTATTAAACAATAGAAATAAAGAGGAGAGATGGTAGTGCATGGGAAGCTTATGAGGTTAAGTGTGCTCAGGTTGGAGCAGTGGGAGGATGGTGACTATCGGGAACCCTTTTTTTTCGAAATTCAAATTAAGCCACAAATTGAACACCTTTTAGAATATAGTAAATAGAGTCCAAAAATTTTAGAAAAATTCATAAAAATTATTAGAATTATTTTGAACTTAATAAAAAAATTCCAACTTAAAGTTGGCTTTTTTATTTTATTTTCTAGCAAATAGGAAAACCTTTTTAAATACCAAAAAATCCCAGAAATTAATTAAAACTTTTTTTTTTCAATTTAAATCCAATAAAATTCCAGAAATTTAATAAAACTCAATAAAATTTCTTTTTGACTTTAAAACCAAGAAATTAAATAATTAATTTTCCTTCTTCCTTTTAACAGCGAAAACTCTTTTTAGGTTACAGAAAATTCTTTGGCAACCAGAAAATCCAACAAAATAATAACTTTATTTATTTTTATTTTGGTAACAGAACTTTGGGATGTTACAATAAGTAAAAAGTAATTTTTTACATTTTTGTATATCTTTACATTACAATTCTACTAAAGATCGCTCAACTAATCACTGCTTGACGGAGATTCGATCTCCATTTCTTCTGCAACCTTGTCTCTAAGAGGTCTTACCTCCTTGAGAAACTTGGTCGCCTCTTCAGGCAAGCAGTTGAAATCCTCCTCAATGGCTTGAAGATTGGTGGAGGGGTTGGAAGCCTTCAGTTTTGCCAGAGCAAAACTAACTCCGCTGGCAATGGATTCTTTCATAGATCGGGCATAATTTTCTCTAGTAGTCTTGAGCAAGCACTTAAGATCCTCCAGAAGATGGCCCAGGTAAGTCACCTTTTCCGTTGGATCTCTTGGGGAGGGCAAGCTCGATCCTGATCCCATATCAAAAATCATTTTATTAAGTGAAGTGATTTTTTTCATCGAGATTATGCACAAGAGCTGCCTCCTTGTCTTGCTCAAATTCTAGAGCTTTCTTTGCTCTGGTTAGCGCTTGGTTTTGTTCTGCATAAGCAAAACGAGTGTTAGGCAAGAATGATTAGAAGAGATACTAAGTCAAGTTTACGACTGATTACCTTCAATCTTCTTTCCAGAAATCTCCAATTTTTTTTATTTCTGGTCGTCAAGTATGCGATCGACCAGTCCTTAGCTTGGCATTCTTTCTCAAGCTTTGTTATGTTGGCTTCTTTGGCCATACCTTCTTCTCTTATTTTCTCAAAATCTATCAAATATGATAAGGGAGAATAATTAAAAGAGAATAACAGAGTCATAAGGAAGAAAAACAGGTTAAGTAGGAAGTTCTTACTTTCTAATTCGGAGTGTCTTTACTCTAAGATTTTTATTCGCTGGGCCAGTCCTCCGACCATAGCAAAGTTCTCGACCATGTGCTACATAGATAGCACTCTTCCTTAAGTTTCCTATAAAACTTTAAGAGAAACTAAGGAAATGGTTGCAGATACTTACCCGAATTGCCATGTCATTATATGCAGCAAAAATATTATCAGGACTCATCTTAACTTAACGGTTCGATATTTGCCCCCAAACGGCATCAAGCTCCTTATCCTTGATAAATCGAGGGGAAAAAGGGAACTTGTTAGTTTGGAAAGGATTACTTACAAGAGTCAAAATCTGTTGAGGGTCTTTCGGGAATTCTACCTCTGCCGACGGAGTTATGATCACCATAGGATCCGGAATAAGTTATGGCCTTGACGCCTGCTCGGGGGCTTCCTCGACCACTTTCTCCCCAGGAACTCTAACCTGAGAGAAGTCTTGGTCGAGGACTTCTTCGACCACTTGATCTTCCAACATATTTTGGTCAAAAACAACCGAAACACCAAAAGATCTATGTAAAGTGAAGAGAGAAAATTCAGGAGTTCAAAATCACCAACGACATTTAAGGTATGCATTCATTTGACTACTTTATTTTTACATACTTAGTCGATTTTCTGGTCTCGACCTTGAAGCGCACTAGTTTAAAATCAGTAGCGCTCGCTTTCCTCTTCTTTTCAACCGCTTTCACCAGTTCTAAACTGGTGGGGTTGGTTACACCCTTTACATTCTTCAACAGTAGATCAGAAGTAATATTCTCGACCAGTTGGTCAAGAATAAAGTTCTTGATCGTTGAATCGGAGGGTGTAGATTCGTCGGTCTCTAAAACAGTTGCTTCAACAACAACTAACAAGTCTTGAGTGACTGCATGGGACTCAACAATTACCACTGGATTAACAAACAAAGTTAGTCAGGTGATGAGCATGCTTCATCTAATAATAAATATTTCTGTTCGGTTACATAGCTCTACGCGGTCACTATCTCTAGTGATTGCATGACAGGTCGGATTGTCAATTGGCTCATATGTTTCAGTGGCCTCTTCAATCCTAAGCCTGTCCGACTGCATATCAAAAGGATTTTAGGTAAAAGCCGATCGAAAAATATTAGAAAAATGAAAAGTGATTGATATACTCATCCGAAGTCTCTCAGCCCTCTCTTCTGTGGTAACGACCGCTAAGATCAGAGGGAAGCTAGCCTTCTCGCTAGGCTCTCCGGCGCAGATCATCTTGATTCGACTTCTGATCTTGTTATGAGATAAGGCTGTAATAAATGAGAAGTCTTAGGGTTGTGAAAGTAATTAGTCAGTAAAATAAACTGGTCAGAATCCATTTGAATTTACCCTCTCTGGAGTCCTTGGTCGCATCATCACGACCAATGTACCAGAGCATCACATGAGCTCTGGCCTTCAAGGGACTAATCCGACGCATGGAAAAGTCCCTCACCACATGTCAGGAAGTTAGACCCCTGACATTAAGGAGACAGATGGCTTCAACCCATCTCCCTATTTTCCCCTCCTTCTTCGAGGAGGAGCGCCATCGCAGATTCTAGACCGCCTTTCTGCCACTGTAGTAAAGGTCGTCTTGCTGCGTGATCTTCATATAAAACCAGCTTTTCTTCCATGACGACCATGAAGATTTCGAGTACATAGGAATATACTCATCAGCTTTTTCGTCGTGGAGGTGCAAGGTGCACTCTCCGGGTGTACTGGTCGTCTTCTTCGTATTCGCCATTCTGTAGTAGTACTTGAGGGGATCCATGGTTGCGGGAATCCCCAAGTACGCTTCGCAGAGGTAGACGAAGATACTAAGGTTGGCGATAGCATTGGGGGCCAGATTAACCAGTTCCACTCCACAATACTCCAAAACTTGGGAAAAGAAGGAGTGAACTGGGAGCCTAAAACCGCATTCGATGTATGCGAGGAAAACTGGAATTTCTCCGTCTTCACCGCTTGGAGAATGCTCCCCGGTAGATGATCTCCAAGAAATTAGATTTCTATCGGGTAGCAACCCAATCTTCTCCAGACTTTCTAACTTCTTCTCACTCAAATCAGAAACCGACCAGTTGGTGATGAGATCCGACATGACGATTTATTTTTGGATGAGAAAGACAAAAGTGGTCGGAGACGATTTCTCCTTTTGGAAGATGAAGAGGAAAGCAAAAGGTGTAAAAACCCTAACACCCAGTGCGAAGCACATGGGATGCGGTAGTCTCGCCTGAGCAAACCACTAAGAACTTAACTTTGTGTGCCATTGATCTGGGCCATATCATGCAACCATATGTCCAGGGTGGGTGGACCTGGCCGACTAATTAGCAATGTTTTGATTTGGTTCTATTTGGGTTGATAAACGGCGCAAGAGGGGGTCCGGAATGGTGAATCTTTAGCGAGCAGAACCGGGTCAAAACAGAGCTTTGTAAAAGCCTTGTGATAGTCTCTTTTTGATTCACATGTTTAAGGAAACGTGTGTTTTTATCAAGATGATTATCTCTTGTGGGTCAAGTTGTACAACCTCTGTAGAGTGTTAAAAACTATTCGAATAGCCGTGTCTCTGCTTATTGATAATGCCTGGTGATTTCGCACGAGGGGTAGTTTTTCATAAAAATATTGGAATTGTGGTTTGGTTTGGAAGCGATTGGGAAGTTGATTGATGGTTGGGTAGTGAATAGGGTTGTTCACGAGTTGTTTCAAAGAACTTGTTTACTTATGTATTTACTCTTTTAAATTATGTTTTCAATCTATTTACTATATTTACTGTCAATATTGCTTTATGTAAAATAGCCATTAAGCTATCCTTGTCAAGCCTTATATGAATACTATCTGCATACATTTTTCTACGACTTGCTTAGTACTTTAAAGTACTCACAACTTTGTGTCATTTATTGACTAGTCACTGAAGAAGAACTAGGGAATACCGAGTTCTACGAGGAGGAATATTTTTAAGATTACACGAACTAGGATGTGTTCTCCACTCGATTGCTTGTGGGCGTGTTGGATGGCTACCACGAGATATTTTATTTCACTGCAAGTTTACTCTATTATCTTAAACCATGTGTGGCAACCCCTGTAAAACCTTAATCATAAGGTCCTTCCGCTACTAAGTAATATTAATTTGTATGCTTCTTAGATAATGTGTTGTATGGATATGATTCATCGATGTTGCAACTGTGTGAACTAGCTACTAATCATGGGACTAGTTCGGACATACACAGAGAGCTCAGGTCCATTGGTTTGGTGTCCTGACAGAACAATAAAGGGATCGGCTAATACTTGGATTGACTAATGACAATATAGATGATTGAATCACGTCTATGTTTACGAGTTATAGAATAAATGTTATTATGTTCATTGGATGAATTATCATTTATAAAGATTAACAAGTATGTGACTTGTTGGTGAAGCTCTTTAACTTATATGATGTCATTCTAAATGAATCACTGGTTAGAATATTAGTGACTTATCGACCATCATATGTATTGATTGATAACCATGTTTCACCGGTCATGGATATGAGGATATCGAATCAATAATGTGAACACGTGTTAGAGAACATAGTATTGGATTGACCCCAGGGAAAACATTACCGATAAGGAATTTTTATCGGAGGGCAGCGATAACACCGATTTTTGCCTGTTACCAGAAATTGTAGATGAAAATGTTTAATTGAAATTTGAATTTTTAAGATGTAAAGACAAAATTTATGTAAATTTTGAATTTGGATGAAAATTAAATAAAACCAAATTTTTTGCCCAATATTAAAATTTATCGAACCCCACCGATAATACTGGTAACCGGTGGTTACCGGTGAAATTTCAATGATATAATTTTCACTGATTGACCCATCTTATAATTTTATGTGTAATAAGTGAAGGGATACACGTAGGCCACACTAGCTGACACTTAAAAAAAATATCATGTAAACGAGGATGCCATGCAAGCAAAAGATCATAGATCGTTACCATCAGATGCGCAGTGCAGAGGAAGAAGAGTTGGAGCAGCCTGATCCAACGAAAAGCGCGTTGATTAAGTGGTCGTAGTCGATCGTTCACCATAGTCGATCGTCCTCAGCAGGATCATCTCCTCAAGCAACCAATCGAATTCCTCGCCAAGGTCGTAGATCGTCCTCAAGCGCAATAGCAACCGCAGTAGCGCATCTACGGTATCCACATGTCTAGGAAAAGAACACCGTACACCAGTGTGCTAGTACCAACTCGCATCATAGGGCTCTCAAGAAGATGGTGGCTAGGGTTTTGGTAGAGCAACTCACATCGTGTCTATTGTGTCTGTCTCTCCCAACAGCCTCATGTATCTCCTTTTAAAGAGCTTATGACAGGTCCTATTCAAACACATTTGTTCCAACCTATTAAGTGTCTGACCCGTTAGGTTCATACGTAGTCGGTTGTGACTCGGAAAATGTAACATCCTAAAAATACCTAAATGCAAAAATATGGGATTTTTTTTAAAAAAAATTGTGTATTATCTATTGTTGTTCCGTTTGCCTGCCTTATTGGAGAGTTATTTGAGTGTATTTTCTCTTTTTGCTAAGCACAATTTTATCCATCATCGCGTTGAAATTCCTTTAAGCAAATATCAGAATTTTAGTAAATCCAAAATTTTGTTATTCTTCTTTTCCCAAATCTTCCTAGCCATTTTCTTTCTTCCCGCTTTCCTTTGGCTAAGTATTGTTGGTCTGGTTCCGGTCTAGCTTGACCAGCTCCCGCGCGTCCCTTTCTCCTTCTTTCCCAACCAAGCCAGCATAACAGCGCCGTCATTCGCTCGGCATCAACGCATGCGGCCGCGTGCCCGTACTCGCCAACTACTCCTATCACCACGGCCATCACTTGCCATCACTCAAGCCATCACATCGTCGCACTATGCCACCAAACCACATCAAATCTTCAAACATGCCATTGTAACAACCCAAAATTTCAATTTCAGTTAAAAATAAGACTTTATTAATTTTTGTGGATTTTCTGGAAATTTTAAAAAAAAAACTTTTCCCTAAAGTATCTTAAAGCTAAAATAATTTATGTGCAAAATATATTACCAACTAAAAGTTGGAATTATTTTATTTAAGTCCAGAATGCCTCATAGAATTTCTGTGAATTTTCTCAAAATTTTTGGACTTCATTTACTATTTTCTAAAGCCTATTTGAATTTCTGGAATTAAATCAATTGAAAAAGTTTTAAAAATCCATTTGCAATAAGATCTTGGGCGAAGCCCGACCTTTGCGCATCACGGCCCATTTCTCCCCGCGCGCGAGTAACGCGGGCCGTCCGATCGAAATCGGACGGCCAACACTAATCCATCCGCGCCTCTCTCCTCTCTCTCGCCTCACGACGGTGGGCCCTTTGCGCACGTCGTCTTCCTCGCCTCCTTCTACCCCGCGCGATGCCGCCATTACCGCACCTCGGGAGTTCTTCAATTCCGTGATTCCCTCCCCCATTTCTCTCGCCATCACGCGCAATGAAAGCGGCCGTTCCGCGCGTTCGTTCCGCTTTACTCGCCTTAAAACCCGTAACGCTCGCGCGCGGCTCGCCGCCATTAACGCCCGGCGCTAACCTCGCCTCCGGCCTCGCCTCGCCCTATAAAGGGAGCAGGGTGCGCCTCTCCTCCCTCAAGCTTCGCCCAGCTCCCTCGCCTCCCTCGCCCCGATCGCGCATTTGGTCTCTCTCTCGCCGCCGAAGTGTGCTCCATCGCCTCTAGCGCCGCCACCGGTGAACCTCCGGCGCCTCGACCGCACCATCAAGCCGCCAAGATCATGGACTGGTGCGCACCTCCGCACCCTCGAACATCGCCGAGCTCCTTCGCCGCCAACGATCGAACCACACCGCCTCTCGCCGTCGCCGACCATCTTCCGCCACGCCTCGCGTCGCCGGTAGCGCATCACACTCGATATCATCTCGATCAATTTGCAACCTCGCCGGAGCTCACGCGCGCGCGCGTGCGCCTGCACCTCGGTTCCGGCGCCTCCTCTCCGGCGCCGGCGTGGCTCGGCCACCTCGGCGCCACCTCATCGCCAAGGCGTGCGTGGCGTAAGTCGGCCGCCAGATGGTCGCCCAAGCCTTAGCAAGGCCAGCGCAACAGCCGCCCCTTCACATCATTGCGTCTTGCGAGTCCACCGTGGACTTGTGCCTCGCTGTGGACTCAGTCCATACTGTTCGGTCCCACATGTCGGTCTCTGTGAGCAAGATGGTGACGATGCTTGCGCAATAATTGGAATTTTCTTTAGAAATTTAATTCGGGAAATTTGGAAATTCTGATTTTAGGATTTAATTTAGGTTTTAAACTTCCAGGAGCTCGTATTTCTTCATACAAACTCTGATTTAGGTGATTCAAATTTCTAAATTTGTATAAAATCAAGATCTATCTAACTAAACCAAAATTATTTAATTTGGAGTTAATTTGTATTTTCATTTGAATTTAGTTGAGTTCTTTTGAATTCTGTTTGAATTTGGATTATTCTCGCGTATAGATTTTGACGACTCCAGAGAGCTTGACCCTATTGAAGAAGTAGAATACCAGGAATTTGAACAAGGCAAGTTACACCATTGACCATTTTGCCCCCAATATTTAAAATTATTTAATTTCTGTTTTAAATTATTATTGCATGCATAATTGTATTTAATTATTTTAAATTCCTATTTTAAATATTTAATTATTCCAATTCCTTTGTATAGCCAAATTTGATTGTTGTATTATCAATTCCTTGTAACCTTAGTCAAATGAATTTAAAAATAAATATATGCTTAGCAAATGCTTAGACCATGAAATATTTGATTTTGGGAGAATTTAGCCAAAATTTCATAAATTGATAAAAAGCCTATGACATTGCCTTGTCATGGTGGACTTTTGCAAATGTCTTTGAAAATTATAAAAATAAAAGAAAATGGTTTGTACTTGGGCAAACATGGACCGTTAGTGGGTGCGAGTTTATGCAGGCCTGTCTCAGTTAGGGCCGAGACCCGTGGTTTTTATTGAAAGTTGCCCAAGTAGATTAAGGACCGGCCTTTGAGCGCATCTTGCAAAAGCTCCACCGTACTACCACATGTTCTGTAGATGGGCGAACCTGGGCTTAATAATTTGTCTTACCTCATTATTGTTTATGCCATTTTGTTGTGTGGGTGTCGGTTAGACTTTATTCCCACTTGGCGCAAGAGGGGGTTTCCGGCAGGTGGTTAGCCTAATGGAAGTGAAACCTTAGCGGGCATATTGGTATTGAGGTAATGCATTGGAAACGCCTTGTGATAATTGCCTAGTCACACGCCTAAGGTAGCGTGCATTGGCAGACATAACGGGCAAATTATCTCGTGTGGGTAAAGTTGTACCCCTCTGCAGAGTGTAAATCTATTCGAATAGCCGTGTCCACGGTCATGGACATGCTGAGCAAAGCCACTCTAAGTTAGATTTGTTTTTGGTTTTAAAATAACTTTGGACATGATTTGAGGATGGTTAATCCTTGTGGTAAAATTGGGCGGGTAGCCTTGTGATAGGAGGGTATCCTTCACCATGTTTCATATGGAGGTTATCCACTATAAAATGATCAATTTTAAATCTGATTTTAGTTATGGAATAAAAATGTGCCTTGAAACTTAGTACAAATATTTAAACCAAAAAGGCTGATTTACGCAAATAAACCCTACAACCTTCCTTTGAATAACTTATGCATGCATTCTAAATTCTATATTGGGTGTAATTTGCGAGCACAGTTGTAGTGCTCACTCTTGCTGAATATTATTATTCAGGAGAAGACTGCTATCCGGAAGGTGAGGAGCATGACGATTAGGCAGCGACCTCCAGACGATTGCCTGTGGCGTATCGTGTGGCTTACCATTATATTTTGCTTCCGCTTAATATTTTATTTGGCCTCCGGCCCCAGTTGTAATAAACTCTATGCTTATTAAATATACACGCTGGATATGTTTGTGATAACATTTTTGTGACTGTGTACACTGGAAATCCTGGACTAGTGTATGAACACAGAGAATTCGGGATCCTTCATTCCCGGGTTCGACAGCCATCCCAAGAACATGCGGTGGCTTCGCCCGAGCGCATCGTCACCCTAAGGCATGTTCGTCCCCTTGCTTATATATAGCAACCCCGAGCCTCCTAATTGTCTTTCTTCGCCACACCAAACAATCATACATCTTCCCTACCGACGATTGTGTCCAAAGCACATGGTAAGACCATGTTTCGATTGTCGGCAATGGCACCACCCTATCATCGCCGGTGTTCCAGAGGTCCCTAGGATCCTCCACCTCCCCCATCACTCTATGTTCTAGTCTACCAACAGTAAACCCCCCATCAAATCATGATCCATTTGATGGAAGGGGTACTAGGAGATCGGGGCCATCAGTTAATTAAGATAAAATGAGCTTCATCAATATGCACCCAAAATCAAAACACATAAACCTTAGTACCAGAAGTAACAGAAGATTAAGAGTATTGCCTTTGAAGAATTACATAAGGTATAAATCCTAGAATAATAAAAAACACGCAAGAACCGATTAGAATGGTTTAACAAATATCATATTAGCCCGGGCTTCCTCCCGATCTTTCTCTCCATTCCACTATTCATATGGTCAATCAGCTTGAATCACCTTGAGCCACCCATGTTGCAACCGGATCGGTCAAGGCCAGGCTCAGCCACTGTGTCCCTTCTTCTGCCCTGGGTCCACTTGCATCCGCTACCCCACTATCAGCCGGTGTAAAACCATAAGCCACAGATCCTTTTCAGCTGGTCATAGCAGCCACCTCCTTCCCGGTGCGTTGTTCCTTCGACCAGTAGCCCAGCCGAACCAACGCAGTCGAGACCATCCCTGGTCGTGGCAGCCTGTCCTTTCTCCCTTTAGTGCATCGCAGTACCGCCCTGGTGTGTTCATGTGCACTGTTCCTCCGACCAGTAGCCAGCTGAACCGACGTAGTCGAGACCGCAACCTGGCCGTGATGACCAAATAGACCCAGGTCAGGTGCCAATCAAACTGGTGCGACCAAAGACCGCCCCTGGTCGTAGTCGTCTATGTGGGCCTGGGCAAGTACGTCCTCTCCCCTGTTGGCATCGACATCTGCTGAGTCCAGATGCCCCGATGCGACATGGTGCGTGCGCTGGCAGCCGCCATTGCTCAGCCATTAAAGCGCCATCACTCAACTCGTCCCACCGCTGCACTTTGTTGCTGACTCCATCGCTATCGCCAACCACTCCATGGAAATGCGCAGCGCTGGATGCAGCGAATGCCCCCGAACGACCCCACCCCCTGCGTCTATAAATAGCAACCCCAGGTCCTCCTGCTGTCGTTCCACGCCACGAGAGCTAGCTCTTCCATTCTTCCATCCATCAGGAGAGCTCGAGCTCCAGGTATGGCATGAGCGCTCGCTTCGGCCGGTGCCTCCACGAAGTCACCAGCAGCATTAGCGCCTTCAGTGAAGCCCTCTTCTTCTTGAATGTCTATGCTCTTATTCCCTAACTCAGAGGTGGCTCCCCTCATTGTTCCTACTCTGTATTCGCAAGAGCTGCCGACTTCGTCCTTCCTCCCCTTCGCCCAGAGTAGCCCCAGCAGTCGGATCGACCTCGACGACCATCACCGCCACTTGGAGCCTCTCTCGCCGTCGTAGACCTTCGTCACCAGACCGTCTCTAGATGAACGAACGCATTGTAGACCCAAGTGGTTGTCGAACACCCCCAGGTGGCCGAACCTCCTCCAAACTGGGGTATAGTCGAACCTTTGGATAATCGAACTCCTCCCCACCTATTAATGTGGTCAAGCCTATATTTGCGACCAACTTATTGAAACCCTCTTCGACTCGATGGTTGAAACTCTTTCCGACTGGATGGTCGAAACTCTCTTCGATCAGGTAGTCGAAACCCCCTCCGACCCTGCAGTCGAAACCTGTCCCCACCAGTCAGTCAAGACCACTTTCGACCAGTTAGTCAAAACTCCTCTTCGACCAGCTTGTAGAAACGCTCCTGCGACCAGCCTGTCGAAGACTTCTTCGACCAGTTAGTCAAAACACTTCTTTGACCAGCTTGTCGATACTTCTTCGACTAGTTAGTTGAAACTCTCCTCCGACTAGCCCGTCGAAGATGTCCCTGGCCAGTTAGTCGAAACCCTTATTCGACCAGCTTGTCGAAACTTCTTCGACCAGTTAGTCGAAAAGCTCCTTCGACCAGCCCGTCGAAGACTTACTCGACCAGTTAGTCGAAACTCTTTTTAGATCCGCTTGTCAAACCTTCTTCGACCAGTTAGTCGAAACACACCTTCGACCAACCTGTCGAAGACTTCCTCGGCCAGTTAGTCGAAACCCATTTTCGACCAGCTCGTCGAAACTTCTTCGACCAGTTAGTCGAAATGCTCCTTCGACCAGCCTGTCGAAGACTTCTTCCACCAGTTAGTCGAAACCCTTCTTCAACCTGCTAGTCGAAACCTACTCCGACCAGCTTATCGAAACTTCCTTCGACCGGATAGTCGAAACTCCCTTCGACCAGATAGTCGAAACTCCTTCGACTAGTTAGTCGAAAAAACCCCTTCGACTTATAGTCGAAACTTCTTCGACTAATAGTCAACACTCCTTTGACTAATGGTCGAAACCTCTTCGATCAGTTAGTTGCAGCCCTTTTGACTAGAATGTTGAAACGTATTCGATCAATGGTCGTAACACCTTCGACTAGGCAGTCGAAACTTCGTTCGACCAGTTTGTCGAAACTCCTTCGACCAACTAGTCGAAACAATGAACAATAGTCAAAACAATGAACAGTACTCAAGATCGAGAACTTGTATCTAGACTAACCACTATGTCTCGATCACAAAGTTTCGATCACCCACTTTCGACCACTGAGTCTCGATCACACAGTTTTGATCACTCATTTTCGTCTGCTGTGTTTTGACCACACAGTTTTGACCACTGTGTCTCGACCACATAGTTTCGATCACTCACTTTCGACCACTGTGTCTTGATCACAAAGTTTCGACCACTCATTTTTTACCACTGTGTTTCAACCATACAGTTTCGACCACTGTGTCTCGATCACACAGTTTCGATCACCCACTTTCAATCTCTGTGTTTCAACCACACAGTTTTGACCACTCATTTTCGACCATGCAGTTTCGACCACTATGGTTTGACCATTCAATTTCAACCCAATGGTCTACTATTTTGACCAGATGGTTTCAACCGTATTGGTCTAGGCCTTCGACCATATTGGTCTATGGATTCAACCAGATTACCTCGACCACTATGGTCTATGCCTTCGACAACCATGGTCTATGCTTTCGACCAGGTGACTTCGACCCTACTAGTCCATGTCTTCGACCACAGTGGTCTAAGACTACGACCACTGAATTCCGACCACTCAGCTTCGACCACAATGGTCTATGGCTTCGACGATACTGGTCTATGCCTTCGACCACCATGGTCTATGGTTTCGACTAGGTTACTTCGACCCTACTAGCCCATATCTTCGACCACACTAGTCTAATACTTCTGGTCGAAGAATTTGCCTGCTGTGGAACCATAGGAATGAATGGGCCTTTACACATATGTGCTCAATTCCAACATAATCCTTTGTGATCCGAAAGCATATCATTGAGTCATACAGAACCGGGTAACCTCTCATCCAAGTAACCATTTTTGAACGTTCCTTCAAACATTCTCCCCCTCTCCGTTGGACTCATCAACTTCTATTAGTTATACTTCATCGAAAGTACTTCCTCCATCAACTCTGGATGAGTATATTTTAGTCGCATCTGAAGTACTATGTTCTTTCAAGTTGTCATTAGATATGGTTGGTTTAATTCGAAGTATTTTCATTTATTTGAATGTTTTTAGATTTTTTGGGTTTCTTTTGACTATTTTCAGTCATTTTGGAGTTCAATCGTATTATGTGTAATTAGACTCTGAAGTCATAATGGAACAACAACCCCAACAAGGACGAGATCCAGATCAAGACTACCAGAGCAATGAACAGGATGAGTATCAACATATTGAGCATGATTATTATTGGGGCATTGCACAAGAGCATGACCGAGGTTATCAGAACGTTGACCAAGGCGAGTCAATAATTTGATCATATTGCACCCAGTCTTTGCAAATTATATTGCTTTAAATTAAGAAATTGCATTGCTATGATTTAAACAACTATCTTGGTCTAGTTCATAGTTAATGCCTTACTGAGTATAACCTCCACTCCTTGAATTTGGACACTACCCTTGTCATCCTAGAACTAATGGTTTACATACTAGTTAATAAGTCTGTATCTAAGTGTCATGCTTAGACTTGCTTAGATATGTGGTCGTGCGGGCATTAAAGTGCCCGACATCATCTTTCCAAACATGAAAAGCTGGATTTGGGCAGTTGAGGCTGGGAGCTTGGCTGGTATGTTGGACTAAAGGTTATATTCAAAACCAACCGAAACCTGTAAATCTCTACTCGACTTGGGCGGATGGAAAGAGTGGCTGTGTAGGACCGTAAAGGCGACTAAGGGGGGGGTGAATAGGCGCTTTCTAAACTTTCTCGCCTAAATAAAATACAACACGAACTTTACTTCTTTAGCTATGAAAGCTAAGAAGATCAGTAAGCGCACAGTGGAAGCCTTGTGTTGGATTTGATAAACCCCTCAACCACACGACACAAATGGAGAAAAGAACTTACTGCTCGAATCGGTATGATGCTGGCGACGGCCGGCTACCACAGCGGTCGGACCGACGGTCAACCAATGGTCGGACCAGGAACTAACTAGCGGTCGGACGGTGGGCGCGGTTCGACCGGCAGATCTGTGATCGAATACAGGCGGTCGGACCGCCGTTACAACACCGGATCGACCGGTTCGATCGAAGCGAAAAACTCAACCCAAATCCAAAACGAAATTTGATCCAACTTTTGATTCAACCAATGAAACTTGACCAAATTTGAGCACACCTCCCTAATGATATTAGAGACCTATTTCTAGCGGCGATCCTTGGATCCACTTGCAGAATCGATCTCTCAAGGATTTAACAAAGAAGTGCACAAACCCTAGAATTATAAAAATCTTGATTCAAGACTTGCTCGTGGGGGTTGATGATCTAGATGACTCAAGGAGTATCCCCACACATCAAAGCAAGATAAAATAGTCCAAGGGACCAAGCATAAACCTTTGAATCAAGGAAGCACCAAAATCATCCAAAAGGAGAAGAACACAAAGGGAGCAAATGATCTTTCAATTAAGCATCACAAGATTGTTTGATCACACTAGATGCTTACAAAGCCTCTCCAACAAGGAGGGCAAGAGCTCACACAAGGAGCACACTCCAAACTCTCCAAACCCTAGTTCTCCTCTCCTCTCCTCCAAACCCTAGAAAATGAGGAAGAATGCCAAATGAGTGCTTAAAGGGATTTTCCATCTCCCCCCTTTCTATTTATACTAGAGACCTAGGGTTTCACTTTTGGGACCCAAAAACACATGGGACCCACACACACAACTACTGAAGCAATCGCCTGCTTCACCACGTGTAGGTTGATCAGTGGTCCTCATCACGTCGCCAAGCCTCTCTTGTCCGAATCCCATCGGAACCTCCCAGAGACTCGCACTGATATCCGCACCACCTGATCCAACCAGCTGCACCGAACCACCCGTTCGATCCATCTTGCCCATCCTGCACCATGCTTGAATCACACGACCTCACCCGGTATCCATGATCGTTCTGGACCTCAGCTCTCCAAGCGTAGTCCCGATCCACTCACCGTTGACGTCGTTGACCTGCAAGCCACCACAGCAATAGACAAACAAACCGTTTTGGGAACAAGTTCTTCACAACTTGAGCCACGTTAGCTCCGCAATGCAATATACAACAATAAAGCATTGAAGTTCATACATAAAACACATTCAAATCACATCAAAGCCAACTTGGCTCAACTCCAAGTCAAGGCCGGCCGCGATTCGACCGGCCGCCCACTGGCGGTCGGCCGGTCCGAGCCAAAATTCAAGCGTGAAATTCGGTCCGACCCTCCACCCACAACGGCCGTCGACCGGTCCAAAAGGACTTAGCCAAAATTCAAGCGTGCAAACCAACAAACCTTGCCAATTGAATTTTCAACTCAATAGAACTTTTGCACATCGATGGGGTATGTGGAGCTCCAAAAATGATGGGACCACATCCAGGAGACTCCCCTCACTTGCCTACACAACCTATTTTTGGCTCAGCTCCAAAAACCAACTTTCAATATGGCGGTCCCTATGGAGGTGATACCTAGCAGTGCGTAGTTGCAAAGTGGTTGAGCATTGTAAAGGCCTTATGATAATCAACCATTAGCCACACACCTACTCAAGTGTGTCGGAGAAGTATAAGTTAATTTATCTCTTGTGGGTAAAGTGTACAAATTTTGCAGAGTAAGAAAACTATCTAGATAGTCGTTCTCACGGTGAAGAGCGGTGTTGAGAACTTACTTGATATAGCTTTCATTGTATAACACCATTTGTGTGTGGGTGTGGAATGAAAAGCTAGAGGTGGACCCTAGGGATTTGAGAAGGCCTGGTCGGGGACTAGTGGTAATTAGGGTTAGTACGAGCATTGAGTGGATGGAGCCACTCTATGGTGTAGGAGATGGGATCTCTACTATTAGTTTACAACAAAAATTCAGTTTATAAAACTTGTGTTGGTTAAAATATTAAGTCTTAGGATTTGCTACTACTTAATCTATTTCAATAAATGGTCTTGTGCAAAATAAAAGAACCAAGAGCCTCCCCTTTGATTAGCCCTATATCTATAATAATTGAATTGTGTGTTGGCTCACGAGTACGGTTGTGTACTCATGCTCGCAATTTGCATTCTTTTAGTCAGTACACACCAAAGAAGACTACAGGGACAATCATGAGTATTGATCAAGACTGAAGATCAAGAAGCCCAAGCACTAGGTCACGAGCCCACAGTCGATTGTCGGTGGGCATATCGTAAGGGTTCCACATGTTATACTTGATACTTCTTCCGCTGCTGTTCTTTTGAAGTATTTGGCTTATCAGGCCAATCTGCAAACCAAAAGCCGAAAGGTATATTTACGCCTTTTTTAATATTACGTAATAACTATGTATAACATGTGGAACCCTTACGATATATGTATTTGTAGTGTGCTATCTACTGATCTAGGGAATGACACAAGTATACACAGTAGGTCCCAAGTTAAAAATATGGGGGCTGACAGAAACCTTTTCCGATCACGAGTCGTTAGCGGTATCTAGCAGGACATAACGATTTCCGACTACACACAAATAATATCGGACGAACCTTAATGCAATATGATCTATGACCTGGTCCTTGTCACTAACGACCAACTCATATCTCTATATGACTAGATCATATTTAGTCTCGATCAGTTCGTAACTCCTTACGACCAGGTTTCGACCACTTAGTGATTATGTTCGACTAGTCTACAACTCGCTCGTATCTCCATACGACTAGTCCATATCTGATCGAACTAAAATGACCAGCTCGTCATTCTCCCTTTTCCTCAAGATATGACGGTTGAACTCCAAGTGAGATATCGTGTCCTCCATGGACTGTTCAATACTTTATTGATCAAGTGTCGGATAAATTCATTCGAACTCTTGACCAGTAGTGGTATGGCCATACACTTTCTTTATCCGACCACATCGAGGGTCCCAGAGATATCTCATCTGTTATGTTAGGAGAGGCAAATATCATATCCGACCAGTCACATTCCTCCTCATGTTTCATAGAATACGTGAAAGCTGCCTTTATAACTACCCAGTTACAGAGTAGCATTTGGTAACTCCAAAGTGTACTCTTACACATGTAGGAAACCATGCTGACATTAGGTCTAAGGATTTTACATCATCATTGCTTGAGACCAATTGATGACACATGAAATCATAACAATCTCAGCAATGTCTCAAGGTGGGTCAATCCAACACCATGTTCTCTAACATATGTTCACACTATTGATTCGATATCCCTATATCCATGACTAGTGAAACATGGTCATCAATCAATACATGTGTCGGTCAATAGTGTCACTAGTGTTCCGACTAGTGACATCCAACCAAGGATACAATTAGAACGACATCATCTAAGTTAAAGAGCTTCACCAACAAGTCACATACTTGTTAATCCTTATCAATGATTCATTCAAGGAACAGAATAACATTTATTTAATAACTCATAAACATAGATGTGATACAATCATCTCTACGATTGCCTCTAGGGCATTTCACCAACAATCAGTTGGTCTCAAACAATGATGATGTATAATCTTTAGACCTGAGATCAGCATGGTTTTCTACATATGTAATAGTACACTTAGGATTTACCAAACGCCGCTCCGTAACTTGGTAGTTATAAAGGTAGATTTTGGGTATGCTATGAAATATGCGAGGGATGTGACTAGTCGGATATGAGATTTGCCCCTCCTAACATAACAGGAGAGACATCTCTGGGCCCCTCGATGTGGTCGGATACAGAATGTGCATGGCCATACCACTAGTGGTCGAAGAGTCAACCACGTGGAGTTATCCGTCACTTGATCGAGAAAGTATTGAACAGTCCATAGATGATAAAATATCCCACCTGGAGTTCAACCAGATATCGTGAGACAAAGAGAGAATACGCAAGCAGGTCGTTCAGTCCGACCAGATACGAACTGGTTGTATGGAGATACAGACTAGTCACAAACTGGTTGGACATGATCACTAACTGGTTGTAAGGAGTTACAAACTAGTCGTAACTAAATATGAACTGGTCGTATGAAGATACAAGCTGGTCATAAGTGATAAGGACCTGGCCGCAGAACATATTTCATAAGGTTCGTACGATATAGTATTTATGTGTATTCGAGAATCGTTATGTCCTGTTAGGAACCGCTAACGACTCGTGGTCCGAAAGGAGTTTTAGAGTCACAACCGATTGTGCATGAACTTACAGGGTCACACACTTAATAGGTGGAAAAAAATAAGTTCGAATAGGATCCGTCATGGGCTCTTTATAAGGGGTGAATGGGGTTGTTGGGGCGTACATGAGTTGCTCCACCAAAACCCTAGCCACCATCTTCCCGAAGGCCCTACCATGTGTCAGGACCTAAATATGCAAATTTAGACCCTCTGGGTATATTGCACTAGTCCAGGATCACGCTAGTGTATACAGTGGCAACATCAATGAAATATCATTTCATATGCAAAGATGACTAATAAATAGACAAATTACGATAATTATCAAGGTAACAATCTTAAGGTCAAATCTTACCATTAATGCATCTGAAGGCGAATAGCTCAATCAAGCTGCAGCAGAAGGTAGCAGAATAACTTCAGTGAAGCCCATCTGTATGACCACAAGCAACCGACTGGGGTAGCGTGACCGAGTTCTCCACGATCCTTAAAGTAGACTTTGTTGACCGACGATGAACTATTGTAGCCTTCTCAAATGAACAACATTGTTTATAGCAAGAATGATTACATAGAGTACTCAGCAAGTCACACCACATAATGCAATTATAGATGATAGCTTGTTCTAAAGGATGTGGCATCTATGGTTCTTTTACATAAAAGAAACAGTTGCAGTTGAATACAAATAATAGATTGAAAGCGTAATTTAAAACAAATAAATAATAATAGTTTAACAATTATTTTCGCAAAGAACACAAAGCCTAATTAATTAATTTCACATAGCCATACGAGTTTAACCACACAGTTGTCTCTTCCCAATTGTTTTTATAAAAATCTATCCATCGTTTGAAATCCACGAGCATGTCCATGACCGCGAACACGACTATTCGAATAGATTTGTTGACACTCTATAGAGCTAGCACACTTTACCCACAGGATGCAATCAACTTGATCGGAGTAGATCACAACAAAACCTTTCTGAAACTTCATCTTAACGATACCCCCCTGTGTTCTACCATCGTACCAACCCTAACATAACGCTTCGGTACGGCGAACACCGTTGGAACTAAAGACGTCTAACCACTCATAAATATGACTCTACCATAGCAGTACACACCTCCACCCTAGCACACAGTCTATCCTACATGCCTGAGTAGTCAATGTCAAGATTCTATATCTTACTAATTTAGGCATGTCCCATCAGGCATGTGGTTGTACAGATATGACTTAGTTCAAATCGCATAAAATTAAGTCCTTAATTGACCAATGCGAGACTGCCAAATTCTAACTAATTAATCACCATTCACTTTTCCCAGCCACACAGTTCCATCCACTCGCCTCAGTCAAAACATTTTCCCACCCTGTTGGTTAAGTGCAATATATGCCATCAACGAGTAACAGCATACTGCACATAATTTTACACAAGTTCCATAATCACTTAGTCAAGTTTATATTTGCAACATCAATGACTCGTTGCTTGGCTAAGCAGACTATTCGTATCTAACCAACCCACGTTGGTGCTATGATAATATCAACTAATAATTAACCAAGATAGGGTGACAAAAGATCATAGTAATACAATATGCAAGATTAATATAATCAAATGGACGAATAGCTAATCCTAAAATATTTAAAGTAAAATGCAATAATTTGAAACAATGTAGTTTTGGAAAACTGGGTACAACATGGTCAAAGCTACAACTTGCCTTCTTATAGCAATGATATTCTTATTTTTATCTTCAATCTTCTACTTCCTTGACCTTCAACTCCTTCGGGGGATTATGGGAATTCAACGTCTAACAAAAAAGAAAATGCAAAATAAATAAAATTCAAAAAGACAAATATCATATAAACTCTAAATTGAAATTGACTGGTACTGGAAGGTAGGTATTGAATTTAGATGAATTTAGAAACTTGAATGGGTTCAATCGAAGTTTGTATGAGGAAGAACGAGCTCTCGGAAGTTTGATCGAGAAGGAAATTGTGAAAAAGGAAAAAGGAGAGAGAAACTGACAGGTAGGGTCCGTAGAATATTCTCAGAATATTTTATTTTGGGAATATTAGAAAATGGTTGAGTGTATGACATGTGGGACCTACTGATATTTATGAATTTCTATAATTAAATTAATTCCATAAAAGGATAAAGAGAATGACATGTGGGTCACCAGTCTATGAACCAGGTCCACAGAGGGATCTACGGGCTCACGGTGGATTGGGTCTACGACACAGTGCCTGACAACGTGGGTCCATGGATCAGAGGCTGGGCTCACGGTGAACCGAGTCCACGTGGTTTCGGGTTTAGGGTTTGGGTTAAGTGTATGCCACGTGGGCGACATGTGGCGGCTGGCTCGACGACACGGGGATGGCAAAGCAGTGGTGGCTATGACATGGCAGTGAGCTAGCAACGCGGTGGCAGCTGAGGTCGAAGAGAAAGGGACCAAGAGGAAGAACAGAGAAGGTCTGGCCGGCGGTAATGGCAACAACATCGACGGCTAGCGGCGGCGAGGTAGCTTTCGCCAACCAGCAAAATGGGTTGTCGGTGATGAGGCGGTTCTTCGGGTGGTGGCGCCATGGCTGGAGAAGCAGGGGAACGACTGCAATGTTGTCGGCAGAGGAAGAGGAAGCTCGGGCTCGCGACGATTTTTGCAATTCGGTGGCGCCCGGAGAGAATGGAGGGAAGCACCAGATAGAACACGAGATGGGGAAGGTGAAGGTGGGGCCCATGAGCGGAGGGGATTACCGGAGTGACAGGAAACGACTGATGAAGGGCAGTGGCCGAAGAGGGAGAAGAAAGGAGAGATCTCTGCACACGGTGGAAGAAACATGGAAATAAGAGATGGGAAAGATAGATCAGGATGATAGACACATGGTGACACGGTTGGTTTCAGGATAAACTCACCAGAGAAGCGAGGAACATGGCAAGATAGTTTCGGGTGTCGCGGGTGCGGCCAGTGCTGGAGAAGATGGAGACGACGCCAGGGCTAGAAGGCGCGGGACCTTTAGTGGTTGGCGGCAATGTGGAGAGGAGGATGAGGCAACCATGGTGACACGGGTGCGGTGCCTCGGGGAGGTGAGACAGTGGAGAAACAACGTGCCACTGATGGCGTCAGTTGCGGAGAACACCTCGGGGCGGTGATCTTGGCGGTGCTTTGGCGATGGCGATTAGGGCAACCGAGGCAGAGAGGCAAGGCAAAGCTAGGGCACATGGGGGTGGCAGCTTATATAGCACAGAGAGATGTGTAGGGCTTAGACGCTAAGGCGGTGGCGGCTTAGGGTCTTCATGGCGCACACGCGCATCACAACGGTGGCGATGGTTGCCATGTGGGGCCGGCGTGAGGTTGGGCCGAGGTTTTGCTGGGCCGAAAGGGACTGAAGGAGAAATAGGCCAAGCAATTTCAGCCCACTCATATTTAGAAATAAGAAATTGATTTCGGATTTAAAAGAAAATCTGGAAATTCAAATCAGGGAAAATAAATAGCAAATGAACTCGAAAAAATTCAAGAAAATATAGGAAAATTCCTCATAACACAAGGAACCCAACTAACATTATTTTTCTTTTAATTGATGTTTACATTAGTGAAATTATATAGTTTAAATTTGAAAAATTCCTAATTAAGCTTTATTAAATCAAATAAAATTGGTGAAGTTTTTCAGGTACCTAAACTACTCAAAAGATTTTTGAAAACCCAAATTTTAGGATGTTACACCGTGCACATTGGTGCTAGCACACTGGCGTATAGTGTTCCACCCTTGGACGTGTGGATACCGTAGAGGCACTTCCACAGTTGTTGATGTGTTGATTGAGGACGATCCACAACCTACACAAAGAACATCATAGGTTGCTGGAGGAGACGATCGGTGCTGAAGACATTGGACGATCGACTACGACCACTTCATAAACTCGCTCGACCTTAGATCAGGCCACTCCAACTCTTCTTCCGCTGCACCGCGCGTCTAGTGGTAACAATCTATGATCTCCTGCGTGCATTGCTTCCTAGTTTATGTGGTAGAATTTTGAAATTACTAGCTACTGTAACCTACCTGTATCTGTACAATGCGGACCCGCCCATGCTATATTATTCGAATCCATTTCCAATGGTATATCAGTTTTATGTAGTTTTGTAAAGTTTT
Source organism: Hsuehochloa calcarea (assembly GCA_036346395.1). Lineage (NCBI taxonomy): Eukaryota > Viridiplantae > Streptophyta > Magnoliopsida > Poales > Poaceae > Hsuehochloa > Hsuehochloa calcarea. The sequence continues at coordinate 29,883,481 of CM070606.1, forward strand.
AGGTTTTGAGTTTGAAGTTTCAACTAGGTTTCCACGTTGTTGTAACTATGAAATAAACAATAGAGGGGGACCTACGGACCCTTTCCCTCAACTAGGGTGGATAAGGCTTCGAGGTCTAGGAGAGAATAGGGACTAGAGAGAGTGAGGATGAAATGTATAGTGTAAAAACTTTCTTATTGCACGTGTCATTTTGATGGTCCAAAGAGGCCTATTTATAGACTTACACGGGGACGCACATGAGATTACAACGTTGCTCCTACAAATATCCTATGTCTATTGGGGTGTTATGTACATTTCACCCTTCACAGCTAGACTCAGTGCATCGTGGTCTACCGTGGGCAGGGTCCACCACATCACCTTCTCGACTTTCATGTGGTCAACCCCCTTTGCTTGGCTCGAGTTTTTGTCAGCAGAACACCCCCTCGCTCTGTACACCCGAGGGGGTCTTCAACACCCTCTCTTAACAATGGAGGGGCTGTGGCTTCGTTTGTATGCCGAGGGCGCTCTTGGATCCCTTGTTGATGGCAAGCAGTCTGCTTCCCCCCTTGGTGGCCACGAGGGGGTTCAAGACCCCCTCTGATTGTGACGGGGGTTCTGAGACTTCTCCAATTGTCTTGAGCCGGTGACAGGGCTCTTCGAATTTCGTCTTGGGTGCTTCGCGTGCTCAATGGGTCACGGTACCACCCCGACAACAAACACGTTTCGTGAAAAGTTTCAAACAGGTTTCAGGTTTTGAGTTTGATGTTTCAAGTGGGTTCCAGCATGTTACATGAAAGTTTAAAAAAGGTTCGATATCTTTTCATGAAGTTTGAGCAAGGTTTCAATTAAGTTTCATAAAAAAAATTACAAGTTTCAAGAAATTTCAGAAAAAGATTAATGGAAGTTTCAATCATATGAATGGGATAGCGTGTAACTCCAGAGTTTCAAGCAATTTTCATAAGTATTCAAAGTTTCAAAAGAATGAAGCTTTGAGTTTCATATGTGTTTCAAGTTTCAAATCCAAAACTTTGAATTTCAAAGGTAATATCAAGTTTCAATGGGTTTGACTGTTACAAATCTAAAACTTGTTAGTTTCAACTTGTTTCAAATCTGGACCATAAAATTTCAAAAATTGAGTTTTGTGTTTGAAATCTAAAAATTGAAGTTTCATTTAGTATCAATCTGAAACTTGATTGAAAAACTATGTTTTAGAAGAGTTTCAACTGAGTTTCATTAAGACACAAAGATCAACATTGGGTACAATATGATTAAAGCACAACTTCTCTTGCTATAGTAATGATGTTCTTCTTTTATCTTTGATCTTCTACTTCCTTGACCTTCAGCTCATTCGGACGATTCCGGAACGTCAACGTCTAATGAGAGAAAGTACAAAACAAACAAAAAAAATCAAAAGGACAAATTAAATAAACTCCAAATTAAAATTTAATGGTACATGAAGGCAACACATGATTTCAGATGAATTTAAAAACTTGAATGAGTACAATTGGAGTTTGTATGGGGAAGAACGAGCTCTCGGAAGTATGACCAGGAGAGAAAATGCTGAAAAAGAAAAGGGAGAGAGAATGTGTATCACTGACAGGTGGGACCGAGGGAATAATCCCATAATATTTATTTTTGAGAATTTCAAAAAATAACGAGAGAATGACATGTGGGACCCAGTGGATAAAAGATTTTCAAGAATTAAAATAATTCCCAAAAAAGATAAGAGGCTAACATGTGGGGCACTGGTCTATGGACCAGATCCACTGGCTCAGTTCTACGATGCATGGTGGATTGGGTTAACAAAACGGTCCACTAACAAGGTGGGTCCATGCGTCAGTGACTAGGTCCACAGTGGACCAAGTCCATGTAACATCCCAAATATGGGTTTGTGTTTCAAATGTAAGAAAATCAGAAGAAATTAAAACTTTTCTTGCATCTTGAAGCCTTGGTCATTTTTGGTAATTCTTTTCAAAAGAATTATGGAAAATCCCATTTAAATTCCCTTTTGACTCTAATCAAAAACCCTCCTTGGCAAAGGTCTTTTGCCAAACCCTTGAAATCTTTTCCACGAGTTCTTGGGAGGCTTGGCAACACCTCTGAATTATCTCATGATTTTTAGAAATTATTTGATAATTTTTAGGCGACCAAACCTTGGTCAAACTCTACATATAGCCTTCTCGAATTTTTGGAGAAAATGCGGTGCATAAAAGTCTCTGAAAATTTTATATAAGGTTCATCATCATCAAGAACCTCAGTTAAAATTTCATAAATACTGGAGCTTGTTTGCTATCTCAATTAATTTTCCTAACTCAGCTCAGCAAATAACTCAAAAATCAATCTTTACTGTTCTTCGGGTTCGAATCAAACTCGGGTTCGAGCCATCGGACTCAGTCGGATCAACTAATCGCACCGACTCGGCCGCCTCGGCGCTTTCAATTTCGACCGTTAGATCTCGATCGTGCGGTTCGCGCTCGAGGTAATGTTCGGACCGCCGATCCTCCCCTCTGCTCGGAGCCGTTCATCTTTAGATCGTGCGGCCTTCGATCGAAGGATTGTTCGGACCGCCCGGAATATCTAATTGCTTGGGCGCCGTCCGATCTAATCCAACGGTTGGCGGCTATCGTCTTCCTCTCGCTTCGCGTCCGCCAAAGTCAACGATGGTGGTGAAAATTGCAGAGCGTGGCGCGTCGGTCATCTCTACTTTCGCCAACGACTCAAAGATTAATGAGCACTATATCGTCGCCTCCATAGTCATCGTCTCCATCGCTTTTACCGCCCGCCGCTCTCGGCCGACCTCAAAGACCTGATCTTCCCCATTTTTAATGCCGTTGTTCTCTTGCTCCTTCGGCTATAAGACTCCTCCAGTGGCTTCCTTAGCTTCTTTCGAACACCCTTGAGCTGCAGAGCCACTGTTAGTGCATTGCTCGAGCTCCATTTCAAAAATTTGTTCTCGGTCGCCATTGCCGCCATTGCCGAGCTTCAAAGTTTGCAGTGAAAGTGGTGCTCCGGTCTTTCTCACTCAAATTCCTCGCTGCCTTAGCTTCCTCTCCTCTCTGTGAGCAATAGCCCTCACTCAATTTTTCGTTTGCTTGCAGAGAGCAGATCAATTTTGGTTTTCCCCCAATTCGGCCGAAAACTTTCAATTTCGTCTCCAGCTCGGGTAAGTCCTCCATTTGACAATTCATCGCTTCAGTAGCTTCATAGCAGTTCATAGATACTCTAGCAACCTCTATTTTCCCTTCGGTAGCTCTTCTCTGCGTTGTCGTCACATTCAGTAGTTGCGCGCCGCCGGCCCTCACTGTTGCGCCGCCGCTCTGGTCCGCCATCCGAGCTATGGTTGGTGCCAGAGTGTGCGCATCGTTATTGTGCATCTTTTGGTAGTCTTTGATTGCTCTGCCTTAGCTCGATTCGTCGGCAAGTCGCCGGTGACGACCATCCCTTCACCGTCGTTTTGTCGGGTGAAAACAGGGACAAAGGTTTGAATGTGATTCTTTGTGGACCATCGATCTTTAGATCTACGTCCCTGGATCGCTCGAACGCTTTGATCCGTGGACCGTTGGATCCAAGATCAACGGTCCCGATTCGAGTGAACGTTCGGACCGTTCGAAAGGTTCGATCCGTGTGGACCGTTGGATCCAAGATCAACGGCTCCTATGCGTGTGAACGTTCGGACCGCCCGAACGTCCTAATCCACGTGAACCGTTGGATCCAGATCCAACGGTTGACGTTAGGGTTGACGGCGCGTGCGTGCACTGGGGACGGACCGTCGGATCCAAGATCGACGCTCCTCGTTCGTCCACGTCGATTCTAATTTCTAATTTTCCCGAAAGGATTTATTTATCAACTGAAAAATGTGATAACTTGTAAAATGCATAACTAATTCATTTTAATTCCTTTTCGGGAGATTCAAATTTTATTGGTTATGTTTTCAACTGCACTTTAATCTAAAAATGTTTCCAACCCCAGTATAGCTCTAGAAAATTTTGCTAATGAATAGTAGCATTTTTGATTTATAAAGCTGAGCAAAATTTATTTGCTCATATCTTTTGCATTAAGAATCCAAATCAATTGGTTCTTGTTGCATTATTTTATAAAAATCATGCTCTTCCTATTGTAAAAATTTGAGAGCTTTTTGTTGAAGTTGACTGTTGGACCTTTTCGGTTTCTTTTGCCTTATTGGTTCTTTTTGGTTCTTTCGATAGGATCCGAAGAGCACATTAACACCGAGAGTGATCCCCAGCAAACAGAGCAACTTCAATCAGGCAAGCAGTTTGATCATGTTAATCCCATTATTTTTCAAGTCTAATATATTGATTTCAACTTGTATGTATGCATTGCTATTTTGTGTTGAATTATGGTTAGTATCCTATAGTTGCATAATCTGTAGGAATTGTTTACCCTCTACTACCTTGAGCCTAGGTTATTTGCTGTGATTTGAGTTCGATGGATGAGCTCTTGTCACTTAGTAGATTACGATTTGAAATTGCTTAGAAATGCTTAGTTTCGGTAGTATGGGCGATCATCGATTGTAGTCGATGATCTCGAGCACACATCTTGTTATTATTCCATTATGTCCAGCACTTATGCTTTGTTATTTTGTAAAGTCAAAATCTGAAAATGGAAAAATATTATTTTGGACTTGGGCAAGTGGTTGGATGGTGGGTTATTGGGTTTGTGGATGTCTTGCCTAAGTCAACAAGGACCGAACATCTTGTGTCACACTCTCCAAGCACTTTTGCGTACTAACCACATGAGGGTTATATGGGACCCCTCTTGACCTAGTACTTTGGAGTGTGTTATCTCCGAGTCGCAGGAGGAGCGTTGTGTGTGTTGTGTGAAAAAGGAATTGTGTTCTTGTGTTTGGGTGTGCGGTGGTGGAGTTTCCGGGATGGACTCTCCAACTCGAGGGGCGTCGCAGTTGTCCAAGGCTTTACCCGTGACGGGTAGTTGTCCGAGGCTGGGCCACGACCCCGACACAACGTATGGGTTTCTATCCATACGGGCGACTCGAAGTTAATACATAATATTGGAAACGTCTTGTAGGACTTAGCCGTGCCGGCATACCTAAGGAAGTGTGCTTAATAGCTTGGCAAAAAGGCGGTCTGGTATGTGGGTAAAATGGTACACCCTGCAGGGATAAAACTATTCGAATAGCCTCGTCCTAGGTTATGGACACGCTTGGTTAGGTTTTGCAAGAGTTAGACTACAACCTTTTAAATTAAAATTTGACATGGTTGGCATGAATGGGTAATTCATGCTATTGTTGTGGTGACTAACGGTTTAGTCACTTCCAGGATTGTTGTTGTTCTCTACCTACTGTTATATTGTTGTCTCTTGCGATTATTTGAACATTAAAAATAGATTTGTTAAATTGCTTTCAATCTATTACATTATTGCAAATGGAAACTTGCTTTATGCTAAAAATGAAACATATAGCCTCCACTTCAATGAGCTTGCATGTAGTATATATCTGAGTTTGTTATTCCACATGTAAGTCTTATGAGTACATTCAAAGTACTCACCGGCTTTTGCTTACCGCTTTTGTTTGCAGGGGAGGAAGGTGAGCCCCAAGGGCCTCACTTTTGTGAGATGTGTTGTGGTTTCGACGACTAGCTTGGCGGTCCGGTCGGTTGCCTTGTGGGTTAAAGGCACACTGATTGGCTCTTTTGTTGTAGCCATCTTATGGCACTTTTGCTTCCGCTGTTTAATTATTGTTGTCTCTTTTATTGTTGGCCGGTTGGCCTCTCTTTTGTAATGACTCGGTTTGATATTATTAATACTTCTGTTCTGTTCTGTGTTTCGGTTCTATGTGGATGAATGGAATTGATACACAAATGTTGTGATGAGGTGTGTATACTGCACTCTGGGAAGTATACATGTCTCGAGTCTCGGATTATCTGCTTTGTGATGCTAGGGCCGAATGGATGGTTAAGCATTACAAGCCGGATAAACCGGGGTCTCACAGTCCATAAGTGTATGGGTTAGGGTTTGGTATGTGTAACACCCCAAAACTTTCGAAATACAGAAATGGGAGATTTTTAAAACATATCATGTGTCATTCGTTGTCATGCTTTTTTGCTCACATCTTGAGATTTACTTGATCCACATTTGCTTCTCTCGCCGACACAAGTGAACCCTAACTCACAAACCCTAGGACTGAAATGGTGCTTAAGGATTGGTTAGAGCTGTTTAACAAAATACCAAGTTGGAGTCTATTTCCTCGGGAGAAATTTCTAAAAGCAAGCCCCACTTCCTGTCTCCAACCCGCCCCTAATCTCCCTCCCCCCTTGCCCCACTGTCAGCCGGCGTAAAGCCACAAGCCACAGAGCCCCTTCGGCTGGTCATGGCCGCCACCTTTCTCCCTCCCGGTGCACTATTCCTCTGACCAGTTCCTCCAACATGTTCCTTCGACCAGTGGTCCAGCCGACTCGGCGCAGTTGAGACCGCACCTTGGTCGTGGCCGCCTTTTCCCCCAATGTACCACAGTACCACCTAGGTGCAACCCTACGCACTGTTCCTCCGACCAGTGGTCCAACCGACCCGGTGCAGTCAAAGCCGCACCCTGGTCGTGGCAGCCTAGACAGACCCCGGTCGGACGCCAGTCAAGTTGGTGTGCCCAAAGACAGCCTCTGGTCATGGTCGTCTATGTGGACCTAGGTCAGTGCGTCCTCTTCCATATGGGCACCGTCACCTGCCAAGCCAGGACGCCTCGATACGACGTGGTGTGTGCGCTGGCAGCTGCAGTCACTCCCCCATTACAAGCCATCTCTCACTCATTAAAAGTCGTAACTTAGTGTGTCATGTCGTTGCACTGTGCTGCCTCAGTCTCCATCACCAACCACTCGTAGTACCACGCAGAGCCAGATGTAGTGAACTCCCTGGGCGACCTCCACCCCCCTCACCTATAAATAGTAGCCCCAGGCCCTTCCTGCTGCTGTTCCACAACCCAAGAGCCAGTTCTTCCCTTCCTCTCTTCCGCCATTCCTCAGGAGAGCTCGAGCTCCAAGTAAGGTTGAGTGCTCACCTCTGCTTATGTCTCCGCGACGTCGCCAGCAAGCTTTGGCACCTTCAGTGAAGTTTTCTCCCTCTTGAACACCTCCACTCTTGCTTCCTGACCCAGAGGTGGCTCCCCTCATAGATTTCACTCTGTACTCACAGGAACTGCCGACTCCGTTCGCCCTTCCCCTCCTGAGAGTAGCCCCGGTAGTCGGATCGACTTTGACAGTCATCACCGCCACTTGGAGCTCTCCCGCTGTTGCAAACCTTTGTCGTCAGACCCTCTTGGCTAGCTCACTTCTTCTGCTTCCTTCCAGTACGTTTCTAGTGGCCACTAAAGGTTTCTTTCCACTCTTGTTATGTGAAAGCATTACTAGAGCGAAGAACGTACTGTATACCCATGTTGCAGTGGAACCATACCAGATGGTCGAAACTCCCCTCGACCGGATGGTCGAAACTCCTCTAACCAGGTGGTTGAAACCCCTTCCGACTAGATGGTCAAAACTCCCCTCGACCGGGTGGTCGAAACTCTCTCGATCGATTGGTCAAAACTCTTTTAGACCAGATGGTCAGAACTTTTCGTGACTAGGTGGTCGAAACTCTCTTTGACCAAATAGTCAAAACCCCTCACGACCGGATGGTCGAAACTCTCTTCGACCAAATAGTCAAAACCTGTCCCCACTAGTCAGTCGAAACTTTCCTTCGACCAACCTATCGAAGACTTCTTCGCCCAGTTAGTCGAAACCCTTCTTCGACCAGCTTGTCGAAACTTCTTTGCCCAGTTAGTTGAAACTCTTCTTCAACTAGCTTGTCGAAACTTTTTTGATCAGTTAGTCGAAACCCTCCTTCGACCATCCTATAGAAGACTTTTTTGACTAGTTAGTCGAAACCCTTCTTTGACCGTCTTATCGAAACTTCTTCAACTAGTTAGTTGAAACCCTTCTTCGACCAACTTTGTGAAACTTCTTCAACCAGCTAGTCGAAACCCTTCTTCGACCAGTTTGTTGAAACTTTTTCGACCAGTTAGTTGAAACCCTCATTCGACCAGCCTATCGAAGACTTCTTCGTCAAGTTAGTCGAAACCCTTTTTCAACCAGCTTGTCGAAACTTCTTCGACCAGTTAGTCGAAACCTTCCTTCGACCAACAAGTCAAAAATTCTCCAACTAATGGTTGAAGCTCCTTCTACCAACTAGTCAAAACACTGTTGACTAGTGGTCGAAATAATGAACAGTAGTCGAGACAATAAATAGTACTCAAAATCGAGAACAATGCTCGAAACCTTCCCAGCCTAGTATACGAAACCCATCCCGACCAAGTGGTCGAAACCATGAGCAAAAATCGAAAACCTCCTCAACCAAGTACTCAAAACCCATCTCGACCAAATGGTCGAAACTATATCCAGAACTCAAAAACTTTATCGACCAAGTATTCGAGACCCATCCCGACCGAGTGGTCGAAACCGTGAACAGTACTCAAAAACCCTTTCTTCCAGGAACGCGAACCCCCTTCGACCAGGTGGTCGAAACACTGAACAGTATTCGAAGCCGATAACTCGTACACAAACTAAACGCTATCTTGGAAACAGCCTACGATACCTACTCGAGTACTGTGTCCAACGTCGAACGTGGTAATAGGAACCTGAGACCAGTTAAATCCACCCAACCCAACCAAGAACAACCCATTTGAGTTTCATTGGAGTTCATTTGGATTTTGATTGCAAGTCGAATTCATTTGGGCTTATTTGGATTTTGGTTGGTTTCTGTGTGTAGAACTTGAAGCTCCATAAAAACCGCTACCATACCACGAGCAGGTGCATCAATACCACGACCAAGGTGAGTCTATTTTTTGATCATATTTCACCCAGTCTTTGCAAATTATGTTGCTTTAAACTATGAAATTGCATTGCTATGATTTAAACAACTATCTTGGCCTAGTCGTAGTTAATGCCTTAATGATAACCGAGTATAACCTTCCACTCCTTGAACCTGCATATTATCATTTGTCACCCTAGAACTAATGGTTTACATGCTAGATAATAAGTATGTATCTAAGTGTCATGCTTAGTTTTACTTAGATACGTAGTCGTGCGGGCATTAAAGTGCCCAACAACAATCTTTCCAAACATGAAAAGCTGGATTTGGGTAGTCGTGGCTGGGAGCGCAGCTGGTATGTTGGTCTAAAGGTTATTTTCAAAACCAACCAAAATCTGAAACTCTCTACTCGACTTGGGTGGATGGAAAGAGTGGCTTGTGTGGCTGGTGCTGGTGATGCACGTCGGTGGGGTATGTGGTCGCACTGCCCAAGTCAATAAAGGGTCGAGTTCTTATAACGGCCTCTCGTGTAAAGTGTACGAACTCTGTAGAGTAAGAAAACTATCTAGATAGTCGTGCTCACGGTCAATAGCGGTGCTAGGAATTCACCTGAACTAGCTTTCATTTTGTATAAAACTATTTGAGGGTGGTCGTGGAATGAAAAATTGGGGTGTGACCCTAGGGGTTTGTGAAGGTTTGGTCGTGGACCAGTGGTAATTATCGGTTAGCCAGGCGTCGAGTGGATGGAGCCACTCGATGGTATAGGAGATGGGATCTCCAATAGTACCTTACAACTAAAAATCAGTTTAGGAAACCTGTTCTTAAAAATGCTAAGTCGTAGGGTGTCCTACTTGTCTAGCCTTGCATATATGATAACTTGCATTGTGTGTTAGCGAGCGAGTACGGTTGTGTACTCAAGCTCGTCTAATGAAATCTTTCAGAGCCGATCAACCAGGACCCCTACGACCACTACTGGGCGGACGAACCAGTCGGTGGAGATGAAGATGAAGCCTAGGCTGGGACCCCTAGTCACTTGCCTGTGGGCAGAGTGAATGGATCCACCACTACCTCTTTTTGCTTCCGCACTTACCTCTACTATGTACTCGGATCTATAGTGGCCCTTGTGCCCTTTTGTATAACAGTGGTTGTACAACCAGTTATGAAATATATTGGCTGTCAATGCGATGTATTTGATTGATCCAAGAACATATCTATGTGTCCTATCTACTGATCCAGGGAATGGCACAGATCGACACAATGGATTTTGAATTACAAATTTGGGGACCAACAGTATGGGATGCTTGCGTGGCACACACGTGGGTGATGATGAGGCTAACACATGGCATGATGTGGAAACAACGACTGCGAGGCTGACGAGGCTGCTGACATGACGGACGATGATGACACAGCATACACATGTCATGAGGTGGAGCAAGGTAGCATTGATGTGGCTCAAGTGAGGTGGCACTAGCGGCGCGGTGGCGCACGGGACTCGACGGCTCACCGGCGATAGTTGGCACGACGGCACGTGCAGATGGATGCGGCGGAGAGAGGGGAAGATGACAAAAGTGGTGATGCAGACGTGGAGTCTGAAGGCTGTCGGAGTTGGCCGGCAGCGAGTTCCAAGCGACGGCGTGGATTGGCTCTACAGAGGCGAGGAGGTTTCGGCATAACTCCAGCAAAGAGGAGGGAAGTACAAGGTAGAACGCGAAGCGGCAAAGGAGATGGTAGGGTTGACGTTGGCAAAGGCTCACCAGCTGCGGTGAATCGAAACGATGAAGAGGCGGCAACCGAAGATGGATTAGAAGAAGGGGATCTCCACGCACGGTGAATAAAACTCGGAATCGAAAGAATAGAAGTGTAGATCAGTGGGCTAGAACACGGTATGACGTGGTTGAAATTGAGAGGAACTCATCGGTGCGGCAGGGAACGCAATGGAACGGTTTCGGCCATCGCGGGCGTGTCCGGAAGCGAGGAAGAAGAAGATGAATACTACGGTGTGGTGCACGGGAGCTTTAGTGAGTGGACGCAAATGGATGAGGAGGCCAAGGCAGTCGAGGTGACGCGGTTGGGACGTCTTGAGGAGCGGCTATGGCGGAGGACGAGCGAGGACAACAACATAGGACTTGAAGAAGATGAACTCGGCGACAGCACGTGGCGACATCTCAGACCATGGCGACTAGTGCACGAGGGGCGGCGGAAAGGGGTGAAGCGAGGGCGCGGGTTGTGACACTATTTATGGCACAAAACAATTTGCAGCACGGACATCGAAGGCAGTGCGGAGCGGAGTCCGGGATGGACACGGTTGCAGCGGCAGTGGATGGCAGTGAGCCTGGAGCGCGAAGTTGGCTGACAGCCAGCCCAGGGCTAGGCGAGTGGAGCGGGGCTAGTGGGGTCGGGTTGGGGAGTAGAGATGGGCTGGCGGCCCGAGAAGAGAGAGAGAGAGGATGGAATGGGCTGGGACAAATCAGCCCACGAAGAACAAGGAAAAAGGGAAATATTTTAGAATTTAGGAAAAGGCTAAAATTCAAATAAGCTTAAATAAATAGCAAACTAACTCGAAAAAAATCCAAGAAAATTCAAGAAAATTCCTTGAAACACAAGGAACCTAACTAACATAGTTTTTTTTATTTAATTTAAGTTTACATTAATCAAATTAAATAGTTTTAATTTGAGAAATTCTCATTTAAGCTCTATTAAACCAAGGAAACTTGGTGAAGTTTTTCAGGGACCTAAATTACACAAAAGGTTTTTGAAAGGTCAAATTTTGGGACGTTACAATGCACGTATATACACATGCATAATTTTATTGAGAGACCATGTGAATAGGGTCCCCGTATGAGTGATGAGTATTTGACGCTGTGGTGAGAAGTTTGTGTTTGAAATCATTGCGTTTGCGTTTCTGCTGATCTGTTTCTGTAAGTGCGGAACTTCCGGTTCTGGAAAACAGAACTTCCGATAATCGGAACTTCCGCTGTGATAAAACGGAACTTCCGATTATCCTGACATTTGAGTTCTGTTACGAGTAATCGGAACTTCCGCACCTGGGATCGCGGAACGTCCGAAAATACTGACAAGAGTGTTGTGCTGTGACGACAATCGGATCTTCAAACCTGGGGGTGCGGACGGTCCGATAATCGGAACTTCCGCAATGGGAAGTGCGGAACTTCCGATAATCGGAACTTCCGCAATGGTAAGTGCGGAACTACCAATTATCGGCAGAACTGTGCAGAAAGGCATAGTTTGTGATTTTGAGTTTGTATGAGTTTGAGTCTTGTACAAATATTGATGCTATGATATTGGGCAATGCTATGTGATGTGTTTTTGTCTGAGTTGACTGCAGGACATCGAGACGAAGTCGTGGCGAGACACGAGGTGATCGAACTAGGCGCAGGCGGCGTTGAGGTCAGAACGGTCGGGATGTGTCGAAGACGGCGTGAATCTTGAGGTGGTTGCGAGTCAAGGACAGCAAGGTGTACGGGAGGCTTCCAGAAGGTGCGCAAGGGGAGAAACGGTCTTTTCGCAAAGCGGCACAAGTGGAGGCGGTTCCGTTCGGGTGTAGCGGGCTTAATGGGTTGGAGACCCGTTAGCCAAGGGCTATAAATAGAGGTGAACCCCTAGTGTTAGGGTTAGACTTTTTGAGAGAGAAAATTAGGGTTAGCTTTAGCTAAAGAGCCTTTGGAGAGGTTGTTATGCTTTTTGAGAGTTTGTTGAGTTGGAGAGGATGAACTGAAAACTTGTGTAATCATTCCTCTGTGTTTTCCTCTGTAATCTTGTGATTCCTATCAATGAAATCCTGAGGTTTTGGTTCTTGTTTATGCCTCCCTTCTTCTCTCTGTTCTTCTCTTGAATAGCTAGGGTTTTGATGAAACTTTTGATTCGTCTTATGAGATGGCATGAAACTTGATATCAAGAGTCGTATTGATATTGCTAATATATCCTCAAAGTTTCATGAGCTAAGAATCTGAGAATCTTGTCTATTGTGGTTTTTGGTCTTTCTTTCCTAATACTCAAGAAATCCGTTTTTGCTTTGATTATTGGATCTTTGTCTGCGATTCTTCTCCATGAGGTCAAGAAGTTGTTTAGGATGATGTCCTGTGAAACTTGACCTGAGAAGAGCATTCAAGATTTAGTATTTTGGATTTTTGGACAAAACCCGAGCGCACTGTTCTTCGGTCAGGACAATCGGAACTTCCGATTGTCCACGGCGGACTATCATTGGCGGAACTTCCATGATCGAACCGGAACTACCATAATGTTGAACTACCGCTAGGTAGAATCGAGCTTCGATTTCGATGTAACGACTGAAGCTTGTTTTCGTTCTCTGATTTTGCTTCACTCTTCTTGAGATTTCCAGAGGGCTTTGTAGGTTTGTTTAAATACAGTAAAGTGGAGTTCTTAATGTTTAAGGCACCATTCACCCCCCCCCCTCTGTTGCCATTTCGGTACTTCATTTATACATGCTCAACATCCTCTTCTCCCACATTGATCGCTCCTCTTCTTCGACGTTAGCCAACTCAACGGTGTGGCTTCCTCAATAACTGTGGCGACCTCCCATCTTCACTGATATCGGTATGTTTGCTTTAGTCATTGTCTAATAATATGGAGATTCTTCTCGCCATCGTCAGTGACTCGTGCCCCTCATCAGTGATGGCACGCTCCTGGCTACCCAATGGCCCCATATCGTCTATAGCTCGTCTATAATGCGAAGCTTTATCTCTTCACTATCAGGGATTCTCCATCATTGAGCTTCTTTGGCCGCTAACTTCTTCAACAACGACGACGCTCACAACTCGTTGTCGCAGTTCTTGGCTCCTTCGAGTCTAGACTTTCTCTTCAATGGATCCGGCGAGCAGCACAACATTGTCCTTGTCGAACAGCTAAGGTAAGAATCACAGTATTCTCCTCATATCTGTCCCTACCGCCTCGGCTCTTTGCTTTCTCGTGGATCAATGTCTTCTTGCCGGACAGATTGACTCCACTATGCTCTTTCGTGGTCTCCTCTGACACTATGCGTGCTATCCTCTTTATACCTACTATTTTCATTCAAAATTTTAGTTATTTTTTATTGGAGCTCGTTACAAATTAAATTGCTAATTTTATTTAATTTATTTTGAATTTTAGGTATTTTACTTTGGAATTCATACGGAAATGAAATTGTAAATTTTATTTTATTTTTTATTCCAAATTTCAATTATTGTTTGTGGAATTCGTATACAAATCCAATTGCTATTTTTTGTAATTTTATTTCGAAATATAGTTATTTAGGGACTTTACATTGGCATTTTTATTGAAATCAAATCGCTAATTTTATTTTCATTTTTATTCCGAATTTGAGTTATTTATTTTGGAATTCATATACAAATCTAATTGTTATTTTTTGTTTAATTTTTATTACAAAATATATTTATTTAGTAATTTTACTTAGGAATTCGCATGGAAATTAAATTACAAATTTTACTTTATTTTTTATTCCTAATTGTAATTATTTTTATTGAAATTCGTATACAAATCCGATGGATAGTTTTTCTTTAATATTTATTTTGGATTACAGTTGTTTAGGGAATTTTCTATGGAATTCGTATTGAAATAAAATTGATTTTTTTATTTTATTTTTATTATAAATTTAAGTTATTTTTTGGAATTCATATACAAATCTAATAGCTAATTTCTGTTTAATTTTATTCCAAAATATATTTCTTTAGGAAATTTACTTAAAAATCCGTATGAAAATTAAATTACTAATTATATATTATTTTTGTTCCAAATTTCTGTTATTTGTATATTGTACTTGACATAGAATATTTCTTTTAATCAGGACCATGATAATCTGGACCCACTACGATGATCAGTGTAGATCCTTTTCTTTTTCCTCCAATTAACGTGGAAATATCCGGCCCTTGAGAGCGAGTGGCTTCTTTTGCCTTTTATTTAATAAGATAATAGATAGATGAATGCCTAATCTATGATATTTATTTATCATTGAGTATGTGTGAATTACAATATCCTTTTCTTATGAAAAAGGAATTCATATTTGCACTAATCTGACCCCTGATGATCCCTCACTAATGTATATCTCGTGTGGAGTCCCGGATTGATGGCATAGAAAATAGTAGCAATTTAATATTGTTTTTCATATAAAAAAAGACGACTTAACAGTGTAGGTGTGTGAAAACACCAGAACATTCATAAACGAAACATCAGGAAGCAAAATTGCAGTGGATGCTGTAGCAACAGAACAGAGTATGACATATTTATCGATCATGTCTATTGAAGCTGGTAGAAATTACAAACGGTAATTTCTATAAGATTATAAGATTAATGACAGATATATCGAGCATGTCTATTGAAGCTAATAGAAAATGCACGATGATCTCGCCTTGTTGGCACGGGACCTGCCATTTCTGATGGCACAAACGGTGAATGCCGCTATGTCATCGTTTCAGCGCAGAATTGAAGAGACTACAAAAGGGAGAAGGCAAGATTGCAAGATAAATACTCGGTTTATACGTTTGGCATCTCTGATGTGTGCAGTATGTGGTGTTAGTGCGAAAATGCGTTTCTCCATGTGCTTGGTGCTACGAGCACTATCCTATACATCCGTTTGTTTGCTTTGATATTCGCGCGCTATCTCTCCCTCCCTCGGTTCCAGTGAGCCACGCCACCGCCGCCTCCTCCTCTGGTCTCCTCTCTCTTATTCGTATTATCACATGTCCTTGACAGCGCAGAATAGACCAAGGCAAAGTTAATTATGCCAAAAATTCACTTGGTACATAAACAAATAATCAAGAACTATTGCCTACAACTAAAATGCCAGAGTTATTCTAGCTCCTCTAATATTACATCACAGCACTGCCTTCCATGACCAAAAAACACAGGGAAGATATTAGACATCCACGGATGACTATGTGCTAATTAAGCCCCAAGCTCAACAACTCCGCATCTCCTTCTCCAGCCTCTTCAGCACCGGCAGCGACTTCCCGGCCACCGTCGACTGCGGAGCGGCCTTGTCCCTTGGTCGGACTCGGTGCCGGCGGACGGCATCTTCTTGACCTGGTCCTTCGCGACGTGCACGGTGTGGAAACTTGCCGTTGTAATGTGGAGGAAGCCGTCCTCAGCGGCGGAGACGACGACGGCGTTGAGCCAGAGCACGAGGCACTGCCCCGTGGGCAGGTTCCCCACCTACGTGCGCACGGCGCACCTGCGTGCGTACGCACACCTACCTATCCTTACCGATGGACCCTGAGGCGGCCGACGACGACGAGGGACGAGGCGGCAGCCTTAGCGGCCTGGACAACTTCTTGAGTACCAGCAGCGCGAGCGGGAGGCAGAGGACCCCCGCGACAGCCGAGGGCGGCGTCTGCACGCTTGACGCGGCCACGACCATTATCTCTACTGCTAAACTTTATTTTTGTTTACAAAATATTTCGCATAGATTAATTTCAGAATTTTCTGAAAAAGAAAGAAGAGAAGGATGCGATGCATCAAACTGATGTGTGTGAACGCGTCACATGCGAGGCAGGAGGTTGCAGAGTCGGTGTACGTGCATGCGACTTGTGGCCGAGTGCAACCAAGAGATCGAGTCCCTAACCAAATTAGCTCTGATTTTGACTAGTTTGGCATACATTGCACACGTTTCCACCTGGGATATCAATTCGGATTGTTTGAAAATTGAGTGAGGTTTGGAAAAGAATTCAATTCGGATGGTATTAGCTGGAAGGATAAAAATTTTAAACTGAAATACAAAGAAAGATCTCCAAGGAAAGCTAGAATGTGCGCAAAGAAAGAAAACAACAAAATGATATGTGGATTCTCAACGCAAGAAAATGGGAAAGTAAATTGTACGGGTGAGATATTTAGACCTCGCACCTTTCTTTCTCTCTGTGCGTTAGATTAGGGTCCACCCATCCAAGGTCAACTACAACAATATGGTGCACCATGAGTCCAAGTCCATCTACTTTATTTCTTCATGAAATCGAGCCGGTTATGTTATGTAAAGCTCTGTGGTGTAAAAAAAAGTTTTCGCTTATTTTTGTGTGTGTCGAGTCTAATTAGCTTTTGGTTTTTGTGGATTCTCTAGGAAACAAGAAAGAGTTTAGGTTGAGCACGTTAATTATGTACATACGTGAGAGTCCTAATCGATCTTAAATCGTGGTGTGCGTATGTGGTCTGTGTGCTAAGGTTTTGTGCTTGGTGTTGGCTATATAAGTGTATGGGGGTGTATCTAACATGAAAACATCATTGAATTATGAATTGAAAACACGTGTGTGTTTCGGTCGTGAGCCGTTATGGTCTATCCTTGTGTGTCTTGTGTTGAGGGTTTTCCATCTAGGATTTGTGAGAATTGGCGCAAATCAATCCCTTGTTTACGATTTGGGAGGCTACCATGGATCGCTTCTACTTCGGTTTCTACTGATCTGGTCCGATTCAACCACATTATTAAGCTCATTACTACGCTACAGAAATTATGTTACTACATACAAGACGTAGTGTTACTGCACTACTATCGGAGTGTTACTACACGCAACACGTAGTGTTAGTACACACCATCAGAGTGTTATTGCACGTAAAATATAGTGTTACTACATTACTGCAGAAATATTACGGTACTTTTACCGTTATTCTACTGTAGAAGGTCAGAAAAACTATATTATTTAATTTTGTCTCGAGATTCGATCCGCATCACACGCGCCACACACACTCCAGGCAGACGTCATCGCCGGTGTGGCGCGGCGCGGGCGAAATCGGCGTAGAGCAACGCGGAGGCGGCGACAGACAGGGCTTCTTGGCGACCCCTCCTGCCGGCGCGACGGCGAGCCTCCTTCGGTTGTCGAACTCGCGGAGGAGCTTGCGCGTGGTGGCGGATTGCGCCATCATGGTAGGCATGGTGGTTTCGCTGCGAAGGAGAGACAAATTATTTGGGTGGGGAGAAGGCGGCGCGACGGATATAGGCGGAGGTTTCCGCGTACGAGTCGGATTCGGAAGTGATGCAGGGGGGAGGTGAAGGCGGTGGCGCGCCGGTGGATTAGAGGGGGTCAACGGCCGGGAGGATGCGGATTGCGAATTCGGATGCCTTCAATGCGTTAATCACACGAGTTGATCGGGCCAACGAACGATCTACGCCGTTCAAATATCTAATCCCCCAATCTCTCAGCCATTAGGAAAGTTAGCCCTCTCGCCACCAAATTAGGAAAGTGCTCGCGTCGCTAATCGCTCCACTCCACTCTGCTTGGCACTCACGCTTCCGAATCCGTCTCCAACTCGGCGACCTCCCCCAGGACCCCCACCACCTCGCCTGCCTATATAACGCCGCGCAGCCAGTGCCGCCGCAATCACAAACCATTCTTCTCATCGCCTCTTCCTCCTCCTCCTCCTCCCCTTCCTCCCTACCCACCACCATGGCCGCGTCCATGGCGCAGCGTTCTTCCGACTGCCCCGCCGCCATGCGCAAGCTGCACCGCGATTTCGAGCGCCGCAGGAAGCTCGTCGTCGTGGCGAAGGGGGGAGTCTCCAAGAAGTCCTCTGCACCGCCACCGCCGCCGAGGAGATCCGCTCAGATCCTGCCCGCGCCAGCCGGCGCGGCCATCAAGAAGTCGTCCGCGCCGCTGCTGCCGCCTCGCTCTGCTTCGATCTCGCGATCGCCCCGGCGTGAGCGCGTGTTGGCGCCGCCGCCGCGCTCTGCTTCGATCTCGCGATCGCCCCGGCGTGAGCCCGTCCTGGCGCAACTGACGCCGCCTCTCCCATCATCGAACGCCTCCGGGTCGATCAGGAAGGGTACGCAGGTGCGGGTCCGCACGCCGGCGGGGATTCTGCCCACGGGACAGCGGCTCGTGCTCTGGCTCAGCGCGGTCGTCGTCTCCGCCGCAGAGGAGGGCTACCTGGAGGTCGTCTACAACGGCAACTTCCCGCGCGACGACCCATTCCGAGCTGTGCGCGTCGCCAGGGACCATGTCAAGAACATGCCACCAGCCGACGCCTCCGCCGCGCCCGCCGTGACCACCTCAGCCGCACCGCGTCCCTCGAGTGCTAAGGCGGCCCCGAGGCCGACGATCGCCGGGAAGTCACTGCCGGTGCTGAAGAGGCTGGAGAAGGAGATGCAGAGCCAGTCCGAGGCGATCTTGGCAGCTTGGTAGTTCCATGTAGTAGGGATTAATCAGACGATCAGATTGTGCCTTCCTGCTGTGTTTTTTTTGGGTCATGGAAGTCTCGCTATTATGATGTACTAGCAGCTAGGATGATTCTTGTAGATTAATTATAGTGGTTGCTCTTGATTCTTGTATCGAGTGTACCGAATTCTTGGCATAAAATGCCTAATCTATTAAATGTTTTTATCACCAAGTATATGTGAATGCTTCTTGTAATGCACATTGCTAGTTCTTAATTTTTGTTGTATCAATTGTTCAGATCACAATGATACTCCTGTGTCCGGACTCTTGGAAAGATAACAACCCTGTTCTTGAGGTGCTTAAGCTGCCCTGCCCCCAAAGGAGGAGGGGGGATCCGCTGATGCAATCCTCCGTATGTGTTGCCGCACTGCTTGCTTGCAACTTAATTACTGGAAACCAAGAACAGAGAAAACCAAATTACACAGAATGAATGAGTAAATGAGCGATGAAACGCGTACACAATTAAACCCAAAAGCTACACAAGCAAGGGAAGATAATTCGTTGCACAGGTCAGGTGACATTAGCGACATCTCGTGTCACAAGTTATGGCAGCATTTTCACATACAGATTACTGCCACAGATGTTCCAGTACCAGAGCAGAACGGAAACAGAGTGATGCTAACACACAGACCGCTGCAAATGATGCTTATTTTCTTGATATAAGTACTCATGTCATATTCGTACTGCGACGACAAAGCGAGGTGTCTCACTTCACCTGCATAATGCATTCATTTCCGGCCCTAAAGAATTTTCATTACGTCCATATTTTCTACTGGTAGTTGCTTCATATCGTATCAAAAAATTTAACTTTGATTTCGAAAAGAGAGAGAGAGAGAGAGTTCCGACGGTTTCTTCTTCTATATATTCAGTTCCCCTGGTAACTTCCGACACCATCCCGCGTGCAGTTTCCTTCTCCCTCCGAAAAGAAGAACCAAGAAACTCCTATCAAGGACTACACCATGTACTCCATTGATCAAGAACAACAGATTCAAGAACGTCATCAACGAGGCCACCAGGGGAGCATTGAACAGCCTGACGATTCTTCCTCCTCTGCGATGTGCAATCTGAATAGTGCAGTTGCCAACTTTGGTGCGAGATTTCTGATCCCGTCTTGCTTCAGGAGCCCGTTAGGCCTGCGGCATGCGCCGCCGCCGACCAGAGCCTATCAAGTCTGGCCTGGCAAAAACGTAAGAATGATCACATTAGTAGAAAAAGATGCCACTCTTTTATGAGGGAGGAGTCGCCAAGAAGTCCACTGCACCTGCGCCGCCGCCCCCGCGGAGATCCACGCCGATCCAGCCCGCGCCAGCCGTAGCGGCCATCAAGAAGTCATCCGCGCCGCCGCCGCAGCCGCCGCTGCACTCTGCTTCGATCTCGCGATCGGCCCCGTGTGAGCGCGTCCTGGCTCCGCTGACGCCGCCTCTCCAATCGTCGGCCGCGTCGGAGTCCATCAGGAGGGGCGAGCAGGTGCGCGTGCGCACACCGGTGGGGAGACTGCCCACGGAGCAGCGCCTCGTGCTCTGGCTCAGCGCCGTCGTCGTCTCTGCCCCAGAGGAGGGCTACCTGGAGGTCGTCTACAACGGCAACTTCCCGCGCGACGACCCCTTCCGAAGCCGCCGCTGCGCCCGCTGCCACCGCCGCCGTGCCGCATCCCTCGGGTGCTAAAGCCGCCCCGCGGCCGACGGTCGCCGGGAAGTCGCTGCCGGTGCTGAAGAGGTTCGAGAAGGAGATGCGGAGCCACTCCGAGGCCATCTTGGCCGCGTGGTAGTTCCATGAGATGATGCCCTCCTGCGTTTTTTTTTTCGGATTTGCAAATTTTTAGTAGCTTAAAAAAAAACTATCCATTAATCATCAATAATTACACAATATTAAACTTAAAATTACAACATCAAGTGATATACAATTTTAGCACAGCTCTACTATAACTTTTAGTTATATTTGTTTTGTATATTTTTTATTTATTTGTAGGGTTCACTTAAATTTACTTTTGTCTAGTTAAAAAAAATTAGTAGAGTTCACCTACATTTATTTTTGTTTAGTTTAGAATTTTTTTTATCTCAACACATAAACTTATAGTATCCGTTAGATTAAAATCGTATTAGTAAGAAAGGAGACCGATTGATAAAGAAATTTCAATCATCCCAAACAGATGCTCCTTTATTTTTTCATCATAGGAGGCAGTAATTGCGCTGTCACGTAGTTATTGCAATTCTTGTAGTCTAGGTGTAGTTCACTGTTCTTGGCATAAGAGGAAAGTCTAATCTATGATATGTACTTACCATTGAGTCTATGTGAATGATAAGATCTTTCTATATGAAAGAGATTCTCTCTGTTCTTAAATTTTTATCTATGAAAAAAGAATTCAGCTTTGCATTGATCTGCCACCTGATGATCCCTCGCTAATGTATAGCTCGTGTATAGTCCCGGATTGATGGCATAGAAATTACTAACAAATTTGTTATATTTTGTAAAGGAAACAAAAAAAAATGAGTTAACAATCTAGACGTGTCAAAACACCAGAACGTTACATAAACGAAACATGAGAAAGCAAAATTGCAGTGGATATTGCAGTAACAAGAGTTTGTTAGGCTCATTGGTTTCTGTTGAACTATTTGGTTCCTAACTCTTCGGTTCTTGGTCCACACTTAGTGTTAGACTCTTTGGATTCTGGTCCACACTGTAACATTTGGTCTATTTATATAACCTTTGACTTATCAATACATGATGTGTGTATAATTATCCTAAATATTTCACTCTCTCATGGTATCAGAGCGGATCGCACCTGCGACCGCATCCTTCCGCTAATCCCGCCGCCATGGCCGGCGAAGATGACACCGCCGCCGCCACACGGCGCAAGCAGGAGGCCGCCACCGCACGCCACGAGCAGGAGGCCGCGCAGACACTTGCCCTCTCCGAGGCCGCCGCCATTGCTTCCCTCCATGCTCAGGCATATGGCGTGCTCAAGATCAAGGCTCTCGTCCATGTCGTCCTCAACCTCGCCTCTTCGAGTTACAACAAATGGCACGGCCTCTTCCTTGTCACCCTCGGCAAGTACACCCTCTCCGACCACGCGCTCTCCGACGACGCCCACTCCGACGTCGCAGACTGGGTTCAGATGGATTATCTCGTTCTCTCGTGGCTTTACGGCACCATCTCCGCCGAACTTCTCGAGATCGTGATGACTCCTACCTCCACGGTGCGGCTCGTATGGGTGGGCCTCGAGCAACAGTTCATCGGCAACCAGGAGATGCTTGTCCTGTACCTAGGCGCGGAGTTTCGCAACTTCGTCCAGGGCGATCTCTCCATCTCCGACTACTGCCGCAAGCTGAAGAGCATGGCTAATGCCCTCAGCGACTTGGGCGAACCGGTGCGCGATCGCACCCTTGTTCTGTCCCTTTTGCGCGGCTTGAACACGAAGTTCGCATACATGGTGGGCCTGCTGAAGCGGCAAAAGTAGTTCCCCTCGTTCATCAAGGCCCGCTCCGATCTGCTGCTTGAAGAAATCACGATGTCATCGTGCCCCTCCGCACCCTCCACAGCCCTCATCGCCACGATCCCTACTAGCAATGGGGGTCCCGGCGGTGGTGTCTCCGGGGGCGGCGGCGGTGCGTCCGGCAACCGCTCCACTAACGGACCCCAGGGCGCTCCCTCCGGTGGCACCGGCAATGGCAGGGGCGGCTCCAGTCGCCGTCGTCGCCGTGAAAACGGTGACAGCAACCACAAGATCGACGGCGGAGGTGCGGGTGGTCACTCCAGGGGTGGCACCTCTGGTTTGCCGCCCTCCTTCTACAACCTCTGAACCGGCATTATCCAGGTGTGGCATGGGCAACTCCATCCACACCAGGCCCTTGGCCTCCTCGGTCCGCGCGCCCACCCAGCTGCGCCCCTGCCGCACGCACGCACTGGCGGCCTGCCAACTCCATGACGGCTACACGCTACCCTCGTACCCGCTGTCGTGGCCTCCTCAGGTTGATCCGGATCCTGCGTCTCCTGGTCTTGGTCCATGTGATCAGCAGTCATTGGCAAACTCTTTCAACACCATGACTCTTACTTCCCCGCCGACCACCGACTGGTACATGGACGCTGGTGTGACCTCGCACATGACATCAGACGCCGGTAACCTCTCCCGTTCCCGTTCCCATCCCCCTCACTCCTTCACTCCTTCCACCATCGTTGTCGGTGACGGGTCATTGCTATCCGTCACTTCCACTGGTTCCACTAGTCTTGGCTCTCTTCATCTTACTAATGTTCTTGTCACTCTGCACCTTATCAAAAATCTTGTTTCCGTTCGTCAATTCACTATTGACAACAACTGTTCCATTGAGTTTGACCTTGTTGGTTTTTTTGTCAAGCATCTTTGTTCCAGGAACGTGATCACCAGGTGCAATAGCTCCGGACCTCTCTACCCTTGCGTCTGTCGGTGTCTGCCTCCCCTTCGTGCACACTCGTCACCGGCACCTTCGCCTCCCTTTGGCATTGTCGTCTCGGGCACATTGGCCCTGAGTCCCTGTCTCGCCTTGCTAGTGCGTCCGCCATTGCTTGTGATAATGGACCCGCCGACACTATCTGTCATGCGTGTCAACTTGGTTGTCATGTGCGTCTACCTTTTGCTATTTCACAGTCTTGTGCTCTCAAGAATTTTGATTTAGTTCATTGTGATCTTTGGACCTCGCCTGTCGTTAGTGTGTCCGGTTACAAATACTACTTGGTTATTCTTGATGATTGCTCGCAGTATCTTTGGATGTTTCCTTTGCGCCTGAAATCTGATACTTTTGCCATTATCTCTCACTTGTTTCTTAGTTGCTACTTAGTTCAGTGCTAAGATTAAGAGTATTCAGTGCGATAATGGCCGTGAGTTTAACAACTCCACCGCTCGTACTTTTTTCATTCCCCATGGCGTTACATTCCGCATGTCATGTCCATACACCTCTTGGCGGAATGGCAAGGCCGAACGTATTATTCGTTCGACTAATAACATTGTTCGGTCTCTTATGTTTCAGGCCAGTCCCCTTCATCATACTGGGTTGAGGCTCTTCATACCGCTACCTACCTTCTCAATCGCCAACCTACCAAAACTCTCAATTTTTCCACATATTTTTTGCGCTCTTTGGTGTTTCCCCCTCCTACTCCCACCTTCGTGTTTTTCGCTGCAAGTGTTACTCGAACCTTTCTGTTATCGTTCCTCATAAACTTTCTCCTCGCTCCACCATGTGCGTGTTTCTCAGCTACCCGTCCGAACACAAGGGATATCGATGCCTCGATCTCTTCTCAAATCAGGTCATTATCTTCCATCATGTTACGTTTGATGAATCTTCCTTTTCCTTAACCGAGCTCGCCGCTCTGCCCTCTCTCACTGACCTCGAATTTTTTGTTGGAGCTTGATCACACGTCAATGCCCATTGGGCCTCAGCATCTTGCAGGTCCTGGTGCCCCTCCTAGTGTGGTGTGCCCGCATGTGCTCCTACCGGCCATGGCACCCAACGGTGCTGCCTCTCCTACATCGGTTGTGCACAGCCCCAGTGCGCTCGCAGCACTCGATGTCATGCGCATTGCCAGCACGCACGTAACGCTGGCCGGCAGCATTCCTCCTGGCCCAGTGGCTGTGGTAGCACCCAGTGCTCCAGCCATGGCTCCTCCTGTGGTAGTCGAAGCACACGGTACTCCTGTCGGTCTGTCAGTTGGCCCGCCAACTCCCAGCGGGGTCGTTCTCCCGCAACTTCCCCCAGGTGCTGTGCCGCTCCAGCCGGTCGACAACTCCCATTCCATGGTGACTTGTGACAAGCACGGTTTTGGGCAGCTGCTCACCCGCATGAACCTTTATGCCGCCCTCTGTCTCCTGTTCCGACCACATACCGGGCTACTCTCGCCGACCCTAATTGGTGTGGTGCCATGGAGGAAGAATACGCTGCTCTTCAGGCCAACAACACATGGGATCTTGTTCCACGGCCATCCAATGCTAATATGGTCACTGGAAAGTAGATTTTTCGGCATAAGCTCAATTCGGATGGCACACTTGCCCGCTATAATGCTCGATGGGTTCTTTGTGGTTTCACACAGCGTCCTGGTGTCGATTTTGATAAGACTTTGTCGGGACCCGAAAATACATCTCAGGAACCCTCTGTGTATTCTGAACTAGTCCCAGATCAGTAGCTAGCTCACACAGAAAACAGTGATGAAATACCATCCATCTATTCGATTTAACTAGAAAGATCTCAAAATAATAAATAATATTAACTGGACCTTATGGTCAATGTTTACTTAACTTGCCACGCAGGGCTAAAGAAACAAATAAACTCTTGCAGCGGAACGAGAAACTTGGAAAGGCCAATCAACATGCCCACAGGCAATCGAGTGGAGAACGCATCCTAATCCGCAAAACCTTCATAGTCTTCCCTCTGAAAGAACTCTTGTGCAGCTTGATATTCTTCAACTGATCAACAAAGGCATGAGCCGTGAGTACATAAAGCACTCAGCAGGCCGTAGGGAAATGTATGCAAATAATATTCATGCAAGGTTTACCAAAGGTTAACTGTATGGTTCTTTTGCAGAAAACAGCATTTATGTCAAATACAATAAATAGATTGAAATGCGTAATTGAAAAGAATAATAAATACATTAAACAATTTCTTTGAAACAACCAGTGAACTAACCATTCACTTCTCAACCAAACCAAAGACAAGTGAACTCCCCATTCACCCATCGACACAAACCACCAAGTGAATTACCCATTCACCAAACAAACATTATATTCATCAAGTGAACTTCCCATTCACACTCCGACTTATTTTTAGAAGAAACTCTATCTCCCGTGTGAAATCCCCGAGCACGTCCATAACCGTGGACACGGCTATTCGAATAGTTTTACACACTCTGCAGAGGTTGTACAGCTTGACCCACAAGACACGACTTTCCTAGTTGGTTTGGCATCCGTCGATACCACTGCTCACTACCTTAGGTAAGCAGGCTAGAGCACGTGACAAAGCCTTTACAAAGCTCCTTCTTAACCCAGTTCTGCCCGCTGAGGTTTCAACACTGAATGTCTCCATCCGACCAAACAGGGCCCCCCTCTTGCGCCATAGTGAGTACGTACCCCGTAACTCACTCTTCCAAGACAGAACCAGAAATAAGATATTGCTAATTAATCAGCCAGGTCCCGCCCATACAGGACATGTGGTTGTACGGTTAAGGCTCAGTTCAATGGCGCACAAGATTAAGTCCTTGGCAAGTTACTCAGGCGATCTTTCCACAAACCCACAACGTGTTAAATCCACACCCTCAATCCACCATCCACTACTTTGAGTGAAAACCATTTTGTTTACAAGAAACCAATGACATCCCCTGTCATGGTACACAAGTTTTAACAACAGTGGCTAACCACCACAATTCCATATATCATTAAGTCAAGATTAAATCATTAAGACACATGTGATGATGAACCCATCGGGACTAGGCTTGACTAAGCACTAATACGATACCCATGTTGGTGATACAATTATGTCCAACTAAAATTATCCAAGCTAGGGTGACAAAGGATTCATGGTATTCAAATGTTCAATGGAGGCATAATGACAACAGGTAATAACTAAACCCAAAACAGTTGATATAAAGATAGCATGCAATTGTAGAAAACAATATACTTTTGAAATCATAGGATCAATATGATCAAAGGACTACGGCTTGCCTTGGAATAAATCTTGGGATTGATCTTGATCTCGATGTACTTCTCCTTGTTCAAAACTTCCCGAAGTAGCAACGTCTACTCGCAAAACAAGCAAATAGAACAAATAAATACCAAACTGAGATAAAATCAACTCCAAAAATTAAATAAAAATCATAAATAAATAGAACTCGAATTTAGATGAATTTACAAATTTGAATGGGCTCAATCGGAGTTCGGATGCAAAAGATATGGGCTTTGGAAGATTGAAAATAAATCAAAACCCTAATTTGGATTTTAATTTAATTTCCCGATTTATTTCTCACTGGGAAAATAGACTTATGACGTCAGCTGACGTCAGCGAGGATATTTCGGCTGGAATTAAAATCAACCGAAGGTGGGTCCCACTTGGAAGTGACTGGGTGCACCGTGGATTGAGTCCATGGACTGGAAGCTCGGATGGAAATCTGGATGTGCCACTCGGGCGCTGACAAGGCTGGCACATAAGCAAATATGACGACGTGGCCGAGGAGGTGGCGGCTGAGGTGGCTTGCCACGCTGGCACAGAGAGTAAACTCAGAGGAGGCAGCGGCTGGACGGCGGCGGCGGCAAAACAGCAAAATGGAATGCCGAGGGAGTGGCGAAGCTACTGGAGGTGACGGCGGAGCTCAGGCGGCAACGGCTCACCGGCGGCGGCGAAGAAGGTGGCGGCGGTGGCGATGGCCGGTTGTCGGACGGAGCGGCAACGGCGGAGGAGGGGCTCTCGCGAGGGCGGCGGCCTTTGAAGCCCGGCACGCGCACTCGGCGGCGGGCTTGCACGGCCATGAGGTCCGAGGTGGCGGAATCCGGCGGCGACGAGGATGCGGCCGATCTTCAATCTTCGGCAATGGCGGCGTGGCGCGGACGAAGGAGAGGGCGGCACCTTGGGGCTTCGGTGGAGGAGGAAGAGGCGAAGAGATTGGCGGGGTTGGGTGGCCTTTTATAGCAGAGGGAGTGGACTCCGCGAAGGAAACGGCGACGGCGGCGTGCGGTATCGGGACTCCAGGGGAGAGTCCCGGTTGAAGACGACGGTGACGTGGCGCTAGGCGGGCCACCACCACGGAGCAAGCAAGGCGGCTTGGCCAGCCAGCGGTCCCACACGGCAGAGGGAGAGAGCGGCGAGCGCGAGCGAGAGGTTGGGCCGAGGCGCGGGAGTTGGGCCGAGAGAAGAGGCTGGGCTGGAACAGTGATTGGGTTTCGGCCCAATTACTATTTCGGAAAATAGAATAGGTTTTTCTTTTTATAAAATACTGAAAATCCAAATGGCAATTAGAAAATAGCAAATGAACTCAGAAAAATTCTATAAAATTCTATAAAATATATCTAAGGCCATAGAACCCAAATAAAATAATTTTGATAATAGTTGATGTTGGAATTAATCATGTTAAATTGTTCTTAATCTCTGAAATTTCTAATTAAGCTTTTAACTTTGGTAGAAAAATTCAAATGGTTATTTTTCTTTTAAAACTTTAAAACAGACCAATTTTTTGGGATGTTACAGACTTTCAGTCCAATCGTCGAGTCGATCATTATTCACACAGTTCTCTCTCTAGCCCTATCCCGGGATTGGCCTATCCACCAACTGGATGTTAAGAATGTGTTTCTTCATGGCACACTCTCAGAGACTGTCTTCTGTTCGCAGCCGGTTGGATTTGTGGATTCATCTCGTACAGACTACATTTGCCGCCTCAACAAGTCTTTCTACGGCCTCAAATAGGCATCCCGGGACTACTACAAATGTTTTGCGACTTTCTTGATGTTCCTCGGTTTCCTGGAGGCAAAGTCCGACACCTCCCTCTTTGTGTCACATCGAGGCGGTGATACTGTCTACCTGCTGCTCTATGTGGACAAAATTGTGCTGACTGCTTCTTCGGACAGTGTGCTTCTCTAGGTGGTTGCCTCCCTCCAGCAGACATTTCCTATGAAGGATCTCGGTCCACTTCATCAATTTCTAGGTGTTTTTGTCAGTCGTCATGATAGCAGCATGTTCCTCTCTCAACAGCAGTATACTCTAGACATCCTGGACCGCGCCGGCATGACCGCTTGCAAGCCTTGCAGCAACCCTGTCAACACTCACTCCAAGGTCTCCTCTGCTGCTGGCACTTCTGTGGCTGATCCGACGTTCTACCGAAGTCTTACAGGTGCTTTGCACTACGTCACTTTCACTCGCCCGGATATTGCCTATGTCGTACAACAAATTTGCCTCCATATGCATGATCCTCGCGAGCTGCACCTCGCCATCGTGAAGCGTATTCTTCGGTATCTTCGCGGCACCATCGACCAAAACCTTCTTGTTCACTGAGCCACCTCTACATATCTGGTTGTCTACTCCGACGCCGACTAGGCTGGTTGTCCCAACACGCGTAAGTCCATTTAAGGCTACGTTGTGTTCCTGGGTGACAATCTCGTCTCCTGGTCCTCGAAGCGGCAACACACTGTCTCTCGTTCGAGCGCGGAGGCTGAGTACCGGGTTGTGGCCAATGCTGTTGCTAAGGCATGCTGGCTGCGCCAACTTCTTCAAGAGCTTCACAGCACTCTACATCGAGCTACCCACGTCTACTGCGACAATGTCAGCGCGGTCTATCTCTCAACAAATCCGGTGCAACATCGGCACACTAAATATGTTGAGATTGACCTTCACTTCGTATGGGAACGAGTTGGTCTTGGCGATGTCTGCGTTCTTCACGTTCCGACGACATCTCAGTGCACTGACATCTTCACCAAAGGGCTACCTACTTCTGTCTTCACAGAGTTTTGGTCCAGTTTAAACGTTTGTTCCGCCCATGCTCCAACAGCAGGGGGTGTTAGACTCTTCGGTTCTTGTTAGACTATTTGGTTCCTGACTCTTCGGTTACTGGTCCACACTTAGTGTTAGACTCTTTGGTTCCTGATCCACACTGTAATCTTTGGTCTATATATGTAACCTTTGGCTTATCAATATATATTATGTGTAATTACCTCAAATATCCCACTCTCTCAAAGTTGACTACAGAACAGAGTTTGACAGATGTATCGATCATGTCGATTGAAGCTGATAGAAAATTACAATGTACAAAGGCATTTCTCTCTCTCCAGCACTCCATGCACTCCCAGTCAGCAGATCGTGCGAAGCTAACGTGGCGACTGGCGATGAAACCGGAATGGGGTTAACTGGGTAGAAAGATGGGAAGCTGAGGAGCTGATTGCCTGACTCCTCTAAGATTGGGGTAATCGAGGATTTGCCACTCCATAGGATAGCCTTTCAAGGATTTGTCACTCTATAGAAAACCAATTCATTGTTTGCAATTTTTGCATTTTCCTTGCTATTTCAACCATTTTTCTCATTTTTAGCCTACCTGAAATGACGCATATGCCCCTTGGGTCTTTTCACTTGTTGACATCTTTCTTAATTTGAAGATAGTAATAAAATTCAAGCAGTACTTGATGTAACATCCTATTTTTTGGAATTTCAAATCCTTTTTGAGCAGTTTAGCCCTTAGAAAATTTCACAAAATTTTATTTGAATTTAATAAAACTAAAATAGAAATTTTAAATTCAAAGCAATTTAATGTGATTAATCTGAATATCAATTAATTACAAAATTATTTTATTTGAGTTCTTTGTGCTTGCAAACATTTTACAGAATTTTCTGGAATTTTTCCGAGTTCATGTGCTATTTTTAATTTGCTATTTAGATTTTCTGTATTTTCTAAAATAGAAAACCTATTAAAAATCTAGGAAATTCCTTTGGGCCGGGATCCCGTTGCCCTGGCCCATTTCTCCCACTTCCAGCCCAATTTCGCACGCCAGCCCACCTTCTCTCTCTCTCCCAGCTCGCACGCCCCCAGTCCCACCTACCAACTGCACCGATGTCGTGTGCGATGTGGTTTCACCCAAGCCACAGTCGCTGACGTGTGGGCCCATCCTTGAGCACTGTTCATCATCTTTGTCATGTACGAGCTGGACTCCGCTGCCGTCTTGCACACAGACACTCCAGTTGCCCCTCCCCTACAGGCTATAAAAACCCTCGACGTTCGCGTCAAATCGATCGCCTTAGACCCCCGCCTCCAATCCCCTCAAGCCCGAAGCCCTAGATCACCGTCATTTCATCAGATTTGGAGATTCAACCCTAGCGCCACCACCTCGGGATTTCTTCGATTCCTCCGCCACCAGTGAGCCCCTGCCATCGTTGTCTGCACTGTCAAAACCGTCGTTCCGTGTTCTACCCTATGCGCGCACCATCTTTGCCGAAGGAAGGCCGTAGTGTCGTAGCACCGTCAAGCCCACATCGTTGCCCTGTGTCGCCATCGCCGCCACGTTCCCGTCGTCGCTGGTGACCATTGGGTCTCGTGCACCACCCATTCGCATCACCTGAGTCTCAGGAACCCAGTGCGAGTGTCAATGCCCTTGTCGAAGCCCTTCGTCGTTGTCTAGCCATCTACCCGAACTTCGTCGTCGCCCTCGCCGCCATTGTTCCATTCGCCGACCTTCATCGCCGCATCTAAGCCGAGGGATGGCTTCACCGGAGCATAAGCATGTCGACGAAGACCTTCTTCCGCTGCTGGTCATCGCCATTTGTCGTCGCTGTCGTTGAGCCGTGGTAGTTGTTGATTTCAATCGACGTAGCTGCTTGCGTGTCTGCCACCTTGCTGCCAGTGTGTGCTGCGTCAACATCGCCTCGCGTAGTTGCCACATCAACGTCTCTATCCTACATGTCACCCCATTGTGCCTATGTGTCTGACACGTGTATGCCACATGTGCAAATCAACTGCCACCTCAGCGCCACTGCACCTAAACCCTAGGTAAACCTAATCTACCGTAGACTTAGCCTATAACATGTGGACCCCACATGTTAGTGCACTGTGCTATAGACTCGTGATCTCGTAGACCTATGGACCAGAGTCCATGACTCGGTCCATAGACCGTGGGTCCCACCTGTTAGTCACTATTCCCTATTTTGGGATTTTTCTTTTAATTCCGAAATCATTGCTGACGTAATATTTGGAATTTCCTTTAGAAAGAAATTTTAGAAATATGAAATAGTGTTTTATTTCATTTTTTTTCTTATATTTAAATCTTCCGATAGTTCGTTCTTCACCATACGAACTCCGATTGAGCCCATTCAAGTCTCTAAATTCAATCTCTATCTTTCTGTGATTTTATTTAATTTTTTAGAGTTTATTTTTTTGTCTTGTTTGGTATTTATTTGTGTTTTTGTTTTCGTTTATGAGTAGACGTTGATACTTCGGGAGTTTTCGAGGTAGGAGTTGATCAAGCTCAAGACCAGTGTCAAGACTTGTTTCAAGGCAAGTTGTACCTTTGACCATATTGAACCCAATTTTTCAAAATCACTTTGATTCAAACTATTATATGTTATTTTAATTATTTAGTTCTTTAAATGCTTTGGGATTAACTATACACCTACTTGATTATATCCACTTTGCTCATTGTATTACTATGATATTTTGTCACCCTAATTGGTATTATCATAGCACCAACGTGGATTGGTTAGACATGATTAGTCTGATTAGCCATACAACGGGATATTGATATCATTTCGATTTGAAAATCTAAACTTGACTAAGTGAGTATGGAACATCTTTGTGGAAAGAATGTGTGTTATATGTTGTCACTTATTGATGGCATGTGTTGCACTTAACCAATATGGTGGGAAAAGATTTGGACCAAGGCAAGTGGAAAGAATTATAATATGGTGGACTGTGTGCCAGGAAAATATGAATCTTGGTAATTTGGATAGAAATTGGGCAGTCTCATCTTGGTCAATTAAGGATTTAACTTTGTACACCATTGAACTGAGTCATAACTATACGATCACTTATCTAGTATAGGATAGACCTAACTTAATAAGTTACAGAGTCTTAACATTGACTACTCAGGCATGTAGGTTAGACTATGTACTAGAGTGAAAGTGTATACTACTGTGTGGGTCATATTTATGAGTGGTTCGCCGTTTCCAAGTTCAATGGTGTGCGTCGGTCCAACGCGCTATGTAAAGTTTGGTGCCGACGGTATGCACATTGGGAGGATCAATTGTCGAGATGAAGTTTTAGAAAAGTTTTGTTATAATTAGTGCTAGCACACTGGTTATATCGTCTGGGTAATATGTATAACCTCTGCAGAGTGTTAATCAATCTATTCGAATATTCGGATCCGCTGTAATGAACATGCTTGGGGATTTCACACGAGGGGTAGATTTTCATATAAAAAACAAGTGGGAAGGGACAGCTGTGGAGGTTAACTCAAGTGGTTGTGTGAAAGAAACTGATTAGACTCCGTGAGATTTGTAAAAAATACTTGTTAAATTATTATTGTTTATTTGTTTTAAATTGCGATTTCAATCTATTATTTGTATTCAAATGCAAGTGTTGTTTTTTGTAAAATAATCATAGAAGTCATTTCCTTTGAGTGTTGCAATCATTCTGCTGAAGTGGGGGAGTCTTCACCTGAGGAGAAGTTTCACGAAGAGATTGATCGTTAGGTCTTGATCCCACTCGGTTATCTGTGGCAAATCGATGGATTTCTGCTGGAGTTGTTTTCGTTTCGCTGTTGTCTCTTTACTTAGTTCTCATCTCTGCGTGGCTTAATAAATGTAAACTCGACCATAAGGTCACAATCATTATTTATTAATCAAATTAGTCATTTATTTTTATATTCGTCTTGTGTGGAATGATATTCATCTATGTTGATACTGTGTGCACTATTGTGATCTTGGACTAGTGCATTATACACAGAGGATCTAGATTTATATATTTGAGTCCGACACTTGGCCTTACTGACACAGTATGCTCAGCTCACACACACATCCTGTTCAATCAGGTAACTAGCCGAACAGCTGTCGTGTGGTCGTGTGGTTCGCAAAGGAATAGCAAAGAAATGTTTCAGATACGGCAAAATGGAGTACTTTTGTGCAGTTAATCAAGACAGTAGTTTATCGAACTTCTTAATTTAATTTAATTTTAAAAAATATTTTAAAGATAATCTACTCCTAACTTTATTTTAAATTTTGACCCCCATTGGCCACATCAAAACGCGTGGAGTGGCAAAAGCACATTGTCACGCCATGGACGTTGGCGTGGCAAGCGAGTGCTATCACACCACTCCTCTTGGTGTAACAGAACTTAGCCAAAAAAAATGAACATGTGTTGGTTCGGAGGGCTATCGTGGCAGATTTGACTACATCGTAGTTGGTGGTATGACAGCACAGTTTGATCACGCGTGGTGTGATGGAGAAGGAGATGACCAAGCGGGATAGAATGGTGCGCCGAACCACACAGCCAGCCAACGGCGAACTGACCTGAGGGGCATATGCGTCATTTAAGGTGGGCTAAAACGAGGGAAATGGTGGAAATATCAAGCAAAATGCAAATGGCAGACAGTGAATTGGTGTTCCTGAAGAGTGGCAAATCCTCGGTTATCCTATAAGATATTGTGCTGTCCATATCGCCTTGTTGGCATGGGACCTGCCATTTCTGATGGCACAACGGTGAATGCCGCTATGTCGTCGTTTCTGCGCAGGATTGAAGAGACCGCAAAAGGGAGAACTCATCTTTGCCGAGAAAACTATGTAAAAAGATTTGCTATCTTGAAATAGAAATCCTTTACGAAAAAATAAGCAAGATTGCAAGATAAATACTCGGTTTATACATTTGGCATCTCTGATGTGTGCAGTATGTGGTACATCCTCGAACAGAGGTGCTCGAGGAAAGTGAAGCAAAGCTGCCCACAGGGGAGGTGTAAAGCATTGTTGATTGTTTCCACATTGGCAACTGCACAATTATCTGGGAATTCAGTGTAAATCTATTGGTTTGTTTAGCAAGGAAGGAACATACAAGATAAATACTCGGGGTATAGATTTGGCATCTCTGAATTGAAATCTTGTGTAGGGGCGGCATTACATCGATCGATCCAACAGACATCCTTTTTGCTATCAGAAATTACAGACGCAGACCAAACGACATCGAGAGGAGAAAAAGGCAAAGAATTATATATAACAGCACCGGCACCGAGCCACCACCACCACCACCACCGGCAGCAGCAACTCAGCTCATGAGGAGCAAGCAAGATTCACGAAGCCTTAGATTTGGGCTTCTGCGCCGGCGACGATCTCGAGGATCTCCCCGGTGATCTTGGCCTGGCGCCGGCGGTTGTAAAGCATGTTGAGGTTTTTCCCGAGCTCGCTGGCGTTGTCGGTGGCGCTGTTCATGGCGCTCATCCTGGCGGCGAGCTCACTGGCGAGCGACTCCTGCAGGGCGCGCAGTATCTGGCTGTTGAGGTAGAGCGGGAGCAGGGCGTCGAGGATCTGGACGGGGTCCTGCTCGAACTGCACGACGGGGGAGAAGGGCTGCGTCTCGATCTTGACCTTCTCGCGCTCGACAGTGAGCTTGCCTTCCTTGGTGGTGAGCCTGAAGAGCTCGTCTTTGGTGGCGTCGACGCAGACATCGTTGATGTCGCAGATCTCGCCCTTGGGCGACATGGGCAGCAGCGTCTGGATGATGGGGTCCGAGCAGACTAGGGAGATGAACTTGGAGTAGAGTAGCTCGACCTTGTCGACCTCCTCGGCGACGAAGAGGGAATAGACGAGGTCGCAGATGGCCTGCGAGTCCTTCACGGTGGGGATGCCGTTGATTTCGAGGAGGCGCTCGGTGGGGATGTAGGGGCGGCGTTTGTAATAGGCGTTGCCCTTCTTGCCGACGCCGATGACGGTGTAGTCGAGGCCCAGCTGCTTGAGCTCCTCGATGCGGGTGTCCGCCTTCTTGAGCACGTTGTTGTTGAAGCTGCCGCAGAGGCCGCGCTCGCCGGTGAGGACGACGAGGGCGACGCGCTTGACGGAGCGGATGCGGGTGAGGGGCAGGTCGATGTCCTCCGTCTGGATCTCCTGGTTCATGTTGTAGAGCACATCCACCAGCGCCTCCGAGAAGGGGCGGGAGGAGACCACCGCCTCCTGCGCGCGCCGGACCTTGGCGGCGGCGACCAGCTTCATGGCCTCCGTGATCTTCTGCGTGTTGCGGACCGAAGCGATGCGGCTGCGGAGCTCGCGGAGGGAGCACCGCACCACGAGGCCGCCGCGGCTGCTGCTGCTGCTCGAGGAGCGGCGGCGGGTGGAGGTGCTGGCGAGGGCGGAGGAGGACCAGGCGGTGGAGAGGTGGGAGCACGACATGGCTGGCTGGTTGCTGGTGGAGGTCAGAGGCGGAGGGGGGGAGGGGGAGGGAAAGGGAGGGGTTTGGACTTTCGATTGGGTTTGGGTGGAGAGTTGAACAGGTGGGGTTTTCAAGCGGGAGTGAGTGATGGAGGGCCAGTGACTGGATCTGGGTGTGGCTCGCCCGGGTTGGATATAGCTGCCTGTTTTTCAGTGGTTTCCCAAACGCCGGCCTGGCATGCCAGCGTGGACCCAATTAGCCACGGCCATTTAGCCACGGCCTGGCTGAAGCACCACGGCACGATAGCCTCTCAGATCGGGCCGTGCTGGATCGGGATCGGTGTCGGGCGATTAGCCTAAATTATTTAGGGTTAAATTTAGAAAAATATAAAAAATATATGGAAAAATATAAATAAATTTAAAATAATCAAAATAAATTTATATATACTTATAAAATGAACTATATAAAATTTTAAAAAGCTACAAAATAAAAATCATATAAATATTTAAAAAAAAATATTGTAAAAATATTTAAAAAAATGGGCCACACATAGTACAGTACTATGCATGCTGAGCCGAGGGGACAACCCAAGCACAACAGGCACCACCCATTTAACCACCTCTACTGTTTTTCTCCATTTCTCATTTCTTTTTGCCTTGTTAAAAAAACTCTTAGAAACAACAACAAAAAAAAACTTATCTTCGGGTTGCGCTAAGGATATCCTACAGTACATATCAGGTACTCTAAAAATCTAACGCGTTTTCTTAGAGATAAAGTTTAAGCTGGTACTTAGTTTTAGTTTAGGCCTGTTACTCTCTATGAAATTTCTTCGTCTAAAACAAGGTCTTAAGGTGTGTTTGGTTGGTTGAATCAGGATGAATGGGATGAAGTGGTACAGGATGAATGAGATGATCTTGGATGAGATGACACAAGTATAGTGTTTGATTAGTGGAATAGAATAATACATGATTTTATTTGATTGCTTGGATAGGATGGTCCTAAATGGTTCAAGATGGTGTTTAGCTTGAAATTTCAAGAAAATTACATAAAGATTTAATAAAATTCTTTTAAATTTAATTAAAGTTTGTTTTATTCATTTAAAATATTTGGATTCTATACAAAAACAAAAACAATATCGAGAAAAACATAAAAATTCAAAATGCTCAAAAATGCATGAATTTTCTACAGTAGCTAGATGATGATTTTAGATGAATTTAGGTAAAAGAATTATTCTATTTGGAGTTAGCAAGTAAAAGTTATTGTAGTTAGCAAAACACTGAACCACATGATTCAACTTTTTTGTCGAATGGAATAATACAGAATAAAAGTAGAATATTTCCTCACATGGAACCATCTTATCCCGTACCGTTTGGTTCTATTCATCCAACCAAACGTAGGGATGACCTCATATTCTAAACGAAACCATCTCGTTCAGCCTCATACCACGAACCAAACACACCCTTAGTT
This sequence comes from Hsuehochloa calcarea, assembly GCA_036346395.1. NCBI lineage: Eukaryota > Viridiplantae > Streptophyta > Magnoliopsida > Poales > Poaceae > Hsuehochloa > Hsuehochloa calcarea. The sequence continues at coordinate 29,920,737 of CM070606.1, forward strand.
TTAACAAGAAAAGATTTTGAGAAGTGGGGGCAAAGTTCATGCCTTCATTGCATAGAACGAAACAGATGTAACCCAACTCTCAAGTAGTAGAAACAAGGTACATTCTTATTACGGGGTACAAGTATCAAGCTTGATGAAATGCAAAAAACAAGTTCGAAAATAGATTGAACCTCAGGGTGCAGCGGAAGCAAAGTTATTGAATTGATCCGAAGCGTAGTCAGTTACAGACTGAGCTTTCTTTGATGGTCTGTACACGCTGAAGTCACCAAAATCTCGCCGCCCGCTACACACAACAGGACATGCAGATAACAGTAACTACCAGTGCCAACTACCAGACGATCAAAAGATAATTGTGGAGGAAAGAAGCATCACGATTCACAGAAAAACAAATATATATTCCAAGGCCACCCGTACAAGGTTATCAAAGAATTAGGGCAATTCCAAGCGCCACAAAGTTCAATCATTATGCAAACAAAACAAGTAGAAAAAAAGGTGAATTTACCTGTGTTTTATATTCCAGCCGGAAGGTAAATAGCGGGGATGAACAGCTTCCACGAAAACCTGCCTCCATCTTTGGCAAAACTGATGAATAGCCTCCTCCCCACCGTTGGCAAGCAAAAGCTCCACGACTTGTTTACCGTGATGCCCATGGCCCAACAGAGATATCTTCTTCTCGGCATTCTGGGGAATGGCTTTATTAGAATTGTCACTGCTGCATGAATCCCTGTCGAGATGACCATCTGCAGGAGTACCACCTGTACTTACTTGCTGCACGGTATCTATCTCAAGTCTCTCCATGTTAGAATCATAAATGGGACCATCCATACTAACTGGCAAGCTTGTGCTTCCTTGGCTCGGAGTTGGATCCTCTAGCTGATTATTACTCTCTGTGTCCTGCTGACTACTACTCTCATCAACGTCTAGCTGACTATTACTCTCATCAACGTCTAGCTGAATAGTACTCTCTGCTCCATCTTTGGCAAATTGCTCAGATAAGGCACAGTCATTTTCTGAATCATGTCCATTGTTCTCAACGATGGTGTTGCTGCTGCTCTTTTTTATAATATTTTGAGCTTGAGCTCTATAAGAAAACCCTTTCTTCTTTTCAAGCCGCCTTCGCTCTTGGGGACTCATACCAACAAGTAATGCCATCTCCAAATCTTCAGGAGTCACATCCCTACCACCGTAGTATGACTTTACAATCTGCAAGTAACAGAGATTTAAAGCTAAGAACAAGTACATATTTAATCACGGAAAAAAATTACATCTAGCATAAAACAGGTATGTTTAAAAAGACAGACAATGTCAGAAACTGTAAGTAGTGCGTAATAACCAGAAACACTAGAAGGATGTCGTTGTTATGAATATTGTGTGTATATTCATAAGGCCCAATGAGCAATATATATAGTGAGTACAAAGGAGATATGTTATATACAGATAAGGAAATACAAAAAACAGATAAGGAATACAAAAGGATTCATATTCTAACACCCCCAAACTCATGGTGGATCTCACACACTGAGTTTGGAGAGAAAATACAAATATTGTACCCTAGTCTGTAGCTTCGCGAAGAAGTCAGCAATCTGTAACTTTAAGGGCACAAACTGTAAAGCAAGTACTCCCTCATACACATATGAGCGAGTGTATGAAGCATCCACACTAAAGTGCTTGGTGAGCTCATGGTTCACTAGGTCATGGGCAATACTGATAGCACTTGTATTGTCAGACAAAGAGTTGTAGATCTCATCACAGGCACTCCAAAATCTGCAAGTAGCCACCTCAACCAAGTAACATCTATTGTCACTACTGCCAGGGGCGGAGCTGGGCCTCGGGCCCCTAGGGCAATGGCCCGAGGCCCAGCTAAAAAACCAACTAAAAATCCTAAAGAAAATTGAAAAAAACAAAGGAAATTTGAGGTTTGGGCCAAAATCTACTGGGTCGCCCGAGGCTGGCCCGGTGCCCGCTCGACCGACTCGCCATAGCTCTCAACTCAGCTTCTGCACTCGAACGAAAAACTGTGGTATGCTTCTTTGTCCTTTAGGCAATCAGGGAGGAGCCAAGGAAAACATAGTAAGCAGAAAGAGAATGACGATCAGAAGGATCACTAGCTCAGGTCGCATTGGAGTACGTCTGAATCTGTAGTGAGGTGGTGCAGCGAAGAACACGAAGAAGGTGACTGTAGTGAAGATGGGTAGGACAAGACATGAACTGACTCAAGATATGAACAGCATAAGCAATATCAAGGTGAGTACTCATAATATACATCAAACTCCCAACAAGATGACGATATCGAGTAGGATCCTCAAGAATATCACCACCAGTGGCACGAAGCTGTAGGGATAGCTACATGGGAGTCTCAGCGGTGCGAGTGTTAATTAGACCAGACCGATCAAGAAGATCATGTACATACTTCTGCCGGGAGAGATAGTAGCCCACAGGCATGGAAGAGACCTCAATCCCAAGAAAGTACGTAAAAGAACCAAGATCAGTCATCAAAAACTGCTCACTGAGATGCTTCTTCACATACGTGATGAATGAGGAATCATCGCTAACGATGAGCATATCATCAACAAACAGAAAAAGCAGTGTCCTATCCCGAGATAAGACATGGACAAAAAGAGTAGGATCGCGGGAACTGACAGTGAAACTGACAACAGTAAATACTAAGGTAAAACACGCAAACCAGGCACGAGGAGCCTGTTTGAGGCCATAAAGAACACGACGAATACGACAAACGTGCCCATCGGGAATAGAATACCCTGGTGGTGGCGGCAATAGCTTCGGGAGCAGCGACGGCGCGACTTTGGGAGCGGTGGCGTTCGGGCCGGACGACGTCGTCTGGATCAGGTGGGCAACGGCGTCGAAAGAGACCCGTCTGGATCGGGCGACGGCGGCGCAACCTCGGGTTGACGCAGCGAGCATAGCGTGGCGCGGCCGGAGCGGTGACTCGCGGCGGCGTTCGGACCGGACAGCGACCGAGCGAGCGACGGCATCAAGCGGCAGGCTGTGGGGCGGCGGGATGTGGTAGCGGAAAGATCTAGGTTAGTGTCCTATCTCTAATACCATATTATGAATATTATGTGTATATTCATGAGGCTCAATGAACGATATATATAGGGAGTACAAGGGGAATATGTCATATACAGATAAGGAAATACAAAATGATTCCTATTCTAATAGTTGTCACCTGCATTAGCTCTTCACATCTCTTCGAAGGCATATTGGATCCATGTCGTAGAAGGGCCATTGCAGCAGTCCTCAGCTGCAAAGGAGAGACGCCTGTTCCATTCAATTTATCTTTAGATACCGATGCATCAGTTATTAAACTTAGATCACCCGAGTTCACTATCTTTTGCACAAAAAGGGGTATCCGGAATTCTTCTGCTGCTAGCCTCTTGTACTTCTCAGCCGCAGAATGAGCAATTTCGTGGCAATCCACACACAGAAGTACAATATCATGTGAACGATGAGACTTCAGATGCTCTGGAAAATGCATCCTGTAGCATGATGGTATTATTCTATATCTGATATAGTGGCTCTTTTCTCCACATCCAACACAAATATTTTTCTTGCTCTGAATATAAAAATCATTATCTTCATCCTCCGGACGACCCTTAGGCTCAAACAGAAGCATGATTGCTAGAGGATTATCTTCCATCAGCTTTGCCAAGTTCCGTTGAATATACCTGGGATAGAGGAGTCAATTAGTTTGACAAAATAACCATGACGTTGAACTTGATGTTACATGCTTATAACCACTTAAGTAGCTCATAAAAGAGACAAACCATTCCAACTTTTTGCGGTCACAGTAGCAAAGTAGCCTTCCATCACTAGCATAGATCCTGCAATTGTGATATACTGGGGACTTACACGAAAACTTCTTAACAAATAATTCCCGGGAAGCCTTTTTATTAGGTGGTGCTGTCAGCAACTTTTCTCCACTTGGTACAAAGGAGAACACATTTGTTTGATTCAAACTTAGTTGTGCAACAAGGTTATAATTATAAACTGATAGTCGACATAATCCACTTGGATCTTTATACTTCTCTAGCAAACTTTTAAATATGTCATCCATGCTGGCAGTGGTGTCCTCAAGCAGATAGCAAAGTTCTTCAACATGAGCAACAACAATAGGTGATGGTGATGGCGAGGAAGGATCCGTACTTGAAGTGCTCAGGTCAGCTTCTGCTATGACAGCAGACACCTCTGTTGGACATTTTGGAACACTGACAGCAAGTGCAGCTATGGCTTGGTCTGACAGAACATACCGTAAGCTTTCATCATGCATTCGAGCCTGGAATGAGGGCCCCAAGACATTTGCAGAAATTAGAAAGGAGAACAGATCACAACCACAAGACTAGCGATATGGAAAGTTAATAAGATAACATATGAGGTGACTGTGCAGAAATAAGTTATTATAATACACGGATGAGTTGTCTAGGTAGGGGCTCTCGTCAGAGCTAATGCATATCCACTTATCCTTGAAAGAATAAACTGGAGAGAAAAGAACAAAATGAAGATTGCCTGGTTTAAACCTTTAACATGATTATGTTTCACCCATTTTTCAATGCTAGATGAAGGTATTGGTAAATCTGGCAATTAAAAAGATCTACTTTGCAGATGGCAGGTGATATAACAATATGATATTTGAGAACGGAAAAACTAAACAAATAGGAAATACTGAAATAGCATCTGAAAGTCTTAAAATCCCAACAGAAAGGAGAAAAGCGTTTCTCAAGGAAAGTAATAGTATGTTGACTGACCATTAAGTCTCTCCATGTGCAAAATTTGCAGACAAGATCCTGCAGAAGATTAGAAAATTCACAATTTTATTGAAGTCACAGGTGAGCAAGCTGACCAGAGGCGTCTGCGATTAAACAGCGAAAGCAGAAAATAAGCACCTTCACTTCACTATAATTTTTGTAGTCAAGTCCGTGAGTTTGCAAATTGCGTGAGAGAATAGATGTGGCAGTGGAAGACCCTGGAGGACATTCAATTTCTTTTGCATACAGTTGCATGCAGACCATATTTGAGCGACGGCTAGCCTCGAAGAAAAAATTGATTTTATCCTTGGAAGAATCTGAAGTATCTGATTAGATATTACAGCTGATAAAAAAACTTGAGAGATGTAATAAAGGATACTACTATGTTATTTCATTCCACGCAAAGAGAGATTGTCTTGGATTATTCAAATATTATGTGAAAAAAACATCGATTTTCTGCAGTTCAGCAATACAATATAATCAGTACATCCCCATTAACATCTCCCTTTCTTGGTCCCCTTAAATGTTGGTTCCATCTCTAACTACAGATAGTGAATTTGTAGAATTATATATTTAAGATGATATATTGTGATTACCTTTATTTATCTATTAAATATCTCTTGCTTACATAGCTATATAGTATACTGTTTTAAAAGGCTTTACTGGTAGAGAGCACGATAGATACTGCCTAACTTTATTTAATTATTCACAAATAGTTCTCCAGGAATAGTGGAGTTCAAATTTCAGAACCCCACTATCAGTAATAAGCATATCAGAGCTACATCAAGGAACTTCCACGGACAGACAAACTACAAAAGAACTTAATCCAACTGAAGAGGCAATAATACAAAGATATTGATGTTCATAAGCTCATGTGAAACTAGCTTAAAGCTATAATCATGATCTCTATACTCTGGGATATCACATTTACTTGTATTCATCAACTCTCAGTGTGTTGAACCAATCGACCAAGGGGTAGTACAAACTACCGGAAGAGAAAAGTTGGCATAGCACTTGGACCATACCACAGACTTTTGCATGGAGCTCTGATGCCAAACAATTTGCGATGTACAGCAGATAGTGAGCATCAGCACGAGCATACTCAATCATTTCTGGTGTTAGTGGACGCAATCTCCAATCTTCACGCTAGAATATCAAAATCAAGGTACAAAAGAAAGAGGAAGCAGATATGAGGGCCATTGCGATATTGGAAATTGGTGTACCAAACAAACTGAAAATTTCAATGCAAAACTAAAAGGTCGCTGAGAAGTAGGCAGAAGGCACTTGTTTATCATTTTCATTAGCGTGTCATGTCTTCAATACCAAATAGAATGATCAATTGATCATAAGCAAACAGACTTGTGAAAAATATAAGCTGTAAAGAAAGCTCAGCTGAGGTCGATTAATGGAACAGAATTTTGAATGTGCTGATCAAGAGTTACATTGTGGTTTCCTTAAATTCAATTGACTAAAAACAACAAGGGAAGTATGCATTCCTTGATGCAAGTTGACTGCCACTGTGAAGGATGTAAGAGACAGTGACTAGGAATATGAAACCCATCAAAGTTAACCAGGTCAATTATCAGTTCTTTCAGTCAAGGCAGATAATATATGTAAGAGCAGATATATCTGTAACAACAGATTTCAATGGATTGTAAAGCAACCTAGAGCTACATTGGGTTCTGAAATCATGAGTCACAAAAGATAGGGCAAACTTCCATATGTAATGAGTGTTTTCTAGGACTTGTAATCTTAAATCCAAGCCACATTCTACAACTAAGTTGATTGAGGGTGGATTATAGGGTGTTATGATCCTCAGATCATAGTGTTGGTGATATGCCCTAAAGGTGATCACAGAGAATATTGTATCACGTCTGTGTTTATGATTTATACAATATGTTCCTTGGAATTATCATTTATAAAGATTAATAAGTATGTGATTTGTTGGTGAAACTCTTTTTATAGTTATATGATGTCATTCTAGAAGTATCCATGATCGGATGCCAATGGTCAGGACCAAGGATCCAAAAACCGGAACCGAAACAAAAAACGCTCGGATGTTGTTATCCATATTCTGCTATCGATCGTAACCGGAAATCCGAAAAAACCGCTCAAATTGACTCATCGAGATTTGAATTTGGGATCTAACCGCCGGGATTTTGAATCTGAATTTGAATTTGAAGAATTCCGTTGCCGGTTTTTTGGATCCCGGTTCCCACCAGGTTTCAATCCTTGGTCGGGACACTATTGGCTTATCGATCAACACATATATTGATTGATAACCATGTTTTATCAGTCATAGATATGGGGATATCGAATCAAATAATGTGAGCACATGTTAGATAACATAGTGTTGGATTGATCCACCTTGAGGCACTATTGAGATTATTATGATTTTATATGTCATTAGTTGGTCTTAAACAATGATGTATAATCATTAAACCTGAAATCATCATAGTTTCCTACATGTGTAATAGTACATTTAGGGGTTGCCAAACGCTACTCCGTAACTGGATAGTTATAAAGATAGCTTTCAGGTATGCTATGAAACGTACAGAGAGGTGTGACTGGTCAGATGTGAGATTTGTCCTTTCCAACATAACAGGAGAGACATCTCTAGACCCCTCGATGTGGTCGGATAAAAAAAGTGCACAGCTGTGCCACTAGTGGTCGAAGAGTCAATCACACAAAGTTATCCGTCATTAGATCAAGAAAATATTGAATAGTCCATGGATAACAAATATCTCACCTGGAGTTCAATCAGATATCGTAAGTAGGGCTAGAAAAACTGCTCGAAGCTCACGAGCCGGCTCGGCTCGGGCTCGTGAATTTTCGAGCCGATCCAAGCCCACCATTCAGCTCGCGCAAAAAACGAGCCGAGCTCGAGCTGGCTTGCGAGCGGCTTGCGACCCTCGATTGGCTTGGCCCACAAAAAAACCCCGGACCCATAAGGCCATCCGGCCAGGCCATCCCTTAGTCTGCCCTCCATCCGCCGGCCCACCCTCCAGGCGCCATCCGACCGGCCCATCCCTTAGCCTACCCTAAGTGCCCTCCCATCTCCAATTCCTCATTCCTCCCATCCCAATCCCTAATTCCCCGAATCCCCGTCCAAGTTTCTCCCGCTGCGCCGCACTACTCGCCCTGTCCGCCGCGCCGCCACTCCCCTTCCAAGTTCCAACCCTGGTCGGCCCCGTGCGGCTGTGCTCCCCTGACCCTGACCCCTTGCTCCCTGCTCTTGGCTCCCGCCTCCCGCCTTCGCACTGGCCCCGCTCCGTCCTCCCCCCAATCCCGAACCTTCCACCGTGCCACTGGCGGCTGCGCCCCATCTCCCACCGGCCAGCCCCTTTAATCCTGTCCTCCAGGCTCCAGCCCCCCACCGCCGATCCTCCATTCGCCACTCTCCATCCGCCGCGGCCTCCTCCATCCGACGACGCGCATTGACCGCCAATGGAGCATGGAGTCTTGTGCTCGAGGGAAGAAGTCGGCACCAGCGGGCGTCAGCTCCCAGCCGCTTCCTGACATCGATGAACCGGTAGCCTCGGTGAGTGTCTCTCATCCCGTTCCCGATCCCCAGGTCTCCTTCTTCTCTAGGTAGAAGTGGTCTTAAGCCTGAGGGAGGCCAAGAACAGAGCACAGGATGGTGTAGATGTATACATGTACAATTGATGAAGAGCATAGAAGCATGTACAATATTTTTGTAGGCCAGTGGTTTTGTTGCCTTGAGAATGGTCATTTCTGGCACAGATAAGCTCAAATGGAAGGGTCAGTCCTGGCACAGATAAGCTAGAAGTGTTTCGAAGCTTTGAGCTAGTTCACAATTGGTACTTCACTAGGTTTATCATGTAGAATTGTCGATGTAGTAGTGCAGATGTTGTATATGTTCTTGAGATGGTTTGTATTTGCTTTATGGATTAGTTTGTTCATGTAGGAAATATCTGCATTCTGTTGCTTTAGGTTTTTGGATGATGAATTTGGTCTACCTTGCATCGAAGGATTGCATAGTTTTACTCTCTGATTGGGTGTAGAGGAAGGAAGTGAAACAAAAGAATTTTGGAGAGTAATGTCTCATGTTAGTCGTTACCAAGAACAGTCTTAGGAATATGTCTTGCATCTACTCATTAGGCTTGATGTACTAATGGTGGAACAGTTAGTTATGGGCACATAAAAGTATAAGAAGCCTGACCTTGGAGCACACCATAACATGTTAGCAAAGTAGTCAAGTAGATAACTGATTAAGGTAGATTACATCATATCTGTCTACACAATCTTATTTACTGCATGCAGTCTGTGAGCTATAGCGGAGAAGGGGTCAGTAGCTGTCAACAACAGCAAGAATAACTGTCATGTATGGATTCAGGATGGATAGCTAGGAAGTGTGGAATGTCGACTGGTATGACTGTCATGTATGGATGCTACTGGAATGACAATTGTTATGTTTGCTTAACTAGTTTTTGTTTCAGTTATTTCTTTGTGTAATTTCCATTTGTACTAAAATTTACTTGTCTAATTATCTCCAATGTTTTATCACAGACGTCGAGCGAGGATCCGGATTGGGAGGATTTGGCTGATAATGATCACGATGGTGGTGCACCATCTGATGAGGAGCGGGAACATGTTTCGGTGGACTCTTTAAGTTCAAATGGTGATGAACAAGCCGGTGTTGCATTGACAACAGAAGAGAGTACCGTGTCTCAAGGAATATCAAAGAGGGGGCCAAAAGGAGGAAGGGATCTCCGAAGGCAACTGGTAAACAGAAACAAAGATCAGATTGTTGGAAGATCTTTAAGGTGGTGAATGTTCCATCGAAGACAAAGAAAGGGGAGAACGATACAAGGGCAAAGTGTAGATTCTGCTACAAACTTATGTCTTACAAACAAGGGGGTGCAACTTCACATCTTATGAGGCATATACCGAAGTGCACGCCATATTTGAACAAGGTGGCTAAGATGAAAGCTCAAACGAACCTCAACTTTGGTCCGACCATGGGAGGTGACACTTTTTTACCTATTGTTTCTACTTCTAGGGAATATGATCAAGATGAAACTCGTCGAATTATTGCTAAGATGATAATTGTCCATGAGTATCCCTTTAGGATGGTCGAGCACACCTAGTTTAATGTTTTGATGAGGTACTTAAATCCATTATATCAATTCATTGGTAGAAAGACGATAAGAAGTGAGTGCATCAAGATTTATGAATCAGAGAGGGAAGTCCTTAGGAAGAGTCTCATAAGTGATCAGAGAGGGAAGTCCTTAGGAAGAGTCTCATAAGTGTCTCACATATTAGTTTAACTTGTGATTTGTGGACCTCTAACCAAAACCTTTGCTACATATATTTGGTAGCACATTATATAGATAAAAATTGGGTTATGCAATGTCGTGTGCTGAACTTTATTGAATTGGATCCTCCACACAGCGGGGTTGTCATAGCTCAGGCTGTCTTTGATTGCATTGTTGAATGGAAGATAGAGGATAAGATTATCACACCTACTCTTGATAATGCTTCCTCAAATACTGCTGCTGTATGTAGTTTAATGGCCAAGTTTGCTGCTAGAGGTTCAGCTCGGTTCATTGCCAAGTATTTTCATGTTCGATGTTGTGCTCATATAGTGAATTTGGTTGTTAATGATGGTCTGCAACCATTAGCACCTTTGATAAACAAGCCCAGGGAAACAATAAAGTGTATAAAGAAGTCTCCATCTCGTATGCACAAATTCTTACAAATTTGTTCATCACTTGCTTTGCAAATTGGCCTGGGTTGAGCCTTGATGTGTCCACACGTTGGAGTTCCACGTACAAAATGTTGTCGGTATGCATTGCTTATAAGGACGCTTTAGTGTGTTATGCCGACACAGATGCAAATTACCAATGGCAACCATCGGGCCAAGATTGGGCAATTTATGAAAAAATTGCATCAATATTGAAGTCCTTGTCTGAAGTGACTGGTGCATTTTCTGGATCAACTTATCCAATAGCAAATATTTTTTATCCTTGCATAGTTAATGTCAAGATTGCATTAAGAGGGGCACTTACTTCTGGAGATGACCATTTGAAGAAAATGGCTGCTGCAATGTTGGATAAGTTTGACAAGTATTGGGAAGAAAAGAACAATGTCATGGTCCTTGCTATTATTCTTGATCCCAGGTTTAAGATGAGGTTCATTAGTTGGTGCTTCAACCAAATGTATGAGCCCGCAAAAGCTGCAAAAGAGCTTGATGATGTCAAGGTCGAATTGGAAGATTTGTATTCACAGTTTGAGATGGATCATCGGCACAAGAGAGTGGGCAACAGAGGTGATGTAACCTCCTCAACTATGGTTACAAGTAGCTCATTATCCTCAGTCTCATCTCAGTTTCAGTCATTCTTGTGTTCCACTTCTACCGAGCCTTCAAAGTCAGAGTTGCTCATCTACCTAGATGAAATGAATGAGAGTTTAGATGGCTTCAAATTGCTTGAGTGGTGGAATTTGAATGCACATAGATTTCTAGTTGTGTCTAACATGGCTAAGAATTTCTTGACTGTACCAGCTAGCAGTGTATCTTCATAATCAACTTTCAGTGCTGGAGGTAGAGTATTAGATGACTATCGGAGTTCTCTACGTCCGGCTATGGTTCAACATTTGGTGTGTACCTCTAGCTGGATAAGAGGTGCACATGATGACATGAGACCTCCTATAGTTGTGGTAGGTTCATCCGTAATGCAATATTTTTATATTTTGTTTTTGCTTATGTCATGGTTAACTTGAATATTATACATCTTTTCAGGAAGAAGATGAAGAGGATGATGTTCAAACCATTCCATTTCCTCGAAGCGTCGTAGAGAGCAATTAGTATGTTGAGCCTGCTGCCTACTGGTGAGAATTGACTAAAACTAAACATACTATTTTGGTGTCTTATGCTAAGCAAATCAAAATGATGAGCCTGCTGTCTATTGATGCTATTCTGATCCTTTTGTACTGCAGGCTATGATGAAGTTGATGGACTGCAGGCTGCAGCCTATGCACTAAGAAATAGGCATAATATTTTGCGGACTGTTAGAGGACCTTTTGTTCTGTGGACTGTTAAATATTAAGTGTTAGAGCCCAAAATATGATGAATGCTTGTATTGTATGGATTATGGACTGTTATGAATGCTTGTATGGACTATGGACTGTTAGAGTATCTTTTGTTCCGTGGACTGTTAAATATTGGGTGTTAGTGTTCAAACTATGATGAATGTTTGAATGGATTATGAAACTATGATGAATGCTTGTATGGATTATGGACTGTTATGTTTCTGTCTTTGTTTACGATGAATGTCTTTGTTTATGATGAATGGATTATGAATTTATGATCAATAGCTCACATAATCGCATTCTGCCATTGTTTTTGGGCTTGGTAAGACACTGGCTCGAACAAGTTTTTCGAGCCAGCTCGAGCTTTTTTTCGAGCCGAGCCGAGCCGGAGTTCACACCGAGCCTGGGCGAGCTCGGCTCGTTTCCATCCCTAATCGTGAGGCAAAAGGAGAAAACGCGAGCAGGTCGTTCAGTCCGACCAGATACGAATTGGTCGTATGGAGATATAGACTGATCGTGAGTTGGTCGTACATGATCACTAACTGGTCGGCGAACTAGTCGTAAGGAGTTACGAACTGATCGTGACTAAACGTGAACTGGTTGTATGGAGATACAAGCTGGTCGTAAGTGATAAGGACCTAGTTGCATATCACATTGCATAAGGTTCATTCGATATTATCTTTGTGTGTATTCGGGAGTCGTTATGTCCTGCTAGGAACCGCTAACGACTTGTGGTCGGAAAGGAAATTCTAACTCAACCAATTACGCATTAACTCACAGGGTAACACACTTAACGGATTGGAACAAACGAGTTCGGAAAGGATCCGCTATAGACTCTTTATAAGGGGATGCATGGGGTTGTTGGGACGTAAGAGAGTTGCACCACCGAAACCCTAGCCATCATCTTCCGGAAGGCCCTAACCGTTTGCATTGGTACTAGCACAACGGTGTACGGCATTTCATCCTTGGACGTGTGGATACCATAGAGACGCTACTACAGTTATCGCGCAGATCGAGGACGATCCGCGACCTACACAAAGAAAACGAGAGGTTGCTGGAGGAGACGATCGGTGCCGAGGATGTTGGACGATCAAGTACGACCACTACATCGACACGCTCGATGTTGGACCAGACTACTCCAACTCTTCTTCCGCTGCACTACGCGTCTAGTGGTAACGATCTATAATCTCTTACTTGCATGATTTCCTGGTTTACGTGGTAGATTTTTTGAAATTATGCGCTAGTGTAACCTACCTGTATCCCTTCACATAGGGGTAAACATCACCGAGAGGATAGCTGGGTGGAGTCGGCTGATAGGGGAGAGGGAAGACTGTAGATTGAGGAGACGAAGGGGATTAGACTTAGACTATTTTATTCGCATTGCTTGCTTATGAATGGTGCAACTCATCTCTTTACCCTAACAATATGGAAACTATAATATCTAATGCAACCAATCAACTAAGGACAAGATAATATCCATACTTTCTAAATATGAAGATATGTATCTAATCATTCCTAATATGAAGATATGCATATAATCATTCCTAATATGGAGATATGCACCTAACTATTCCTAATATAAAGGAAACAACTAATCTAATCCGTTCGGGCGTTGTTCACGTGCATGAACAGTATACGTGAACGAGCAAGATAATACCCATACTTTCTAAATTTGAAGATATGCATCTAATCATTCCTAATATGAAGGAAACAACCAATCTAATCTAATTTGTTCGGGCACTGCTCACTAAGGGTGGAAAAAAAACTTGAAACTCGCGAGCCAGCTCAACTCCTTAAGGGCTCGGCTCGACTCAGCTCGAACTCGGTCCCTTAATGAGCTGAACCGAGTCGGCAATTTAGCTCGTTTTCTTAACGAGCCGAGTTTGAGCTGGCTCGCGCGTTGCTCGTTAAGCTCGTTAAAAAACCAACACAGTTGAGCAGTAGCACTAGGCCAACCCAACCCAACAACCCTTAGGCGGTCCAGGGAAGCCCAAGCCATGATCTCTTGACTTTCTGAAAAATTTATTAGGCTTATTTTCCTTTTTAGCGAGCCTATCGAGCCCCAAGTTGTGATCTCTTGACTTTCTTAACGAGTTCGAGCTTTTTAACAAGCCGAGTTCCAGCTTTTTAACGAGCCGAGCATGGTATTCTGCTCATTAGCTTAACGAGCCGAGCGAAGCTCGTTTTCTTAACGAGCTTTACCAAGCCGAGCTAGCTCGTTATCCACCCCTACTGTTCACGTGTACGAACAGTACATGTGAATAGTGATCTCTGCCCATAACAGCCTCCTTGCATGGTCGTAGGCTCGTAGCTCCCCCTGAGCCCATGCCCATACCACTTCATCCCTCTTGGACAAGCAGCACGTCCTCTAAGCTGCAGGGCGGCGACCATGGCTGCAACCCAAGGTGTCCCCATGTCGACGAGAGGTCGTGGCGTCGGTGGAACATTGCATGGAAGATGGTCTACAATGCTCCAATATACAGCAGAAGATGGTCTGCAACGCTCCAATAGACAACAGCGAGGATGTAGCATCCCGCTTTTTCGAAGTTTTTGAATTTTCAAAATTTTAAAAGAGAACCATTTGCTTTTAATTGCCAAAAGTTTAATTGGGAATTTCAGAATCAAAAGCAGTTTAATATGAATTAATCAAACTTCAATTAAATTGAAGTTGGTTTAATTGAGTTTTCTGGTATTTAAAATCAAAATTATTATTTTAAGTGTTTTCTTGGATTTATTGGATTTTAAAAATTGATTTTCCTTTTTTCCCGAAATTGAAAATTAATTTGTTTGTAAAAGAAAAGGAAAATTTAAAGTTAAAAGTATTTTTATTAAGTCCAGAGTAATTCAAGGAATTTCTGTGAATTTTTCAAGAATTTGTGGACTCTATTTGCTATTTTCTAAAATGCCTTTTCATTTGTTTGTATTTCTGAAAATCAAAACTCAATTAAAATCCCTTCATCGTTGTGGGCAATTCCTTCTACCAATCCTTTCCGTGCCGGCCGCTTCCGGTATGACCGCTCCACTCCTCGGATTCGCCACGCCGCTCCTTCTTGTTGGCCGTCGGATCGCCATCGCACCGCCATCCGGTTCGCCGCGCCTTTCTTCCCCAACCGTCCGATCAAAAATCGGACGGCGATCTTCGCCGCCTATTCCTCCTCCACGCCCCCATCCATCTCTCTCTCGTCACGGGCTGCGCCTCGGCAGATCTCCCGCGCCCACTCGAACTCGCCGCTTGTCCGCACCCTGCTGGTCGGCGCCTCGGCCTCCGCTCGCCCCTTTCTCGCCCCGCGCGCAGATCGCTCGAGCTCTGCCGCCGCAGGCTCCTCTCCTCCCGCGGCGCTCGCTGCCACCTCACCCGTGACGCCTTCTCCACCTCTGCGGCTATAAAGCCTCACCTCTCCTCGGCTTCATTCCCCTTTTTAGTTGCTCTATCGCTCCCAACCGCCAGATTGCCGAAGCTCCCTTCCAAGATCGCTGCCGCCATTTCTCCCGCCACCTCCACCTCCCTTTCGCCTCGTGAGTCCTCGGCGCTCCCGATGCTCGTGGTCGCCTTCCCGGCTTGAGCGCCACCGACCACCCGATTTGTTTGGGCGTGGCGCCACCGCCGCCAGCATCCGCCGCATTTCCGCCCGACGAGTCTCCGGTCTTCGTTTCCACCGCCGCCTCGGGAGGGATCCATTTAGCCCTTCCTGCAGCACCCTCCTCCCCCGGCGTTCCTCCGGCGCAGCCCCTCCCATCGCTCTGTTTTTTCTACCAAGCATCAGAGCGGTCATTTGCCGAAAACCATGTAGCAATTATCGGCTAATGACACTTAGTTAGCGCTAATGACTCCTTGATCCACCTTCGGTGCCGCCGACGTGTGGGCCCTTGTGCAGTAAAAGAGGTTTAATTAAACCTGTTTTGGATATCTATGGCTGACATGTGGGCTCCCTCGGTACTGTTACCGTGGACTCGTGCACTCGGGCATGGACTCGGCTCTTGCATCGCTACGCACCGAGGGACACGTCAAGACCGAGTTAATCCCCATTTTTCGATTTTCCTTTAAGCGAAAATCTTCAAGAAACTTCAAAATTCATATCACCTTCGTTATAGCTCCAAAAATTATGGAACTTGTGCCCAAAAATTTATAAAATCAAGCTCTTTCATTTGGTTCTAGTTTTGTAATATTTGGAGTTCATTTGGTGCTGTTTTATTTATTGTTGCTCTTCTCGCACGTGTAGATTCCAGCGTTCCGGAAGGTTTCTTCGACCCAGCGACCGAAGCCCGCTACTCGTCAACGAAGGCAAGTCGTAGGCCTTTGATCATGTTGTACCCATTTTACAAATGTATATTGTTTTAAATTATCATGCATGGCTAGTTTTATTAGAAATGGTTTTGGGAATAGATAATTACCAAATTGTCATTATTTCTCCTTGATAAATTGAAAATGAAATGTCTCCTTGAATGACATATATCCATGAACATCATAGGATGGTTAATACTAGTTGGACATAATTGTATTACCAACTTGGGTGCGTATATTTGCTTAGTCTCGCTTTAGTTATCCGAGGGACTCACGATCATGTTTACAAAATGAATGAAATTTGACTAATGACACTGGAATTGTGGTGTGAGACCACTATAATTAAAATGTGTTGAGCCATGGCAGGGATTGCCATTTGGTCAGGAATGAACCAAAAATGATTTATGCTCGGGCTTGTGGGCGGTGGTAAAGGTGGGTACGTGAGGCACACTGGGAAGCGGAAAGTCTCGTCTGAGCAGCCAACTAAGGACTAAACCTTGTACGCCATTGGTCTGGGTCACATCGTGCAACCACAAGTCCATTATGGGGTGGACCTGGCCAACTAATTAGGGAAGTTTTGAGTCGGTTCTGTTTTGGATGGGAAAGGCGCAAGAGGGGGCCGTGAGGGCGAAATCTTAGCGAGCAGAACCGAGGCAAAATGGACCTTTATAAAGGCCTTGTGATAATAACTTAGTCGTACACCTCGGAAGTGTGTGAGCGAACAGTACGAGTGATTTATCTCTTGTGGGTAAAGCTGTACATCCTCTGCAGAGTGTCAAAATCTATTCGAATAGCCGTCCCCGGTTATGGACATGCCCGGATTCTTTCATGCAAGGGGTAGCATTTTCAAAAATGTGGTATTGGTTCGATGGAAAGGTTTGGTTGGATTGGTTGGAAAGTGAACGGGAGGTTCACTATTTGTTTCAAAGAACTTGGTTATTTATGTATTATTCTTTTAAACTCCTGCTCTGCAATCTAATTATTGTATTTACTGTTAAACTTGCTTTCTGCAAATTAACCATAAAGTCATCCTTGCTTAAGCCTTGCATGAATACTATGTGCATACATTTCTCTACGACTTGCTGAGTACTTTATGTACTCACAGCTTTATGCCATTTGTTGATCAGTCCCAGCAGAAGAATCAGGAAATGTTGAGTTCTACGAGGAAGGCTACTTTGAAGACTTCGCGAACTAGGTCACGTCCTCCACTCGATTGCCTGTGGGCATGTCGATTGGGCTCCACGTATTTTGGATTTCCGCTGCAAGAACTCTGTTATTGCTAAGCCCTGTGAGGCGACTTTTGTAAGAACTTGACCATAAGGTCTTTTGCCGTTAACTAATATTACTTTGTCTGCTTCATTAGTTCGTTGTTGAATGGTTATGATAACATCATTGTTGCAACTGTGCGAGCTAGCTACTGATCATGGGACTAACTCGGTATGCACAAAGGGTCTCGGGGTTGTGTGATACCCGGGGCGCCGACAGAGGACTACGGTCCCTTGGTGTATCTTGACATTACAGGAGACGTCAGCGGCATGGACAAGCTGCGCGGGATAGCAGCGACGCTCTTCACACCATAGGATGCTTCAGTGGTGAAAAAAATCGTGACGATGTCGTGGTCCTGCTAGCCGCCACGCCCCGCACCTACGAAGGCATGGCGTGGGCCAGGCGCATGGAGAAGACAGTCGTTGGACAGCAGCCTTCTTCCTCAGCGAGGGCACTGTTGCGCAACCACGGGCAACAAGGTCGACGATGCGTAAGTCACGGGCGAAATCAGAGACACCTCCGGCGACACAGATCACACAGCAGCTGCTGCTCGCGCCTTCTTCTCCTCCTTTTGTATCAGCTTGGCCACCATAACCACCATGTCTATCAAGATGGCTTTCATGTCGTCTACGCCGACACTCATCTCATTGAGGGTGGCCCTCAAGGCCTTGAAATTCTCGGCAGCAGAAGCCATGGTGTTGGCTCTGATACCAAGTTGTCAAGAACCTTAGTTCATAATGGGGTAAACACCGCTAGGAATAAGGTCGAGCGGCGTCAGCTTAGTGGGATGAGAGATTAGGTTATAGATTGGGATGATGGAACCTTGAGAGGGACACTATATTAATTCATCTTTCTTGCTTGATTGATAATGGATACATGATATCTCTTTTATAGGGACACCCCGACTTGACCCCTAAGTAACAATCTCTATTTCTAAGAAAATCTATCTCTATTAGATGGAATATGTCTCTAAGGAGGTAAACCCAACTAACAAGGAAACTAACTATTCTTATCTCTATTTCCCAACTACTAATGCATAGCCTTTATCATGGCCAACGACTTGGCGATAGGTCTGATGGTCTGATCTGTCGCTATAACCATGATGGCAGAAGTCGTGGGAAGGGATCGACTACTCAGATACCATAGGGCTTATAGGTTACAAGGGGGGACTATGATAAATTTTGATGACACCTTTACACAAATAGTTTCCTTGACTAATTAAGTAAAGTAGTAAGCTACCTTGCTTGGCTTATCAAGATACGAACCTAATAAGACCAATTATGAGATCACTTTAAGCAGGCCAAACAGACCTTAAGGGTGCGGTTTGGCATTATGGACCTTATGGTGCATTTGAAAAGTACTTGTATTTTATATTCAACTGACAAGCTCCATTTTATAGCTGTAACAGAAAGATTGTAAAAGAATTGGAAAATATTCTCTGTAAAACTCTGATTCCACATGACAGCAATGCCCAACTGACCACAAATCTGCTTCACTACTTTGTTGTAATTTACAGTATGTGAAAACATAAAAATGGTGTAGTCCTAATTAACTGACTGTACTTTTGCAGACCTTGTCTCTCACAGTATTTTGAATCCTCTCGTGGAAATATCAACATTTCTGGTTCAATATATATAAAGCACCGCTAATAGTTCCTTTGGTTATTGAAATACTGAAAAGAGGTAACTATGTAAAAGTTGGGAGGCACATGAGAGCTAACCAGCTACTGAACAAACCAGTACATAAGGTAAATTGTCATAGAACACTAGAGAGACTTTACGAAGCTTGCTATTTTTAACCAATCTTGAACAATTACTTACCTGCATTGTTTTGTCGGTGGTCACTCCACAATATAGTTCTAGCAAATATGCTAATGATTTCTGCGGTTTTGACAGAATCTCACATGCCTGAAATTAAATAATATTAAGAAATGATTCAGAAAATTTGCATACATGCATAGCATGAGAAAGAACAAACTGAGGGTGTAAAATAAATGACAAAAAAAACATATAAGACAAACTTGGTAAATATCAGGGGTGAGGTGCCAAGAAACAAACAATGTTCAAGAACCAAAAAATATTTATAAGTAGGCACTGCATAATATAATTTTAAGGGGATTGATATGGTGTTATAAACTAGAAGTACTGATTCTGAACTGCAGTAGCACACTACCACACTATAAATTCAAATTGAGGTTATGAAGTCAACTTTTCCATACTTCGCCAATAGAATATAATCCATACATTTTCTGACTGAAATTAAAAACACAAGGCAATATAATTTAAAAATAGGCACTATCATTGATCACAATACTGTGTGTTGATGCTCAGTGACTCATATTCTTCACAACAAAGAAACTGAAACTTTGAATCCAAAATGAAGGGAAGACACATAAAAACGGGCAATTTTAATTAGGTAAACAATTTAGTAGACAATTATTATTTTCTAGTGTTGATATTTCTTTCCTTTCATTAGAGTAACTATAACATGCTTACATGTAATGTGATATTCAAGAAGTTTGAAATGATCGAAGTATTAGAGTCTAAACGATGTGCGCACAATAGCGTAGCTACTTAAGAGAAGATGGTGTTTCATGTCATCTCCAAGCATTGTATGATACATAAGTTGCTACAGTGAAAAATATATCTAGCAAGCAAAAAATATATACAGCCTCCGTTCTTTTTTACTTGTTTTGGACATTGCCACGGTCTCCAATACGTGTGTGTTTGACCATTACTTTTTCTAATTATGTGTTGGCAAAAAATTATTAGAAATACAATTATATAGATGTACTTATATAAACGTACTTTTGATGACAACTCTACTAATATCATGTTCATGTGACAAATCTAAATAATGTTATGTATATTAGTAGTCAAATTTTAAAATGTTGACTGCACACATTCTAGGACAATAAATAAAAAAGGAGGGTGTACATGGGAGAACCAGGCACAATTTGTTGACATATTGGAAAAGTCTCTGCAGAATCATATTAAATGGGTCAGTCAAGACATATTATAGAGTGACTTACCTTAGCAGTATCAAACATATGCACAACATAAATATGAAAATCCCTCTGGAGCCAAAGAACATCATTGTCAGCTCCATGGAATATCTGTAGCACAAGAAGACAAAAGATGAATGATTGTGCATATTTAAGAAAGAAAGCAATGTGGATATATTCTGTTGAGGCAAGCACAGATGGCACAACAATAAATTTTGGTGATCAATGAAAAACTTATGAGAGTTTGACGTGAATATCAACAATAAGCTTCAGCCACTACATGGTAAGGAGATGGGCTTATAAGCTCAAACACATTGCTGAATGAAATATCAAAGGAATTCAAGAGACCATCAAGCACCAGAGGGCAGAGGGATTCCAGAGATGTCAGGCTCAAATGAAAACATGAAGACAAACCAAATTAAAATTGGGGATCTAGGGGCTAACAGCTAACATTAGTTTGTACATGTAGCAATGTCAAACTGGCTTTGTAAGATGTTTTGTTTCGCTTCCGGTCAAATATCAACCTGAGATATGGATAAATAGCTCAACTCTACAGTTGTACCCAAGTCCAGATGTGTGTACATTGAAGTGACAAGTGAGATCATCAGCTTGATTGTGAATAATGAGGGAGAAGTGTGAGAAAACAGAGATCTGAGAAAGAATAGAGCAAATAATCTGATAAGAATCAGAGAGGAAAGAGAGGAGAAGCTGATACTAACTATAGTATTGAGGTCAAACATACTTAGCCAAGGGTAATCGGACAGTAATCGGGTGAATATGGTATAACGTCTACAGCAAGATTTAAACGGCAGAGGTCTTGTTGCAGTGGTTTAATTTGTTAGATGTATATTATTGCCTGTCTGGTTTCCCCATTGTATAAGGTGCTATATGTCATACATGTACTTGTATATACTGGCACATTGGCCTCATGATGAATACAAGCGCTATTCATAACATGGTATTAGAGCAAATGTAGGGTTAGGGTTTTCTCACGTGTTTTCTCACGTGACCGACACCGGCCTCCTCAGCCGCCAGTTGCCGCTGCTACCCTTGAGCTCTTTTCCCGACACTCGCTTGCATGTGGACTACAGCCGCGCCGCTCGTCGGTGTCGCCCCGATTGGCGCCGATCCGCAGTTGCTCAGGGAGCCGCAGCCGCCGCTTCGGGAGCTGCCGCCCATCGACGTCGCCCCAATTGGCGCCGATCCAGAGTCGCTTCAGGGAGCCGCCGCCGTCACCGCGCCTTGTCTTCGCTCGGGGGATCATCTCCGCTACTCGAGCCCGAGACGCCCGTGGGTCGCTTCCCGATCTAGAGCTGCCGCCGTCACTGCCGGTGAGCCGCCGTCGCTCGTCTCCGAAGCCTCTCTCTCTCTCGGCTTTGTTCCGAAGCGTTTGGTTTCTCTCTTTGTCGGTTCTGAAGAAAAGCGTCGGTTGAAGAAAATCAATCAAGAAAAGAAAAGAAAAAGGAAAAAAGGAAAGAAAGAAAGAAAGAAAATGTCTTCATGCACTATTTTCGTTCCTTACTGCCCGGTGATCTTCGATAGTCTCAATTATCAGGACTGGTTTCAACACATGCGTCTCCACATGCTTGGTCAGCGCCTTTGGGAGTTTCTTACCGGCGAGTTACCTTGCCCGCCCGTACTACTCCACCTGCTGAGCCTGTGCTCCTGAAGACTACTTCCAAAGACACTCGCAAGGAGGCATCTGATGCTTTTGAGATGCTATGGAGACTTTTCAGACTCAGTGTACTGCCTACAATACTCTATTCTGGTTGCTAGCATGGAGGTGCAATTCACTGGGGATGTGGTTGGTTTGGCTTCAGCACAGTTGATGTGGACACATCTAGCAACCGTTACGAGCCGTCTGGTGATTCCTTATATCTTTCTGTTGTGCGTCAGGAGCAATCGCTGCAGTAGGGAGATGTCATTGTGGACGAGTTCTATACCCAATTATCTGTGGTATGACGTCAGATTGACTCTTTGGGACCGGATGTTTGCCACACGTGTCAGTGTTGTCAGCGCCAGCAGTCTCACCTGGAGCTTCGTCGTATCTACGACTTCTTGACCCGTCTTCGGGCTTAGTATGAGCACACGTGCTCAGTTGTTAGCATGCCACCCTCGTGTGACCTTGGAGACCTTTGCCGCTGTTCGTGCTGAGGAGATTCGCGTTCATGTTGCGGGTCTGGTGCCGTCACCGTCGTTTCCTTCGATTCTGGTAGCTCCTCTAGTTTCTACACCCGCTACATCTCCAGCTTCCCCTTCACTAGTGGTGTCTTCACCAGTGACGGCTGTTGTTGGTAGGGGACTACACTACCCCTATTGCAACAAGGATCGACATCTAGCACAGTTCTGCTACAAGAAGAAGGATCTCCGTCGAGGTGGCCATCCTCCAAAGGGCACTGACGGTTCCTCCTCTCAGAGGAGCTTTGATGCTTCTGATTCTCAGGAGTTTCTCACACTGTTGTGTCGCATAGCTGCTTTTGCACCATCTGATTCTGTTGCACAGCCTTCTAGCGAGAGACCACCTTCTACTCTTTCCTCAGGTATATCACCTTGCATTCTTGACTCTGGTGCTTCTTTTCATATGACATCTGATTCCAACAGTTTCACTTCCATTGGTCCTTTAGCTGATCCTATCACTGTTCAGACAGCCGATGGTACCTCTCTCTGTCGCAAGACGAGGCACTCTTTCGAATTCCTCTTTACTTCGTCGTGGTCTTTTAAGGTCTATGTTTGGTGATGCTTCTCTCAATTGTCAGGATTGAACAGCTTCAACTTCCCTATCCTTCCAGTGAGTCAGTGTCACAGCGTCCTTTTGATCTTGTTCATTCTGATATATTGGGTCTAACCCCTTTCGTTTCGAAAGGAGGTCATCGATATTATATAATTTTTATTGATGACTTTTCTCGACACATATGGATATACTTTATGTCATCTCGTAGTGAGGTTCTATCCATCTACAAGACTTTTACCACCATGATCCGTACTCAATTTGACTCTCCTATTCATGCTTTTCGTGCTGATTATGCTGGGGAATACTTGTCAAGAGTCCTTCGTGGTTTTCTTGCTGGGCAAGGTACTCTCTCTCAGATTTCTTGTCCTGGTGCCCATGCCAAGAACGATGTGGCTGAATGGAAGCATCGTCATTTTATTGGGACAACCCATGCCGTATGCTTGTGTTGTCTCACCACACTTCTGGCCTGAGGTTGTTTCTACTGCAACTTTCCTGATTAATATCCAGTCTTCTTTTGCTCTTTAGGGTGGGATCTCAGTTGAGCATCTCTGTGGCAAGACTCCTGATTATTCTAGTCTTCGCCTCTTTGGGTGTGTGTGCTATGTTTTTCTTGCACCACGTGAGCACACCAAGCTGACCGTTCAGTCCGTAGAGTGCATTTTTCTGGGCTATAGCGCTGAGCATAAGGGATATCGTTGTTGAGATCCTATTGGGTGACGAATGTGGGTTTCTCGGTACGTCACTTTTGATGAGTAGTCTCGTCCTTTCTACCCTTATCCTTCTCCTTCCACCACTCCAGTGTCTCTTGTCAAGCCACTTTCTTTCCTAACTTTTCCTGTCACCCCCATAGTTACCACACCTTCATCACAGTCTTTGGCCTTTCTGGTGCCTCCTTCACCACCTCCTTCGCCACCGACACCCTCTCCAAAGGCTCCTCATGGCCTTATTCTTTCTTATCCTCTTTACTACACTCATCGTCCACGAGTTGAGGATTCTTGTAATGCGTTATCTTCTTCTGATGGGTCATCTTCTTCGGCCTCTCCTCCTCGATATGCTCTTCGTGATTGTCAGTCTATTCGTCCTCCTGTGCGCTTTTGTTTAGCAACTCTTGCCGAACTGACTTCTTATCGTGATGCTGCTGTTCATCAGGAGTGGCAGCATGCGATGACAGAGGAGATTGCTGCCCTTGAGCATACTGGCACGTGGGATCACGTACAAGTGGGTCTACAAGGTTAAAACCCGCTCTGATGGTTCTTTTGAGCGCTACAAGGCTCATCTCATGCAACGTGATTTTCAGTAGGACCATGGTCGTGATTATGATAAGAATTTTGCTCATGTGGCTCACATGACCACCGTTTGCACTCTCCTTGTTGTAGCGGCTGTTTAGGCATGGTCCATCTCTCATCTTGATGTCAAGAATGTCTTTCTCAATGGTGAGCTGCGTGAGGAGGTTTATATGCAGCCACCACCAAGGTATTCTATTCCTAAGGGTATGGTTTGTCGCCTTCGCCGATCTCTTTACGGCCTCAAGCAAGCTCCTCATGCTTGGTTTGATCGTTTCTCTTCTCTTGTCACTGCAGCTGGTTTCTCTGCCAGTGTTCATGATCCTGCTCTTTTTGTTCACACTTCGCCTCGTGGTCGGACGCTTCTCCTTTTATATGTTTATGATATGATCATTATTAGAGATGATTCTCAGTACATCACTTTTGTCGAGGAGCGTCTTAATGAGCAGTTTCTCATGTCTGATCTGGGTCCTCTTCGCTACTTTCTTGGGGTTGAGGTTATTTCTACGCCTGAGGGCTTCTATCTGTCTCAAGAAAAGTATATCCAAGATCTTCTTGATCGTGCTCCTCTTACTGATCAGCACACCGCTGAAACTCCTATGGAGCTTAATGTTCATCTTCGGCCCACCAATGGTGAGTCTTTTACTGATCCTACTCGCTATCATCACCTTGTTGGGAGTCTTGTTATCTGAATGTCACTCGTCCTAACATTTCATACCCTGTCTATATCTTGAGTCAGTTCGTTTCTACTCCCACTCAGCTCCACTATAGCCATCTTCGTGTTCTACGATATCTTCGTGGAACCATCACTTGTCTATTTTTCGCTCGCTCCAGCTCTTTGCAGCTTTAGGCAAATTCTGATACCACCTGGGCTAGTAATCACTCTGATCGTCGATCTCTCTCTACCTATTGTGTTTTTATTGGTAGTTCTCTCATTGCTTGGAAGATTAAGAAGCATACATCAGTTTTTCGTTCGAGTGTTGAGGCTGAGTTGCGAGCTACAGCTTTGTTGACTCCGGTGAAGCATGAGTTTACAAAGCATATTGGTGTTGATACTTTCTACATGCGACACGAGTTCAGATCGTTGTTGCTCTTCAAGATGTGCCTTGTAACTTGCCATGCGAGACTTCTTCACAAAAGCACAGATCAGAGCCCAGCACAGCTTCTATCTCTCCAAACTTCATGTTGTTGATCCACCATAAGTTTTGAGGGACCAATTGTATAAGGGGTTACCTGCATATATGGCATACCTATACTTGTATATATACTGGCTCATTGGCCTCATGATGAATAATGTTAGATGTGTATTATACAAGGAGCTCTTTGCATATATAACACCCATGTACTTGTATATATATTGGCACATTAGCCTCATATTGAATACAAGCGCTATTCATAACATGGTATCAGAGCGAGTTAGGGTTAGGGTTTACCTCTACCGCTGCCGCTGCCCAGCTCCCGCTTGTCCAGTCGCCCGACATTGCCTTGATCTGCAACGGCCGCGTCTCCTGTCACCCGACGCCGCCTCGATCTGCAACGGCCGCGTCGCCTGCCGCTTCGTCTCTCCCGAGCTGTGCAGTCCCTAATCTCGGCCGTCAACGTCTTCTGGCGCCGTCTCCTTCCGGATCCGCCGCTTCGTCTTGAGCGTGAGGCAGTCGACGAGGTCGCCCCACTTGCCGAAGTAGTTGTCGAACTCACTGTATCGGTAGTAGCAATGCATGTGGTGGAACGGCGAGTAGCCGCCCACCGTGGCGCCACCGTGGGGCGGGGCGGAGGAGCCTCTTCGCCGACCTCCAGTGGGTCACCGCCGACCTAGGAGGGGTCGCCGACGACCGAGGGGGGGAGCCACCGCCACGGGAAACCGCCACCACCGAAGGGGGACTAGGGTTCCCCCCGTGCGGGGCTCAGTCGGTCGAAGGCGTCAATCGACTTCGGTCGAAGGCGTCAACCGACTTCGGTCGAATGCCTTTTTAGCCTTCGACCGAATCAGTCGAGGGCCTTTTCAAGCCGGCCGTGAGGAAAAAAAGAGGAAGGTATGTCGTTCTAACCGTCGCGCCGTCCAGCGCCGCCTGTTAGACTTCGTTGTCATTGGTCATCGCGTCGTCCAGCGTCGCCTACCAATGGGCACTGTTTCTGTTCTTCGCTGCCCGGTGATCTTCGATGGTCTCAATTATCGGGACTGGTTTCAGCACATGCGTCTTCACATACGTGGCCAGCGTCTTTGGGAGTTTCTTACCGACGAGTTGCCTTGTCCGCCTCGCCCTGCTCCGCCTGCTGAGCCTGTGCTTCCGAAGACTACTTCCGAAGACGCTCGTAAGGAGGCAACTGATGCTTTTGAGGATGTTATGGAGACTTTTCAGACTCAGTATGTTGTCTACAAGGCATGGATTGATGAGGATGCTCGTGGCTCTGCTATTCTTGTTGCTAGCATGGAGGTGAAATTCACTGGGGATGTGGTTGGTTTGGCTTCAGCACAGTTGATATGGACGCATCTGCGCAACCGCTATGAGTCGTCTGGTGATTCCTTATATCTTTATGTTGTGCATCAGGAGCAGTCATTACAACAGAGAGATGTCACTGTGGATGAGTTCTATGCTCAATTGTCTACGGTCTGGCGTCAGATTGACTCTTTGGGACCGGATGTTTGCTACACTTGTCAGTATTGTCAACGTCAGCAGTCTCACCTGGAGCTTCATCGCATCTATGACTTCTTGACACGTCTTCGGGCTGAGTATGAGTAGACTCGTGCTCAGTTGCTGGCACGGCACCCTCGTGTGACTTTGAGATGCGGACATCCTTAGCTATGTTGTTTCATATAATATTTTCAATTCATTAAATACCTCAGAACAACATGAGCTTACTAAGAGAGTTGAAAAACAAGAGAAGTTTATCCAACATATTGGAAGATTCAATAATGTACAGAGATGAAAGATATGAGGTTGTTCTTGAAGAAAGGTCGTCACAATGGAGGAGAAGCTCGTGGGAGACAAGCAAGGGGAGAGAAGCCCAAGAATCCAAGTCAAATTCGAAACTTCCACAAGCCCAACCAAATTCAAATTCGAATCAACTCATAATTCAATTCGGATTCGGAATCAGCCTCAAATTTGGATTCGTAATCAGCGGGACGATCCCGAGTAAAAGGTCATAACTTTCTCATACGAAGTCGGATTTGAGTGTTTTTGGGCTTGTTGGAAAGCTAACTTCAAGCCCGATCCAACGGATCCTCCCTCACTCCGAAATTCGTCTTGTATCAAAAGATATGACCGAAACAATATGACGGTTGTAAAATTAGAGTTTCCTTTTTGTTTTAGATTGAGTTGGAATTGGAGTAGCAGTTTAATTCCGAATTAGAATAGGAGTATGGCCTCTTGGCCAGCCATGAGGAGTAGGGGCACTATATATTGAGGGGTAGACCCCCATTGTAACCTCAGACCACGTTTAATATATTTTCAAAGCTTTTGCTTGATTCTCCTGTTGTGCTTATAGCCAAAACAGAGGGAATTGGGCATTGAGAACAAGGGTCGTTCTTGCTTTTCCGCTGGGAATTGAGGGTTCGACGATCTTCGCTTGTGGTCAGCGAGGATCCAATCAAGTGTGTGTTTAGGCGAATTTTCCATAGAGTTGCAAGTCCGTGCATTGGCGCGGGGGATCAGCTGCTGGTTCGTCAGGATACACAAGTTATCAAAAGGTTCTACGTCGAGAAAATCGGGCACCCCGCATCAGGTGGTATCAGAGCCAGGTTGACTAGGTAGGATCTTTATCCAGTTATCTTTTTTTTCCCATACACGAAAAAGCCATACAAAAAAAAATTCAGCCGTAGTATTTAATTTGTTATTCTAGTAAGTTTTGTTAAGTTTTTGTCCATTAGAATCAAGTTTACTTTGCTGATCTTGAATTTTTTTGCGTTGCTTTTATTTGAGCCTAGTTTGATTTTTTTTAGTCGTGTTTATAAAAAAAACACAAAAAAAAGTGAGAAACCAATTTATCCTTTGTGAACCTTTCAATCCTTTGCGAATACTTTGAACCTATTTAAGACTAGCTAAATCGTTGCTTAGGGCTGCATATTAATATTTGTGTTCTTGCAATTGTTCAAAGATCAAAAGGTGAGAAAGAATTTTTGCTCATTTTTGGTAGAACAAGAATTTTGGCCATAGTTCAAAAAAAAAGAAGGAAAAAAGGAAAAAAAGAAAGAAGAAAAAAAAGAAAAGAGAAAAGGAAAAAGAAAGCGCATAGCCGAACCATAAATTTGAGCGAAAATCCCCACTCATTCTTGATTCAATTGTTAGAATATCAATATTTTGTGCAATATTGTGCCCTAGTTTTATTATTTGCAACTAGCTAGCGTCTTTCTATAACTTGTGCAATACGAGCTATTTTGTTCTTCACTTATATCTTACATAGCTCATTCCTTGATTGCACTAAGTTCCAATATATTTGCGTGTGAGTTGTTTTGATTTTCACTTATATCTTCGTGATCGGCAACTAGGCATTGAATTCTAGTTTGGATATTTACTTAGCCTTACAATAACTAGAATTTTCAAATTAAGTAGGTATCCATACCAAACTCCACAAAACACCCGTTGTCGTGCTTTGACTTGCTCTTGAAATTCGCTCACATATCATCTTGTGGCTCCTGCTGCCCTGAAGTGTAAGTATTGTTGATCTTAATTCCTTTCGGAACGGTAAAGAAACTTCACCTTGTTAGGATTGTGAGTTGAGTAACCTCTACATATACACATACACCTACATACATATTCTTTGCTTTGCTGCTAACAATGGCAGATCGCGAGTATACGTATCTTCCCTTCTATGGTAGTAATGATTCAGAGGAGTATCTTAAGTGGGTACAAGACATGGAGTTCGAGCTTGAATCCCATAAGTTCGAATCAGAAGCCAAGGAAGTGAGAGTGGCCACTTTGTTTTTTACGGACTATGCCTCTAGTTGGTGGCAACAACTAGGTGGAAAACGATTCATTACATCTTGGGTCTGTTTAAAAAGCATCATGAGAAGAGAATTTGTTCCATCCTATTATGAGCGGGAACTACTACGACACGTGGAGAGCATTAAACAAGGATGCAAAGTTGTCAAAGATTACTATATTGAGTTAAACCATGCAATGCGCCGAGCCAATATCACTAGTGCATATCAAGAAAAGACATACTTCAGAGCAGGCTTGAATTATCAGATCGTTACTGCACTTCAAGATGAATATTTTCGTAGTCTGCAAGATCTTGTGAAATATGCTATGAAGGCAGAAAAGAGACTTAAACACGTGCAAGCACATCAATTAAATCGCTGCCGCTCTTTAGTTCTAATTCATCCACCGTGTGTCACTTGAGAAGAAGATCGAGCATGAGAATTTTTCTTCGACCGAGGTGATGAGTAGTCTTTGCCCGTCACAACCAAAGAACACGTGAGGAGGTCGAGTTGGTGGTAGTTGTGCCCTTGCCGCCCACGGTCTTACAAGGATGAGATGTATCAAAACCCATGTGAGAATGAGAGCCACATAGCCAAATTGAGTGAGAGTGATAAAAAAGAGAAAGTGTGAGTCCACCATATGCGAGGTTGAGAGCATCCCAATTGAGAGTGTGAGAGATACACCAAAAGAAAAGGGAGAGATAGATGATAGGACAAGTAAGATTATTTTTGAACCTAACAATTTACCCTCTATTTCTAGTGTTGTATCACACATTGTGCAGGTGGACCAAGCAAATAAGGAGTTGGACATTCAAGAGCCCTCACCATTGGAAGAGAAAGATGAAGATATAACCATGGTTGGAGAGGGAACACATGATACCCCGTCGTTACATGATGACATTACGATACATGGCACCTACATCAACTGAGGAGGACGACAAAGGTAACACTATTGGTACTAAATCGATATATCATCAAGACAAGGTGCGTAAAACTGAGAACTCCATTATTCCTTTAATGATTCCAAGTTCTAAATTTGATATGCTTAATTTGCATAATATGGAATTGATTACTCATACAGAAGTTATTACTAGAATATCCCTTAATGATTCTTTGTGTCATATCATATTCGATAAACCAAAAGAGGTAGTTAGTGTTATTAAGAAGGTTCTTGAAATTTCACATTTAAAATCACTAGTAAATAGCTACGTACACACATATAAATTCAATTTGATCGGAGATTTTGGTGTAGACAACAACATGTTTCAAGTTTATCGAATA
Source organism: Hsuehochloa calcarea (assembly GCA_036346395.1). NCBI lineage: Eukaryota > Viridiplantae > Streptophyta > Magnoliopsida > Poales > Poaceae > Hsuehochloa > Hsuehochloa calcarea. Next base: position 29,951,318 of record CM070606.1, read on the forward strand.
TGCATTACTATTGATAATCTTGTTAATTTAAAATTGCATGTTTTGCGCAAACCATCTATTGAGCAATGTCACGGTCTCTTTAAGATGGGTTTAAATACAAGTGTCTATTGTTTAGAATGCAACATGATGCCTACTTGTTTATCTCTTAAATGTATAACTAATCAGAGTAGCGCAGTTGAATCATGGAATGGTATCAATTGGTTTTCACCCACTTTACTTGACTTTGGTATTGGGAAGGTGAAATTTTATCATATGAGTCAGTTGTGCAATTTGAAATGTGATTCCGAGCTATCGATTGTACAAAACAACGCGAATAACACAACAATTGATTCATACATATATCACGTATATACGTTGTTCTCTTTGTTTAATACATGTTCGACAAATCATCATGCGCTACACGGAACTTGTTTGGATGATAAATACATATACCATGCATATACATTGTTTTCTTCGTCTAGCACATTTCCAGGCTATCAAAAGCCGAGGACGGCTTTTTTTGAAGAAAGGGAGGATGATGCGGACATCCTTAGCTATGTTGTTTCATATAATACTTTCAATTCATTAAATACCTCAGAACAACATGAGCTTACTAAGAGAGTTGAAAAACAAGAGAAGCTTATCCAACAGATTGGAAGATTCAATAATGTACGGAGATGAAGGATATGAGGTTGTTCTTCAAGAAAGGCCGTCACAATGGAGGAGAAGCTCGTGGGAGACAAGCAAGAGGAGAGAAGCCCAAGAATCCAAGTCAAATTCGAAACTTCCACAAGCCCAACCAAATTCAAATTCGGAATCAACTCGAAATTCAATTGATTCGAATCACCTCAAATTCGGATTCGGAATCAGCAGGACAGTCCGGAGTAAAAAGGTCATAACTTTCTCATACGAAGTCGGATTTGAGTGTTTTTGGGCTTGTTGGAAAGCTAACTTCAAGCCCGGTCCAACGGATCGTCCCTCACTCCGAAATTCGTCATGTATCAAAAGATATGACCGAAACAATATGACAGTTGTAAAATTAGAGTTTCCTTTTTGTTTTAGATTGAGTCGGAATTGGAGTAGGAGTTTAATTCCGAATTAGAATAGGAGTAGGGCCTCTTGGCCAGCCATGAGGAGGAGTAGGGGCACTATATATTGAGGGTAGACCCCATTGTAACCTCGCACCACGTTTAATATATTTTCAAAGCTTTTGCTTGATTCTCCTGTTGTGCTTATAGCCAAAACAAAGGGAATTGGGCATTGAGAACAAGGGGTCGTTCTTGCTTTTCCGCTGGGAATTGAGGGTTCGACGATCTTCGCTTGTGGTCAGCGAGGATCCAATCAAGTGTGTTTGGGCGAATTTTCCATAGAGTTGCAAGTCCGTGCATTGGCGCGGGGGATCAGCTGGTGGTTCGTCAGGATACACAAGTTATCAAAAAGTTCTACGTCGAGAAGATCGGGCACCCCGCATCACTTTGTTAGGCCCTTGCAGCTGTTCGTGCTGAGAAGATTCGCCTTCGTGTTGCGGGTCTGCTGCCACTCCAGTCGTCTCTTTCGGTTCTGGCAGCTCTTCCAGCCTCTACACCTGCTACTACTACTCCATCGTCGGTTGTGTCTTCACCAGTGATGGCTGCTGTTGGCATGGGACTACATTGCACTTACTGCAAAAAGGATGGACATGTACAACAAACCTGCTACAAGAAGGATTTACGTCGTGGTGGTCGTCCTCCACAGCGAACTGGTGGTTCCTCTTCTCAGAGGAGCTCTGGTGCTTCTGATTCTCAGGAGTTTCTCACACTGCTACGTCGCATGGTTGCGTTTGCACCATCCGAGTCTGTTGGTTCTGCTACACAGTTTTCTAATGAGAGACCACCTTCTACTTCTTCCTCAGGTATATCACCTTGGATTCTTGACTCTGGAGCTTCTTTTCATATGACATCTGATTCCACTAGTCTCACTTCCATTCATCCTTTAGCTGCTCCTATCACTGTTCAGACAGCAGATGGTACCTCTCTTTCTGTCGCAGGACGAGGCACACTTTCGAAATTTTCTTTTCATGTTTCTGTTGTTTCTCATGTTCCCAAACTAACCATGCAGCTCGTATCTGCCAGTCAGCTCATTGATCATGGTTGTCATATTATTCTCGATTCTGATTCTTGTTGTGTTCAGGATCGACGCACGGAGACTCTGGTTGGTACTGACCCTCGCCGCTGTGACTCATAGCGTCTTTGAGAGCTTGACTGACTTCATCTTCATTCCGCTGTCTCCGCCAGTCTTGTCGCCTCCAGTATTGCTACGGCTTCTACTGCATCCTCCACTGCGTCTTTTGCTTAGTGGCATCATCGTTTGAGACATCTTTGCGGGTCGAGTCTATCCTCCTTACTCCGTCACGATCTTTTAGAGTCTGTGTCTGGTGATGCTTCTCTAGATTGTAAGGTTGTAAGCTTGGTAAACAACTTCAACTTCCCTATCCTTCTAGTGAGTCAGTGTCACATCGTCCTTTTAATCTTGTTCATTCTGATATATGTGGTCCGGTTCCTTTCGTTTCGAAAGGAGGTCATTGATATTATATAATTTTTATTGATTTTTCTCGCCACACATGGATATACTTTGTGTCATCTCGTAGTGAGGTTTTATCCATCTACAAGACTTTTGCCACCATGATCCGTACTCAGTTTAATTCTCCTATTCGTATCTTTCGTGCTGACTCTGCTGGGGAATACTTGTCAAGGGTCCTTCGTGGTTTTCTTGCTGAGCATAGCACTCTCTCAGTTTTCTTGTCCTGATGCCCATGCCCAAAATGGTGTGGCTGAACGGAAGCATCGTCATCTTCTTGAGACAGCATGTGCTCTTATGCTTGTTTCTCCTATCCAACCACACTTTTGGGCTGAAGCTATTTCTACTGCCACTTTCCTAGCTAATATTCAGTCTTCTTCTGCTCTTCAGGGAGGGATCCCAGTTGAGCGTCTCTGTGACAAGACTCCTGACTATTCTAGTCTTTGCCTCTTTGGGTGTGTGTGCTATGTTCTTCTTGCCCCTCGTGAGCGCACCGAGCTGACCGCTCAGTCCGTGGAGTGCGTCTTTCTGGGCTATAGCGCTGAGCATAAGGGATATCGTTGTTGGGATCCTGTTGGCCGACGGATGCGGGTTTCTCGGGACGTCACTTTTGATGAGTCTCGTTCTTTCTACCTTCGTCCTTCTCCTTCCACCACTCCAGCATCTCTTGTTGAGCCGCTTTCTTTTCCGACTTTTCCTACCACCCACATAGTCACCGCACTTCCATCAGCGCCTTTGGCCTCTTCGGTTCCTCCTTCACCGTCTCCTTCGCCACCGCCACCCTCTCCAGAGGCTCCTCTCGGCCTTCGTCCTTCTTATCCTCTTTACTACACTCGTCATCTGCGAGTTGAGGATTCTTCTAATACGTCATTTTCTTCTGATAGTTCATCTTCTTCGGCATCTCCTCAATATGCTCTTAATGATCGCCAGTCTATTCGGCCTCCTGCGCGCTTTTGTTTAGCGGCTCTTGCCGAACCGACTTCTTAGCGTGATGCTGTTGTTCATCAGGAGTGGCAGCATGCGATGGCAAAGCAGATTGCTGCTCTTGAGCGTACTGGCACGTGGGATCTTGTCCCTCTTCCCGCGCGTGTTACTCCTAGGACGTGCAAATGGGTCTACAAGATTAAGACCCGCTCTGATGGTTCTCTTGAGCGCTACAAGGCTCGTCTTGTGGCACGTGGTTTTCAGCAGGAGCATGGTCGTGATTATGGTGAGACTTTTGCTTATGTAGCTCACATGACCGCTATTCACACTCTTCTTGTTGTGGCATCTGTTCGGGCATGGTCCATTTCTCAGCTTGATGTCAAGAATGTCTTTCTCAATGGTGAGTTGCGTAAGGAGGTTTATATGCAGCCACCACCCGGGTATTTTGTTCCTGATGGTATGATTTGTCGCCTTCGTCGATCTCTTTACAGCCTCAAGCAAGCTCCTCGTGCTTGGTTTAATCGCTTCTCTTCTGTTGTCACTGCAGCTGGTTTCTCTGCCAGTGCTCATAATTATGCTCTTTTTATTCACACGTTGCCTCGTGATCGGACGCTTCTTCTCTTATATGTTGATGATATGATCATTACTGGAGATGATTCTCAGCACATCACTTTTGTCGAGGAGCGTCTTAATGAGCAGTTTCTCATGTCTGATCTAGGTGCTCTTCGCTACTTTCTTGGGGTTGAGGTTATTTCTACGCCTGAGGGCTTCTATCTGTCTCAAGAAAAGTATATCCAAGATCTTCTTGATCGTGCTTCTCTTACTGATCAGCACACCGCTGAAACTCCCATGGAGCTTAATTTTCATCTTCGGCCCACCGATGGTGAGTCTTTTACTGATCCTACTGGATATTGTCATCTTGTTGGGAGTCTTCTTTAACTGGGTGTCACTCGTCCTGACATTTCGTACCCTGTGCATATCTTGAGTCAGTTTGTTTCTTCTCCCATTCAGCTCCACTATAGTCATCTTCTTCGTGTTCTACGATATCTTCGTGGAACCATCACTTGTCTGTTTTTCCCTTGTTCCAGCTCTTTACAGCTCTAGGCATATTCTGATGCTACCTGGGCTAGTGATCACTCTGATCGCCGGTCTCTGTCTATTGTGTTTTTCTTGGTGGTTCTCTCATTGCCTGGAAGACTAAGAAGCAGACAGTAGTTTCTCATTCGAGTGTTGAGGCCGAGTAGAGAGCTATGGCCTTGTTGACTGCGGAGGTTACTTGGCTACAGTGGTTACTTGAGGATTTTGGTGTTTCTGTTTCAGCACCCACTCCTCTTTCGTCTGACAATACATGGGCTATTAGCATTGCTACAAATCCGGTGAAGCATGAGATTACAAAGCATATTGGTGTTGATGCTTCCTACATGCGGACCCAAGTGCAGGATCAGATTGTTGCTCTTCCGTATGTGCCTTCGGAATTTCAATTAGCAGACTTCTTCACAAAGACGCAGACCAGAGCTCAGCGCAACTTCTATCTCTCCAAACGTAATGTTGTTAACCACTATAAGTTTGAGGGAGGTGTTAGATGTGTATTATGCAAGGGGCTCTTTGCATACATAACACCTATGTACTTGTATATATATTGGTCTATTGACCTCATATTGAATACAAGCGCTATTCATAACATAACTGACCAAATACCCAAAGTCCCATCCAGCCAAGGGGTTAGAATATCAGGTTGAAGACTTGGCCAAATTAAGGTATAACAGTTATCGCATTCTGACGAAGTATAATTTCATCTCTTCAAAGAGCTTGAATATTTTTTTAAGTGGAAGAAACAAGGAACCCATATAAGAGTTGTTATAAGAAATTAGAATTAGGACCACTTGTGTACACATCCTTTTTTTATTTCTGACACTGTAACTTACTGTACTTCAAGACCCAACAGGCGACATCTCATAAGCATCTTTCATTAGGGTTTGCTGTGCTTAAGCTTCTCGATAAAAAAATAGGACATAAGCTTACCTCAGAAGCTCTGTGTGGAACGTGTTAACTACGGCAGCTTACGCTTAAGCTTAGGACCTCCTAGTCCCAGATATAGATCCTAGAGATATTTCAACCTTTAGACAACGCGAATCATGAGGTATGGTGAAAAATTATAATTCAGTGACATTAATGTAGTTTTTTTTGGGGCCATGGCTTAGGTAATAGGTTGATACCAAGAAAGCCTCATGTTGGGATTTTTCAAGATATTTTTTATTCTAAGCTTAATACTTAAGAGTGGCGCATAAATGTGTTACAGGAGGAAACAACTTGTTGCTATTAGGAAGTCCTACTGTGCATCCCTCTAATACATGGCGCAAATGTAAATTCAACTACATTTGAATGATGTTTAAATACAATTCACGACATCATCTGTACTTGTACTGTTCTATAGCTTAAAGTGCATGTTTACGAACGGCATGCATGTCCATTATAAAGAATACTGTTAACTCAGTTTTAATAACAAATGCAGTACTAAAAATGGAAATCATGGTTGCCCAATGACATCAGATATAAAAGATGTGCTACCTTGCAGATTGAAGGATTTGCAAAAACTGACCATAGAATGCGCATCGTATCATGTAGTGCAATTGTGTCTATCAAAAAATCTTCCTTCTGGGTAGAGATCTATAATAGAATATCTATATGTTATAATATTAACAAACTAATAAGGAACAGAACATTAGAATTCATACAATAGCAATTACCTGCATTAGTGCAGTATATCCTAGGAAAGACCGAAGGCTATGTTGCTCTGTGTCAACAGCAAAAGCTTTTTCCTCACCCAACAATCTCGCCAGATGCTCCAATTGAGCTTCTGTATTGACCCAATTGTATGAAGTGCTCATTGGTGGGCATGGTCCACCGAGCATAAAGTTATGAAAACCAGGGGGGTTGTTCAGCAAGGAAGTGATTTCCTCCTCAAATGGGTGCACCTTTTGTGATGACTCTGTAACGAATAAGAAAAAGACTATAAGAACTGTTACAAATGTATCATTGTACATCCATTTGAGTTATGGTCCAAAATGAAGTCCATTTGCCTGCATTTTGTATTTAAAGCTTATGACTTGTGCAATCGGACTTTGACCTTGTTTGGCACATGTGCAATGCGTTATCTCTATGACTATTGTCTTCTTAACCAATTCTTAATATCAGCTTCATCTCTTGGGGTAAATTAGACAGCACAAAAGGTTCAAGATACTTGCCTAGCCAGGATTTCCTAACCATGATATGCATTAATTGTCCCAAATGTCATGACTCATGAGTAAGGCTGTACAGCATTAAGTTTAAAGCACGATTTACCAACAATGTCACTAGCTTGATTAGTAAAGTACTGATGATGAACAAATAGAAGCACGCAATAGACCAGCAATCCAGCATTGGCTGCATTGTATATTCAGTGCACGACAGAGCGACTGGACGAAGCTCCAACAAGTCACACGAATATGCAAATTAACACAGAAAATCGCTCCCTAGCTTTCCAGAATGCAAAAACAGGTCCAAACCCCAATAGCCGATCGTCAAACTCGGTGCGACCTTGCGATCAAGTGCTCGACGAAATTTCCCAGAACCCACACGATGTTAGCTCATCGCGTGGCGTACATACCTACACACCAGATGCTTGACGGAATTCCGAGCAAACGAGCGCAATGTCGAGATCAAAAGGGTCAGTACCAGGAGCACGCACCTTGCGGCGGCGGCTGGACTTCGCCGCGGTGGCCAGCGCCATCCGGGTCGGCACTCTGGCGGCGCAGGTGCTTAAAGGGAGAGTAGGAGTTATCCGCGGGCACGCGCTTGAACCGGCCCTGCGGCTTCTCCTCCTCCTCGCAGGCGCTGCGGGTGCGCCGCCCACCGACCCCGAGGAGGCGAGGCGAGGCAGGAGCCCGGCATCGCCGGCGCCTGCGGTGGATCAGGGCCGCCGCAGCCAGGACCGCGAGGCACGCGGCGGCGGCGGCGGCGGCGCGCGACTTGAGGTTGGCGGCGGGCATGTAACGGTGGGGGACGGGAGAAGAGTCGGAAGATGGCAAGAGGTGGTTCGATTTGGCCGTTTTGTGGACGCGAAGGGTCGGTCCGTGTCCCGGCCGGACCAGAACGCGGATCGGATGGGGTGCAGTCGTTGACTCGTTGTAGTAACCGCAACAGTGCAACTTCAGCGCTAGGCCTCATCCACAGCGTCCAAAATTAATCAAACAGGCAGATTAACAACCTTGGCACTTGGGATGCGAGGACTTGGAAGGAGGAGGAAAGGGAGGCACCCGGTGAAAATTTAGAATTTTCGATTTTCATTCAATTTAAAAGTTTCTATTTCATTCAATTTAAAAGTTTCTAGAAATTCTCAATAAACTACTACATGTAGTGTACCATATATTTGATATATAAACAAAATTTCAACATCAAACTCGATTGCATTTGCGAGATTAAAAAATCTATATGGAATAGTGTTTCAATGAGCATTTATATTTTTTGTATCTCACGAATGAAATTGAGTTTGATCTTGAAATTTTGTCAAGACATAGAACATATCCTCCGCTACATGTGGTAATTATCTGGGGATTTTTTTTTGAAACTTCTAAGTTTAGTGAAAATTGAATTTGCACCATATTCACATTTTTCACCACATATGTGATACAGGGTGTCCGATCTTCACAGCTTAGAATATGAGATACACCATGAAACCTAACAAATCACCGAGGCCAATTGATAATAATGCAACGACCTATGACGTATGAACTCATTGAACCACATGCTATGGTTGAATCCACTTGACCACGACCAAGTGTGGATGATCTCTCTACAATCCAATCAAGAACAAGCAAAAAAATAATAGAAAAAATCACAATCCTAAGGGGGCAACAATCGGCAGCACAAACCCTTGAACAATGATAAAAGCGATTTGTGATTTCATCAAAAAATTTGTGGTGAATAGTGTGGTGCCCCTTCTTGGGTTTCATGGGGACGTGGGACACATCCCCACACGCATGGGCTAAGCCCAACTAACTATATTTGACATAAGTGACTAAATTGGCTTTTAAGCCCAGTCTGAAACTAAATTATTTTAAAATATAGGAAATAGTTCTAAAATAGATACATGACCCATTTAGAACCTCTCAAGTTGTATGGCATGCAAGCTCATCAATTAAATCTATACTAACTCTTTTGGCCCTATTGGAGGAGTTGGATTTGGATTGCTTCAATTCCAACCGCATGAGCTTGTCTTGGGTTTCCCTTGGACGTAGTAGATGTGGAAGTGGACTTAGGTGGCTGCATAGGCCTCCCCCTCCTTGATTTGGCATGGGCCTCCCCTCTCCTTAGTTTTGTTGCCACATGGGTTTTGGGTTTGCTTCCTCCTTGCTGGCCGCATGGAATGGGCTTTCTCCCTTTGTTGGCCGCATGAAATCTCTCTCATGACTTGGATTCTTCTCCTGTGTTCTCCTCTTCTTCTCTCTTGGGCCTACCTCTCTCTCATCTCTCTGGTCGCACTGTTTCTAGAGCGTCCAACAAACCTACATTCACACAAGCAAAGTGTAGTCGCGTTCTTTCAAGCAAACTATAATTGTGAACATTAAGTTTAGATTTAACCTTGTGATAGTGTTTGAAAATTTGATGTGGGTGTATGTATGTTATGAAGCTAAAGCAATCCTCATCAATATGTCACTGAAGGAGAAGGCATTGCGGATGCAGTGTGAGATCGATGACGAGTTGATGCTAGAATAGGAGAGAGTTGATTTTTCTTGAACTGAGTTGAATTTTCTTGAAAATCAGATCGAATTTTTTTTTCTCGGATGAGTTTAAATTTCTCGAAACCAAGTTTTTATTGGACCAAGTTGAATTTTCACGGACACCCTCCTCAACTTATCAAGTTGAAGCCCTCAAAAGAGAAGACGAGAAGCTCTCGTGGTTGATCAAACTATGGATAACGCTACACGCCATGTGTCCGATTTGAGGGGGGAGATCGAATGCCTACATCAGCCGCCAACACTTGCTCACCGCGTTCATTCTCTACCACTCATTCTTTATCCATATCCACCATGCATACTCCTTTCCTCCTTTGAATTTTTCTCGTCTACACATTCAGTCACTGCATACAACCCCAACTTGGCCTTATCTCATCTTTCGCTATGCCGCCATGGTTCACACTCGCGATCCACCCTGCGCGACAATGACGGTGGCGACATGGCTTCCCGGGCACTATGGTGTGGGAGTAGGAAGTATTGAGCACCACAGTCTTCTTTGAGCTCACGGGTGGGCCCCCGCCATATCCTCCTCTGAGCTCCCAGGTGAGTGCCGTCGTTGCCTCCTCTGATCTTCCAAGTGGGAGCAGCTGTTGGCCCTAGTTGAAGATGCCTAGTGCCCTCTCCCTATGCGTGTCGCCACCATCCAAGGCCAAGGCCAGTTAGTATCAAGTATTTATTGCGGTAATTCAGATTTTTTTGTTGCAATAGGTGATTTGAAATATTAGGTCTGTATCTTTTGAATGTTTCAGTACCAAATTCTTGAACTAGAGTTTTGTTTCAAAAAAATTCCGTTGTTGCAGCTTTTCGCTAATAGTTGCACACTGGAAATCAGAATGTTACACATGTTAGTCTTAAGTGTCAGTTGAAGATCAGTGAGACAGTCGTTTCAAGATAGCCAAGACCCCTCATCGTTGAAGAAGGACAAGTTCACACAGATCTCTAGAAGTGAACTGAGGTTGTGAGAATTTCAGAAGAGATCGATCACTGCTCTAGTGTTCATATTGCTCGATATCTGAAAGAAACTTGATAACTTTTATAGCGGAGCATCCAAGAAGTTTGTTAAGAAGTTTCGTTGGCACTTCCTAACAACTAAAGTTTCATGCAGTGAATTATCTTAGCCATAATTAGAAGTGGCGACCATGGAGCAACAAAGATGGTTTTATTGGATTGAGAACCATGAGGTCAAAATCCGTTCCCTCGGGTCAGATCAGTATACTGACAGATGTTTTGAATCAGAAGAACTATCGCAAGAATCTGTTGACCAATCAGCTAAAGTTACCTGTGAAATTCAGAAGCCGAATCTTGAGTCAGTGCAAGAGTATATCTATTGAACCCCAGAATTCAAACCGATGCTAGGAAATTAGTGTTGACAAGACAGTGGGATGATAGTTTTGTCAAGGAAATCAGTTCTCGCTGAAGCAAGGTAAAGCTTGAGAATCCATCGAAGGTGAACTAAAATGATCCATGAACCAATGAGTATATATGCATATCTGATTAGAAGAAACTCAAGTAGTTGATGCTCAAACCAACATTTAAGTGTAAGCATTCCATTTACTCTGGAAGTACCAAGGTGTACAAGGATCTCAAAGTTGAACTGTGATGATCCAAAAGGAAGCAAAAAGATGCATAATGTATTACCATATATCTGGTATACAAGAAAGTCGGACTAGCATGCCAGAAGCTAGTTGGAATTCTCCTACCTCCAAGAATTCAAGCATGGGATCTTCTAAGACGCAATCGGGATATAATTTCTTGAAAGGCGATTGTTGGTCACTTGACATAAATTGTCGCTTCATTTCTGTCAATATCACTTAGTCTGGAGAATGCCGGGCTAAGTGGTATACGATAGAGGTTGTATACGACATGTGGTATTTGCTAGAATTGGTATAGTGTCAGATCAATAATATGGTTAGTTTGCATGATGTGCCAGAGGAGTTAGCATCTGACCGAGGATCTCAGTTTACCTCGTGTTAGCGATAGAGTGTGTAAGAAGCCTTGGACACTCTTTTAAATATCAGTATTGGGTGTCGCCCTGAACCGGTAGGCAGATTGAAAAGGAATTAATGAGTTGTGCCTTAACTCGTAGTATCAAGTCGAGCAAGTAAGTGTTGTGTACAGAGTTTCCCTGCAACACCAGATATCAGTCAGTTCATGGTTGTCACCATTGGAAGTTCTCTATGATCGATCGTGTGAGACATCGCTCAACTAGGAGTAGATTAGATCACAAAGTATGTAGATTTTGCATTAATCATGAAGCAGAAGACAAATAATATTTTAATCCTAAATGGATTGTAAGTAGTTTAGTTCAAGAAAAAACTATGCAGATTATGCAGATTTTCACCCTCGCAGTCATGTCTATCTTCAGGATACCTGTTGAAGTTCGATGTTAATAATTGTATGACAGAGGTGATAAAGGTGTGTCAGTTTGTTCAGTTTCCGAAGCTCAGAAGAAGAGGTAGTTTGTCAACCTTAGTTGCCAGTCAGCAGCAGGATTTCCTCAACTCCAAAAGTGCCTTCAAGCACCGATCAAGTAGTCCCGTCAGAAGCAATCAAGTTGCTAGAAGTCTTTTCCTGCCAAGAGCTAGTTTGTAAAGTGCAAGAAGCAAGACGTTTGTTCCGTAAGTGTTCAGAAGAGTAGTTCCTTCAAAGTCAAAGCAGTTTGAAAGCAAGAAGAGAACCCAAAGGATGGGTTCCTTAACCTATTCCTAGCCAGCCTGAATCTCAGGGACGAGATTCCTCTAAGGGGGAGGTTTGTAACATCCCAAAATTTATCTTTTCAAAAATCTTTTGAGTAGTTTAGCTCCCTGGAAAATTTCACCAATTTTATTTGATTTAATAAAGCTTAATTGGGAATTTTCTAAATTCAAAATATTTAATTTTACTAATATAAACATCAATAAAATCAAAACTAGTCTTATTTGGCCTTTTGTGTTCCAATAAATTTTCTGGTATTTTCTGATATTTTCTGAATTTGTTTGCTATTTATTTGGTCTCCTTGATTTTTGGCATTTTCTTTAATTCCAAAAATATTTATTTCTCTCTCCTTGGTAATGTGGTGGTACTATTCATCTTCCCAGCAGAACCGAGAGTTTTGCTCCCGTACGCAGCCAAGATTTCCTCTTTCCATATCTTCCTCTCAGGTACATATAAAAGGAAACCAACTACGTCATATTGAGCCTCTTGATCTCCTCTTCCAATCCCCTGATCTGGCTTCCTCCAAATCGCTTTAGTTTCATCGCAATCTGCTATGAACCAAGCTCCAACCAAAGGTCTTCTCCATCGAGTTGCACCTCCATCTGACGTCCCCTGGCCGAACCGTCTACGTCGTACAGTTCGCCTCGCTGCGCTCTACGTCAACATCCCATCCCCTTCACCCAAAGAGCACCGAATCACCGTCGGCCATCTCAAGCCATGACGCTTGTCGGTGTTTTAGAACCGAACTGACGTAATGATTGTTTGATTCGGGGGGTCTCCAAGACTCAAATCACGCAGAGAGAATGACACATAGATTTTTATACAGGTTCGGGTCTTCTCCGGAGAGAATAACAACCCTACTCATGATATTGAGTATGCTGGTTAAAGATCAAGAGAAAAACCGAAATGCAATGTCTTATTCTCATGATTGTGTCTTTTCTCCTCCCTTCCTCCGCCGTCTGATGATTCCTCCTTTTATAGCATGCTCAAAGTGTGCGACAATTTCTCCAACCCAAAGGACGTATCAATGCTTCAGATGATGACGCGGTTATCGAAGATTACTATTGGAGAAGTAACATTCCCACGTCGTCAGACAGTTATCACCAAGATAGAGAGATTAATCATGCAGTTATTTCAGATAATAATAACGTATACTGACTATTTAGATGCCCTAATTAATTAGGCCTACTTGTCTGTAAGCTCGATCGATTATAGGGTGGTCGTAACTGACCGGGTCGTGGAAGGACTTACGACCATGAGGTGATAGTAGAAGAACTTACGATCATGTGTTAGTCGTAGAAGAACTTACGACTATGGGGTGGTCGTAGCTGACCTGGTCGTAGAAGGACTTACAACCATGAGGTAATCGTAGAAGAACTTACGATCATGAGATAGTCGTAGAAGATCTTACGACTCTAGCTTCTCTCTTATGAACATTAAGGGGTATACTTAAGAACCATATAATGACGTCATTATTCATAATAAGGATTATAAATAAATAAATAAATGAAGATTTCTATATCCTCATCATCTAGCCCCCAGCTTCAAGTGAAAGTACCTACTTGGGAAAGGAGCGGTAGATGATCTTACGACCAGAAGATGGTCATATAACGGTGGTCGAAGGAAAGACTCTTTAACCGGTATTTCAATTGACCAGAAACAGATTTGGTCAAGAAGTTTGCAGGAAACCTTACGACTACAAGGTGTTCGTAGAAAATCTTACGAGTACAAAGTAGTTATAGTATGGTAATCTGTTGGACCGAAAAGGCGACTAGAGGGGGGGTGAATAGGAGCACGCTCACTTTTTCAACCACGATTAGATTCAAAACAAATTTCACTCCAATAGCTATAGAAGCTATGAAGATCGATATACCAGTACAGCGGAAGACTAGGATTGAATCCAATCAAAACCCCAAAGCAAAACAACCAAAAACAACCGAAACTTAATTTCCTAAGAGAAGGGCGGTCGACCTCTACTCGGGTGGTCGACCTCTCCAAGGGGCGGTCCGACCTCTAGCTAGGCGGTCGACCTCCGGTAGATGAGCAGTGAAATCGGCCAAAAACGAAGTTGCAAATAGGTCTAACTTTTGATCTACAACTCCAAACTTCATGAAACTTGGAACACACCTTCTCTAGGATGTCAGAACCTATTCCAATCGAAGATCATGGAGATCCATGGAAAAGTTACGACATTTTTCAGTTTGAGAGATGGATGGTTCAAAACCGAGTCAAACGAAAACATGACCCAAAAACTTGCTCGTGGGTGATTGATGATCAAGATGATCTTAGATGTGTTCCCACATGTCACAAAGAAGCTATATCATGTAAAGAAATCAATCAAAACATGCGAATCAAAGAAAGACTCAAAATCACCAAATAGAGAGAAGAAGGGCAAAGAGACACATCTTTGATCAAAGCTTTCTTTGGATTGATTGATAGGGTTTGGGTTTCTGACCACTCCATCAATGGAGGACAAAGCTCAATCCGAGAGCACAAGATCAAATCAAAACTCTCTAGAACCCTAACCTCCACTAATCCTCTCCTAAGCCAAAACTAGGGTTTCAATAATGATAAAGAGTTGGAGGGGTGCAGCCACCTCCTCCTCTATTTATAGTGGAGACTTAGACTTTCTAGAAGATTAACTCAAATGGGCTCCGTTAAGGCCCAACACAAGCGGGTCACACACGCACGCATTTTAAAGCGCCGCCTACAACACCTCTTAACCTAAACCGCTTCTCTTGCGCCGCCTTGCGCCGTGGGTAGGCAAAAGGTCACCAAGGTGATATTTGGTAAGATTACCAAAATACCCTTCTCGGTCCTTCTCCAAGACCGAGTCCATCTTCGAAGCACTTCACATGCTCGCCACGTGTAGGTTGATCAACGGCTCTCTCCATGTCGGCAAGTCTCTCCCATCCGGCCCCACCGAAACCACCATGGCACTTGCACCGACTCCGCGCCGCTTGATCAAACCAACGCGACCGAATCGCCTGCGTTCGGTCATCATTGTCCATTCTATGCCATACTTGATTTCATTGACCTCACCCAGCATCGTCGATCGTTCTGGACCTAAGCTCTCCAAGCCTCGTCCCGATCATCCTCGCCGTTGACCGTCGTTGACCACCAAGCAACCTGCACAACAATAGACAAGCAAATCGAAACCGGGAACAAGTTCTTCGCAACTTGACCCACGTTAGTCAAAACATGCATCATGCAACACATATGCACTGAAACTCATGACTTTGACCTAACCAATGAGCAACGCCGCCACGAAGGGCGACATTCGATGTGATCGGTCGATCAGCCCCTCGGGCGGTCGGCCGCTTGCCTTCTCGGTCGGACCACGCCAAAGGCGGTCCGACCGTCCGTAAGGACTTAGCCAATTTTCAACCCCTGAAAATCCGAAACCTACTGGAAACTTTAAACCAATAGAACTTTTTACTGGAGACTCCAAAAATTATGGGAGCAAGAACAATGGGATCCCCTCACTTGCCTACACCCTCTATTTTTGGCCCAGCCTGTTTTGACCACTTTTGTCACGGCCGGTCCGACCGGCGCACATGGCCGGTCCGACCGATTTGGGACCGGTCGGACCGCCGTGCTATGGCGGTCGGGACCGCCCCTGTCCAGAAAGTCTGAACAGTGCTGAAACTTTGTCGAAAACCCGTGAAACGACAAACCATTAACGCCATTGCCAATTGTCACATCATCCTAAGATGGAGCATATCCTCATGATATCCACAATCTCCCCTTGATGAACACATTGGCAATAATCCGAAAAATGTAATTTGAAGGTTTGAAAAGTAAAATACTTTCGTTTCGCACAAAGGCACAACTTGGTCCATAAGCAAGAGAAAGCAATGGAAATGACCAAGTCGGCATCGAATAGCATAGACAAGTGAGATAAGGCAAAGAAAGCATAAAAACTTTGATTTCGAGAAAAGTTAAAAATCTCACTTAAGGTCCATATGAAAGAACAATTGTTCAATTGACCTTTGATCATTGTGAGGAGTAATAAATGCAATTCAAGTTCGGAAGAGTCAATAAGACAATAAGAATGCAATTCAAAAACTCCCCTCACTATGATCCTCGGATTTGAAAATTTCAAATTCTCCAACTTTCTCCCTTTGTATAAACTTCTCCCAACATCGAAATATCTTCTCCCCTTTGACAATGGAGTCATCAAGGAATCACGCCTTCCTCTCATCCGGAGATAGCAATTTGCGAATGAAGAAGGAAGCAAAAGAAGAAGTATGCATGAAGTGCAATGGAGTGGCTTCATTTTTGTATTTTTCAATTTTGATTACAAGAAGCTTTGGAGATTACCCAAAAGAACAATCTAGTATCTCTAATATTGCACAAACAACATATCAAGCCCGACAAATGCTAGCAAGATCATGGTAAGACATATATAACAAAGCTAAGCATAAAGGCTCAAAAGTAAAGCAATGGATTTGATCAATTTAAGCAAAGCTTCAAATTGACAAGTTCATCAACGAGGATCCTAAAATGAAATTGGCCATGTCAAAATGTCAAAGTGAGATCAAAAATCTAACAAAGACCACATTAAGAGTCAATCAAGTCCGTATTGAATCATTTTGCTCAATCTTTTATAAACGCCCATTTGTCAACATTTTTCTCATTTGCATTGAATATTGAGGTTGACTAATGATCTAACTTAGTGACAAGATCTGGACTAGGAGCCATCCACAAACTCATCCTAAGCTTGACCAAAAGTTGATTAAAGGTATATCTTAGTAAAGAAGATCCCGGACTAGGAGCCATCCACAAACTCTTTCTAAGCTTCTACAGGCGACAAATCTTGAGGTTCATGTCATTTCGACAAGCAATCCCCATGAGATCGTCTGGATCATCAAACTATCTCCAAGTTCATGTCATTTGACAAGCAGTCTCGTAAGAATAGTTTGGCACATTTTAAGCATAAGACAATCTTGATTTTCATTTTTCACATGAGCAGTTTTAGAATCTCAAGAACACAAGAGCTCAAGTAATGGTCAATTTTAGATCAAAGAGCTAACAAAGCAATTCTGACAGGGCCAATGTCACAAAAGGAGCACTAATTGCGCAACTCGCTAAAACATCCACAAATTGCAATTTCTTAGTTCGAGTTTGTTTTTAAAGTTCTAGCTCATATAGCAAAGACTTAGCTACACATGTGAAAGCATGATAATTCTAGCAAGTCAAAGTACTAGACATGACATTGAGCAAGAATTGAAATACTAAAGCTCCAAAGGGTAATAGGCAAAGCTTCATCAATTTTAAAAGATAAGCAGAAAATTTTATATTACAATGCATCTTTTGGATTTTTCATACCACTTGATGTATTTTTCATATGAATGCAATATGATACAATGCGATGCAATAAAAGCCTAAAAACCTAAAAAGTTCAAAAGATCAACAAGTTCGGAAAAGAACAATAAAAGATCAAAAGAACAAGGTAAGATCGGAAAAGATCGAACTCCCCTCAAACCAACCCATAGGGATAAATTACCCTAACTCGCTTCTTAAGGTGGCAAACCTAGTTGGGTCTAAAGGTTTGGTGAGGATATCAGCCAGTTGAGCCTCGGACTCCACGAAGTGTAGCACAATATCACCCTTCTCTACATGGTCTCTAAGGAAGTGATAGCGAATGTCTATGTGCTTGGTCCTAGAGTGTTGCATGTGGTTCTTAGCAATGTTAATAGCGAAGTGTTATCACGTAAAAGAGGAACACTAGCAAAATTTAACCCGTAGTCCTTAAGAGTGGATACCATCCACAAAATCGACTCTGACAACTAGCAAAGTGACTACATACTCACCTCGTGATGAGATTGTGCAACAGAGGACCTGCTTCTAGAAGACCAAGAAACAAGAGAAGTGCCTAGGAAGTGACAAGTGCGAGGTACTCTTCCTATCGCCGATGACCGCAAAATCGAATCGAAAACCCCGAATGGATAAAGAAGAAGAACAGAGTACCAAATGCCATCTTGGAGGGTAGAGTGTAAATACCGAATATGCGCTTAAGCGCTTGGCGATGGGAAGTTCTCGGAGACGCTGAAACCTCGCAGACGGCGCATGAAGTGGATGTCGGTCTTGATGCCGTCAGTGCGGGGAGGAGCCGATCATCTTTGCGGTACTCGCGTTGATCCACGGCTTCTCCTTCCTCATCTGGATCCAGCGATCGAAGTCGCCATGGGAGTGGCGATCGACTTGCGATCACCCATGTCGAGCGTTTGAGCGGATCCTTAGTATACTTCGTCGTCGATGGATGAAGATCCCTTCCTTACATTGCTTGATTTGAAGCCCTGTAAAGTAATTGAGCTCTCCCATCATGCTCATCTCAAATTCCTGGACATAGTCTCGGAAAAGCTAGAAACAAGAGCATGAGAAGAACCACCAAAGATAATATCATCAACGTAAATCGAGCAAGTAAGAAATCATTGCCACGCCTAAGAATGAACAAGGTCTTGTCTACCTTACCCATCTCAAAATCATTCTTAAGCAAGAAGGTCTTAAGTCTATCATACCGGGCTCTAGGGGCTTGTTTAAGACCATACAAGGCTTTGGATAGCTTGAAGACATGATGTGGGTTCTTGGGATTCTCAAAGCACAGGGGTTGCCTAACATAAACCTCCTCCTCTATAAAACCATTCGTAAAGGCACTCTTAACATCCATCGATATAATCTAAAGCCCTTAGAGGCGACAAATGCAAGAAGAATGCGAATAGCTTCTAGTCTAGCAACAGGAGCAAAGGTCTCATCAAAATCTAACCCCTCAACTTTGGCTAAAGCCACGAGCTACTAACCTAGCCTTGTTTCTAACCACAGAACCATCCTCATTTTGTTTGTTTTTGAAGACCCAGCGGGTTCCTATAACATTATGACCACTAGGAGGTTCTACTAGGTTCCAAACCTTATTCCTCTCAAAATTCTCTAACTCCTCATGCATGGCATTGACCCAACTCGAATCGGATAAAGCATGTGATATATCGCGGGTTCAAAAGAAGCTACAAAAGCGAGAATGAGAATAGAGGTTTGGATCATGATACCGGAGCGAGTGACTCGTTCATGGATATTACCTATCATCGATCCGCGGATCTTTGCTTTTGAATGTGAAGTGGCGACCGAGAAGAAAGTACCTCTTCGACCTCATGTGCTGCGATGATGAAGATGCGCAGTGCCTCAACCAAGGCGAAGTAGTCACGGCGGGTTCTTGTGCAGAATAGGAATGTCAACAAAGAGCAGTGGAAGAGTATCATCGAGTCCATCATCATCTTCCTCTACAAATATACTCTCTGTCACTGTATCACACGAAATATCCGATCTAGCTCGGGGCTAGTCTCATCAAAAGTGACATTGCATGTCTCTGAACGAGTTAGTTTGAGATTAAAACTCGAAAACCCCTTGAATGAGCAGGATAACCCAGAAATAAACCATCAAAAGTTCTTGACTCAAATTTATCTAGATTTCCTGTCTTGAGAATAAAGCACTTGGATCCAAAGACTCGAAAGTGCGAGACAGAGGGTTTTCTACAAAAACGAAGCTCATAAGGAGTCTTGCCCAAAGACGGTCTTAAAAAGACACGATTTGCAATATGGCAAGCAGTAGAAATAGCTTCGGCCCAAAACCTCCTGAGTGCTATACTCATCTAGCATTGTCCTAGCCATCTCAACTAGAGTCCTGTTCTTCCTTTCCACAACGCCATTTTGTTGAGGGACGTGTGGGGAGGAGAACTGATGCTCAATTCCACGCTCAGCACAAAAAGAAGCAAAAGATGCATTCTTGAACTCCGTGCCATTGTCACTGCGGATCGCTCTCAAGGCACTTGGAAGTTCAGAAGCCAAACGAAGAACAAGATCATGATAATGATCAAAAGCTTCATCCTTCGAAGTGAGAAAGAACACCCAAGTGTATCTAGAAAATCATCGACTATGACAAGAATGTACCATTTTCCACCAATCGACCGAACCTAAGCGGGACCAACGGTATCCATATGAAGCAATCGTGTCGGTCCCGTCGGTCATGACCATAGTCAGCGATGGGTGTGGCGGCAACTTGCTTGCCATGCCTACTGGCGCACATCTGACATCCTTGGCGGCTTTGAGTTTAGGCAAACCTCTCATGAGCTCAAGGTTGCTAACTCGCGTCGATGATCAAAACCAATGTGCCCCAAACGACGGTGCCAAAGCCGTAACTCGTAAGAAGAAGATGAAATTAAGCACTTGAGAGAACCGGCAAGAGATTGAAAAATCGGCCCAAAGATCCTAGCAACTCTAGTAATCCCAAAACAAGCTCACCAAATTGAATCAAGCACCCGACAAGCATTTTTCTTAAATCTAGTCTCATAGCCATCATCAAGAAGTTGAGAGACGAAAGCAAATTAAACCTTAGCTTGTCCACAAGGGCGGCGTCCTTGAGGATGAACTTGTCGCTCACCCCGATCGATCCTGTTCCTTCAATCCGCCCTTGTCTATCATCTCCAAAGGTGATGAATTCATCACCGTCGACCGCGTGAAGGAGGTGAACCATCTTGAGTCTCCGGTCATGTGGCGTGAGCAGTGAGTCGATTTAACCACGTGTCCTTCCTCTTTCGCGGTAATCACGAAAATCAAGGCACGGAAGAACAATGTGTCTCAACATCTGGGGTTAGTTAAACAAGACTTGGGAACCCAATCTTGAGACACATGTCTCATGAGTAGTATGCAAAGCGAAGTGCTATCCTTGATTAAGTTTGAAGTTCATTATGAGCAATGGTTACTTTAACATAAGAGTTATCCTGTCTAGGAACATGATGATGAGCATGTGACACAAATCCTAAACCAAGTTTCCCTTTTCTACATTACCATGTCTCATAAAAGCTCTAGGTTGATTGAGTGAAATTCTAGCAAAATTTTCTTATCATTTTTCAACCTCATGTGAACTCAAACAAATGTCCATTCTTCTTACAATAGGTGCAATGGTACTTGATACCACTGGGAGAAGCACCCTTTGACTTAATGTAAGTTTGGGCAAAACCATGATTTAAAAGTAGTTTTTGCAGTTGGGTTTTAAATTCAACTAACCCATTTTCCAAGACTTGAGTTACTTGGGGCTTAGAATTATCTTGGACAGAGTTGTATCCTAATCCTTGCTTCTTATAAGGAGTCTTAGATTTGTCCGTAATCATGTTTAATTGTTTCTTACCTTTAGAAAATTTTTCTAAGGTATCCTTAAGATAAGCATTTTCTTTTCAAGATTAACACATGACTCACAAGTTTTGCCTTTAATAGCTCTAGCATATTTTTCCTTATATAAAGCAATTTCAAGTTTAAGAGCGGGACATGAAGCACATGTAGAAGACTCAATACTGTTCTTAAGCTTGGCATATTTAGCTCTAATCGCTTCTAAGATATCTTTAACTTCATGTTCGCGTTCAATGCAAAAGAGCAAAGGCTAGGATCAATAAAGACCAGAGCAACCAACTTGCGGAATCTAAGCATTTTTCACAAGGAGCAGATTTAACCTCAACTAACTCGGTCCTAGCATTTTCAAGTTGTTGCAAAGCAATATCATGAGCGATTGCGCTTAGCAAATTTCGAGTGTAGAGCATGGCGGGAAGAACATTCATCGATTCAAGAGTCTTAGTATTTGCAAGTTCTAAAGTCAAATTATCTACTTGAGACTCTAAGTCCTTGTTCCTAGCCATGATATACTCTAACGCCTTATCTCGGCTCATGAGTTGCTCAAAGATAGTTTCGCATCTATCGAAAGGACATCATAGGAGAGGTACCTCATCGCCGCCGACGCCGTCGTGAGTCATAGCGATTGAAAAGGAATTAATGAGTTGTGCCTTAACTCGTAGTATCAAGTCGAGCAAGTAAGTGTTGTGTACAGAGTTTCCCTGCAACACCAGATATCAGTCAGTTCATGGTTGTCACCATTGGAAGTTCTCTATGATCGATCGTGTGAGACATCGCTCAACTAGGAGTAGATTAGATCACAAAGTATGTAGATTTTGCATTAATCATGAAGCAGAAGACAAATAATATTTTAATCCTAAATGGATTGTAAGTAGTTTAGTTCAAGAAAAAACTATGCAGATTATGCGATTTTCACCCTCATGATCATGTCTATCTTGAGGATACTGCTGAAGTTCGATGTTAATAATTGTATGATGAGGTGATAAAGGTGTGTCGATTTGTTCGATTCAGAAGCTCGGAAGAAGAGGTAGTTTGTCAACCTTAGTTGCGGTCGCCAGCAGGATTTCCTCAACTCCAAAAGTGCCTTCAAGCACCGATCAAGTAGTCCCGTCAGAAGCAATCAAGTTGCTAGAAGTCTTTTCCTGCCAAGAGCTAGTTTGTAAAGTGCAAGAAGCAAGACGTTTGTTCCGTAAGTGTTCAGAAGAGTAGTTCCTTCAAAGTCAAAGCAGTTTGAAAGCAAGAAGAGAACCCAAAGGATGGGTTCCTTAACCTATTCCCTAGCACCAATCTCGGGACGAGATTCCTCTAAGGGAGGTTTGTAACATCCCAAAATTTATCTTTTCAAAATCTTTTGAGTAGTTTAGCTCCCTGGAAAATTTCACCAATTTTATTTGATTTAATAAAGCTTAATTGGGAATTTTCTAAATTCAAAATATTTAATTTTACTAATATAAACATCAATAAAATCAAAACTAGTCTTATTTGGCCTTTTGTGTTCCAATAAATTTTCTGGTATTTTCTGATATTTTCTGAATTTGTTTGCTATTTATTTGGTCTCCTTGATTTTTGGCATTTTCTTTAATTCCAAAAATATTTATTTCTCTCTCCTTGGTAATGTGGTGGTACTATTCATCTTCCCAGCAGAACCGAGAGTTTTGCTCCCGTACGCAGCCAAGATTTCCTCTTTCCATATCTTCCTCTCCGGTACATATAAAAGGAAACCAACTACGTCATATTGAGCCTCTTGATCTCCTCTTCCAATCCTCGATCCGCTTCCTCCAAATCGCTTTAGTTTCATCGCAATCGCTATGAACCAAGCTCCAACCAAAGGTCTTTCCATCGAGTTGCACCTCCATCGACGTCCTCGGCCGAACCGTCACGTCAGATTCATTTCGCCGCGCTTCTACGTCAACATCCCATCCCCTTCACCCAAAGAGCACCGAATCACCGTCGGCCATCTCAAGCCATGACGCTTGTCGGTGTTTTAGAACCGAACTGACGTAATGATTGTTTGATTCGGGGGGTCTCCAAGACTCAAATCACGCAGAGAGAATGACACATAGATTTTTATACAGGTTCGGGTCTTCTCCGGAGAGAATAACAACCCTACTCATGATATTGAGTATCTTTGGTTAAAGATCAAGAGAAAAACTGAAATGCAATGTCTTATTCTCATGATTGTGTCTTTTCTCCTCCCTTCCTCCGTGTCGATGATTCCTCCTTTTATAGCATGCTCAAAGTGTGCGACAATTTCTCCAACCCAAAGGACGTATCAATGCTTCAGATGATGACGCGGTTATCGAAGATTACTATTGGAGAAGTAACATTCCCACGTCGTCAGACAGTTATCACCAAGATAGAGAGATTAATCATGCAGTTATTTCAGATAATAATAACGTATACTGACTATTTAGATGCCCTAATTAATTAGGCCTACTTGTCTGTAAGCTCGATCGATTATAGGGTGGTCGTAACTGACCGGGTCGTGGAAGGACTTACGACCATGAGGTGATAGTAGAAGAACTTACGATCATGTGTTAGTCGTAGAAGAACTTACGACTATGGGGTGGTCGTAGCTGACCTGGTCGTAGAAGGACTTACAACCATGAGGTAATCGTAGAAGAACTTACGATCATGAGATAGTCGTAGAAGATCTTACGACTCTAGCTTCTCTCTTATGAACATTAAGGGTATACTTAAGAACCATATAATGACGCCATTATTCATAATAAGGATTATAAATAAATAAATAAATGAAGATTTCTATATCCTCATCATCTAGCCCCCAGCTTCAAGTGAAAGTACCTACTTGGGAAAGGAGCGGTAGATGATCTTACGACCAGAAGATGGTCATATAACGGTGGTCGAAGGAAAGACTCTTTTAGCAGTATTTCAATTGACGTAAATGATTTGGTCAAGAAGTTTGCAGAAACCTCACGACTACAAGGTGTTCAGAGAAAATCTTACGAGTACAAAGTAGTTATAGTATGGTAATCTGTTGGACCGAAAAGGCGACTAGAGGGGGTGAATAGAGCACGCCACTTTTTCAACCACGATTAGATTCAAAACAAATTTCACTCCAATAGCTATAGAAGCTATGAAGATCGATATACCAGTACAGCGGAAGACTAGGATTGAATCCAATCAAAACCCCAAAGCAAAACAACCAAAAACAACCGAAACTTAATTTCCTAAGAGAAGGGCGGTCTGACCTCTACTCAGGGGTGATCGACCTCTCCAAGGGGCGGTCCGACCTCTAGCTAGGGCGGTCTGACCTCCAGCCGATGAACAGTGAAATCACCAAAACGAAGTTGCAAATAGGTCTAACTTTTGATCTACAACTCCAAACTTCATGAAACTTGGAACACACCTTCTCTAGGATGTCAGGAACCTATTCCAATCGAAGATCATGGAGATCCATGGAAAAGTTACGACATTTTTCAGTTTGAGAGATGGATGGTTCAAAACCGAGTCAAAACGAAAACATGACCCAAAAACTTGCTCGTGGGTGATTGATGATCAAGATGATCTTAGATGTGTTCCCACATGTCACAAACAAGCTATATCATGTAAAGAAATCAATCAAAAACATGCGAATCAAAGAAAGACTCAAAATCACCAAATAGAGAGAAGAAGGGCAAAGAGACACATCTTTGATCAAAGCTTTCTTTGGATTGATTGATAGGGTTTGGGTTCTGACCACTCCATCAATGGAGGACAAAGCTCAATCCGAGAGCACAAGATCAAATCAAAACTCTCTAGAACCCTAACCTCCACTAATCCTCTCCCTAAGCCAAAACTAGGGTTTCAATAATGATAAAGAGTTGGAGGGGTGCACCACCTCCTCCTCTATTTATAGTGGAGACTTAGACTTTCTAGAAGATTAACTCAAATGGGCTCCGTTAAGGCCCAACACAAACGGGTCACACACGCACGCATTTTAAAGCGCCGTCTACAACACCTCTTAACCTAAACCGCTTCTCTTGCGCTGCCTTGCGCCGTGGGTAGGCAAAAGGTCACCAAGGTGATATTTGGTAAGATTACCAAAATACCCCTTCTCGGTCCTTCTCCGAAGACCGAGTCCATCTTCGCGAAGCACTTCACATGCTCCGCCACGTGTAGGTTGATCAACGGCTCTCTCTATGTCGGCAAGTCTCTCCCATCCGGCCCACCGAAACCACCATGGCACTTGCACCGACTCCGCGCCGCTTGATCAAACCAGCCGACCGAATCGCCTGTTCGGTCATCATTGTCCATTCGTGCTATACTTGATTTCATTGACTCACCAAAGATCGCCGATCGTTCGACCTAAGCTCTCCAAGCCTCGTCCCGATCATCCTCGCCGTTGACCGTCGTTGACCACCAAGCAACCTGCACAACAATAGACAAGCAAATCGAAACCGGGAACAAGTTCTTCGCAACTTGACCCACGTTAGTCAAAACATGCATCATGCAACACATATGCATCAAACTCATGACTTTGACCTAACTAATGAGCAACGCCGCCATGAAGGGCGACATTCTGTTGATCGGTCGATCACTTCTCGGGCGGTCGACCGCTGGCCTTGCCGGTCGGACCGCCGCCAAAGGTCATCCGACCGTCCGTAGGACTTAGCCAATTTTCAACCCCGAAAATCCAAACCTCATCGGAAACTTTAAACCAATAGAACTTTTATCGAGACTCCAAAAATTATGGGAGCAAGAACAATGGGATCCTCACTTGCCTACACCTCTATTTTTGGCCCAAATTGTTTGACCACTTTTGTCACGGCCGGTCCGGCCGGCGACATGGCCGGTCCGACCGATTTGGGACCGGTCGGACCGCCGATGCTATGGCGGTCCGACCGCCTGTCTAGAAAGTTCGAAGCAGTCTTTGAAACTTTGTCGAAAACCCGTGAAACGACAAACCATTAACGCCATTGCCAATTGTCACATCATCCTAAGATCCGAGCATATCCTCATGATATCCACAATCTCCCCTTGATGAACACATTGGCAATAATCCGTAAAATGTAATTTGAAGGTTTGAAAAGTAAAATACTTTCGTTTTGCACAAAGGCACAACTTGGTCCATAAGCAAGAGAAAGCAATGGAAATGACCAAGTCGGCATCGAATAGCATAGACAAGTGAGATAAGGCAAAAGAAAGCATAAAACTTTGATTTTAAAAGTCAAAAATCTCACTTAAGGTCCATATGAAAGAACAATTGTTCAATTGACCTTTGATCATTGTGAGGAGTAATAAATGCAATTCAAGTTCGAGAAGAGTCAATAAGACAATAAGAATGCAATTCAAAACTCCCCTCACTATGATCCTCGATTTGAAAATTTCAAATTCTCCAACTTTCTCCCTTTGTATAAACTTCTCCCAACATCGAAATATCTTCTCCCCTTTGACAATGGAGTCATCAAGGAATCACGCCTTCCTCTCATCCGAGAGATAGCAATTTGCGAGAATGAAGAAGGAAGCAAAAAGAAGAAGTATGCATGAAGTGCAATGGAGTGGCTTCATTTTTGTATTTTTCAATTTTTGATTACAAGAAGCTTTGGAGATTACCCAAAAGAACAATCTAGTATCTCTAATATTGCACAAACAGCATATCAAGCCCTTTGTATTAGCAAGATCATGGTAAGACATATATAACAAAGCTAAGCATAAAGGCTCAAAAGTAAAGCAATGGATTTGATCAATTTAAGCAAAGCTTCAAATTCAGCAAGTTTATTCAACAGGATCCTAAAATGAAATTGGCCATGTCAAAATGTCAAAGTGAGATCAAAAATCTAACAAAGACCACATTAAGAGTCAATCAAGTCCCGTATTGAATCATTTTGCTCAATCTTTTGTAAACGCCCATTTGTCAACATTTTTCTCATTTGCATTGAATATTGAGGTTGACTAATGATCTAACTTAGTGACAAGATCCTGGACTAGGAGCCATCCACAAACTCATCCTAAGCTTCGACCAAA
This sequence comes from Hsuehochloa calcarea, assembly GCA_036346395.1. NCBI lineage: Eukaryota > Viridiplantae > Streptophyta > Magnoliopsida > Poales > Poaceae > Hsuehochloa > Hsuehochloa calcarea. The sequence continues at coordinate 29,978,388 of CM070606.1, forward strand.
AGTTGATTAAAGGTATATCTTAGTAAAGAAGATCCTGGACTAGGAGCCATCCACAAACTCTTTCTAAGCTTCTACCAGGGCGACAAATCTTGAGGTTCATGTCATTTCTGACAAGCAATCCCCATGAGATCATCTGGATCATCAAACTATCTCCAAGTTCATGTCATTTGACAAGCAGTCTCGTAAGAATAGTTTGGCACATTTTAAGCATAAGACAATCTTGATTTTCATTTTTCACATGAGCAGTTTTAGAATCTCAAGAACACAAGAGCTCAAGTAATGGTCAATTTTAGATCAAAGAGCTAACAAAGCAATTCTGACAGGGCCAATGTCACAAAAGGAGCACTAATTGCGCAACTCGCTAAAACATCCACAAATTGCAATTTCTTAGTTCGAGTTTGTTTTTAAAGTTCTAGCTCATATAGCAAAGACTTAGCTACACATGTGAAAGCATGATAATTCTAGCAAGTCAAAGTACTAGACATGACATTGAGCAAGAATTGAAATACTAAAGCTCCAAAGGGTAATAGGCAAAGCTTCATCAATTTTAAAAGATAAGCAGAAAATTTTATATTACAATGCATCTTTTTGGATTTTTCATACCACTTGATGTATTTTTCATATGAATGCAATATGATACAATGCGATGCAATAAGAAGCCTAAAAACCTAAAAAGTTCAAAAAGATCAACAAGTTCAGAAAAAGAACAATAAAAGATCAAAAGAACAAGGTAAGATCAGAAAAGATCGAACTCCCCCTCAAACCAACCCATAGGGATAAATTACCCCTAACTCGCTTCTTAAGGTGGCAAACCTAGTTGGGTCTAAAGGTTTGGTGAGGATATCAGCCAGTTGAGCCTCGGACTCCACGAAGTGTAGCACAATATCACCCTTCTCTACATGGTCTCTAAGGAAGTGATAGCGAATGTCTATGTGCTTGGTCCTAGAGTGTTGCACAGGGTTCTTAGCAATGTTAATAGCAGAAGTGTTATCACAGAAAAGAGGAACACTAGCAAAATTTAACCCGTAGTCCTTAAGAGTGGATACCATCCACAAAATCGACTACAAAGAACTAGCAATAGACTACATACTCGACCTCAGATGATTGTGCAGCAGAGGACTGCTTCCTAGAAGACCAAGAAACAAGAGAAGTGCCTAGAAGTGACAAGTGCCCGAGGTACTCTTCCTATCAAGCCGACAGCCCGCAAAATCAGAATCAGAAAACCCCCGAATGGATAAAGAAGAAGAACAGGAGTACCAAATGCCATACTGGAGGGTAGAGTGTAAATACCTGAATATGCGCTTAACTGCTTGGCGATGGGAAGTTCTCGAGACGCTGAAACCTCGCAGAGGCGATCGTGAAGTGGATGTCCGGTCTTGATGCCGTCAGCATGGAGGAGAGCCGATCATGCTGCGGTACTCGCGTTGATCCACGGCTTCTCCTTCCTCATCTGGATCCAGCGATCGAAGTCGCCATGGGAGTGGCGATCGACTGCGATCACCCATGTCGAAGCGTTTGAGCGGATCCTTAGTATACTTCGTCGATGGATGAAGATCCTTCCTTACATTGCTTGATTTGAAGCCCCGAAAGTAATTGAGCTCTCCCATCATGCTCATCTCAAATTCCTGGACATAGTCTCGTAAAAGCTAGAAACAAGAGCATGAGAAGAACCACCAAAGATAATATCATCAACGTAAATCTGAGCAAGTAAGAAATCATTGCCACGCCTAAGAATGAACAAGGTCTTGTCTACCTTACCCATCTCAAAATCATTCTTAAGCAAGAAGGTCTTAAGTCTATCATACTGTGCTCTAGGGGCTTGTTTAAGACCATACAAGGCTTTGGATAGCTTGAAGACATGATGTGGGTTCTTGGGATTCTCAAAGCACAGGGGTTGCCTAACATAAACCTCCTCCTCTATAAAACCATTGAGTAAAGGCACTCTTAACATCCATCGATATAATCTAAAGCCCTTAGAGGCAAACAAATGCAAGAAGAATGCGAATAGCTTCTAGTCTAGCAACAGAGCAAAGGTCTCATCAAAATCTAACCCCTCAACTGGCTAAAGCCCCGAGCTACTAACCTAGCCTTGTTTCTAACCACGAACCATCCTCATTTTGTTTGTTTTTGAAGACCCAATGGTTCCTATAACATTATGACCACTAGGAGGTTCTACTAGGTTCCAAACCTTATTCCTCTCAAAATTCTCTAACTCCTCATGCATGGCATTGACCCAACTCGAATCGATAAAGCATGTGATATATCGCGGGGTTCAAAAGAAGCTACAAAAGAGAATGAGAATAGAGGTTTGGATCATGATACCGGAGCGAGTGACTCGTTCATGGATATTACCTATCATCCGATCCGCGGATCTTTGCTTTTGAATGTGAAGTGGCGCACGGAGAAGAAAGTACCTCTTCGACCTCGCAGTATCTGCGATGATGAAGATGCGGCAGTGCCTCAACCGAAGGCGAAGTAGTCACGGCGGGTTCTTGTGCAGAATAGGAATGTCAACGGCAGCAGTGGAAGAGTATCATCGAGTCCATCATCATCTTCCTCTACAAATATACTCTCACACTGTATCACGAAATATCCGATCTAGCTCTGGGCTAGTCTCATCAAAAGTGACATTGCATGTCTCTGAACGAGTTAGTTTCAAAGATTAAAACTCGAAACCCTTGAATGAGCAGGATAACCCGTAAATAAACCATCAAAAGTTCTTGACTCAAATTTATCTAGATTTCTGTCTTGAGAATAAAGCACTTGGATCCAAAGACTCGAAAGTGCGAGATGAGGGTTTTCTACAAAACGAAGCTCATAAGGAGTCTTGCCCAAAGACGGTCTTAAAAAGACACGATTTGCTATATGGCAAGCAGAGAAATAGCTTCGCCCAAAACCTCCTGAGTGCTATACTCATCTAGCATTGTCCTAGCCATCTCAACTAGAGTCCTGTTCTTCCTTTCCACAACGCCATTTTGTTGAGGGCGTGTGGGAGGAGAAGCGATGCTCAATTCCACGCCAAAGACAAAAGAAGCAAAGATGCATTCTTGAACTCCGTGCCATTGTCACTGCGGATCGCTCTCAAGGCACTTGGAAGTTCGAAGCCAAACGAAGAACAAGATCATGATAATGATCAAAAGCTTCATCCTTCAAGTGAGAAAGAACACCCAAGTGTATCTAGAAAATCATCGACTATGACAAGAATGTACCATTTTCCACCAATCGACCGAACCCTAGCGGGACCAACAAGATCCATATGAAGCAACCGTCGGTCCGTCTACCATGACCATAGTCATCGATGGGTGAGGCGGCAACTTGCTTGCCATGCCCTGAGCGCACATACAAAGATCCTTGACGGCTTTGAGTTTAGGCAAACCTCTCATGAGCTCAAGGTTGCTAACTCGCGTCGATGATCAAAACCAATGTGCCCCAAACGACGGTGCCAAAGCCGTAACTCGTAAGAAGAAGATGAAATTAAGCACTTGAGAGAACCAAAGAAGAGATTCGGAAAAATCACCCAAAGATCCTAGCAACTCTAGTAATCCCAAAACAAGCTCACCGGTGAATCAAGCACCCGACAAGCATTTTTCTTAAATCTAGTCTCATAGCCATCATCAAGAAGTTGAGAGACGAAAGCAAATTAAACCTTAGCTTGTCCACAAGGGCGACGTCCTTGAGGATGAACTTGTCGCTCACCCCGATCGATCCGTTCCTTCAATCCGCCCTTGTCTATCATCTCCAAAGGTGATGAATTCATCACCGTCGATCGCGTGAAGGAGGTGAACCATCTTGAGTCTCCGGTCATGTGGCGTGAATAAATGAGTCGATTTAACCACGTGTCCTTCCTCTTTCCGCGGTAATCACGAAAATCAAGGCACGGAAGAACAATGTGTCTCAATCAAGTTAGTTAAACAAGACTTGGGAACCCGATCTTGAGACACATGTCTGCTGAGTAGTATGCAAAGCGTATGCTATCCTTGATTAAGTTTGAAGTTACATTATGAGCAATGGTTACTTTAACATAAGAGTTATCCTGTCTAGGAACATGATGATGAGCATGTGACACAAATCCTAAACCAAGTTTCCCCTTTTCTACATTACCATGTCTCATAAAAGCTCTAGGTTGATTGAGTGAAATTCTAGCAAAAATTTTCTTATCATTTTTCAACCTACGCCATGTGAGAACTCAAACAAATGTCCATTCTTCTTACAATAGGTGCAATGGTACTTGATACCTTGGGAGAAGCACCCTTTGACTTAATGAAGTTTGGGCAAAACCCATGATTTAAAAGTAGTTTTTGCAAAGTTGGGTTTTAAATTCAACTAACCCATTTTCCAAGACTTGAGTTACTTGGGGCTTAGAATTATCTTGGACAGAGTTGTATCCTAATCCTTGCTTCTTATAAGGAGTCTTAGATTTGTCGTAATCATGTTTAATTGTTTCTTACCTTTAGAAAATTTTTCTAAGGTATCCTTAAGATAAGCATTTTCTTTTTCAAGATTAACACATGACTCACAAGTTTTGCCTTTAATAGCTCTAGCATATTTTTCCTTATATAAAGCAATTTCAAGTTTAAGAGCAGACATGAAGCACATGTAGAAGACTCAATCATGTTCTTAAGCTTGGCATATTTAGCTCTAATCGCTTCTAAGATATCTTTAACTTCATGTTCGCTCAATGCAAAAAGAGCAAAGGCTAGGATCAATAAAGACAGAGCAACCAACTTGTGGAATCTAAGCATTTTTCACAAGGAGCAGATTTAACCTCAACTAACTCAGTCCTAGCATTTTCAAGTTGTTGCAAAGCAATATCATGAGCAGATTGCAGTTTAGCAAATTCTGAGTGTAGAGCATGGCAGGAAGAACATTCATCAGATTCAAGAGTCTTAGTATTTGCAAGTTCTAAAGTCAAATTATCTACTTGAGACTCTAAGTCCTTGTTCCTAGCCATGATATACTCTAACGCCTTATCCTGGCTCATGAGTTGCTCAAAGATAGTTTCGCATCTATCAGAAAGGACATCATAGGAGAGAGGTACCTCATCGTCGTCGACGTCGTCGGAGTCATAGCAGATTGAAAAGGAATTAATGAGTTGTGCCTTAACTCGTAGTATCAAGTCGAGCAAGTAAGTGTTGTGTACAGAGTTTCCCTGCAACACCAGATATCAGTCAGTTCATGGTTGTCACCATTGGAAGTTCTCTATGATCGATCGTGTGAGACATCGCTCAACTAGGAGTAGATTAGATCACAAAGTATGTAGATTTTGCATTAATCATGAAGCAGAAGACAAATAATATTTTAATCCTAAATGGATTGTAAGTAGTTTAGTTCAAGAAAAAACTATGCAGATTATGCAGATTTTCACCCTCGCAGTCATGTCTATCTTCAGGATACCTGTTGAAGTTCGATGTTAATAATTGTATGACAGAGGTGATAAAGGTGTGTCAGTTTGTTCAGTTTCCGAAGCTCAGAAGAAGAGGTAGTTTGTCAACCTTAGTTGCCAGTCAGCAGCAGGATTTCCTCAACTCCAAAAGTGCCTTCAAGCACCGATCAAGTAGTCCCGTCAGAAGCAATCAAGTTGCTAGAAGTCTTTTCCTGCCAAGAGCTAGTTTGTAAAGTGCAAGAAGCAAGACGTTTGTTCCGTAAGTGTTCAGAAGAGTAGTTCCTTCAAAGTCAAAGCAGTTTGAAAGCAAGAAGAGAACCCAAAGGATGGGTTCCTTAACCTATTCCCTAGCCAGCCTGAATCTCGGGGACGAGATTCCTCTAAGGGGGAGGTTTGTAACATCCCAAAATTTATCTTTTCAAAAATCTTTTGAGTAGTTTAGCTCCCTGGAAAATTTCACCAATTTTATTTGATTTAATAAAGCTTAATTGGGAATTTTCTAAATTCAAAATATTTAATTTTACTAATATAAACATCAATAAAATCAAAACTAGTCTTATTTGGCCTTTTGTGTTCCAATAAATTTTCTGGTATTTTCTGATATTTTCTGAATTTGTTTGCTATTTATTTGGTCTCCTTGATTTTTGGCATTTTCTTTAATTCCAAAAATATTTATTTCTCTCTCCTTGGTAATGTGGTGGTACTATTCATCTTCCCAGCAGAACCGAGAGTTTTGCTCCCGTACGCAGCCAAGATTTCCTCTTTCCATATCTTCCTCTCCGGTACATATAAAAGGAAACCAACTACGTCATATTGAGCCTCTTGATCTCCTCTTCCAATCCCCTGATCTGGCTTCCTCCAAATCGCTTTAGTTTCATCGCAATCTGCTATGAACCAAGCTCCAACCAAAGGTCTTCTCCATCGAGTTGCACCTCCATCCGACGTCCCCTGGCCGAACCGTCTACGTCGTACAGTTCGCCTCGCTGCGCTCTACGTCAACATCCCATCCCCTTCACCCAAAGAGCACCGAATCACCGTCGGCCATCTCAAGCCATGACGCTTGTCGGTGTTTTAGAACCGAACTGACGTAATGATTGTTTGATTCGGGGGGTCTCCAAGACTCAAATCACGCAGAGAGAATGACACATAGATTTTTATACAGGTTCGGGTCTTCTCCGGAGAGAATAACAACCCTACTCATGATATTGAGTATGCTGGTTAAAGATCAAGAGAAAAACTGAAATGCAATGTCTTATTCTCATGATTGTGTCTTTTCTCCTCCCTTCCTCCGCCGTCTGATGATTCCTCCTTTTATAGCATGCTCAAAGTGTGCGACAATTTCTCCAACCCAAAGGACGTATCAATGCTTCAGATGATGACGCGGTTATCGAAGATTACTATTGGAGAAGTAACATTCCCACGTCGTCATACGCTTATCACCAAGATAGAGAGATTAATCATGCAGTTATTTCAGATAATAATAACGTATACTGACTATTTAGATGCCCTAATTAATTAGGCCTACTTGTCTGTAAGCTCGATCGATTATAGGGTGGTCGTAACTGACCGGGTCGTGGAAGGACTTACGACCATGAGGTGATAGTAGAAGAACTTACGATCATGTGTTAGTCGTAGAAGAACTTACGACTATGGGGTGGTCGTAGCTGACCTGGTCGTAGAAGGACTTACAACCATGAGGTAATCGTAGAAGAACTTACGATCATGAGATAGTCGTAGAAGATCTTACGACTCTAGCTTCTCTCTTATGAACATTAAGGGGTATACTTAAGAACCATATAATGACGTCATTATTCATAATAAGGATTATAAATAAATAAATAAATGAAGATTTCTATATCCTCATCATCTAGCCCCCAGCTTCAAGTGAAAGTACCTACTTGGGAAAGGAGCGGTAGATGATCTTACGACCAGAAGATGGTCATATAACGGTGGTCGAAGGAAAGACTCTTTAACCGGTATTTCAATTGACCAGAAACAGATTTGGTCAAGAAGTTTGCAGGAAACCTTACGACTACAAGGTGTTCGTAGAAAATCTTACGAGTACAAAGTAGTTATAGTATGGTAATCTGTTGGACCGAAAAGGCGACTAGAGGGGGGGTGAATAGGAGCACGCTCACTTTTTCAACCACGATTAGATTCAAAACAAATTTCACTCCAATAGCTATAGAAGCTATGAAGATCGATATACCAAGACAAATGGAAGACTAGGATTGAATCAATCAAAACCCCAAAGCAAAACAACCAAAAACAACCGAAACTTAATTTCCTAAGAGAAGGGCGGTCTGACCTCTACTCAGGGGCGGTCTGACCTCTCCAAGGGGCGGTCCGACCTCTAGCTAGGGCGGTCTGACCTCCAGCCGATGAACAGTGAAATCAGCCCGAAAAACGAAGTTGCAAATAGGTCTAACTTTTGATCTACAACTCCAAACTTCATGAAACTTGGAACACACCTTCTCTAGGATGTCAGGAACCTATTCCAATCGAAGATCATGGAGATCCATGGAAAAGTTACGACATTTTTCAGTTTGAGAGATGGATGGTTCAAAACCGAGTCAAAGCGAAAACATGACCCAAAAACTTGCTCGTGGGTGATTGATGATCAAGATGATCTTAGATGTGTTCCCACATGTCACAACAAGCTATATCATGTAAAGAAATCAATCAAAAACATGCGAATCAAAGAAAGACTCAAAATCACCAAATAGAGAGAAGAAGGGCAAAGAGACACATCTTTGATCAAAGCTTTCTTTGGATTGATTGATAGGGTTTGGGTTTACAGCCACTCCATCAATGGAGGACAAAGCTCAATCCGAGAGCACAAGATCAAATCAAAACTCTCTAGAACCCTAACCTCCACTAATCCTCTCCTAAGCCAAAACTAGGGTTTCAATAATGATAAAAGAGTTGGAGGGGTGCAGCCACCTCCTCCTCTATTTATAGTGGAGACTTAGACTTTCTAGAAGATTAACTCAAATGGGCTCCGTTAAGGCCCAACACAAGCGGGTCACACACGCACGCATTTTAAAGCGCCGTCTACAACACCTCTTAACCTAAACCGCTTCTCTTGCGCCGTCTTGCGCCGTGGGTAGGCAAAAGGTCACTAAGGTGATATTTGGTAAGATTACCAAAATACCCCTTCTCGGTCCTTCTCCGAAGACCGAGTCCATCTTCGCGAAGCACTTCGCATGCTCCGCCACGTGTAGGTTGATCAACGGCTCTCTCCATGTCGGCAAGTCTCTCCCATCCGGCCCCACCGAAACCACCATGGCACTTGCACCGACTCGCGCCGCTTGATCAAACCGATCGACCGAATCGCTGTTCGGTCATCATTGTCCATACATGCCATACTTGATTTCATTGACCTCACCCAAAGATCGCCGATCGTTACGGACCTAAGCTCTCCAAGCCTCGTCCGATCATCCTCGCCGTTGACCGTCGTTGACCACCAAGCAACCCGCACAATAATAGACAAGCAAATCGAAGCAGGAACAAGTTCTTCGCAACTTGACCCACGTTAGTCAAAACATGCATCATGCAACACATATGCATGAAACTCATGACTTTGACCTAACCAATGAGCAACGCCGCCACGAAGGCGACATTCCGATGTGATCGGTCGAGGCCGCCCCTCGGGCGGTCGATCGCTTGCTTGCGGTCGGACCGCCGACCAAAGGCGGTCCGACCGTCCGTAAGGACTTAGCCAATTTTCAACCCCGAAAATCCAAACCTCTCGGAAACTTTAAACCAATAGAACTTTTTATGGAGACTCCAAAAATTATGGGAGCAAGAACAATGGGATCCCTCACTTGCCTACACCTCTATTTTTGGCCCAAACTGCTTTGACCACTTTTGTCACGGCCGGTCCGACCGGCGCACATGGCCGGTCCGACCGATTTGGGACCGGTCGGACCGCCGTGCTATGGCCGGTCAGACCGCCCCTGTCTAGAAAGTCTGAACAGTGCTGAAACTTTGTCGAAAACCCGTGAAACGACAAACCAATAACGCCATTGCCAATTGTCACATCATCCTAAGATCTGGAGCATATCCCCATGATATCCACATAATCATAAGTAAATTCTTTCCAAACTGGTATTTCAGTTGACCAAAAAAAGACTTGGTCAAGAAGGTAATTTCGCTTGAGGTATAAAGACAGACTCAGTTTTCTCGAACAAACAAATTTACGAATCTGAATCGACTCTCATAGACCTGTTTGTTAGAGCGGTTCCTGAAGAGGTGGCAACTTTTGGGTTGCCGTGTCTTTAGCCCATGTGCGCTGTTATAAAAACTTACCGTGGGTGCGATTGTAGGATTCTTACTTTTCCCAAATCACTCCAACTGTTCATCGAGCTTTTGCATTCTCCGCCGCCAACCAAATCATACTTTTCCCAAAGCTCTGATCGCCACCGAGAAGATCCCAAAGAAGGAGTTCGTGAAGTGGATTGAGGCTTTTGGGCAACATTGGCTGTCGGGAGAGATTGGGCAGATCCTCATCTTCCAGGTGTACTGTGAGTGTGGCCTTCACTTGCATGCTCACCCTTTCCTCACGCTCGTACTCGAACACTTTGGGGTGAAATTGGTGAACCTCGTTCCCAATTCTATCACAATGTTAGGTGTGTTTGTATACTTGTGTGAGGCCTACCTGGGGATTCCGGCCGACTTGGAGTTGTTCCAGTATTTCTATGGGATGACCTGGCTAGAGGGAGTCACCGGTAGCTGTAGTCTGAAGCTCCACGATAGGAAGTCGAATGAGTACATTCAGATGTTCACCCGATCGACATGGCCGAGATGGAAGAAGATGTGGTTCTACTTGGAGACGACTAGTGAAGACAGCCTCTCTTTCGTCGGGAACGCTGCCGAGAAGATGTTTTCCTGGGATTCGACTCTCAAGGATCTTGGTCGAATTGCCCCCTACATTCAAGCCATTAAGGACTTGAAGGAGGAGGGGCTCACCGGTTGGCACGTGGTGAAGGATTTCATTACGCACCATTAGCCCTCTGAAGAAACAAGCACATCTCATGTGGAACTACTCAGGGTCGCAAGACCCGATCAGAGATTACGAGCAGTGTAATTAAACCTTCAATTTAGCTCTCTTTTTATTGATTTCGAACTTGGTTATTGAAAGTTTATTTGCTCCTGCAGATCTCACACAAGTGAAAATTGACGCTCGGGTCAAGCTCGTTTGAGATAAATCCCCACCACCAAATGTGGCGGCTCCTTAAATACTTGTGGTTTTGACCGTAGAGGATAGGAGGGAAAGCCTAAAGGTGATCAAGAACTAATTTCTTCTTTAGGATCTTGTAGTCGTAGAAAAAATTACAACTAGGTACTGGTCGTAGAAGAACTTATGACCGGAGAATGGTCGTGGAAAAACTCACGACTAGAGGGTTGTCGTATAAAAACTTACGACTAGGTTCTGGTCGTAGAAGAACTTACGACCGCTTAGTAATACTTCTTTTTCTGATTTCTACAGAAAGTAGGCATAGAAGACCGTCGAGATGAAGAAGAGATCGAATTGATGGTCGTTGGCGCGGCGATGGAGCAAGTCGAGGCTCCTTTGGCCAAAAACTGTCGGCTCGTGAAAGTTGCCGACAAAGGAGGCACAAGCTCGAGCTCTGCTACTCCGATCGGGCCCTTTGCATGGTTAACTGTAGAAATGGCTGCAGCAGAGAAGGAAAAGGTGGCCGAAGCAGCTAAAGTACTCAAATGCAAAGCCCTCAAGATCAAGGTACCCTTTTACTACGATAATAAGACTTTTGCAGTTTCTGCCTTTCGTTGTTTTGCTAAGCAACAATTAAAGGAGAATAGGAAGAGTTTTATATCTTTTGTGAAGAAAATCCCTGCACTAGCAGTGTCTATGGTTGAGGGCAGTGCTGCCCTTGATGTGGTCAAGACAGGTCTTGACTATCCAGAGAGCCAGAAGTCTCAAGGAGCGGTAATGCTCGCTCAAGACCTACGACCAGACGTGGTCGTGGTTGAGAAGAAGTCAAAGAAATCTTATTTAGGGAAGGTTTCTTTCAGATTCAAGATCAAATCTGGCACACGAATGTATGTAAAAAGACAAAAGTGCAAGAACATCATTTACCTTTTGGTTTTTTTACCATTTGACGTATTTTCCTTTTTGTGATCTTAGCCCGACTCCTCCAGCCCTCAAGGATGTTCCTGTCGAGGAATCCACTTCTATTTCTCCGGCAGTTGGAGGAATGACAGTGGCGGTGGTCAAAGGGTTGTCCACCGTTGAGTGGTGGAAGAGGTCGTTGCTACCGAAGCAACTGCGACCATAGGAGTGGTCGTAGAGGCTGAGGCAAAAACGGTGCATGATACAGCGGAGGCATCAGGCCAAGGTGATGGATCGCTGGGCCACCGCGCTAGGAAGGAAGTCACCGCAGACGTTCCTCCTGGACCCCAAGGAGCTGTCGTCACCAAATCAAAAGAAGGAGAATATGTTAACTTCTTTTCTGAATTCTTTGGCCCGGCTTCCGTTGTGGGGTCTTCTGCTTTCAGGTCTCATACCCGAGTTCCACTCCCCAAGGATATTCCTAATAGGGGGAATGTTTTTGATAACAAGCGTCTTGAAAAGGTGTGGTGGAATCGGGTTCAAGAACTTGATGAACTGAAGAACCATGCATGCGTACTCTCCATGTTTGCTCGAACGAACATCAACGTAAGTGCTTGTTACTTAACATTTATATATGTGGCTCTTCTCGCCTCTTACTGTCCTTCTTTATGCAGAGAGCTCTAGAGCAAATTGTCATTGTTGCAAAGTACAACAGATAACATGTGTAGCTGCGATAGGAGAATGTGGAACTCTGCGAGCAGGCAGAAAGATGGTAAGTCACTGTTACTCGTAGTCGTTTATGTTTCGACCACTTGCACAGTGCTTATGGGGATTATCGTATGAGAACTTACGACTATGTGTTGGTCGTAGAAGAACTTACGAATAGGAAAATGTCATAGAAATACTTATGACTAGATACTGGTCGTAGGAGAACTTACGACCAGAGGATTGTCATAGAAAAACTTACGACTATGTGCTGGTCGTAGAAGAACTTACGACTAGGAAAATATCGTAAAAAACTTACGACTAGATACTGGTCGTAGGAGAACTTACGACCAGAGAAATGTCGTAGAAAAACTTACGACCGGATAATGGTCGTAGGAGAACTTACAACCAGATGATTATCGTAGAAAAACTTATGACTAGGTACAGATCGAAGAAAGACTTAAAACCGTTTGTCCTATGTTGATGTCTATTCTTTTCCTCTGTAGATTCAAGAGCGACGAAAAGAAATTGGCTGATTCGCTCGACTACGAGAAGGTCGAGACGAAAAGGCTAAGGGAAGAGAAAGAGACCCCTCTGAAGAAGCTTCAGGAGGCAAACTCTGCAATTCAAAAGTTGTAGAGACAAATAAACGGTAAGTGTTGAACTTAAGACCGCTTATAACCTGCTTTTCTTATTCTAACCCTCATTCCTTTTCAGAAAAAGAGGTCGAAATGAGGAAGCTCGAAACCGAGGTCAAATACAAGACCATGGTTCACGAGATTTTCTGTATAGCCAAAGAAAAAGATCAGGAGGTTAAGTCTTGGGAGGAGCGCTATGCAAAAAACACTGCCTCTCATGACGATGAAGTCAGGTAAACAAGTCTTTTCCTGCGACCAGTTTTGTTTTTCTTTAGGGGTCACTTAATCCGACTAACCTTATTCTTTTCAAAGCAATCAGTCGAAATAAAACAACTCATTGAGGCTTCGGCTTGTAATCAGGAGGAGATGAAGTCGATGAGGATCAACCTTCGGGACAACATTTCTCTCCTTAAAAATGTACTCAGCGGGCTACATGGCGAGGAGGTCACTCCTTATGAAGAGACAACAATTGCTCACTTTAGTACTATTGGAAAACAAATCGGGACTTTGCAAGAGTTGGTGACCACTCTGAAGACCAACCAAACTGATTCGATAAAGGAGGCGGTCGAAGGCGGAATAAATTTTGTTCTGCCAAAACTTAAAGCTCATGACCCCAACTTTAATCTGCAACCAGTCAAAGCCGACTTCGGCAACTCTGAAGCAGAAGCGGAGTAGTTGATGGAAGATATGCAATCGATCAGCAAGGAAGTCACGGAGGAGATGCAGATAGGATCTCCTTTGTCACAGTACTTTATAATAGGAACCTGCAAATACAAGTTTGTTGATATATATGATCATTTCTTCTTCCTGAAAAATCATCTTGTCGAGTAATTAGTAACTCATAAGATAATGAATGTAAAAAGAGATTAAGACTAAGAATTGAAGTCATATTAATAACTTTATCCTAGCTCCCGACTATTTGCTTAGTTTATTTAGATAAACTAAGTAAATAGTGTTAAATGGGTTTTCTGAAAAAAAGAGAGGTTTGGCTAACTTATAGTCTGTGATCCCGATTATCATGCGCTGGTCGTAAGAGTAGTAACGAGTTGTCGCTAGGAAGTTCCTTCTAGTGGGCAAGACCACGTGCAGAAAGGCAAGGCTTCGACTAGGTAATGTTACTATCTCCGACTAGATTAATCAAATCAAGAGCAACAACTTGAGTTAGACAAACGTCTAGAGTTCCTTTATAATTCGTTCAACCTTTTCGAGTGCACTCAATAGGTTTGTTCTGGTAGCAAGAGTTAGAAACAAGACGACGCTAGGAAGATCCTTCTAGTGGGCAGGACCACGTGCAGAGATGAAAAACTTTGATTAGATGTTGTGTCTTTCTCCCACTAGTTAGAACCAATCGAGTTTACCAAGAGTAGTCGAACAAATTACCAAAGTGTACTCTGCTAAGCAAGATAATCTTAACAAGACTTCCTATCATAAGATAAATGCTACAATTGTAAATGCGATAAATAAGAACAAGAATTAACTACAATGAAGACAAGGGAGTTTTTCCCGTGGTATCGAAGATTTGTCGATCTTCACTAGTCCACGTTGAGGAAGCTTGACCTAATCAAGCCGACTCCATGAATCAAGTCTTCCCTCGATTTTACTTGTGGTTGTTCTTCATCCTCTCCGGAGATAGTGAACATCGAACCACTCACAATTGGCGTCGGATCTCTTCACAATCTTCTTGAAGAGATCACCACGCAAGCTCTTGTCAAGCCGTCTAGGTGTCGACAAACACCAAGAGTAATGAATCATGAACTTTGCTTGACGGCAATCAAGTGCTATAGATCAATCTAGAATGAATGCATTTGATTTTGCTCAACTACGTCACAATGAATGCAACAAGAGTAAATGAGGTGTAGAGTGAATGCTCTAGTCTTAAAGATGTTCAATGGAGTCTTCTCTATATATCCTAGAGCTGGTGGAGGAGTATTTATACCCCACAAGCAAATACGACCGTTGGATGCCAAAATCAGATAAAATCAGCGGAATCAGTAGTACCGCCATGCAATGGCTGGTACTACCACACCTCCAATGTCATCACAACAACGGCTATCACAGAGGCATTTTATGCGTCCGAAGGAGCCGTTGGAAACTTGGTGCGGTACTACCACCAATGATCATGCAGTAGTTCCGATTATCGGTAGTTTCGCTCAACTCATGGCGGTACGACCGATTTCCTTGGAGTTCCAAAAACTCCGCATACTAGAAATAATGTACTGCTTAAATTTTCGGTTGCATCGAGATGTGGTAGTTCCGCGGAAAGCACAGCGATAGTACCGCACTTGCAAAACAGCAAAAAAACTCAGAAAAACACTGTTCTGTAAAAAATGTTTCGCCCTTTTGCTCGGTACAACCGACTTGCGGTAGTTCCGCTCAAAGAGCGCAGGTACTACTGCACTTCTAAGAGAGCAAATAAAACTCAAGAGGTGTCTCTCCAAATAAAACTCAAAAGGTGTCTCTCTAGAAAATACGTACCGTAGGTTTTCAGTTCATTCGAGCTGCGGTAGTTCTGCCATGGGAACACCCGTCATACCGCAGTGTGGTAGTTCCACCAACAACACGTCGGTACTACCGATTATTCTCAGAAAACAAGATTGTCTTTTAAAACAAGTTCTGAGTGCATGCATGATCCTAGATTGATCCATTTTCCACAAGAACATGATGTCAAGCTACTAGACATGATCCCTCTTAATAGTACGATATTTAACCTATAATCCGGTCTTCTAACCTTTTCACCTTAGACCGGTAAAAGCAAAAAGGATCCTAGACTACTTATACCTAGACTTTGAACCATTAGCATGCATGTCCAAATTGTTATATTCACCACTGGAATCAAACCTTGTAAATACTCAATAAACAAGTTAGTCTCATATTCATAAATTTGTATTAATTGCCAAAACAATATTAATTGGCCTAGATGCTTTCAATCCCCCCCTTTTTGGTAATTGATGACAACCCAATTAATAAGAGAGAAAGAAGAATATACCACTTGTTATGAAAAGTTGTATATTCTTGTTATGATGAAAATAATTATTGCAATAAGCATAGGAGAGTATGATAACTATTCGCTTGTAAAGGTTATTACAAAGAAAGCTCCCCTAAAGATGTGCATATAAATTGAAAAGAATTTGCAAGCACATATACGTGAAGGAAAAGTAGAGTGATCAACATTTCAAATCATGATACGAAGGTCAAGAAGAGATATATAGAGTACCAAGTTTTAACAAACAATACGACAAAGTTTATACTGGACTATTACATATTACAAGTATCCAAGATAACATAATATAACTAATAGCCCAATTTAGCCAAAACTAATCTTCCTCGCAAACTACTCCCCCTTTGGCATCAAAATACCAAAAAGGTCACTCAGCCGTATCTTGCTATTTCTTGGAGGCGTGTGGAGACGGCGTCTTTCATACCGATTTGGAGTCAGTATGGCTTGCTCCAATGTTGTCACGCTCTCTGACAAAGCCATCAGCCTATTGTTGGTTTCTAATTGAAGTTCTTGTTGGGAGGTTCGCATCTCTTGCTAAGTGTTCTTAATCTCTATCATGGCCGAATAGATCTGAGCAAGTGAGACTTGGCCTTCTTCTGGTGCAGCTTCTTGTGCAGCCTCCATTGGGGGATTCTGTGCACGAACATCTGTAGGTATGGGAGGTCCCTCACGTGGCTTGTATGGCTTGCAGACTGGTCACAAAACTCCACTATACCCAGTCTTTCGAATGATCAAAGCCATGATGTATGGTGCATAGTTAATCCTCTTAACTCGATCATTCTTAAACGACGCAATCTCCCTAATGATGACATCAATCACATCAAACTTTTTTCCATGCATGATATGATCTATGATATTCCAGGCATGCCCTTTGATGGCATCAAAGTTTCCGCTCTTGGGGAGAATTGTGTGATCGATTTCCGGTTGACTAGGATTGGGATAGGTAGGAGACCTCCTATCTTTCCTGGAATAAATATGGCATTTGTATCACAGTACTCAGTCCAGGCGGGAACCAGAAGAGCAGGCCTGTCATATATCTTCTCATAGTTTCCTGATTCTGTTCTCAAAGCAAGCTCAAACTCACTTCGTTAGCAATCCAGATAAGCGGTCCATGTTATCCAAGCTAGATAATTGAACTTTGGAGATATATACAGAGTAGCATAAATCTGTCTGATTATTTCTTCATCGTATTCGCACTTGAGTGTGACTAGATCATGAATCCCAGCTCTCTGAAACAAACGGTATGCTCCTTCATATTTATCCTAAGTATTCAGATGTGGTCAATTAATCCATTTGTGGTCAGCAAACTGTCTATTTTGTCCATACAACTGCTCATAAACCAATTCTTGGAAGCTAGTATGAAACTTAGGATTTTGAGATGACATAGGGAGGACAAACTGGTTTCGATGACGCATAATGGCATACTCATCTGCTGTGATAGTCCTCTGTCTTCGCTTATTTTTCAGTGTTCTTCTGAAACATAATCAGGAGCTCCAGAAGAGGATTGACCTCTTGGGCGGCCACAAGATTTGCGGCTGGCGATCCTTGTCCTTGACACCTTCAAGTAGAGTAAATGGATTACAAAAGGAACAATTGATCAACAAAAACTCGGTTTAATTTTGAATAGAGTGATCTTTCTATTTTGTCAGAAAAATCAGTAGTACCGGCCGTTCAAGTGCCGGTACTACCTGGATGCGGAAGTACCGCCGTTTATTGGCCAGTATACGTATAGACAGCCTAGCCACAGGTGCAAAAGTTTCATCATAGTCTAAACTCTCTACTTGAGTATACCCTTAAGCGACTAACCTTGCCCTGTTTCTTACCACAACTCTATTTTCATCTTGTTTGTTGCGAAAGACCCATTTTGTACCAATCACATTGTGCTCCTTGGGTCTCTCCACCATTGTCCAAACATCATTTTATACGAAGTTGTTTAATTCTTCATGCATTGCGTTCACCCAATCCGAATCTACTACTGCTTCATTTATATATTTTGGTTCAATAGAAGAAACAAAAGAGTAATGTTCACAAAACGAAGCAACACGAGAACGAGTTTGAACGCCCTTACTCACGTCACCCAACATTTGGTCTATTGGATGATCTTTTGCTATAGCATTGTGAACTCTTGGTGGTAAGTTGGATAGTTGATTATCTTCCTTGATATCTTCTTCTATAATGTCAGCTTGATTTGTAGAGGAAGTGGTAGGAGGTTCTACTTGTCTGGAAGATGATGGATCATTTGAATCTTCTTTCGGTTTGATGTCTCCAATTGGCATGTTTTTCATTTCTTTCCTTAAGGCTTCATTACCTACATCATCCAAATCATCTTGGTCTTCTTGAGAGCCGTTAGTTTCATCAAATTGGGCATCATATCTTTCTTCAACTATACCACTAGCTTTATTAAAAACATGATAAGTATTGCTATTTGACGAATATCTAAGCAAGAAACCAACATCACATCGACTTGTAAATTTTGAAAGACGAACACCCTTTTCAAGATAAAACATTTGCAATCAAATACACGAAAATAAGAGATGTTCGATTTTCTTCCAATTAAAAGCTCATAAGAAGTCTTTTTCAAAAGACGATGCAAATGAAGACGATTTATGGCATGACAACCGGTGTTAATAGTTTCTGCCCAAAAACTATCGTAAGTATTGTATTCATCAAGCATTGTCCTAGTCATTTCAATTAATGTTCGATTTTTCCTTTCTACAACTCCAATTTGCTCTGGAGTGTAGGTTGTTGAAAATTCATGCTTTATTCCAAGTTCTTCACAATAATTTTAAAATTTTGTATTCTTGAACTCGGAACCATTATCACTACGACTTTTCTTAATTTTAAAATCAAATTCATTTTGAGCCCTAATCGCAAAGTTTTTGAAAATGCCGGAGGCTTCGGCCTTGTCATGTAGAAAGAATACCCATGTATATCTTGAGTAATCATCTACAATGACTAAAAAATAGCTATTGCCCCCGATACTCTTATAGGTTGTTGGCCCAAATAAATCCAGGTGTAAGAGCTCTAATGGCCTAGAAGTTGACATGATACTTTTGGAAAGATGAGAATTTGCAACTTACTTTCCGGCTTGGCAAGCACTACATAATTTATTTTTTTCTCAAACCTTACGTCCTTCAAGCCAACCACTAAGTCATGTTTGAAAAGCTTTTTGAGTTGGATCATTCCCACATGACCTAGTCTTCTATGTCATAACCAGTCTAAAGACGTTTTTGCAATTAAACTAGTTTTTAAGCAAGAATCATTTGAAGAAAAATCTACCAAGTAAAGATTTTCAAATCTAAATCCTTTGAAAACCAATTCCTTTTCTTTTTCTTTTAAAAGGGTTACATCATCTCTAGAGAATGAGCAAGTTCATCTAAGATCACATAATTGAGCAACGGATAACAAATTAAAGTTTAATGTTTCTACTAGAGACACATTAGAAATAGAAAGGTCATTTGAGATAGCGATTTTGCCCAAACCAATTACCTTTCTTTTGCTATTGTCACCAAAGGTAATCTTTTCATTACCTGTCCCATTCTCAAAAGTGGTGAACATCTTCCGGTCTCCGGTCATGTGTTGAGTGCAACCGCTATCGAGCACTCAATGCATTCCACCGGTTTTGTAGTTCACCTAGAAAAGAATATCAAGTTCTTTTAGGTACCCACATTTGTTTAGGTCCTTGGAGGTTAGTTATCAAGACTTTAGGCACCCAAATAGCATTATTCTTAGCGCCTAAAATTAAAGTGCCTACAAATCTAGCAATTACTTTTCCATTCTTAGTTTTCTTGAGCATATAACAAGAATCATACAAACCAACGGATGGAGCCTTACCAATAGGACAATTTTGTTGCACATGTTCTATTTTCCAGCACTTATGGCTATATTTGCTATTTTGCTTAACAAACCTTGCGGGTTTGTTTGCCGGTTTCTTACATTTCTTTGGTACATACCCAAGTTCTTCTTTGTTGAATGAACATCTTTGCTCACTCAAAAACTTATCAAGGGTGGCCTTACCCTTGAAGCACCATTCCAAACCATTCGTTAGCTTGATTACTTGCTTCTTTAACTCATTGTTTTCAACAATAAGCTTTGCATCACATGATTTAATATTTTTATGCTCAAAATCAACAATGGAGCAACATGGCATGGCAAGTAAATCATCACATGAAGTGGATGTACCAGTTTTAGCAATTTCTACACTAGGCATTTTATCAAGAATATCACAAGCAATTCCAACACTAGTACAAGTTTTACTTGATTGTTCTTGGAGAAGCAAGTCATAGCTTCATTTAGCTCCTTATAAGAGTCTTTGAGATAAATGTGTTCTTTCTTTAAGATCTTAAACTTTATCTTTTCTTTTCCAAGATATTCATTTAATTCTTCTAGCATATCTATAAGCTCATCATAAGAAGGATTATCATAATCAAAATAATTTACCTTATCTCCGTTTGCCATAAGGTAAGTAGGAGTGGAGAATAGCGATGGAGCCTCCTTAATGGCGATGCCGATAAGTCCTCTTTTCTTAGAGGATCCTTCAATGTCGGAGTCAGAGTCGGAATCCGAATATTCTTCTTTTGAAATCCCATTCCCCAATATGAGGTTCATTCTTGCCATCTTTGTGAAGCTTTTTGAAAAATTTCTTCTTGCCATTGTATTCTTTCTTCCTTGATGATTTGCCCTGCCATCCTTCCTATTAGGGCAATGAGAGGCAATGTGCTCCTTCTCTTCGTACTCATAGCAACGAATATTGCTATAGCGCTTGTTATCATTGGAGGATTGCCCCTTTTTATCTTGTCAAAATTGAAGTTTCGATGTGGGCGTCTCCTCATAAATTTTTTCATTCTCCTCACAAGGAGAGCAAATTCTTCTTTAGAATCTTCATCTTCATCGTCTTCATCACTTGATTCCGCTTTAGCCTTGAAAGTGGCAATTTTCTTTCTCGATGAAGTTGACTCCAAAAATTCTTTCTTATCTTTCTTGTAAAGCTCATTTGTGATGAGATTGCCCAAGAGCCCGGTTGGTGTCATTCTTGGTAACTCGGGAGAGTTGAAAAATAGTGTCACTAATATCTCATATTTATCGGGTAGAGCCCTAAGCATCTTGCGCACAATATCAATATCAAGTAAGTTAGTGTCAAGACCTTTGAGTTCATTTACAATGTTATTGAGTCTATAATACATCTCGGTGATGTTTTCTTGAGGCAACATTGTAAATGTCTCTTGTTTGATTCGAAGCTTATACAATTTGGCTTCTTTAACCGTGGATGTGCCCTCATTAATTTCTGAGAGCGTAGTCCATATCTCATGAGCGGTTTCAAGGTTGCTCACTCGATTGAACTTATCCGCGTTTAAAGCTCCAAATAGAGCGTTCATCGCTTGAGCATTGAGGCGGGAGTTTCGTTCCTCAAAATCCGTGGGGTGTGTAGGATCAAGTGCTATAACGAAACCCGCACTAACAATTCTCCATATGCTTGGGCTCATGGCCTTTAAATAAATAGATATTCTAATTTTCCAATAAGCATAATTTGTTCCATCAAATAAAGTAGCCTTGCCTATTGACATTTTCTCACTAGCCATCATTTCTTTCATAGACGGTTAAGTCTAAAATCAGAGAGACCAAGCTCTGATACCATTTGTAGGATCAAGGATAACCGACTAGAGGGGGTGAATAGGAGGTTTTTAAAACTTTCAACTAATTTATGAAACTAAGCAAGATAATCTTAACAAGACTTCTTATCACAAGATAAATGCTACAATTGTAAAAGCGATAAATAAGGACAATAATTAACCACAATGAAGACAAGAAAGTTTTCCCCGTAGTATCGAAGATTTATCGATCTTCACTAGTCACGTTGAGGAAGCTTGACCTAATCAAGCCGGTTTCACGAATTAAGCTTTCCCTCGATTTCACTTGTGGTTGTTCTTCCTCCTCTCCAGAGATGGTGAACACCGAACCACTCACAATTGGCGCCAGATATCTTCACAATCTTCTTGAAGAGATCATCACGTAAGCACTCGTCAAGCTGTCTAGGTGTTGACAAACACCAAGAGTAATGAATCCTGAACTTCGCTTGACGGCAATCAAGTGCTATGGATCAATCTAGAATGAATGCACTTGCTCAACTGCCTCACAATGAATGCAACAAGAGTGAATGAGTGTAGAGTATATGCTCTAGGCTCAAAGATGTTCAATGGAGTCTTCTCTATCTATCCTAGAGCTGGTGGGAAGTATTTATACCCCCCACAAGCAAATACAACCGTTGGATGCCAAAATCAGAGAAAATTAGCAGAATCAGTAGTACCACCATGCAATGGCCGGTACTACCGCATTGTAACACCCTGGCTATTCGGAAGCCAAGATGTTACCAAAAGAACTATCATACAACCACATTGCGAAAGAATTTAAAGTGTAACTCCTCTAAGTACATAAAGAGATCAACTTTAATAGCAGCATGGCAGGAATAAAGACTAAATTCATCTGAGCATAATCAGAGAGTGAATAAAACAAACCACTATCAACAATTAACAAAACAAAACATGGAGAGAAATATCATGCAGTCTTAAATTTGGTTATTACAGTTTCTCAGTGAACAAATGGAAGACATAATCGAACTTAATATTGAAGGTAAATTATGGTGAACTGACTGAAAAGTGCTTGTCTACTCCCTCCCAACAAAGCCATCATCAACGTTCACCTAAATAAATAAAGAAAAATAAGAATGAGTCAAAAATCAGCAAGTACAGTAAACAATTGATCATACAATATTATGAATAAGTCAATCTCAATACGAATTATGAACTTATCTCTAAACACTTATGAGTATGAATGGAATTAATAGATGCATTGAAAGAAATAGACTGCACACATGCTCACACCGGTATAGCGAGTGACACACCTGTCGGTGTTCACCTAAGCCCGTACTTAACAAAGTTCGGGGATCCAATCACCGTATGAAGAACTTTTCATACGGGTGACCGAAATTTGCCCACATTGGAATGGTGGGTCTTACATGCCCATACTGGAGTTGATGGGTCTTTACAATTCCACTCCCATGGACAGAACTTGAACAACGCATGAATGGAATGAAACATATGCAATGAATGCCACCACTTTCTTCCACATGGATTATTAATTAAGAACAGAGTGTTTATCATGGAGTACGAACATGGATCATAACATTAACAACACATCAACAAACATTCAGCAGAAATCAATATATCTTAACACGTTGTACTTGCCTTCCGCGATGTGATGTGCTAGGAGGCAACGAAGGTGCTCCTACACTCGCCGCCTCGTCGCCTACACAATTATGTACTCGAAATAAGAACAGTATGATATGACAATGCTACCGGTGATCTACAATAACCCCCTGACTACCCAATACAACGAATAGACCCGAACTGAAAACATACGATTCATCCATCTAAAACGGTTCTGGACAGTGGCACGAAAAAAATTCATATCTATTGATATGGAACTCGGAACGACATGGGTCCAATGCCCAATGAAACTTAACGAGCAAACCTTCAAAACTCTAGTTGACAAGATTTCCTAATTCTGCAAAAATATTTGACTAAACAGTAGGTGAAAATGCCTGACACACATCTGTCCAGACGATCAGAATAGCAGCGAAGAACATAACAGAACTTTCAATCTATAAGTCCAATTTGAGTGTTCTTTATCAATATGGAAAGATGATAAAATTATATACAGAAATTGTTTTGGGTGACAAATCTGAATCTAATCCTAAATAAGTCATATGTCATTAAACAACCTTACTGACAATTCTCGTCAGGTTTCACAGGACAGCAGGAAAGAATCTATTGTAACCTTTGAACCGTAGATCGGATTCTGGTGATCTTGGCGGCTATGGAAAGCTAAGAACCGTGGTTACAATTATATAGGAGGGGAGAACCTCCAGATCGGCCTCTAAGAGGTCGAAACTGGCGCGCAACATTCTGAACAGTTTCTGAAATTTCTACTACAGCATGTCGGTTCAATCCAAATAATCAATTCTTCCTCCAAACAGTATCGAACAACAATTTAGACTCTTTGTTACCCTTGAAGACCCGCAGGGAGGTGATGAACGGCACTTGGGGAAGACGACCCGTCATCTCCTCACCCTCTTCTCCTCTTCTCCTTGCTCCTTCTCTTGGCCGGCGCCACCAATGGCTTCCTCTCCTTCTTCCTCCCAAATGGCAACAACAAGGATCTTCACCGGGGTGATGGGGGTGCTGCTAGGGGTGCTGGGATGCAGGGAGGAAGACGCAAGGAGGAGGGGCGACGCAAGGGAGAGAGCTAGGGCCGGCTAGGTGGGGGAAGAGAGAGGGAGAGGGGGAAGGGGGTGGCCGGTTAGGGTAGGGGGAAGTGGGGGGCGCATGGGCCTAGCCTGGTGCACCTCCCCCCTCCTTGGCCCACTCTTGGCCGGCCATTGGCCGGCCAGGGTTACATTAGCCTAGGTCGGAGGCCCAGGGTCCAAAAGTTCCTCGAAAACTTCAAATTTTTAAGAAGTTCTCTCTCCCGAATAAAATCCTCCCTAAACGAAATTTGGAATATTACACGCATCTCCAATGTCAGCACAGCAACGGCTATCGCAGAGGCATTTAATGCGTCTGAAGGAGCTGTTGGAAACTTGGTGCGGTACTACCGCCATTGATCATGCGGTAGTTCCGATTATCGGCAGTTCCGGTCAACTCATAGCGGTACGACCAATTTCCTTGGAGTTCCAAAAACACCACATACTAAAAATAACGTACTGCTTGAATTTTTTGGTTGCACCGAGATGCGGTAGTTCCGCAGAAAGCACAGCGGTAGTACCGTACTTGCAAAACAACAAACAAACTTGGAAATGCACCATTCTGTAAAAAATGTTCCGCCCTTTTGCTCGGTACAACCGACTTGCGGTAGTTCCGCTCAAAGAGCACTAGTATTACTACACTTACAAGAGAGCAAATAAAACTCAAAAGGTGTCTCTCTGAAAAATATGTACCGTTGGTTTTTGATTTATCTGAGCTGCGATAGTTCTGCCATGGGAACGCCGGTCATACCACAGTGCGGTAGTTCCGCCGACAACACGTCGGTACTACCGATTATTCTCAGAAAACAAGATTGGCTTTTAAAACAAGTTCTGAATGGATGTATGATCTTAGATTGATCCATTTTCCACAGGAACATACTGTCAAGCTACTAGACATGATCTCTCTTAATAGTACGGTTTTAACCTATAATCCGGTCTTTCACCATTTTCACCTTAGACCGGTAAAAGCAAAAAGGATCCTAGACTACTTGTACCTTGACTTTGAACCTTTAGCATGCATGTCCAAATTACTGTATTCACCACTAGAATCAAACCTTGTAAATACTTAATAAACAAGTTAATCCCATATTAATATATTGTCATTAATTACCAAAATAATTTTTAGTGGCCTAGATGTTTTCATGGTTAGTTACACATAAAATTTACGTAACTAGTCGATGTTCCAAGAGTTTGAGAGGATCCAGCCGTCTTCCATTGATAGTCGTACCGAACCTAGTCTCGTAACTTCGACCACTGTGTAAGGACATTCCCACTTGGGGGAAATCTTGTTCCGATTAGACTAGGATTGAATTTTATTCAATACCATGTCACCTACAGCAAGGCTGCGAGCTTGGACCTTACGATCGTAGTATTTGCACAGGGCTTGCAGGTAGACTGCTGAACGGATTACGGCTTGATTTCTCTTCTCTTCGAGTAGGTTGATGTCATCTGCTCGAAGTTGTTCTTAGGTAGAGTTGTTGAAGGTTTCGACTCGTATCGACCTGATCTTTAGTTCTGGTGGAAGTATGGCTTCGGCACCGAAAACTAGGAAAAAAAAAGGTGTTTCACCTGTGGCTCGACTAGCAGTCGTACGAATTTTCCATAATACTGAGGGTAATGCTTGTATCCAAGCCCCCGAGCGCTTAACAAGCTGGTCAAATACAAGCACAGTCAGAAGGTAATTCGACATGACGCGCTCTCCTCCTCTTGCTGCTCGAGCAGTGGTCGTGTAGATTTGGAGGATCTCGATAGAATTCTGAGACCCATCAAATCTCTCAATGTTCATTGGTCGAAACCGCGGCGGCCAGCGAACTACTCGGAGGTGAGGCGAGAATGCCCTACATCCGGTAATTTCTTCGTAACGCCTCCTTTGAAGAAAAGAAGGGTTGTTGTCATCAGTTGCTCGTACACGATGATACCCGGCAGTGGGTGAACTCGACTTATAATTAGTCTTGGTTCTACAAGGGCGATACTCCTCGTATCTCGTTTGCTACTGCAGACCTCTGTATCGGAGTGGTGAACAATCACCTCTACTGAGATATTGTTTATCTTTAGGCGTTCGAAGAACCTTTCTCCGGTTAGGAGAATGACATACCCTGTTGTCGCGCCGATCTCCATGCGGTGAGTTGTTTGAACGACTGGAAGCTGATGGAGTCATACCGCTACGACTTCTGGAATGATGACGGCTAGGGTGCTCGAGTCTGGTCATCGCGCTTTAAAGCCTACGTGCAATCTCTTGCGCGAAGAGGTCATAGCCAGGCGCTCAGGCAAACTCTCGAGTTGGGTTCTCGAGTATATCGCTGATATGTTGGAGTTCCTGAGCTTCCCCTGACTGATACTGAAAGCACTCAGGTAGATTTCTCTGAGCTGTTATTCTTCTCTGTCGAGTTGTCTTAGGATCGTTCATGTCTAATCCTTGAGTATGCCTCAATGAAGTGCAATTATTTTGAGGATTTCTCACACGCTCATCAGAGTGTTGACCCTGTTCATCACCGGAGGTGTCCTTACCATTGCCACGAGGGGTCGCAATGTGTGATCGTAGGGAAATGTCATCAGTCTTGTCTCTAGGAGAGTGATCATCACCTGAGGGAAGGACGAAGACCTCCCGTTGATGACCTCTACTTGCGCTCGAGGTCTCCTCGCTTGAGGAGTAGTCGAAAGACACCGTCTGACAACTTAGAGTAAACCCCTCTAGGAAGGGGAATTCTGGGTTATATCCATCTCCGTCCGCAAATGAGCCCTACGATGGGATAGTCAAACTCGCAGGAAAAGCATGTTCGACCCCATCCTCTGTGGGGCTAACCAGAGAGACAGTACCACCAAGTGCTAATGAAGCTCCAGAATGATAGCTTTTAGGACGTGTCGTGCCAGGTCAGACTGCCTTAGACGGACTTGAACATTTGGAGGGGGAGGCCTCGCCATGTCCTGGGTCTGCCTTGGAGCAGTCCTGATTGTGGTCGGATTAACCCTTGCCCTTTGAGGAAGTTGGTTTCTCATTTGGATGTAACGTTGTGGGGGGGATAAGGATCCCTCCTCAACTCCATCAGTGGTATGGTCTCTTGGAGAATGATCTCTGGAGACAACATCACCATCGGATGATACAATACTCGGCTCGTAGTCGAAGCTGGCATCCATGTCGATATCTGTGTAATCAGCCAAGTCGAACCTGTTCTCCTCGTTCCACTCTCCTGCCATGGAAGCATTAGAGTTGGGAGAAAATAAAGGAAACCTGGTGACCAGAAGATCCTCACGAACGGCGCCAACTATTAGTGTTTTATAACCAAACTTACGTAATGATTGTTTGATTCGGGAGTTCTCCAAGACTCAAATCACGTAGAGAGAATGTCACAAGGATTTTTATACATGTTCAGACCTTCTACGGAGAGAATAACAACCCTATTCCTCTGTGTCTATATTGAGTATGCTAGTTAAAGATCAAGAGAAAGACTGAAATGCAATGTTTTGTACTCCTGATTGTATCTTTTCTCCTCCCTCCCTCTGCCGTCTAGTGATTCCTCCTTTTATAGCGTGCTCGAAGTGGGCGACAATTTCTCCAGCCCAAATGGTGCTTCAATGCTTCAGATGATGGTGAAGTTACCGGAGATTACTGTTGGCGAAGTAACATTCCCACGTCGTCAGGCAGTTATCACTAGGACAGAGAGATTAATCGTGTAGTTATTCCGGAGAATAATAGCGTATACTGGTTGTTTAAATACCCTAATCAATTGGGCTTACTAGTTTGTAAGCTTGATTGATTATATGGTGGTCCTAACTGACCTGGTCGTAGAAGGACTTACGACCATGAAGTGATCGTAGAAGAACTTACGATCATGTGCTATTCGTAGAAGAACTTACGACTATGGGGTGATCATAGCTGACCTGGTCGTAGAAGAACTTACGACCATGAGATGATTGTAGAAGAACTTATGATCATGATGACTTTAGCTTCTCCCTTATGAACATTAAGGGGTATACTTAAGAACCATATAATGGCGTCATTAGTCATAATAAGGATTACAAATAAATAATTAAATGAGGATTTCTATATCCTCATCAACGCTGAAATGCATACATCGTGTTCCCCGCTTCCTCGGTGAGTCTTTCCAAAATCCGATCGCATCATCTTGTGCCCCTCGTCTCAGCCTATTTTTACAATATTTTATATTCAAGTTTTATCCACCATGCACCGAGAATCAAGCGTTCTCTCTCCTCTAGGCCTATCTCCCTTCTCTGGCCAAATACTCCGCAAGCATTGAGCCACTGCCTTCATCTCTTCTCTAGGGCTATCACCCTGTATTTACTTTAAGTATTTGTTTAAATGCTTTGGGATTAGCTACTCATCCTAATTGTTTATATCCACCTTGATTATTGTAATGTCATAAATCTTTTATCACCCTAGATTGGTTGATTACTAGTTGGTATTATCGTAACACCAACGTGGGTTGGTTAGATACGAGTAGATTGCTTAGTCATGCAATGAGTCAATCACTATCATCTGAGTTGCAAATATGAATTTGACTAAGTGAATATATAACTTTGTGATAAAAATGTGTGCTACGTGTTATTACTCGTTGAATGTATGTGTTGCACTTAATCAACTGGGTGGTAAAAAAATTTAGACTGAGCCAAGTGGTGGAAATTGTGTGATATGGTAGAGCTTTGTGATTGGGAATGATAATCTTCGTGGTATAGTTATAATTTCAAAGCCTTGCCTTGGTCAATTAAGAACTTAACTTTGTGCGCCATTGAACTGAGTCTTACTGTACGACCATATGCCTGGTATGGGATATGTCTAACTTAGTAAGTTACAGAATCTCGATATTGACTACTCAGGTTGTAGGTTAGGAGCTCAGTGATGGGCAGAGGTGTGGACTACCAGATAGGTCACATTTATGAGCGGTTCACTGTCTTCAGGTCCAACGGTGTGTGTCATGCCAAAGCGCTGTGTTAGGGTTACTACGACAGTAAAGCATATCGGGAGTGTCAATTGTTGAGATGAAGTTTCCCAAAATTTTTGTTATGATTAGTGCTTGCTACACTGATTATATCGTGTGGGTAAAGTGTACAACCTCTGTAGAGTGTTAAATAATCTATTCGATTAGCCGTGTCCGCGGTCATAGACGTGCTCAGGGATTTCACACGATGGGTAGATTTTTATAAAAACAATTGGGAAGAGATAGCTGCGTGGTTAAATTCATATGGCCGTGTGAAAGAAATTGGTTAGGCTTTGTGTCCTTTATGAAAACAATTGTTAAACTATTATTATTTATTTATTTTGAATTACGCTTTCAATCCATTATTTGTATTCAATTGCAAATGCAGCTTCATTGCAAAATAACCACATAATCCATTTCTTTTGGAATAAACCATAATCTATAATTGCATTATGTGGTATAACTTGTTGAGTACTTGGAGTACTCATTCTTGCTGCAATCATTCAGATAAAGTGGAGGAATCGTCGATCAACGAGGTCCACTTCAAGAACCGTGGAGAACTAGGTCGCGCTACCCTAGCCGATCGCCTGTGGGCATATGCATGGGTTTCACTAAAGTTATTCTGTTACCTTCCAATACAACTTAATTGAGCTATTCACCTTCTTACGTATTAATTGTAAGATTTGATCTTAAGGTCGTTACTCTGATTATTATTGTTATTTGCCTATTTATTAGTCATATTTGTATATAGAAATGATATTTCCATAACAGTATCAGGCTCCACGCCAACCAAAGCAAAGAAGTCGAGGCCGTCTACATTGGGAGTGTGGGAGAATTTTGATAGGACAACCAAACAAAATGCATAGGGAAATGAGGTACCATGTGCTATTTGCAAAATTTATCGTAATGAATTGTCTGCAAAGTCTACAAGTGGAATGGACACTTGCTTAGACATACTACAAGATATCGAGCCAAGCAAGGATTGGTGATGAGGCAGACGCAGCTGCAGTACAACCCCGACGGTACAGTATATAGCTGGGACTACGATCCTCATGTAGCTCGTCAATCTATCTGTCGTTTAATTGTATACGGAACTCCGCCTTGCACTTCTGGTTGGCTTGAGGAAGGCACATCCGTCTCCATGGACGTAATTTCCCCTGGTGAAAGTCCGTAATCACCAAGAGTAAAGCTGTCGTAAGGACTGTCCATAACGAAAACCGTAAAATCAAAACTAACACTATTATTACTTTCATCTTAGCATAACAAGTACTAGCAAAAAAAGTATGCAAAAAAAAAAAAGATTGTACCTCTTTTGCTGACTTGTTGCCGAAAATTGATTTTTTTTCAAAATTTAACGCAATTTTTTTTTGAATTTTGCTAAATTAGCTCAACATGAATTTGAATTTGCATAACAAATTTTCAAAGAGAGAATGAGTAATGGAGGGGTGCTGAATGAGGCGGTTATGGTGGCTATTTATAGAAATTTTTTTGGGATATTTTGATTTTTTTTGTTATTTTTTAAGACCAAAATGGTCAAAAAAAATGGGTAGAAATGCCTCAACGGCCGGATTCTTCTTGGGCCGTGCTATGCCAGGCACAGCCAACGAGCCCGCCCGGCTGCCTGCGAGGTCTACCCTACTGCCCACCTTATCTTCTCCCCTGCCCACACGTGCCGCGTGCAGCACTAGGCAGTGCCACACTGCCGGTCTGCCATAGCGCCACACGCCCGCCTCGCCTCGCCTCCTCGCCTCCCGTGCGCCACCGCCTCCCTCTCAGAGTCATTTGTTTGGCCTTGGTGTCTGCCGGCATTGCCTCCTCGTCCTTGGGTCCTCGTCGGCTTGTCCTTCTCTCAGTGTTGCCCGCCGTGCAGCCTCCTCACCTCCTCCCTTAGCGCCCGCCCACGTCGCGTCGCCTCCCCCTTCTTCCTCTCCGGCTCTCCCTCTCCCTCCGCACCCCTTCGCCCGAGCCGCTTCCTCCCTCAGCGCCGGCTCACGTCGCCTCCACTCCCTGTCTTCCTCTTCCTCTATGGTTCTTGGTTGATTATGATAATTGCATATTTTGTGTGATACCGCGAACTGTGAATGAATGGCGTAAATGAATGGCGTAAATGAATGGCATGAACTGTTTGATTATGATGATCAGATATTTTTGATATTAGATATCAATTTTTTGTTTGTTTGCTTTGCCAGTTTGATTTATGATGAAATGATGTTGTGCTTGTTTATCTGACTTTTGAGTTTATGACCTAATATTCTTCTGTTCATACATAACAGGCCAGATGGGCCATGTTGGGTTGACCGGGCTCGTGCTGTGCTGGCCCGGCAGACACGTCCGTTTGGCCAGCCTTATATTGTGTTTTAATTCATTTGGGCTCCGACGGTAACCACAGGATGCCGATCCAACGGTTGAGAATCTTTTTGACGGTTCGCTCCTTCGCCTAGCTCGCGGTCGCCCACCCGCAACCGCAAAGCTCCTCTGCCTTGTTACCACCTGCCCATCTACCGCCGCCGCCGGAGTCCGGCGGCCCCGCTCCCGGACCCCGCCCGCGCCGGATGATCCTCCGCCGCGCCTCCGCCGCCGCAGCACAGCGCTCCTTCCCTTTAACCCACGCGCGAGCCCTCCGGCACTTCGGCCCCGCCCGTCCTAACCGCGGCAGCAGCACCTCCTCCACCTCCCCTCCGCACCGCTGCATCCGCAGCCGCAGCCGCGCGCCGCCGGCTTCTGCGGCCGTGGCCGAGGCCCTCACGACCACCGCCTTGCCCCGCCCGTTCCCGGACTACTTCCCGCCCCGCCCCGATTCCCCGGCCGACGACGCCCTCGCGCGCCGCCTCGCCGCCGCCGTCCTCTCCTCCCAGCACCCCGCCTCCCTCCCCTTCCTCCCCCTCCTCCGCCCGCTCCACCTCCTCCTCGCGCTCCCCCTGCTCGCCTCCCACCCCCACCTTCCCACCCTCATCCTCCCGTTCCTCCTCCTCTTCCCCTCCCGACCCCAACCCCACCCCCACCTCCTCCAGTCCTTCGCCGTCGCCGCCCACCTCGCCGTCCGCGACCCCGGAGCCTCGCGGGCCATCCTCGTACGAGCCCTCCGATTCCCTTCCCCTCACCGGCATTTCGTCGAGCATTTCATCTGCACCTACAAGACCTTCTCCTCTGATCCCGCCTCTTTCGACCTCCTCCTCCTGTGCCTTCCCTCCGCTCCCCTCCTCCGCCGCCTCCGCCAGTACGGCATCTCCCCCTCCCTGGAGTCTTGTAACGCTGTGCTCTCCCGCCTCCCTCTTGATGAAGCCATTGAGTTGTTTCAAGAACTCCCATACAAGAACACTTGCTCCTACAATATACTCCTTAAGGTGCTCTGCAGTGCTGGACGCCTCAAGGATGCACGCCAAGTGTTCGATGAAATGGCGTCACTGTCGGATGTTGTCACGTACGGCACTATGGTCCATGGGTACTGTGTTCTTGGTGAGCTGGAGAACGCGGTGAAGCTGTTAGATGAAATGGCAACAAGGGGGTTGGAGCCAAATGCAACAGTGTATACAAGTGTTATTGCATTGTTGTGCGATAAAGGGCAGGTTTCAGATGCTGTGAGGGTGGTAGAGGATATGGTGATGCATGGGGTGGCGTTGGACGCTGTGGTGTTTACAACGGTAATGAGTGGGTTTTGTAGCAAGGGTGATTTGGCAGCTGCAAGAAGGTGGTTTGACGAGATGCGGAAGAGAGGGTTGGCAGCTGATGGAGTGATGTATACCACGCTGATCAACGGGCTTTGTCGAGCTGGGGAGTTGAAAGAGGCAGAGAGAGTGCTGCAGGAGATGGTGGACAAGGGGTTGGATGTTGATGAGATCACATATACAGTGCTCATTGATGGGTACTGCAAGGTAGGGAAGATGATGGAGGCCTTTCGTGCCCATAACGAAATGGTGCAGAGACGAGTGGCACCGAATGTGGTGACATACACAGCTCTGTCGGATGGACTCTGCAAGCAGGGTGATGTGCAGGCCGCTAATGAGCTATTGCATGAGATGTGCAACAAGGGGTTAGAGCTGAACGTTTGCACATACAACTCCCTGATCAATGGCCTATGCAAGGCTGGCAATCTGGATCAGGCTTTGAGGACCATGACAGACATGGATGCAGCAGGACTTAAACCGGATGTTTACACATATACAACTCTTATTGATGCGCTCTGCAAGTCAGGAGAGTTTCACAGGGCTCACAACCTCTTACAGGAGATGTTAGATAAAGGAATTAAGCCTAGTATTGCAACATATAATGTTTTAATGAATGGTTTTTGCATGTCAGGTAGGGTAGAAGGTGGAAAGAGACTGCTCGAGTGGATGTTGCAGAAGAACATCCGTCCAAATGCTGCAACATACAATTCTCTTATGAAGCAGTACTGCATTGACAAGAACATGAAATCTAGCACTGAGATCTACAAGGTGATGCTTTCTCAGGAGGTGGTGCCGAATGAGAACACATACAATATATTGATCAAGGGGCACTGTAAGGCAAGAAATATGAAAGAGGCACTGTATCTCCACACTGAAATGATAGAAAAGGGATTCAGACTTACTGCAAGCACATACAGTGCTCTTATAAGATTGCTGAATAAAAAGAAGAAATTTGTTGAGGCAAGAGGATTCTTTGATGAGATGAGAAAAGAGGGTTTGACAGCTGAACCAGATGTATACAACTTTTATATTGATCTCAATTTTAATGAGGATAATTTGGATTCGACCCTTGCACTTTGTGATGAACTGGTGGAAGCCAGTCTTGTGAAATCGAAAGCTGACACAAATCAAGACTTTGCAAAGGAGCATATACATTAGTAACATGATTTTGGCAGGTGATGAAATCACTGTTCTGAATTGAGGTAACTAATTACTTCTTCTAAGCATGTAGTATATCGATGATCACTTAAGAGTTGAGAAATTCCCTGCAATTTCTGATTATAATATCCTTTATCTACAGCCATCATGAGATTCCTTTAGAAGATGCGAAGGCCCTGAAGTATACATGGGATGTACATCACGGTGTTAGTGCAATTTGCAAGTAAGAGACAAAATGCATTGTCAATTCATTGCTTTTCTTTGTAAGTATTGTGTCAAGTCCTCTTTCTTGTATTATTACTATATCCCCTGTTATTTACCATATTACGAGATTGATGATTCACCCTCTCTTTTTAGTTTGATCCATGCTGATCAAATATGAGCTATCCTAGGGCATTAATAGGTATATTGATTAGATTGCTCATATCCTCCAGCTGACTTCCACTCATGCTGCTTATTCTGACGACTCAGTAACTCACGTTATGTTGAAGACTTGAAGCTTCTTCATATTTGGGAGACATTTTCTCTTGCTTTCCTTAAAACCAGTGCTTCTTGGCAGCTACTTTCTGTTCGGGTATTATTTACTGGTATAAAATGAATATACTTTGCTTGCCCGTAGTTTTTTTTTCAGTATAAGAGGGTTACTTTACTAAACTGTCTCTTTTAGCCACATTTGTTTGGAGGTGAAATAAACTCTGCACTAACCTGTAAGCTGTCCGCCTTGCAGGATAATAAGGTTTCTGCCTTCATTAATTGTTTAGAAACAAAGACAATGATCAGGCTGCCAATGCCAGTAAGTGAATAAATAATCTTTTAGGGGAGTAGGGTTCAAGCCCATTGTAAGCAACCAGCTGCTGCTGCTGCTGTTTGTAATGTTAATATGTATGGATAGGAGGAAGATGGATCAAATCACTGGCAAGAGAAGAGAGAAGCCAAGAGACACTGTATTAAGTCGAAAGGAAGGATGGAGTTCTGTCGACTTTGATGGACAACACTAGTGGAAGGTAGTATTAAGAATTGATTTTACATCTTCGTTCTTCTCATAGAGTTTGAACAATAGATACAATGCTTTTATTTTCACGCTGCAGTCCTACTCCTTCCTCAAGATTAATGATTATTGGACCCAGCTAGCTCTGGTTAATTGTCCAGTGGCCGCACTGACTTCGACCTCCATCTTCACCACATTGGTGAAATGTGGGAGGTTACTCGAGGTTCCTTTGAGAATCATAAAGTGCAGTGCCAGTTCGGGCCTAAGCTGTTAGCATCAGGACAGTACGAGATTCAGCCATAGATGGAAAATGTGCAGCCACAATTGTATTTTGACGCACATATATTGATATGCGCAGGAGGAGACTTTGCTGCTGTCAGGATCAATTTCTTTTGAGAAGCAATGTACAAAAGTTCTATGTACCATAGGACAGAAAAGGCAAAGAAAATACAAACAAGGCTCAAAACTACTAAGTGGATGCAACATGTGTGCGCCTTTTTTTTCTTCTCTTTGTTGATTTGCTGTTCTTATCAAGTTCTTATGTTGATTGTACGCCAACTTCATAAGTTTGTAGGATTGTACACCATGTTGATTTGCGTGCGTTGCAGTTCCCACCAAGTTCCAATGTTGATTGTACACCAGAACAAAGTAAGTTTGTAGGTTTGCTGATTGTACATTTACCTTTTGATGGTGTGCCCTTGTGGAGGCAAGCTCGCTTCATAGGAATTCGAGGACTTGAATATAAAGCTCTGACACTAATGGAGATGCCGCAACATTGGATTCTGCATGATATTCTCTCCCACATCCATAACCATGTGCGATTGTACAATCTGTGTCGATTTGTCGAAATGTACTGATGCAATGTCTAACCTAAAACGATTGGTTGATTCAATTTTATAATTCTCTATCTAATCTGAAAGGAACTTAATTCTAATTTTCTAAACGAATTTGATTCTAACTCTAGGAATCAAGAAAAGAAAAAAAGATTAAGGCACTGTTTGTTTAAGCTTAGGCTTTTTGGCTTATAGCTTAAAACCAACTTTTTGGCTTAATCGGCTTATAAGCCTATCAGCTTTTAAGCCCAGCTTTGGTGTTTGGTAATCTGGTTTTTTAAAGGATGTTGCCTTATTTAGTTGTGTGTGAAGGATAAAAAGTCTTAATTGCCCTTGAGGGTTTTTAAAGGATGTTGGCATATATTAATTATGGATATTGCGTAATGAAAGAAATTAATATAGAAATACATAGCCAACCAAACAAAATAATATCCGATCATATCATAATAATGTAATCTTTTTATTCTCGTGAGGCCATTAAAGAAGTAGTAATGCTATCACGAAATACACACATATCTCTATCATCGATTGCTGATCCATTGACACCGTGCCCTCCAAATAAACCAGTTTGTGTATCGCTTGGGTTATAATCTTCATCAAGATCACATCTCTCGAAAAGCTCATCACGTAAAGCACTATCTCGGATAAAGTTGTGTAGTGCTATACATGCAATTATTATTTTTGTTTGAATCTTTATTTTGTAACTTGGCAAAGCCAACAAGATTCTCCATTTCATCTTCAACACGCCAAAGGACCGCTCAATCACATTGCGAATGGACGAGTGAGCGTGATTGAACACCTCATATTTTCCACTTGGTTGTCGACCATGATGAAATTCTGGTAGATGATACTTTTGTTCTTTGTAAGGAGCTAGATAGCCCTTTCGATTGGGATAACCCGCATCAACAAGGTAATATTTTCCTACATACATGTAACACAAAAATATTGAAATTAAAAAATAGGAAGGCTATCATAATATTTAATTATATTATTAAAGAAGCATAGTACCTTCAGGAGGATGTGGAAACCGGTTTGAGTACTTGTCCAAAGTGTTATTGAAAATCCTTGTATCATGTGCTGAACCCGGCCATCCGGCAACAACAAAGGTAAACCTCATGTCGAAGTCACACACTGCCATCACATTTTGAGACGTATATCCATGGCGACCAGTGTGAGCAACCTGCTCATCCGCTGGAACAACAACCGGTACATGTGTGCCATCAATTGCACCTATGCAATTGTTAAAATGAGGCATGAAGCGATTATCTTGAAGTCTTGGATGCACTGTTGTGAACTCCGGATCCATTGGTCTAATATTATCTTCGGATAAAAGATAGACACACTGCAAGACTTCACCAAACTTTCTATTGATTGTTTCTGTGGACCTTTTGAAGCGGTTTTGAACTTGACTAACTGACTGAGGGCCCCCAACTGTCCACAAAAATATAGCCAAAGATTCTATGGAGGTCATAGTCCTAATTGATTTCAAGCTATAATTCCCAACCAATGTTTCATGCAAACTATCCAAAACATGCCTACTCATTCGGAACATCGAGTAACAATCTCTGTCATTGCCTAGTTGCTCTACAACCCATTCATAACCAGTCAGGAGTAGTTGTCACCTCTCCTTTTTGTTTAGGTAAGTGTCGTAGTAGTACATACCTACATAACCAGCTGTTGTAACAAAATCCTGAAATGGTAACTTTCTCTTTTTTGTTATTTCGATGTCATCTTCTATCAAACCGCTCTCAGTGTCACTCTCACTGGTTAAACCATCAATATCACTTGATGAGCTCATCTACAAATAATAACAATGATCAGTAATATAGAACATAATATAATCTAATGTAGAACACAATGCAAGGCAACAATAATATGAGTACGACGTACAATATTAATAGTTTCAACCCTTACATAATCATCACCAGTAGTCGGCTCAAGGCAGCTTCTAGCTAGATGATAGGCATGCATATACACTTATCCCAACTTGGTTGGGCCAAACAATACTCATACAAATCCACTACTAGTAGTCGGCTCAAGTGTAGCTTCTAGCTAGATGACAGACATGCATATACGCTAAGCAAATGATCAAATTACACAATGGATTATCATTTCAAATGACATGCAGCCATAGTTTAGCAAGTGATCACAAACTTCCATCGCTACATGTTGTCCATAAGAATTCAGAGCACAATCACTGATCAACCATCAATCTTGATAATCATAACACAATCACTGATGATCAACGAATTTAATCATAATGGTGATCAAAGCAAGCTTAACAATACTCATACAAATCCTGAACCAGTAGTCGGCTCAAGGCAGCTTCTAGCTAGATGACAGGCATGCATATAATCACTGATACAAATCCAATCTTGCAAATCCATACAATTCAGAACACAATACTCATACAAATCCAATACTCGTACTCATACAAAATCCATACAATTCAGAACACAATCACTGATCTGCCATCAATCTTGCAAATCCATACAATTATCACTGATGATCACCTTGGAGTCCTCGGTGGCAGTGGGGGCGTTGGGGAGGCGGCAGAGGAACGGGAAGGGAGGGGAGGCGGCGTTGGAGGGGAAGGGGAGGCGGCGAATTTTAGCACTGCAGTCTGTTAGTGAAGGGGAGGCGAGGGGAGGCGGCGGCAGTGGGGGCGTTGGGGAGGCGGCGGAGGAACGGGAAGGGAGGGGAGGCGGCCGCGGTGGCGATGGGAACGGAGGAGGCGCAGAGGAACGGAAGGAGGGAGGCGGCGTTGGAGGAGGAGGCGGCGGCCGCAGTGGCGATGGCGATGGGAACGGGAGGGAAGGCGGCAGAGGTAAAGGAACCGAGCTGTCGGTGGGGGAGGAGATGCGAGGCGGCGCCGTCGGGTGGAGGAGAGAGGAGGCGGCGAGAAAGGGGAGGCGGCGCCGGTGGTGGAGAAGATGGGAGGCGGCGACGTCGGGGGAGGTGACGGGAGATGCCGGCTGTGGGGGTAGGAGAGGGGGAGGGGAGGGGAGGGAGGGCAAGCGGCGGTGGGGGCGAGAGAGGGGAGGCGGTGCCGGTGGGGGAGAAGATGGGAGGCGACGTCGGTGGGGAGGCGGCAGAGGAACGGGGGAGGCGACGGGAGGCGCCGCAGTGGGGGCAGGAGAAGGGGAGGGGAGGGACGCCGCCTCGGGAGAGAAGGGAGGGGAAAGGATCGGGAGAGGAGGGGGGGTTGGGAAGGGGTGAAAAAAAAGAGAGATTCATGTTTATATACCGAATGACATTTTGAGGGTAATTTTAGCGAACTTTAGTAGCAATCAGTTATTCTATTCAGCAAAAGCCAAAAAAGCACCTCTTCCTTGGCTTATGGCTTTTAGGTTTAAAATGACTTAAACTTTTTATAAGCTACATAAAAAAAGTCATCTTTTTATTTAGACTTAAGTTTTTTGGCTTATAAGACAGGCAAAAAGCCTAAACAAACATGACTAACTAGTTCCAAACAGAGATCGTGTAATCTGGGCTGATGAAGGGCCCAATTGAATTCTCCGGCCCATCCTCGAATCCTCTCGAACGAAACCTCTTCCACGCAGCCTAAACCTCGCAAAGCCCAACCCAAACCCTAAGACCTCCTCGCAGAACACTACCCCATGGACTTCGCTCGCCGGAAGGCGGCGGCGCTCGCCGCGCTCTCCTCGCCGGCGCCGGACAAGTCCCCGAAGGGCGGCGTAGACGCCGCCATCGCCCCGCTCCTCGGCGCCCTCAATTCCCACCCGGGCCTCTTCACCACCTCCTCCTGCTCCGGTCGCATCTCCGTCCTCGCGCAGCCCTCGCCGCAGTCCCAGCCGGGCAACCCCAAGCCCAAGAAGAAGGCCCGGGGCGGCGGGTGGGTGTACGTGTCGCACGACCCCGCCGACCCGGACGCCGTGGTGGAGCTGCTATTCGGTCGGAGGGGATGCGGAGGGGGAGAGGGAGGGGAGGAGCTGGTGTTCAGGTTCGAGCCGATGATCGTGGCGGTGGAGTGCAGGGATGCGGCGGCGGCGGCGGCGCTCGTCGCCGCCGCGGTCGGCGCGGGGTTCCGGGAGTCAGGTGAGCGGGTTTGGACATCTGTGGTTTAAGTAGAGTTTAAGAGGCGTGCTTGCCTTATTCTGTTCTGTGGGCTTGTAATTTGGTATTTATTTTTCTGATGCTGAAGTTTAAATTCTTTTAGTTAGCATGTGCTATTTGGGTTTGATCGAGTTTTATGTAGAGTTTGGTCGAAATATTTGCTGAAGGTTTAGCAGTGTTTCTGGGTCATTTGGTCAGTGTTGTTGTACTGCATTTCCATTGATTTGTTGGGTTTCACTTTGTTCAAGTTTGTTCAACTGTGGGTTAAAGATCTGGTTTCTTTCCTGAGTGATTAGTATCTTATTTATTGGTTGATAGAGTTTACCTGAAATGTTCTGGTGAAGTAATGTTCAGGTAGGCTAGCATTCTATTTTGATAGATTGTGCTTTTGCAAAATGTCAGATACAATTATATTTTTCAAAATTTGATTGATGCCATTTTTAGGTATTACAAGCTTGCAAAAACGTGCAATGGTAGCAATAAGATGCTCAATTCGCATGGAGGTGCCTCTGGGGCAGACTGATGAACTTGTTGTTTCTCCTGAGTACATCCGGTACCTTGTTAGAATCGCCAACGTTAAAATGGAGGCAAACAAGAAGCGAATGGATGGGTTTCTAGATCGTTTGCAGACTAAGGTATTGATTGACTGTGCATTGCCATGTAGCAGATATTGTCTCTTCCCTATATTTTTCCTGGCATTATTGCTCCCTTGTTTGTTTGACTGTGCATGATAAGCATATCTGCATATGATATCATGTGAAGTCTGAAAATGTATTTCCTGAATTTCGATTAATGGAAGAGTAAGCTCAAATAGTTTAGCCATAGGGATTTTATGTTAAGTAAACCTATTGAATGAGCTGTTCAAGATTGTCAAGCAAATGGCACCCCAAATAGATGTCACCTTGGTATGGATGTAGTCAAATTTTTTCTAACTTTGGCACTAGTATATAAAGTACCTATATTGGCCATGAAAAATGCTTTCATAGCATTATATACAATTTTTGGGTAACATATTGCAACATCCATTCTCTTTTACTTGTCGATTTGGACATCAACATGGTGTCCAA
This sequence comes from Hsuehochloa calcarea, assembly GCA_036346395.1. Taxonomy (NCBI): domain Eukaryota; kingdom Viridiplantae; phylum Streptophyta; class Magnoliopsida; order Poales; family Poaceae; genus Hsuehochloa; species Hsuehochloa calcarea. Next base: position 30,019,209 of record CM070606.1, read on the forward strand.
TGCACACATTTAACCGTTACTTTTTCTAACTACATGGTAGCAAAAATTATTAAAAATATAATGGTATGGCAGTATTTTTTTTATGACAAATGTACTAATATCATTTCCCTCTGACAATCTAAATAGTTTTATGTATATTAGTGGCCAAAGGTTTAAAATGTTGGCTGCACGCATGCTAGGACAACATTTATTTGAGAATGGAAGTAGTATGAAAAATTGAGGGTGAAACATGTGAGATTTGGTGATCTTAATTGTTCTGATGTTATTTTCATAGATAAAAGGAATTTACCCAGCTTTTATTGAAAGTTAGAAAGTCTTACAGTAGAAAGAGGTAAAGAGGATTCGGGTTACCAGCTTTCCAGGGAATACCAAAGTCCATTGTCGGACAATGAAACAGTATTTACTGTTTAGGTAGAACGACCATAAATAAAACCTCAGACATAGAAACAGTATCTAGGTAGAACGATCATAAAAGCTCACAAAATGACATGTATATCAATTGCCTGCACTTAAGCCAGGACTGAAAACAATGGAAACTGATATTTAACAGAAACTGAGCACAGAATGAAAATATTCCATTGTTGGTTATTCATCCCTTCATGTCCCTGGCTCCCTGCATGCCTTCTCAGCTGTTCCACGTTGATTTTTTTTCCACATCTTGTGCCATCTTCTCGCATAGCAATAAACACTGCAAATAGTTAATATTTGACCCTCTAATGTCATTTTGTTCCTTATCATCCCAATGCCATAAAAGACCAAAAAAACTGCAGCAGAACTAAATATGCACAAAGAGCTTGATTTAATTCCTAAAGCTTCTTTGAAGCCACACCATACAAATTGAGCTGCATTGCAGTTGAAGTGGATGTGATTAGAATCTTCAGCACAACCACATAGTACACAGTGTTCACCCCCTGCCAATTGCGCTATTTAGTTGTTATGCTGACTGTATATTATCCTGGAAGCATGCCAAAGAAATATTTTGTCTTTGAGATGAACAATTGTTCATATGCTATTACATTGCTGGGTTTGTTCTTTTTAACATATTGTTTCCTATCAAATTGTGCCAGGGTCTGCTAGCTTTATCAGGGTTGTTAGTCCATTGTAACACAACTGATGGTCAGTTTTTTTATCATGAGGCTTCCTTGGGCTCTGAAGTTATATTGCCACTCAACGGAAGTGTGCAGACACATAATGAAGCCTTAGTTACAAAAAGAAGTGACAGCAGCTATAATTGTGATGCTGATGATAAAGATGATAGTGAAATTGGGGAGAGTTCAATAGAAGGATTATATTTTGAAAATCAAAACCTTGTAGACAACGGTGCCAAGCATGGTTTTGGTAATGCTGAACGGCATGTTCTCATATCTCTCCTTTTTTCCATCTTGTTCTATAATTTCTTTTTCTGCATAGAGTATCGTTTGGGTCCTGCAATTGATATTTGGCATCATTTAGATTTTTTTAGAAGATTATTACCATAAGTACATGCTGGTTATGTATGTTGGGCCTGTTGATTTATATAAGATAATTTTTGAAGGGTTATTTTGGTGAAAATTGACTGCATTAAGAAGAAGAAAGCAATTTCTACCAGGTTTTGCTCTTGTTCCATTTTTTTACTTGTCTGCAGGTTTTTTTTTTTGTTTTTTTTGGGCAGGGGGGGGGGGGGATACTTCCCAGAAATGCAGTATACACACCCCTTTACAAAATTCGTGCATCAATTCCATTCATTCACATAGAACCGAAGCACAGCAATAAACCAGAAGTTAACATAAATAAAGGATAGTTATTACAAAAGAGAGGCCGACCGGCCAAGTACATACAAATACAAAATAAACAGCGGAAGCGAAATGCCATAAGATGGCGCTAAACAAAAGCGACAATCAGTGTGCCTTTACCCACAAGGCAACCGACCGGACCGCCAAGCTAGTCGTCGAACCCAAAGCACATTTCACAAAAGTGAGGCCCTAGGGGCTCACGTTCCTCCTCTGCAACAAATAGTTAAGCAAAGCAAATGAGTACAAAAAATTGTACTCCGCAAGACTTACGTGTAGAATAACAGACCTATACATATGCTACATGCAAGCTTATTTGAGTGGAGGCTGTAGGTTTCATTTTCAGCATAAAGCAAGTTTTGTTTGCAATAATGTAGTACATTTAAAAGCAGGTTTACAATCTGTTTTTATTGTTCAAACACAGCTGACAACAATAATAACGATAGATAGATGACAACAACAATCCTGGAAGTGACTAAACCCATAGTCACCACAACAATAGTATGAATTACCCATTCATGCCAACCATGTCAAATTTTAATTAAAAGGTTGTAGTCTAACTCTTGGAAGACCTCCCCAAGTGTGTCCATAACCTAGGACGAGGCTATTCGAATAGTTTGAATCCCTGCAGGGGTGTACCAATGTACCCACACGCCAGACCGCCTTTTTGCCAAGCTATTAAGCACACTTCCTTAGGTATGCTGGCACGGCTAAGTCATACGAAATATTTCCAATATTATGCATTAACTGCGAGTCGCCTGTATGGATAGAAACCCATACGTTGTGTCGGAGTCATCGTAAAGCCTCGGTCAACTGCCCCTCACGGGCAAAGCCTTGGACAACTACGATGCTCCTCGAGGTGGAGAACCTACCCGGAATCTCCACCACCGCACACCCAACACAATAACACAGATCATTTTTCACACCACACACACAACCCCCTCCTGCGACTCGGAGATAACACACGCCAAAGTACTAAGTCAAGAGAGGTCCCATATCCCTCTCACGTGGTTAGCACGCAAAATTGCTTGGAGAGTGTGACACAAGATGTTCGGTCCTTGTTGACCTGGGCAAGACATCCACAAACCCAATAACCCACCATCCAACTACTTGCCCAAGTCTAAATCATTTCATTTGCACTTTTTGTTTTCAAAACAATTTAGAACAAGGTGCTGAACAAAGAATAATAAAATGATTTGTGTGATCAAGGTTATCGACTAAGTCGATAACCGCCCAATTCTACCGGTAGCTAAGCATTGCTAAGCATGACATCGAAAAGACAATACAAGAGCATAATTAAATCACCGGGCTCTAATTCACCAGCGATATTAGTAACTTATGTTTGTGGCAGGGGATAACAATTTGAGGGCAACAATGCAATAGGAGTAACTACCTCTAATCGGGAAAATTAATTTGACACAAAAGCATGCATACATATGATTTGTAAACAAGATATTAGACTTGAAAGTAATGGGAAATTTATGATCAAACTGCTTGCCTTGTTGCTGCTGTTCAAGATGTTGCGGAGGATCACTTAGGTTATCAAGGTGCTCTTCGGAGCCTAACGAGAAAGCGAAAAAGAATCGATAAGAACCAAGAAAACAAAAAGACTCAACAACGAACCTTCTCCGAATGCCTTGAAAATTTTACAGCAGCAAGGGTATGATTTATAAGGAATTTAGCAACAAGAACCAATTGATTTGGATTCTTAATGCAAAAGATATGAGCGAAACAATTCTGCTCAGCCTTATAAATCACAATGCTACTAATCATTGCAACTAAAATCTTCTCAAAAATTTCTGGAGCTATAATGAGGTTAGAACCATTTTTTAGATTAAAGTTTAGTTAAAAACATAACTAACAAAATTTGAATCAACTGAAAAGGAATTAAAATGAAATAGTTATGCATTTTACAAGTTAATTGCATTTTTCAGTTAACAAATAATCCTTTCGGGAAAATCCGAAATTAAAACGACGTGGACGAACTTGGACTGTTGATCTTGGATCCAACGGTCCAAGTCCACGGGACAACGCGCGCGCGCACGCGGCTTACGCGTCTCACAAACCCCACCGTTGGATTTAGATCCAACGGTCCACGTGGATGGAGATGTTCGGATGGTCCGAACGTTCACACGCACATGACCATCCGAACGTTCACACGCACATGAGCCGTTGATCTTGGATCCAACGATCCACGTTGATCGAAACGTTCGGACGGTCCGAACGTTCACTCGAATCTGAGCCCTTGATCTAAAGATTGACGGCTCACAACGAAGGAGCTTTCGACCGGTCCGAACGTTCACTCGAGCCTGGGCCGTTGATCTAGAGATCGACGGTCCACAGAGAACTACGTTCTAAACGCTCGCGCACAGTTCGTCCGACAAACTCGACGGCGAAGGGAGGCTCACTGCCGGTGACTCTGGTCACGGCGGCGCGAGCTAAGGCCCAAAATGGGTCCGCAATAACCTTGCGCACACAATGGGACCATTCACCGCGGCTGCGACGGTTTAGAACGCCGGCAAGCCGGAGTTGACAGTGGTGACCAAAAACGGTCGAAAACAAAAAATGCAAAGAAGCTCCGCTGCGGTCCAAGTAAGCGAGTGCCAAGCAACTAGGGATTAATGTGGAGCTACCTGAGCACAGGAGAGGCACAGAGGAGGTCAGAGCTGCTCCGGCGACGAAAAATGGTGCTTTCGACCGAAAATGGGGAATCTCCAATTCAGCCAAGCCCTGGGGAAGATAAGCAAAATTGAGCGAGGGTTAAGCTCAAGTGATTAAAGAGGGAGCAGAGGGAGCAAGAATTGGAGAGGGAGAGCCACTGTGGTACCGCCTTCACCAAAGTAACCGAGGTGCGGCAATGGCGGCAGAAGTGGTTTCGGGTGAATGCAGCTCAAACAAACACTGTGGTGCTAGTTAGAGTTGCGGGAATGCTAAAGGAAGCCAAAGGGGAACAATGGAGCTTAAGTAGCGGAGATGGAAGAGAGCAACGGCAATAAACTTTCTCGGGTCAAACCTGCCATGGGAGCTCTGAGAGTGATGGGAGCAGTTGAGCAAATGACGTTTGAGGGCGGTGCACGACGGGCATTTAATGCTAGCAGAAGGAGCCGTTTAAAGGTGGTCACCGAGGTGACCCTACGCCGCGCTCTCTCTCTCGCTACGCCATGGCTTGACTCAGCTGCAACGTGCGCTCAGACGCGAGGAAGGAGACGACGTGCCCACCGTTGGATCTAAATCGAACGGTTCAAATGAAAGGGACGATCGGCCAGTCCGAACGTTCACTCGATCGGCCGGTCCGAACGTTCACTCGATCCAGGCCGTTATCTCCAAATCGGATGGTTCAAATGAATTGGGTGATCGGCCGGTCCGAACGTTCACTCAAATCCAGGCCGTGCTTTTCCAATCGAACGGCTCTCCTGTGATCGCATCGGTAACGCTTCGATGACGATCCGACGGCTGACAGCGGCAAGGCCGATCGATCATGATGGTGCGCTTAGTTGATTGAACCAAGTCACTTGGCTCAAGCCCGAGTCTGACTCGCGCCCAAGGAACAGTGAAAATCAGCTAGGGTTTGAATTAAACAGCTGATTTTTGGAGGATTTGCTTAAGGTAGCAAACTAGCTCCAAAAAGTATGAAATTTTAACTGGAGGTGGCTGACTTAAGGATTAACCTTACATAAAATTTCAAGAGATTTTCATGCACTGCATTCTTCTCCAGAAATTCCAGAAGGTTGGAGCTAGGGTTTGATCAAGCTTTGACTGGGTTTGACTTGCCTCCAAAAATTATCAAATAATTTCTAAAAATCATGAAATAATTCAGAGGTGTCACACACCAGTCCTAGATCCAGGGAAAATTATTTCCAGGGGGTTGGACACAAGATTTTTACCAAGGGGGTTTAGGACCTGAGGGAATTGGGGATTTTGAGTTTGATTTTTCCACAATCCCTGTACAAGAATTAGGGAACTGATTAAAAACATCCAGATGTGAGAAAAGTTTTAATTTCTCCTCATTTTTATACATTCGAAACACAAATCCACATTTGGGATGTTACAGGGGCGACAATGTCTTTGCTGGTGTTGTTACTTAACCATGGTTTTTTCTTCTGCACCAAATTATAAGCATTCTATTGCCCAAGTACTTATTCAACCAGTGGGCATCAATTTATTTCGCCATGCTATGTTTATAGTTAATTAGGAAATTTAGTCTTCTGATTCTTGATCCAGCAGCTTTGCTATATGATTGAACCCCTTTTATCCCTTCTGTTGTCTACTGTAGATTGATGCAGGAGAAAAAACTGTCAGCATTATCACGAAATAAAAGTTACCATCTTTCTACTTCTGCATTGAAAATTAGTGGTGAACCGATTGAGAAGCTCTTCTTATGGGGCCAATCTTCTTGTGCGTTAACTGTTGGAGGAGAGCAGCGGGTCCTAACTTTTGGTGGTTTTGGAGGACCAGGTAGGCATGCAAGAAGAAATTACTCCCTTCTGCTTGACCACAAATCTGGTTTGTTGACGGAAATAAATGTTAAAGAACCACCTTCGCCACGGATGGGCCATACAGTTACTGTAGTAGGCAATAATATTTATGCTGTTGGAGGTAGGGGTGGTCCTTCAGAAATTCTTGACGATGTCTGGGTTTTGCAAAGCACTGAGAATAGATGGTCGAGGCTAGACTGCAGTGGAGATATTTTTCGTCCAAGGTATTGTTTAGATGAAGCTCCTGATGATCTTCATTCTGTTTTTTTTTTCCCTTTAACGTTTAGGCTTGCCAAATCAAGATGCAAAAGATTAGTCATAACTTGCTATGCTGCCAAAAAATTAGGGTAGTACATATTTTATGATAACACTATCAAATATCAATTCATTCACTTCATGGAAGTTTTTGTTTCTGTACGCAGGCACCGACATGCAGCTGCTGCTGCAGCTTTGAAAATATATGTGTTTGGTGGACTCAATAATGAAGGCCTTTATTCTTGTATGAATATATTTGACACAGAAAGGATGCAGTGGAATGTGATTGCTGCTGCAGGTGAATGGCCATGTGCTCGCCATTCACATTCTTTGGTGTCTTATGGTTCAAAGCTGTTCTTGTTTGGGGGTCATGATGGTCAGCAGGCACTGAGTGACTTCTATAGTTTTGATGTAACAACACTTAGGTGGAACAAAGAAAGCACTAGTGGGAGAACTCCATCCCCTAGATTTTCACATTGCATGTTCATCTACAAACACTATCTTGGGATACTTGGTGGTTGCCCTATCAGAGAAAACAATCAAGAAGTTGCATTGCTAAACTTAAAGCATAGAGTCTGGTTCCATGTCTCCTTTCCATCACTAGGCCAATGCCTCTGTGTCCGTAGCTCATCAGTTGTCACTGATGATGACCTTGTGGTTATTGGTGGCGGTGCATCTTGCTATGCATTTGGAACCAAATTCAATCAACCAGTAAAAATTGATCTTCATTTGCTGGAGTCAGTATTTGAACTTGCTTACAAGGAAAATGACATGGTTACACAAAGTTGTGATGCAATATCTACCATGGATTTACAAGGACGTGAACAAAATGGCACCTTTCTTACTAATGTGAAGTCAATGATTGACACTGCTGCTAAAGGTTTTGCTGATTCAGATCCTCTATTTCTCCAACTGGAAAAGAAGTATGCCAAATTAGCGAAGGACATTCTGAAAAGGTTTGGATGGTTGGACCTTACTAGAAAAGTTCGAGTGAGCCAGGATAACATCCATGTTCTTTTTCCTGTTAGTAAAAATTTTCATACCCTAATCACTGGTGAGAATTCCAAGATGATAGATGATGATTCATGTATCTCTGAAGAACTACTGGCATGTCCTGAAAAGAAGCTTGTAAGAGCTAGCATTTCTCTTCATAAAGCATTGAAAATTTTGTTGTTGTGCCACGGTTCCTTTTTGAAAGATGAACTAGCCTTCAGCCGAAAAGCTTCTAAATCTCCTCAAACCATCATGAGAGAACTTGTATCTTCTCTATTGGATAGAAAAGGAATGTCCTCTCAGTTGCTGGACCAGCTTCCAGCTAGGTTTGTTCTCACTGACCTGCTATCATTATGAAAAGTATAGAAGCCTACTTTTAAAAACAATAAAACTTGTCTTATCTCGGCTTGTTGCTTGCTAAAATTTCGTTTTTGATGTCTAGGTGGGAAACACTCGGTGATGTCACTGTGCTTCCAAAGACTTGTTTTAAGGACCCATTGTGGGAATCAATTAGAGAGGAACTTTGGCCACTAGTTGCCAAGTCACTCGGGGCACAACGGCTTGCGCGCCAAGTAAGTTACGTCTGAAGTCTGAACTCTCAAATGCCAAGTGGCAGGAAAATGATTGGTATCTGAAGCTATAATAATTGCCATGCCATATATTAAAGGAAGCGATTACTGCCATATATTAAAGGAAGCGATTACTTGTTTAACTGAATAAATAGGGTTAGTTACTGTTGTTACTATAGAAAACTAGCCGAATTCCCGCTCAGTTGCAGCCTGCGGCTAGCTACTACAAATCTACAATGCATAGAACAGACTTGTATTTGTTATACAACTCTAATGCTTATGATTGAAAATAAAGTTGTATTTCTTATACAACTGTAACAGTTCTAAACATAACTGATTTATTAATCCGACCCACCAAAAGCAAAATAAGCAGTTGAGATCTCTCTTTTCCCTCCGATTATTGTGGGAGTTTCTAGCTCTTGAGAACGAACGTGGTGGCTTATTTTTCCTATTGTTTTATAATATTATAGATATCATACCTTGTCATGTACATATGGTCTGTCCCATGCTTTAAACACATCCTGATGTAAGGTACTGCTTATCTAATAACTTGTGATATCCATGTGGTTACCCTACCAGTTTGAAAGCATTTCCTTCTTTTGAGGATATTCCGCAAATGACGTAGTCTCCTCCTTTTTGCAGGGCAAAATCATGCCAAATGGCACAAGAGATAGCACACTAGAACTTCTTGTGGGCGATAACGGATGGGTAACTCATTATGAAAATGGCATCCGTTATTCGCTTGATGCAACAAAATGCATGTTTTCTTCTGGTAATCGCTCCGAGAAGCTTCGCATGGGGCAGCTTGATTGTAGAGATGAAGTGGTTGTGGACTTGTTTGCTGGAATTGGATACTTTGTGCTCCCATTTCTTGTGAAGTATATTCTATATGAAATCCCTTAGTCATATTATTAACATTAAGTGATTTTATCCTCCATAATCCATTTACAAAAATATTGTTTCTTTTTTTTTTTGCAGGGCTAATGCCAAGTTGGTTTATGCATGCGAATGGAATCCATATGCTCTGCAGGCTCTTCACCAGAATGTCATGGACAACCATGTAGCAGATCGATGTATTATACTTGAAGGAGATAACCGTGTGACGGCACCTAAAGTATATAATGAACAAATTTCACCTGTTGAGCTAATAACCTGCACTATGATGGCTGCTGACCATTTTACTTCATTGACTTGTATTAGGGGGTTGCTGATCGTGTTTGTCTTGGACTACTACCCTCAAGTGAATGTAGCTGGGCCACTGCTGTTAGGGCTTTAAGGTAATCCCTTCCCACCACCACCATGGCGCCAAATACTTTTGGAGTTGTTTCAATGACACTGATTCCATACTGTGTTTCTTGTATTTTGATAAAGTTTTAAATGTAGAGGCCTACTGAGGTTTCTTGGCTTGACCTACTCCAGTGGGAGCAGCTGAGATTATTGTTTCCCAGCCATAAAAGGCAATTAAAAAATGGTCTTGCCATAATCCTTGTAAAATTCTGTAAACTATTCGATTCCCTGCAGGTTACCAGAATCCTGCTGGTACAAGAAGCCAAATGTTTTCTTAAACTCTGCTTATAAGCAAACTCAGCTTAGTGGTGCTTATCTGATTGTGTACCGCAAAAATGTGCATACAAGCTAGCAGTTTGGTGTGACCAACAATTACATCATGATGACATCTTTCATGAAAGTGTATAGGCTATTTAGATAGGTTTGCCAGCAAATGAGTTGCGTGATTACATCTTCTGCAAATGTATATGTTTTAGACATGCTTCTCAATTCACTGAACTCTGTTCTGTTACTATATCTAGGGTTGAAGGAGGCATATTGCACATACATGGGAATGTCAATGACTCGGATGAGACTCTCTGGTTGGACAGTGTTGTTGAATCCATCAGTGATATTGCCAAAACTCATGGTACAATTGTGACTTCTACTTTGAGCTGTTACCAAACATCTGCTGTTGTTTTCCAAGAACTAAAAATTCAATCTTATACGTCATTGCTTGTCATTTGTGTCGCAGGACTGTCTTGGAATGTCTCGCTGGAGCATGTCGAACGTGTCAAATGGTATGGGCCACATATTCGACATCTGGTAGTTGATGTCAAATGCCGGCCAACCTTCTGGCTTTGCAATGTATGACTGTTTTGCTTGTGATGTCCAAGCGAACACCTGAAAATGCTTTTTGCTTGTGATGTCCAAGCGAACACCTGAAAATGCTTGTGTAGTATGGATTGTAATGTACGACAATTTTGTTCTACTGTATTTTTTTAATATCCCGATTAACCTTGAATAATATTAAATGATTTACAAAGGGAATTAAATGGATTCAACAAAGAAAATTCAGAAATTAGAGAGGAGCATTAGAACTTGGGGCGAAGACCCATCTTGTCGTGGGCCCAAGGGGTGCCGGCCGCCTCCTCCCCCTGCTGTCCTGCTGCCCTGATGCCGGAGTCCTGCCAGCGCCTTGCTGCCCTTGGTTGGCCATCCCTTGCTTGCTGTCGGCCAGAGGAGGGAGGTCAGGGAGTTTCGGCCAGCAAGAGTAAAGGGGAAGGGAAGGAGGAAAAGAAAAAGAGAAAGAAAGGAGGAAAGATCAAAGACTAGTGTTCATCGACGTTTTTCTGTGGGTAATGATTGATAATCCCAAAATTTATCGTAGATTAATCGTTGTTCAATTCGTAGATCGTTTGGTTTATAGAAAGTAGTTTTCTGTAAGCTTTAATTCGTTGAGTTGCGATGCAGAATTTTATGGTGGCAATTAGAGGCGTTTAAGATTGGATTCAGGGTTTCTCCCAATTATAAGAGATGTAGAACATTTCATTAGCATTTCAGGAAGGTCTAGAACACTAGATTTAGAGTTGTGATCGAAACGTTACGGCATCGGGAAGGTCTCTGTCTAGGAAACAAACGTTGTTGGCAGCTATTGTGAAGATAGGTTGTTTACGCTTAGCAAATGAAATAATTTAATTTTGGTGATAACTTGAATAAGCTAGGAAATTTTGAGTAGATTTCAGAACTGCTATCGTTCATAACTTTTCAAGTTTTATAAAAAATACAAAATTGTGAAGTGGTCTACCCTGATAGATTTTGGGATAGTCTTCTGAGGATAGAAATGGCAGAGTAAACGGTGGATTCAACAGTTTGTCATAACTAGAAAGTTGTAAACAATGTTGTGGGGGTTTCAGAAAGTATATGGTTTGCTAGATTTGGAGTTCAAATGTGTGGATATCGTGAGGATATGTGCACGATCTCAGGATGATGAGTCAATTGGCAATGGCGTTGTTGGTTTGCAAAATCTCGCGTTTTCGGGTTTGCTCCAAGGTCGTCAAAGCCATGGCGGTCGACCGGTTGTCTTGAGGCGGTCGATCGCCCGTGGAGCGATCCGACGGCCATTGTGGCGGTCCGACCGCCACATTGAGATTTGGGTTTTTGAGTGGGCCAAAATAGGTTGTGTAGGCAAGTGAGGAGTCTCTGGATGTGGTCCCATCATTTTGGAGCTCCCATCAAAAGTTCTATTCGCTTGAAATTTCGGAAGGTTTGAATTTCTCGCTTGAATTTTGGCTAAGTCCTTTGGACCGTCCGACCGCCAGGGAGCGGTCCGATCAAGATGAATCGGTCGGACCGCCCTGAAGCTGATCGAGACCGGCGATCACTGGAGGTGAGCCAAGTGTCGCATTGAGTTTGTTTTGAGTGTGTTGTGCTATGAACTTCAATGCTTTATTGATGTATATCGCATTGCGGAACTGACGTGGGTCAAGTTGTGAAGAACTTGTTCCCGGAAACGATTTGTTTGTCTATTGCTGTGCAGGTGGCTTGCAGGTCAACGACGTCAACGGTGAGTGGATCGACTACGCTTGGAGAGCCGAGGTCCGTAACGATCGGGATACTGGGTGAGGTTGTGTGACTCAAGCATGGTGCGCGAATGGACAAGATGGATCGAACGGTGGTTCAAACAATTTGGTTGGATCGGCGGTGCGAGATATCGGTGCGAGTCTCTGGGAGGTTCCGATGGGATTCGGACAAGAGAGGCTTGGCGTCGATGAGAACCGCTGATCAACCTACACGTGGTGAAGCAGGCGATTGCTTCAAGAGTTATTTGTGTGTGGGTCCCATGTGTAAGAGACCCAAAAAGGGAAACCCTAGCTCTCTAGTATAAATAGGAAGGGAGAGATGGAAAACCTAAGCAAGCATTCATTTAGCCCCTTCTTCCTTTTTCTAGGGTTTGGAGGAGAGGAGAGGAGATCTAGGGTTTGGAGTGTGCTCTTTGTTGAGCTCTTGCCCTCCTTGGTGGAGAGGCTTTGTAAGCATCTATTGTGAATGAACAATCTTGTGATGCTTAATTGAAAGATCATTTGCTCCCTTTGTGTTCTTCTCTCTTTTGGATGTTTTTGGTGCTTCCTTGATTCAAAGGTTCATGCTTGGTCTCTCGGCCTACTTTACCTTGCTTTGATGTGTGGGATTACTCCTAGAGTCATCTAGATCATCAAACCCCACAAGCAAGTCTTGAATCAAGTTTTCTCATTTCTAGGGTTTGAGCACTTCTTTGTTAAAATCTCGAGAGGTCGATTCTGCGAAGTGGATCTGACGGATCGTCGCTAGAAATAGATCTCTAATATCATTAGGGAGGTGTGCTAGAAATTTGGTCAAGTTTTATTGGTTGAATCAAAAGTTGAATCAAATTTCGTTTTGGTTTTGGGTGGAGTTTTTCAAGATCGACTCTACCGGTCCGATCGCCTTCAACGGCGGTTCGACCGCCAGATATTCGCATCATTGGTTTTTGCGGGTCGAATCATCCACCGGTCCGACCATTGGTTAGTTTGCGGTCGGATCATTGCTTGACCGTCGGTCCGACCGCCGTGGTAGCCGGCCGACCGCCTGCGCTCAAAGATGAAGAACATTGAGTTCTTTTCTCCTTTTGTGTCGTGGTGCTTGAGGGGTTTATCAAATCCAACACAAGGCTTCCGTTGTGTGCTCACCGAACTTCTTAGCTTTCATAGCTACAGGAGTAAAGTTCGTGTTGTTTTTGATTTAGGAGAAAGTTTTGAAAGCGCCTATTCACCCCCTAGTCGCCTTCCGGTCCTACAAGTGGTATCGAGCGGTTAGCTCTTTTCTATAGATCTTAACCGGTCTTTGGAGCCATGGCGATCGACAAGTACTCAACCAAGCCACACATTTTGAGGAGTTGACTTTGCATTTGGAAGGCTCGTATGCAAGCGTATATCGAGGCTCAAGGGCACGCTATTTGGCTAAAGGTGAAAAACCCTTATGTCGTGCCACCGATGACGATACGATCACCCGGATGTGGAGGCCAACAAAGAAGGCTCGAATTATTTGATCCAAGGCCTTAGTCGATCCGAGTTTGAGCGTGTTGCTCACTTGCGGTCCGCTCACGAGATCCGCGACACTTTGTGATTATCACGAAGGGTCCATCGCGATCAAGGAAGTGAGACAGAACCGGCTCAAAAGGTTTACTCAAGATCGAACAAAGGCCCGTGAGTCTTTGGATGAGTGTGGGAAGATTCTCTAAAATACTTCATGATCTCCGCATTTGTTGACTTGGTATTTTCGAGTGCGAAAATGCACGCCACTTCGGGTGCTCTTGATGTGAAGGTGCAGGGTATGAAGATCACTTCCATCAATGACAACATCACATGAGTGAGCTTACCATGGATAAGCTCTACTCGAGGTTGAAGACACATGAGATTGACTTTATCTCGTCTCCCCAAGACAGTCGATGGCTTTAGTGGTCGACAAATCCAAGGGTTGCTCTTCTGATTCTCTTGATTGTAGCTCATCTGGCTTTTCATTATCTGCTTTACATTCTTTGAGTGATGAGCAACTTGAGAAATTGCCCGAGGATGACTTAGCCCTCCTTTCCACCAAATTCACAAGAGCGTACAACAAGGTGAGAAATAGGAGGAGGAGTGGACCTATCACGTGCTTCGAATGTGGTGAGCCAAACCACATTCGCTCCAGGTGCCCCAAGCTAAAGGGCAAGGAGGAGAAGGAGACACGAAGACATCCCCAGGAAAGGGATGCAAAACCCAAGAAGACAAACTATCGAAAGTTTGTCAGCCGGGTCCTTGCCGCTCTTGAGAATGTAAATATGAGCGATGTGGACTCGGAAACGGAGGACGACGAGAGTGATTCTCGTGGCAAGAAGAAGGCGCATGACTTCACCGGCATGTGTTTCATGGCCAAGAACAGCCACGATAGCGATTCCTCCAACAATGAGGATCCCTTCAGTGATCCTGATGAGGTATGCCCTTCTATTGCTGATATGAAAAGGGCTTTGGTGCTTGCTGAACAGAAATTGCATAAGCAAGTAAAAATGATTAGGAAGCAGGATATTATGATTGATAATTTGAATCTTGAAGTTGTTAGGCTTAAATCTATCAATCCTGCTGATATTTGTGATTCCTGCACTAGCTTGCTTAAAGATTTGACAAGCTTGAAATATGCTCATTCCTCTGTCACAAATCAACTAAAAGATGCTCTCGATGAACTAGAATCTTTCAAGTCTAGATCTGCTTGTTTAGATGTCATTCCTCTTGATGTGACTGCCATGGAAGCTATCCCTTTAACTTGCTCTAATTGTGCTTTGCTAGAATTAAAATTGGATAGTTCCTTAAAAGAATTGCAAAAGTTTGATGCTAGTCACACATGCTCTCATTGTAAGGATAATAGGATTAAGATGCAAGAGATGACGAAACATTGATTTACTCTAGAGTTGCATCTTGTGAAAATTGTCCCAAGCTTACAATTGAGATTGAAGCCTTAAACAAGACCACGGAAGAAAAGGCTAAAATTGAAAGATCCATGTCTTTTATCGCTTCTAAAAGGTTATTGATTCTAACTCTTGTGTTTTGAATGTCAAGTTGAAACCATGGTTAGTCGATACAAGAGGCTTTTAGAGTCAAGTTTAAGGAGCAGCTTGAGTAGGATTCAGAATCCTATTGTGTGTCTTGTGAGGCCTTCAAAGTGGAAGTGGCCCTTCTTAAGAGTAAGCGCAATGAGGTAATCAAGTCTAGCAAGTGTACTAGATATGAGGAGTTAATGAAAGAGAATGATTACCTCAAGGTGACTCTTGAGAAATTTTCAAGTGGGAAAAAGAAACTCAACATGATTCTTGATCAATCCAAGGTGAGCGTGAAAAATAGTGGTCTAGGTTTCAACCCCCTAGAGCATTCCAAGAAAAACCCACCTAAGATTGCTAGAGTTGTGAAGAATGGTTTGTTTGAGCTAGAACCTCCTAAGCCATCCGGGTTGTTTTCAAATCCGGTGGTTTTGCTCAAACTCTTTCTGGCAAGAAAGGTGCTTTCACTCATTCTGTACAGACCCCTCAAAAGGTCCAGTACCATTGCACCTTACGCAAGAAAGAAGGCCATCTTGTTGAGTTACGCTTAGGAGAGCAAAACTTGAGAGAAAAGAGAGGATGAGCGTCCTAAGATCCATTAGAGGAGTCCCTTCTCCGGATGTAGTCTCTAGAGCTAGGCGACTGCTTATCGCACCACACATAGGCCTAGATTTGTAGAGAACTTTGTAGACTCTTTTGGTGGGTCTAGGCAAGCATGTTGGATTAGGACATCGTGAGGAGAGACAGGGTAGCACTTAGACAGGGGAGTATCGATCCTTTGGTAGATCGTTTGGAGAGGTCTAGGTGATTCTCATGTGCATCCTTATGTTTTGTTCCCGATCATGTTTCACTATTTCTCTGCTGCTCCCGGACATCGTGCTTCTCGAAGATTGGATTCCTCGCTCATTTATCACTAACTTGAGATTAAGGCACGGATGTTTTCGATTGTGCCTTTTAGGTCCGTCGTGCGAGGAAGGAGGACAAGTGGCTTGTTGACTCGGTGTTCTCGACATATGACCGGAGATTCTAGATGGTTCTCCTCCTCACACGTGCATCCGCAATGAATTGATTACATTTGGGGATGCTCTCATGGGACCGTGGATCGCAAAGGGCTGCGTGCGCGTCAACGACAAGTTCATGCTAAAAGACGCCGCTTTGGTAAGTAAGTCGAGGTATAATCTTCTATCTGCTTCTCACCGCTTGATGAGGGTCTAGAAGTGAGGTTTAAGAGAGGTGAGTGTAGAGTTCTAGATTCCTCGGGTGAGCTTGTTTTGAGATCTCCAGATTTGAGAAGATCTTTCGTGCAAATTTCAAGATTTCTTCCGCTTCCAGTCCTAGATGTCCTGTAGCCTCGATTCTCATGACCTTGTTTTGTGGCATCGTAGACTTGGGCATATAGGTTTTGATCATTTGTCTAGAGTCATTGCAAGGACTTGATTAGAGGTTTGCCTAGGTCAAGGTCGTCAGAGATCTTGTGTGCTCACCTCAGACATGGTAAGATGGTGTCCGCTTCCCACCCACCTCTTACTTTGGTAATGGTCGATGGACTGTGATGCCTTCTTCACTTAGATCTGATTGGTCCTTCTAGAGTTCATCATTGGTGTGAAATGGTATGTGCTTGTGGTTGTGGATGATTACTCCGGTATTCATGGGTTTATTTTCTTGCTTCTAAGGACGAAGCATTTGGATTCTTTAAAGATTTGGTCCTTAGAATTCTTTGTTGATATACCGGAGCTTTGAGAGCCATTAGGAGTGATAATGGGACAAAGTTCAAGAATTCTTCTTTTCTACCTTCTACACCGATAGGGAATTGAGCATCGTTTTCTTCTCCTAGAGTTCCTCGTGAGAATGGTGTTGTAGAAAGGAAGAACAGAACCCTTGTAGAGATGGCTCTGACCATGCTAGATGAGCATTCTACTCCTAGGAGATTTTAATGAGGCGATCTCGATCGCTTGTTATATCTCCAATAGGGTTTTTTGAGATCTGTGGTTGGGAAGACTTCTTATGAGCTTAGATTTGGTCATTCTCCCAAGGTCTCTCATTTCAAGATTTTTGGTTGCAAGTGCTTCATTCTTAAACATGGCAATCTTGATAAATTTGAGTCTAGATGTTTTGATGGCATATTTCTTGGATATCCCGCTCATTCTCGTGGCTATCGTGTTTTTAATGTTGATACTAACAAAATTGTTGAGACTTTGAAGTCACTTTTGATGAGGCTAGTCACAGTACTAGACCCGATGCTTCAGTACACAGTTTCAAACTCAAGAAAGCATCTTCGTCGATGATGATTACGAGGATGAAGACTCAAACCATCCTCCCGCTACCTCGAGAGGGTGGAGAGCTGCTACTACTACTTGATGTCACCGAGCACCGCCTCCTATCCCCACCGACGATCCGAGTGGCTCTATTCCTACCTCCACAACTCATGGGGTAGAGGCCACTACGCACTGTGAGCACCTCTTCAGATTGGCGACAACATCCTCTGAATGATGATTGGGGATCTTCAAGAGCGAGTCACTCGCCTCGTGTTTATTTCTCCCGATTTCCATGCACATTACGCTTTTGTCGCTTCTTTTGAACCCCGAGATATCACCCATGCTTTATCGATGCCTCTTGGGTCAATGCCATGCATGAAGAGCTTGAAAATTTTGAAAGAAACAAAGTCGGTTTTTAGTTGAGCGACCTTCCGATTCTCATGTTATTGGAACAAAATGGGTTTTAAAAATAAGCAAAGTGAGGATGGATTGGTTGTTCATAATAAGGCTAGACTTGTAGCTCAAGGTTATTCCTGTAGAGGGCTTAGACTTTGAGGAGACTTTTGCTCCAGTAGCTAGATTGGAGGCCATTCGCATTCTTTTAGCATTTGCAACATCCAAAGGTTTCAAACTTTTTCAAATGGATGTTAAAAGTGCCTTCTTGAATGGCTTCATAGAAGAAGAGGTCTTTGTCAAGCAACCTCCTGGGTTTGAAAATTAAAAATTCCCAAACCATGTTTTTAAACTCTCTAAAGCCTCAGATGGATTGAAACAAGCTCCTAGAGCTTGGTATGACAGCTTAAGAGTTTCTTGCTTGAAAATGATTTCAAAATGGGAATGGTTGATAAAACCTTGTTCACTCTCAGGCATGGCAGTGATTTCTTGTTGGTTCAAATATATGTGGATGATATTATTTTCGGTGGTTCCTCTCATGCTTTGGTGTCTAGATTTTCAGATTCTATGAGCAGTGAATTTGAGATGAGCATGATGGGAGAGCTGACATTCTTCCTTGGTCTTCAAATCAAACAACTGAAAGAAGGCACATTCGTTCACCAGAGTAAGTATACAAAGGACCTTCTTCGGCGCTTCAATATGGGAAGCAGTAGGCCAATGTCTACTCCCATTGCTACGACCACCGTGCTGGACCCTGATGAGGATGGAGAGTCCGTGGACCAGAAGGAGTACCGCAGTATGATTGGCTCCCTCCTCTATCTTACAGCGTCGAGGCCGGACATACAATTCGCCGTATGTCTGTGCGCTCGCTTTCAGGCTTCCCCTCGTGCTTCTCACCGTCAAGCAGTACGCCGCATATTCAGGTATCTTCAAGATACGCTTGACTTTGGACTCTGGTATTCTTCTTCTTCGGCTCTTTCAATTCGAGCATTTTCTGATGCTGATTTCGCCGGGTGTAGAGTTGATAGGAAGAGTACTTCTGGCACTTGTCATTTCTTGGGCACATCTCTTGTTTCTTGGTCTTCTAGAAAACAGTCTTACATTGCCTGATCTACCGAGGCCGAGTATGTAGCTGCCGCCAGTGGCTGCTCTCAGGTTCTCTGGATTTTGTCCACGCTGCGAGACTATGGGTTATCTTTGGGAAGTGTTCCTCTTTTCTGTGACAACACTTCTGCAATTAATATTGCTAAAAACCCAGGCAACATTCCAGGACTAAACACATTGACATTCGATTTCATTTTACGAGAGACCATGTTGAGAAAGGTGATGTTGTGCTTCATTTTGTAGAGTCCGAGCAACGACTTGCGATATTTTCACTAAGGCTCTTGATTCTTCTCGCTTTGTCGCTTATGGGAGAGTTAGGGTTATTAGTCCTATTGGGCTGTTTTGAGGGGGAAGTTGCTCTTTTTGTATTCATTGTATCATAATGCATGTTTCATTTCATTTGCCTTGCATTGTATAATAAAATCAGTGGAGCTTTGATTATTATCCTTGTATGACTTGTTCTCATATTCTATACCTTGTCATATCGAGTGATAGTCTGCTAGACCTCTTTTATGGCTCTTCGTGTTTGGCTTAGCCTTTGCCTTGCTAGCTTTATATCTGTGAGAAATTTGAATCAAATCATGTCTTGTTGGATCTTGTGACTAGTTTTGCTCTAGTGATCCGCTTATGATTCTCGCCATGTCTTACAAGTCGATTTGAGTCTTGAACTTTTTGAGATGAAAAAAATGAGCTTTTTATCTTCATAAGTCAAGCAAAAGAAGAAAAAAAAATCTCTGTGCGAAAAAACTGATCTCACCAATTCTTTCTCATGAGACGGCTTGCCATTGCACTAGGCATGAACTCAGGGGGAGTTTTGGATGACCTAGATCATTCTTTTAAGCTTATCGCTTGAGATGGTCGCGGCAAGGCTTGAGATCTAGCACAGCAAAAAGGAGAAAGAAAAAGAAATTTTGCCCAAAAAGAGCTAAGTACTTGAGCTTTGCTTCAAAAAGAATCTTCTTAATGCTCAAAATGCCTCAATTCTTGTTTTGAGTCTCTTTTGACTTATAGACATGGCTTGACTCATTTTTGGTTGCTTTGAGTGAATCTATGTTTCTGAGCAACCTTTCATGATTTTAATTCTGTTAATTTCAGATTGCTGCTATCTTGGTTTTAGCTTTGCAGTACACGTTTTGCCATGATTGAATATAGCATCTTCTCTTTATATGGCTTGGTGTAATACTTGTGTTGTCTACATGTTTAATGGTCATGGCTCCTTTTCACTAAAGTTCAAAAATAAAGTCATTCCTTCATGCTCCTTCTTTTTCATGCATCTTGATGAATTCATTGTCAAAGGGGGAGAAAGATTGTGAAGAAAATGATGTTAGAATGTTGGAGCTTTTGGTTTCATACTCAAGGCTTAATATAAAAGAACTTCATAAAATAAAAATTTTGAACCTTTTGAAAATTTGTGATCATAGTGAGTTAAGTCTTGTGGTTCTATTGCCTTTTCTTGATTTCATTTGCAATTGAAAAATACTCACAATGATCAAAGGTCAAATAGAAGAATTGCTTTTCATTTGGACCTAAGTGAGATTTTTGGCTACTTTCTGGAAATTGAATCCTTTGGTGCTTTCATTGCCTTATCTCAATTGCCTATACTATTCTGAAGCCAGCTTGGTCGGTTCCTAAGCTTTTTCTTGCTTATGGATCAAGTTGTGCCTTTATCTAAAACGATTTAATTTTTACTTTTCATTTTGAAAAACCACATTTTCTTGAAAATTGCCAATGTGTTCATCAAGGGGGAGATTGTGGATATCGTGAGGATATGTGCACGATCTCAGGATGATGAGTCAATTGGCAATGGCGTTGTTGGTTTGCAAAATCTCACGTTTTCGGGTTTGCTCCAAGGCTGTCAGGCCACTGGCGGTCTGACCGGTTGTGCCGGGCGGTCAGACCGCCCGTGGAGCAGTCCGACCGGCCATTGTGGCCGGTTCGACCGCCACATTGAGATTTGGGTTTTTGGAGCTGGGCCAAAAATAGGTTGTGTAGGCAAGTGAGGGGAGTCTCCTGGATGTGGTCCCATCATTTTTGGAGCTCCCAGTCAAAAGTTCTATTCGCTTGAAATTTCCGAAGGTTTGAATTTCTCGCTTGAATTTTGGCTAAGTCCTTTGGACCGTCCGACCGCCGTTGTGGGAGCGGTCCGGCCGGCATGAAT
This sequence comes from Hsuehochloa calcarea, assembly GCA_036346395.1. Lineage (NCBI taxonomy): Eukaryota > Viridiplantae > Streptophyta > Magnoliopsida > Poales > Poaceae > Hsuehochloa > Hsuehochloa calcarea. The sequence goes on from CM070606.1 coordinate 30,040,033, forward strand.
CGGTCGGACCGGCCTGTAAATGGCTGACCCGCGATCACTTGGAGGTGAGCCAAGTGTCGCATTGAGTTTGTTTTGAGTGTGTTGTGCTATGAACTTCAATGCTTTATTGATGTATATCGCATTGCGGAACTGACGTGGGTCAAGTTGTGAAGAACTTGTTCCCGGAAACGATTTGTTTGTCTATTGTCGTGCGGTGGCTTGCGTGTCAACGACGTCAACGGTGAGTGGATCGACTACGCTTGGAGAGCCGAGGTCCGTAACGATCGGGATACCGGGTGAGGTTGTGTGACTCAAGCATGGTGCGAATGGACAAGATGGATCGAACGGTGGTTCAAGCACCGTTGGATCGGCGGTGCGGATATCGGTGCGAGTCTCGGGAGGTTCCGATGGGATTCGGACAAGAGAGGCTTGGCGGCGATGAGAACCGCCGATCAACCTACACGTGGTGAAGCAGGCGATTGCTTCAAGAGTTATTTGTGTGTGGGTCCCATGTGTAAGAGACCCAAAAAGGGAAACCCTAGCTCTCTAGTATAAATAGGAAGGGGAGAGGTGGAAAACCTAAGCAAGCATTCATTTAGCCCCCTTCTTCCTTTTTCTAGGGTTTGGAGGAGAGGAGAGGAGATCTAGGGTTTGGAGTGTGCTCTTTGTTGAGCTCTTGCCCTCCTTGGTGGAGAGGCTTTGTAAGCATCTATTGTGAATGAACAATCTTGTGATGCTTAATTGAAAGATCATTTGCTCCCTTTGTGTTCTTCTCTCTTTTGGATGTTTTTGGTGCTTCCTTGATTCAAAGGTTCATGCTTGGTCTCTCGGCCTACTTTACCTTGCTTTGATGTGTGGGATTACTCCTAGAGTCATCTAGATCATCAAACCCCCACAAGCAAGTCTTGAATCAAGTTTTCTCATTTCTAGGGTTTGAGCACTTCTTTGTTAAAATCTCGAGAGGTCGATTCTGAAGTGGATCGACGGATCGTCGCTAGAAATAGGTCTCTAATATCATTAGGGAGGTGTGCTAGAAATTTGGTCAAGTTTTATTGGTTGAATCAAAAGTTGAATCAAATTTCGTTTTGGTTTTGGGTGGAGTTTTTCAGTACTGGACTCTACCGGTCCGACCGGCCCTTCAACGGCGGTTCGACCGCCAGATATTCGATCACCATTGGTTTCTTCGGTCGAACCGCCCACCGTCCGACCATTGGTTAGTTGCCGGTCGGATCATTGCTTGACCGTCGGTCCGACCGCCCGTGGTAGCCGGCCGGACCCCGTGCTCAAATGAAGAACATTGAGTTCTTTTCTCCTTTTGTGTCGTGTGCTTGAGGGGTTTATCAAATCCAACACAAGGCTTCCGTTGTGTGCTCACTGAACTTCTTAGCTTTCATAGCTACAGGAGTAAAGTTCGTGTTGTTTTTGATTTAGGCGAGAAAGTTTTGAAAGCGCCTATTCACCCCCCCTAGTCGCCTTTCCGGTCCTACAAAATGAGAGAGTTAGAGCCTTATTACTAATGAGACAGCGGGTAGTGTGTCAGGTATAATCAAACTAAATGTGTCGATTTTGCGTAGACATGTGATGGCGATTAGTTTATTATTTTGGTGTTGTGATGATGTGTTTTTGAGTATGTTTAAATGGTTTGTACAAGGAGTATTGCCTCTAGCACCTTGCCACCATCCCACTACCCGGCTCCGAGCAGATAAGAGGCAAGTGCATAGTGGAACAGTGATTGATGGTTTGATCGCTATATTCTTTATTATTCATTGCCATTATGCTATCTATTACATTGTTTAATTACAAGTCTAGTGAATGGTTATGGTATCGATTTTGATGACAAAGATATGAATTGCGGTTAATGGAATAATTGATGAATTTAAGTCGAATTATGTATCACGTGCATCATTGCATAAATGAGAAAGTGATCATGGTGATCACATATCTACCTCATTGGTAGAGACTCCATGGGTAAACGTGGCCAAATGGGCGACACGGCCCTCTGGCCCGTGAAAGGATCGTGTCATGCCAGGACGGCCCATGTGCCTAGGTGATAGCCCAAGCATGACCTGAAGGGGTGCTGTGCTGTGCCGACATAAGCCCGTTTGGTCAGTCGGGCTGTTTATGTCCCACTTAGCCCAAAATTTTGAAAAAAAGAGAAACAAAATCAGAAAAATTGAAAAAAAGGAAAATTCAAAAAAAATATATATATCAGAAAATGTGTATAATTCATAAATACATATGAAAGTTGTAAAAATGAGACAAGTATATTGAAAATGTAATAAAGAGCTTTATTAATATTGAAATAGTTATCTCGTTAAAACCTTTGCCAAGTAAAAACTCAATATAAGAAAACATTGGCAAAGAAAAATGAGTACAATCTATAGCTCTACATACATCTTTGTTCCAAGTGTCATTGTCAAGGTACATATTTTTGAATACGTCCAATAACTCTTTATTTTCTACAGAGTGTTGTGTTCACGAATCAGTTTGTTTTCAATCCTTCACGGTTAGAAGTATCTTCACCATCTCACTAGTGAGACGTGTTCTTCTCTCTTCCAATATTCTTCCAGAAAAACTGAATGTAGACTCAGAGGAAACCGTCGAGATAGGAACAATTAACATGCCACGTGCAAGTATGGATAGCACGTGATATGTTAACTTATGTGCATGCCACCATTGCAAAATTTTGAAGCTTTCTGAGTTGAAATCCACCGTATCGCTGTCTAGATAGGTGGATAGTTCCCCATTCCTTGGGTTGTTCTTGGTTGAGCAGGCAGTGCTGTAGAAGAAGGCCTGGACTTGGAGGAAGAGCCACCGAAGATCGTGCCCTATATATTTGTCTTGATACTTGAGGTGGGGGCTACTGGAGGTCGTTGCAAGTGAACTCTCCAGAACTTATTTTTATACCTTTGGTAAACCTTGTGTAATCGAGAACAAACTTCTGCAAAATAGTTAGAATAGTCTAGCCATGTAGCATCACTAAGAAGGTCAAGAACATTAGCCAATGCTTCAATTTTACCTCTAGAATCTAAAATAAATGCAAATACATATAGAAAAGATATTTCTCTCCAATATTTAAGGTATTTAGTTTTCATAGAAACAACAACCTCGCGTAAATCTGAGTCATTTTCATACATTTTTAATTGAGTAGCAATATGTAAAATACTATACATAATAATAGGAGATGTTGGATAGTAGATAGCAAACAAAGCAATAGTGGCCTAATATTTTTCTTCTTCTAAAAACTGTAGTATTTTCTGAGCAACAAACCAACATTGCTAAGTCAATAGTATACTACCGTTAGTGCTCTGATAGTGCGTTTGAATAAAAAATAGAAAAATTGCTCTTATATGGTAAAAGACTCTTAAGCATCTGGTAAGTAGAGTTCCATCTTACCGGCATGTCCAAATCGAACTTTCTTAGACGTACACACATTTCCCTGTATAAGTTCTTATATGCTGATATTCTTACGTTAAAATTATTCAAGAAAGATATCACATCGTGAAAACATTTAAGATACATATCCAACCTCTTCAAACCGGATTTGACTATAAGGTTAATAATATGACAAACACATCGCGATGTAGCAAGAAGGAATCGATGTATGTACTGAAGACTAGAATAAGAATATCCATGTCCTTAGTGTTCGCAGCGGCATTGTCTAGAGTAATCGAGAATATTTTGTCTGTAAGACCAAAGTCTTCCACGACTTTGATAATACAGTCCGCAATATTCTCAGCCGTGTGTGCCACATCAATTAATTTAAAACATATAATTCTTTTCTCTATTACCCAGTCATCATTAACATAATAAGCAACTACACTAAGATAATCCTCCATTGCACGACCACTCCATATGTTCGAGGTCAGGGTCACAAAAAATGTGAACGTAGCAAATTTATCCTTTAATTTATCACGACGTTCATTATAGTATTTTACTAGATCCCTAGTTGCTGTCTATCTAGAAACAGAAGAGAATATAGGATTATGCGCAGTTCTAATGTAAGTTTGGAAATCATTAGACTCCCCAAAGCCTAACAGTAAATCATCGAAAAAAAATTAAACGACAGAGAGATTGACGGGCTACATTGGGATCGTAGTCCCAGTTATGTACCGTACCGTCGGGGTTGTACTGCAGCTACGTCTACCTCATCAGCAATCCTTGCTTGGCCTTACATCTTGTAGCATGTCTTTACAGCTGCCCCGTCCCTCCTATAGACTTTGCAGATAATTCATGATGACAAATTTTGCAAACAATGTATGGTACATCACTTCCTTGTGTGTCTGACTTGGTTGTCCCATCGAAATGCTCCCAAACTCCGGATGTAGACGGTCTCGACCTCTTTGCTCCGGTGGTCGTCGACGAAGGTGCTGCTGCAGAGCCTGATGATGAAACTCCGCCTTGTCATTCTGGTTGGTTTGAGGCAGTCGCAGCCTCCTCCATGGATGCAACATCCTCTGGTGAAATTCCGTACTCACTGAGAGCGAAGATATCATAATTTTTCATAACGAAAACTGCAAAATCAAAACTAACGGTATTATTATTTTCATCTTAGCATAATAAATAATAGAAATAAAAATATGCAAAAATAGTATTGTACCTCTTTGGAATAAGTCCATTCTTCGTCCCTCAACTATACCCGATGATTAATTTTGGTCCCTGAACTTAAATACCGGATATAACGCACCTCAAACTTTCCATACCGGGCAAATCGTGTCCCTCCGTGCGTGCGACGGCGGTTTGGGCCGACGTGGCATCCACGCTGGCGCTGAGTCGGCCTCGCACGACTCGAGTGGGTCTCGTCATATGCCCTCGCACTCGGTCGCTCTCTCCTCTCGCCACTCGCTCTCCCTCTCCCTCTCTCTCACGGCGGCGATCGCCCTCCCGACGAGCACCGCAGAGCCCTCCCGAGCTCCCCGCGTGCAGATTTGCCCCTCGCTGGAGGCTGCGCCATGGCCAGCTTAGGGAGCTTTGGCCCTTGATCTGCGGTAACAAGAAATCCCCAGATCCCAGCGGATAGGATGCGGCGGTGAACAAGGACAGGGCTAAAGGTGAGTTCTTCAATCCTAGATCTGGCGCAATTACTCCGGTTGTTTGTGGAGCTACTTGATTAGTGTTGTTCAGAGAGTAATGGTTGGTGTTATTTTGCATGTAGGTATATCACAGTGGTGATTTCTTGCGGTTACTCTGATTTAGCAATGGATAATTTGGACAAGCTAGCTGTTAGGTTCCATTTTAGTGGGGATTTCTTTGATGATGGGAAGAGATTGCATTATTGCGGAGGAAGAGACGGCATGTCTTACATAGATCGGGATAAGTTGTCGCTACCGGAGGTCCAAGGCCATTTGAAGGATCATTGTGAGGATGTGGAGTTGGTACTCATGCACCGCGCTCGGGAAAGCATTGAAGATCGGATTGAGGGCGCTAACAAATGATGAGGACCGCTGCACCATGGCCGATCAGATCACCGATGGGGTGTTGTGGATATATTTGTTGAGGCAGTGGGAGTTGATGATGATGTTGGCTCAGATGGTGATGGTGTTGGTGACTGTCGGTGTATTAGAACCGATCTTACGTAAAGATTGTTTGATTCGGGGGGTCTCCTAGAGATAAGATCACGCAGAGTGGATTGACACGGGATGTTTAGGCAGTTCAGCCTTCTCCGAGAGAATAATAACCCTAATCCTGTGTGTATGGTATTCTTGATGATCAAGTAAAAGACTAAGACTCTTACAGAGAATAGCACTTGTGTTCCTACTTGACTGACTCTTATTCGCCGCTCCCTTATCTCTCTGATCAATGCCCTTATATAGTCGTGAAGAAGTAGCCGTTTTGCTCTGCGGGAGATGCGCCTGATTAATCCAGTAACGGGCGCATGATGGCAGTAATTACCGGCGCCTCGGCTTCTTCACGCCGTCTGGCAATTATCTTCCAGAGATAATGGGGTAATTACGCACCATTAATAAGCGGAATAATAGTGCGTGCGCACTGCTCGATTCCTTAATCAATTGGACCCACTCGCCTGTAGGTTTGATTATAAGGTGGTCGTAGTTTACCTGGCCGTAGAAGAACTTACGACCAGGTAGCAGTCGTAGAAGGACTTACGACTATGTAGTGGTCGTAGAAGGTCTTACAACCATGATATAGTCGTAGCAAGACTTACAACTGTGGGGGTGATTGTAGAAGAACTCACAACCACTTATTGGGCTTCTCCTTTAGATAAGGGTACCTCTGGGACTATGTGACATCATATTTACCCATAATAAGAATTATAGATAAAAGATAAAATGAGGATTATTAGATCCTCGCCATCTAGCCCCCGACTTCAAGTGAAAGTAACTTACTTGATAAAGGTTTCATGAATGGACTTACAACCATGAGAATGTCGAGAATGATAGTCGAAGGAAAACTCTTCGACATTTGAGTGTTGCTTTGACCAGAATTTGCTTGATCAGAAGGTTGCTTACGACTATCAAAAGTCATAAAACCCCTATGACCGTCTCGGTGGTCGTGGTAGGGAATCGGAGAAAAAGCTCTTCCGATTGATACTTCCTTCGACTAGAAAGACTTGGTCAAGAATGTAATTTTGCTTGGAGGTGACAATACGTACCTACTTTTTTCTCGAACGGACCATTTGGGGAATTGCAACCGGCTCTCATAGACTTGTCCGATGAAGCGGTTCCCGAAGCGGTACAACCATCTATCATAGACCTATAGCCGGGACGGTTTTCAAACTAGCGAGATCGTGCGGTTATAAAAACTTACCAGGAGGTAGACTTGGATTTTTACTTTTCCCCAAATCACTCCGCTGTTCTTCGAGCTCTTGCTTTCTCCGTCTTCGACTAGGTTTCATCTTCTCCGCCGCCAACCCAACCAAAAAAAAAACTTCTTGCTTCTGAGCGAAATGGCCAAGAGAGTTTCTGAATGGGAGGAATCGGAGATGGATGCGGCTAAGATCAAGACCTTGGTCGATCGGAAGATCCCGAGAAGGCTCGTGAAGTGGATTCCGCCATCGGGAAGATCGCCATCGGGGAAAATGGGCAAATCCCGCCTTCCAAGCGACAGAGTGCGGCCTTCGATTGCTCGCCCACCCCTTTCTTACAAAGAGTACTCGAACACTTTGGGGTGGAACTAGTGAATTTAGGTCCCAATTCCATTACCATGTTGAGTGTGTTCGTATCCGCATGCGAGGCGCACTGGGATTCCGGCGGATCTCGAGCTGTTCCAATATTATTATGGGATGGCTCGACAAACCGAGTCGCCGGAAGTCGTGGTCTCAAGCTCCACGACTCAAGTCGAAGGAGTACATTCGAGTTTCACCCGGTCTTCGTGGTCGAGCCGAGGAAGAGGTGGTTCTACCGAAGGTCACCTCTCAAGACGACCTTTCTTTCGTGGGGAAGGTCATTGAAAAGAAATCTTCATGGGATTCAACCTCGAAGATATCAAAGGATTAGCCCTTATATTCAAGCCATTAAGGACTTGAAGGAAGAAGGGTCGACGGATGGCATGTAGTGAAAGATTTCATCACACGCCAATTAGTCCTCTCAAGAAACGAGCATCTCCTATGTGGAGGTACTCGGAAGAGGAGACCCCACCGAGACTATGAGGAGGGTAAGCAATTGTCGACTTAACTCTCCGCTTGGTCTTTCTCAACTTTGTCTAATATTTTTATCTGTTTACGAGATCTTTCACAGCCGAGGTTGACTCAGTCGACTCATCTCGTGAGAAGTCCCCGCCACTCCGAGGGGCGGTTCCTCAAGTCATTGCGGTTTTGTCCGCAGATGAAAGGATAGAGCGCCTAAAGGTAATCGTAAATCGATTCTCTCTTTAGGACTTTATAGTCGAGAAGATACTTACGACTAATGGTGATCGAGAATATCTTACAATCAAGAAAAAGTCGAGAAAAACTTACGACTTGGTACTAGTTATAGAAAAACTTACGACTAATTAGTGATTCTTCTTTTCTGCTTTGCTTTACGTAAAGTAGGCATGGAAAATCGCCAGACGACGAAGAAGTCGCTCGATGACTATTGGCGCCGGGTTGTCGAAGACAAAGACTCGGCTCCTCCTCAAGAGACGCCGACTTGTAAAATCTGCCGACAAGGGGGAGCAAGTTCGAGTTCGGTCTTTCGACCAAACCTCTACAAGGTCCGCGGCACCGTAGTTGTATCTCAAGCCGAGGCCGCACCGCCGGCCGAGGAGGTTGAAGCGCTTGAACCTCTCAAGCGCAAACCTCGCAAGGCTAAGGTACCTTCTATTATGACACTAATCTTTCGCAGATTGGTGCCACTCCTAGTTTTATTAAGAAACTTGAAAGGAGAACTGGAAGGATTTTGTGTCTTTATGAAGGACGATGTCGCATCAAGACAACTCGCAATCGAGGGCGATGTCGCTCGGAATGGTCGAGACCGATCTCGCCCATCCAAAGATCGTGAAACCGAGCTCGTTCTGTTTCAAACTCTACGACCGACGTGGTCGAGAAATGAGCTAATTGTTGAACCTCACCGACGTGGTCGTGGAGAAGAAGAGGTCCTCCGCTGGGAGGATTGCTCCAAAATTCCTGGTTAAGACCAGGTGCAGAGGTATGTGAAATGTATCAAGTGTAAGAACGACATTTACCTTTTTCTTTTCACAACCCGATTTGCTTTTCTTTATTTCATCCGACTCCTTCAAATTTCGGGAATGCTTCACGAGAAGTCCATTGCTATCCCTTCACCATCGGAGAGGTAGCAACGAGGTGGTCAAGCATCACCCTTGGCCCTGTGGCCGATGAAGTCGAGACTCCTGCAGTGTCTCCCACATCCGCCAAGTCGAATTCACGACTCTTGAGGTAGCGGTCGCATCGTTGAGGTGGCCGCCACGACCATCAAGTCGAGAAACAACAGAGCGTTTGTGGAAGCCTCTGGTCAAGGTGGTGACCACCTGCGACCGCCTGGGAAGGAAATCGAGGAGGCGTTCCTTCCCTACCCAAAGAGAAATCACGTAACCGTAGGAGAAAATTTCAACTTCGTGGTGACTTCTTTGGGCTTGCCTCCGTCGAGGGTCTTCGCACAAATCTCGTGGATCGAGTCCCCATCCCAAATATATTCCCAATACGGAGAATACTTTTGACAACGAGCGCCTCGAGAAGGTGTGGTGGGACAAAGTCGCGAGGATAGATAAGCCGCAAAGACCCTGACCTTGTATATTCAATTTTGCTAGAACGACTATGAATGTAAGTATCTTCGTAATACTTATATATGTGGCTTTCCTTCCCTTCTCCTTTGTTTTCTTTTTGCGTAAAGCTCGAGCAAATTGTCGTTGTCGGTGAGTATCATCGACAACTTTTAGAGCTAAGACAAGAGAAAGAACTACTCGCGCAGAGGCGAGAGGTGGTAAGTCACTTATCATTCATAGTTGTTTTTGACTTAAATACTGTAAAATGTTTCACGAGAATAGTCATGGAAGAAACTCATGACGAAGTATCACTAAAAGAACTTACGACTATTTACGACCGTGTAGTGGTCGAGAAAGACTTACAACCATATCTTAGTCGCAGAAAAACTTACGACTAGGTCGGTGGTTGTAGAAGTACTCACAACCATTCGGTGATGTTTATCTTCGTTCTGCTTTTTGTAGGTTAAGCAAGTGATACGAAGACCTTAGTGACTCACTCGATCGTGAAAAGAGGAGTCGAGGAGGCTAAGGAATGAAGTATTAGTTCTCTCTGATAGACTTCGAGAGACTGCTCTGCATCTAAAAGATTGCAGGAAAAAATAAACAAGAAGTTCGAACTTAAGATCGCTTTTGATCTTTAACCTTTACTCGACCCTCCTTTCTTCTCCGATAAAGAAAAGAGATGCGAAGCTCGCATCAAGTTCAAGAAAAATCTTTGGTTATTCAGAGTTTTCCGCATTACCGCGAATAAGGATCAAGAACTCGAGGGTTTTAGAACTCGATTAAATGTAAGTAAATCTTTACTGTTATTCTTTTGAGTATTTTCCTTTTCTAATGCCAATTTCTTGTTCGTAAATTGTCGCCCAATTGAGAAGCCTCGAGGTCAAATCCAAGCAAAGACCTTAATCGCAATGAGTCCGTCCGCATTGCTAAGATGAATGCAGAGGACATCGAGCATGGGAGCAAAAGCATGTCAAACTATTGCTTCCCATCGAGAAGAGGTCAAGAAATTGATTCTCAATTAGTAGGTAAGAAAAGCTTTTACCTATAATTATCTTTGTGTTATCTTCCTCTAGAAGTATATCTTTGTTTGACCGATATTATTCTTTTCGTAACAAGTGGTCGAAAACAAGAAGCTTCATGAGGCTTCGACTTGTACCCAACAGAGATGGAGTCGATGAAGACTAGTCTTCAAGGCAACATCACTCTCTGAACAATGTGCTTAATGAGCTACATTCGAGGGAAAACTCCTCGAGAAGATACCATAGTCGCTCACACAAGTACCATTGGGGAACAAGTCGGAAAATTGCAAGAAATGGTGACCACTCAAGACTAATCTGTCAATCAATAAGGGAAGCAATGAAGTCGCAGTAAGTTACGCTTTGGCGAAACTTAAAGCTCAAGACCCCCGCCTTAATGTTAAACCAATTGAAGCCGACTTCGACTGTCCTGAATCAGAGGCAAGTCGTCTGATTGAGGAAATGCAGTCAGTCTGTAAAAAGGTGGCGGAGGAAATGCACTAGGCTCTCCCCTTCGAGTAATCTTGTAACTACCTTGTAAGGCGCATAATTTTGTTAATGAGTAATATATGATCCGCCTCATTTCGAAAATCATCTTGTCGAGTAGTTAGTAACTCAAAAGATAATAAACGAAAGAAAGACTAAGAATTGAAGTTAAATTAATAACTTTATCCTAGCCCCCGACTATTTGCTTAGATTGTTTAGACAATCTAAATAAATAGTATTTAAAATGGGATTTCTGAAAACAAAGAGAGGTTTATTTAACTTATAGCTTTTGTTACGGTTGTTAAGCCGGTGGTAAAAGAGTAGAAACGACTTGACACTAGGAAGTTCCTTCTAGTGGGCGGGACCACGCAGAGAGGAAAGACTTCGACTAGGTGATGTTCCCATCTCCGACTAGTTTAATGAAACCAAGAACAAAGAACTTGAGTTAAACAAACGCCTTAGAGTACTTTAGTCATTCGCTCGTCCTTTTTGGTAGACTTCGATAAGTCTTTTCCAAAGAGCAAAAGTAGGAGGCGAGCGACACTAGGAAGTTTCCTTCTAGTGGGCGTGACCACATGCAGAGAGGAAAGACTTCGACTAGGTGTGTCTCTTCCTTCACCGATTAAAACAAATCGAGTACACCAAAGGTGGTCGAACTAATGTAAGAAAGTGCACTCGCTTAGAATATTTTTTGAATTTATGAAAAAATAGATTAAGATTGAGAGAGTTGGCTTTGAGAACATTACGACTAGATAAAACTCGAGCTCTTTGTATTGGCGTAAAAGTGAGTAACGAGTCGATGCTAGGAAATTCCTTCTAGTGGGCGTAACCACATGCAGAGAGGAGAAGTTTCACCGGATGACGTTTCTCGCCGCCGCCGGTAAAGAAAGCTGCGTGTTTTCATATCATAGTCGAAAGATTAAAAAGCACTACTCAAAAATTAAGGCAAAAGAGGTAGAAAGAACTCGACTTTTATTGCTCGAGAAACCGTCACACATAGAATTTGCGTGAATCGGTCGATGTTCCAAGAGTTTGAGAGAACTCGCCCATCTTCCATTGCTAGTCGTGATCGACTCGCCGAAGTTACTTCGACCATCGTAAGGACCTTCCCATTTAGGGAAAGTTTATTCCGATTAGACTTGGATTGGCGAGCCTCAATACCAAGTCACCTACTGACAAGGTCGCGAGGTTGGACCTTACGATTATAGTATCGCGCAGGCTTGTTGGTAGACCGCCGAACGGATTAAGGCTAGGTTTCTCCTCTCTTCGAGTAGGTTAATGTCATCCGCCGAAGTCGTTCTCGTCCGAGTTGTTGAAGGTTTCAACTCGTGTCGACCGTAATTTTAGCTCCGAGGAAGCATGGCTTCGCCCAAAACTAGAAAAAGGTGTTTCTCTGTTGCTCGATGGTGGTCGCATTTAACCGCCCATAATATGGAGGGTAATTCTTGTACCCAAGCCCCGAGCGCTAACAAGTCGGGTCAAGACTCGAGTTTTAATTCTCGCATTATTTGGCCGCTTGCACGCTCGACCGCCCCATTACTTTGGGGATGTGCAATGAAGCATAGCATAGCTTGGTACCCAACTCGCCGCAAAATTCCCAAATTTTGCACTTGCGAATTGTTTACCATTGTGCGTAATTATCCGACTTAACTCCAAATCGACTAATTACGCTTCTCATCATGAACCTTTTGTCGCTTGCTGTTATCGAAGCATGAGTTCACTTCGATCCATTTTGTGAACGTGTCAATAGCCACAAAAGGAATTCAAACCTCCCGAGCTTTGGGAAACGGTCCTAGGATATCAAGCCCCTGTGTCGCAAAAGGCCAAGAAAGAGGTATTGTTTGTAATGCTTGAGTGGTTGGTGTATCTGCTCTACCATGGAATTGACATCGACACACTTTTAACCACCTCCATAGCATCGCACACAGGTCAGAGGCGGTAAAAACCTTGTCGAAAGGCTTTACCAACCAATGTTCTATAGGAAGCATGCGTCCCACAGATGCCACCGTATATCGTGAAGGAGTGTTATTCTGTTAAGAAATGCCCGTGACTCGAGAGTCTCGGCCAAGATCTGGCCCAGACCCCGAGAGTCCCGCCCGCTTGAACTCCTCATCTCGTAGTCTATAAATAGAGGGTCACCCCTCTCATTGTAACCCCGATTGATCCGAAGCAACAAAGCGCACTCAAGTCCCCCATATCTCGTGTTCATTCTATCGTTGTGTTCTTGTGTTCTTCATCGCTCTTACGATTCGATCATTGTATACGAGGTACCCGTTCGACCGACTCGCCAAATGACGGTTACTCAACACGTTATCAAGACGATCGACTCTCCTCGTGATCGAAGGTAACCGTCAAGAACGACACTCGTAGATTGAATCGTATTTTCTAGATTGCTTTCAATTCGCAAATTTGCTTTCTAGATTGTTTTTCTACGTGCAAATCTGTTCTAATCCATCGCGAGTGACTTGAAGTCGCCGACACAATGTCGATCGGAGATTGCATGAAAGATCGATGTTGATTGTACCGTAGATTGAAATTGTCAATTCGTTCTAATCTACCGCGAGTCAACTCAAGTCGCTAATCGGTAATTGCATGAACGAAAGAATACTATTCTTCTCAAATGAACAAGAATTCAAATATGCACCGTGATTATATATGAATAGTATATGAAAAAAATGTGTCCATGGCCACCACCCCCCGGCTTGGTACCGTAGCCCGCACGAAGGCCCCGTGACGGCCAACTGAAGTGCCGTGCCGCCAACACATCACGTAAAGAAAAAGGGGGAAGCACCGAGCACGCCGCCGCCACGGCTTGAAGCCGCACGGCGTTCCACCACCCCCACGCCCACCGGCGGCCTTGAAGCCGCGCGGCCGAACGCGGCGAGATGGAGCTCGCTCGACCACCGCGTGCAGACGGCCGCGCCGCCCGTGTCGGCCGCCGCCGCCTCGCAGGCGCTAGCGGCGCCGCCACGGCCGCCTCCAGCCCAGCACGGACGCTTTGAAGAAGAAGGGAGGAGGAGGAGAAGTGCCGCCACGGCCGGCCAAGCCGCCGCCGAGCACCGGACCGCCTGCTGCCGTGTACCTACTGCAACGCCAACCGCCGCCGGAGCTCTCACCACGCTGAGAAGCGATCGCCGTGCCGCTGCCGCCACGCCGCGCACGCCGCCTCATCGCCGGCCCCGAGCCGCCTCAACTAGCGCCGCGCGCCCCGGCCACTCACCCGAGCCGACGCGCGCGCCTCCGGTAGCCTCAGAGCGCCATTGCCCCGCCAGAAGCGCCTGGCCGCCGCCGCTTCGCGCCCGGCGCCCGCCGCCGCTGCTGAGAGCGCGGCGGCCCCACGGCGAGCGCCGCCGCCGCCGAAGAAGAGCGCGCCACGGCGTTCCCGCCGCCGCCGCCGCCGCCGCCGCTGCTGAGAGCGCGGCGGCTCCCATGAAGGGAGCCGCCGCCGAGAGAACTCGGGTAGGGAAACCCTACCCCGAGTCCCTCCCGCCGCTTAAAGAAGCCGGACGAGCCAACCTTTTGGGGCCGCCAGATAAACCGAGAAAAAAAAAAAAGGAAGAAAATGAAAAAGGGCTGTTTTGCAAAAGGCCCTCTGATTTTCAGAATTACGCGAAAAATTCTCTAATTGAAATTTTCACGCTTTAGCCCTCGAAATTGCAGTCTAGAAAATTCATATTCCAATGTAAAAGGGCCCCTGAATTCAAATTTTGAATCGGTTTTGCATTTGAAGCATATTTTACCTTGTTATTATTATTTCTATGCAATTTATTTATCAGATTTATCGCTTTTGATTATTTGCGATTATTAATATTGTTGTTAATCATCGAAAATAGCAATAAATCATGAAAATGCATGAAAAATATTTAATCACGAATGGGAGTTCAAGAGCATTATGAGAATTTTGCAACCATTTTATGTAAATTACCAAAGAAGAACCCTATGAACTTTTTGCATGAATATGAAAATGATCGCATCACGAACCGAAGTTCGAAAGAGTTGGCCCAGATGGCTGTAATTTGTACAGTCTTCACCTCTGTGATAAGGTAATCACGGATGAGCAGAAGATTGACAAGACCCTCTCTACCTTCACCCGAATGCGGTGCAATCCGCACGCAATTATTGTCAAAATGGCTACAAGAAGTATGCCGCATTAATTGACACCGTGAAAATTGCGAAAGCACAAGATGATGTTCTAAGGAAGAACTACATCTCACAGCCACCTAGTAGCAATGTTGGCCATGAAGCCAATACTAGTAGCTACAAGGTAATGAAGCCTCTCACGAAGGAGAGGGGCAAGAAGGGTAAAGTTATGATTCGCACGTAATTGGTGTTTTTACAGTCTAAGAAAAGGGGCAAATGATAGCATGAGGCACACCTCACCATTGCAAGCACGGAAGATCCACACCCATTAGTTGCACTTATGGATGTGGACGACCTAGTAGTGACCCCATCATGCCTCCTTTTGGACATAGCAATGTCCACGGTAGTAATTGCCCAAGAGGAGAAGATCGCCATGTAGCGATTAAAGCGAAGTTTCGAATACTTACGATTCGATCTAGTGCACGATTGCACTTAGATCCTTTTACTGATCACTTGCATTTTGTGATTATGATGAAACTTTGAATAATGGTTGTAGGCTCTAGAAGAGCAAAGCATTAAATTCTTATGATGAGTCCCGCAAGACTTATATTTCCGTATTTATGATAGCAAGTTATGTTCTAATATCCAAGTATTTTTATTTTATGTGTTCTTTGGATTTCTGCTACATATTAATAAAGTACATTATATTAGATCGCATGTAGCGCCCTATGGAGGAAGTGTGCTTAGCAGGTAGCGGCACAATGAATACCACCTTGAGAGAGATGGAATTTTTCAACAATCGCATGCAGCGATACATGTATAATAGGCTTAGGAAGGGCCACAATTATACTCCGAGCGGACACAACTTTGGTCATTAAAGAAGCCTTGTTGTGCCCATAATCGACTAGAACTCTCAAGTATATTCGCTAACGGTTTCCACGCAGAGATCAAGAAGAGCATGGTAAGGAATACCGCTATTACAGAGCGTGTGAAAAAAAATTGGTATTAGAATGACTTCCTTCATTTGAAAATGGGCTATACTACACTAATATTAAGGCATTTGCAGCCTATACTGCCCTGAAAACTAGATTTAGAAGCTCTAAACCTCTTCTATCTCTGGCATGATAGATAATGTCACTTAGGTCTTAGGATGATGAGAAATATAATTAACAATTCACAGGGACATAGTGTCAATTTAAAGAACTTCCCGAATCTTGAAGATTTTGTGTGCCCTGCATGTACCATCGGGAAACTGACTACTAGACCCTCTACTATGAAAGTAAAGGACGAAATCCCTGCATTCCTGGACCGTATCCAGGGAGACATTTGCGGTCCTAAACAGCCCCTATAAGGGTCATTTAGGTATTTTATGGTGCTTATCGATGCTTCCTCAAACGGTCGACGTTTGTTTAATGTCTACGAAACCCCGCTTCGCAAAGCTAATCTCGTAGATAATTAACATTAAGAATAATTTCCTTATCATCATGTGAAGTCCACGGAATGGACAACGCCGAGAATTTACTTCAAGGGCATATGATGATTATTGTGTGAAAATGAGAATTAAAATTGAGCATCCTGCATCGCATGTCCACACCCGTAATGGACTAGCGTAATTGTTATTTACCAACTACATGTTGTGGACACGCAGATCGCACGCAAAGAACTCTCATCAATTTTAGACCACCGACATATAACATCCATTCACCTATGCAACTAGCGCAAGGGTCAACACCGAAAATTTCTCATCTTTGAAGGTTTGGTTGCAAGATTTATGTACCTATACCACCACCACAGCAAACTGAAATGGGCACTCTCTAAAAGTCTGGGATATACGTTGGTTATGAGACATCATCCATAATCAGGTATTTGGACCCCACGACTAGAGATTTGCATGCAACCGCTCACGATAGCATATTAGATGAGAATTATTTTCGTCATTAGGGGAGGAAATCAACCCTTGATGTAAAATGTCGAGAAATAGAGAAGTCCGTAAGACAATTGAAGTCTAGAAGATATTTGAAATCCATGCATATGACCCGCACTAGTGAAGCAAATAGAGAAGTTTAGAAGACAATTGAAGTCTAGAAGACAATTGCAGTCCAGAAGATAATTGATTTGCAAGCATTAGCGAATCAACTGCCTAACCACTTTAGTGATTTGAAGAGCGTGACCAAGTCGCATATGCCTGTACGCAATGCACCGGAGAGGGTTGAAATACCTATGAAGGTATCCCTAATCCCGCCCTAAGGCCTCGAAGGACGAGAACTCCCCCTCGAACCAAGTAACCGGGACGCCGTGAAAAGGATAAGAAGGACTTGACACAGCCGATCACCAAAGTACCCCAGAATCAGAAGGGGAGCCAGTTGAGACCTGGCACCGGTATGGAACCTTCAGAAAAGGCATACTAGAATTGAACATCCCCATGAAGGGAGACATCAGCATGGATGTGTTCGCACACATCGGAGCTGAAAAAACTAAAGGGACTTGCCCCGCAATTGAAAGTAGCGGTAAGCAAATAGAGGCATTAGAAATATCGCCCCTTGAAGACATAGCTATAAACTTTATGATCTTGGGAGAATCTATGAATAAGCCAACAGCCAATGTTGCAAAGAAAATTGTCACAATCATCAATCTTGATCTAGAGCCTGCATCGCTCGTTGAATATAAGAAAAGGTCAGATTAAGAAGATTGGAAGAAGGCAATAGAAACTGAATCGTTCTCTTTGAATAAAAGAGAGGTGTTTGGGCCTGTAAGCTGCACACCTCCCCATGTGCACCCTGTAGGGCATAAGTGGGTATTTGTTCGAAAGAGAAATGAAAGAAGCAAGGCTCGTTGCACAAGGTTTCACTCAACGTCCGAGAGATTGTTATGAAGAAACCTATTCCCCGGTCATGGGCGGAATTACCTTTAGATATTTATCTCAATGGCAGCAAACTTGGAAGTTAGAAGTGAAATTGATGGATGTGGTAATCAGATACCTTTATGGAAATTTGAATTGGACATTTATATGAAGATACCGAATGTACCTCGTCCCAACCAAGATAGAGCGAATAGAAATCTATACAGTGTGCAACTCAGAAAGTCACTGTATGGACTGAAGCAATCAGGCAGAATGTGGTATAATCGCTCGAAGCGACTTTCTATGCAAGAAAGGCTACACGAACAATGAGAATTATCCCTGTGTATTTATACGACGATTCCAGGATGGATTTTGTATAAATCTCAGTGTATAAAAATGATCTGAATATCATTGGAACCTTAGAAGGTATTAAGAAAGCAAGCTCTTACCGAGTCGAGTTCAAATAAAAGATTTGGATCAAACCAACATCGCTTAGGCTTGCGGCTTGAGCATATCCCTAAGAGATTCTAGTACATCACCCAACCTACGCCGTAAAGTGTTGAAAAGGTTCGCTTTGAAAAGGCATATCCTCCGAAAGTGCCGATGGTCGGAGATCCTTGCAGCAAGACAAGGACCCGCATGATCTAAAGAAGAGGGGAGGAAGTCCCGGGACCAAAATTCCCATGCCCGAGTGCGAGAGGAGCACTTATGTTTTAGCAAACTCAGATTAGATCAGCATTGCATTTGCCGTAAACCTATTAGTAAGGTATAGTACGTAACCTACCAAAGGCATTGGCAGAAATAATGGACATCTTCCGTTACCTCCAAGAAAGCAAAGAACTTAGTCTATTCTACGTAAAGAACCAAGACTTGTGTATGAATGACTATGCAGATGTTGGGTTCTCGCTTGACCCACATACAACCAAGTCGCAAACAGGCTATGTATTCCTATGTGGTGGAACTGTAATTCCGTGAAAATCGTCTAAGCAAAGTCTTGTATCGACTTTGACGAACCACTCAAAAAATCATAGCGCTGTACGAGGCCTCACAAGAATGTGCTTGGCTTCGGCGGATGATTCACCACATCCAGCAGTCATGTGGATTGAATACCGTGCAAACCCCCACTATTATCTCTGAAAATAATGCAGCTTGCGTCACACAAGAGTAAATGGGTTATGTGAAGAGTCCCCTTACAAAGCATATCAATCCCAAGTTCTTCTATGCTCACGAAATGCAAAAGATGGACGAAATTAAAGTACTGCATACTAAGTCATGTGAAAATCTTGCAGATTTATTCACTAAATCACTTCCAGCGTCTAGTTTTGAAAGATGCATACGTGGAATTGGAATGATAAGACTTAGACAAGTGCGTAATCTGGGGAGAATCTTCACGAACTCATTATTGAATCTTGATCACGAAGATCAAGTACCCAAAGAATAAATCTCGAGATTAAATAAAGCAGGTGGATTGTACTCTTTTTCCCTTGACGAAGTTTTCACAAGTTTCTCGGCTAAGGTTTTTAATGAGTCAATTAGTGCAACCTGCCAGTAACGCATGACATGTACTCTTTCTCCAAATTTTTCCCATCGGGTTTTTATGGAGTTTTAACGAGACATGAACATGTTGGATGAGTGTTCAAGGGGAGTGTTAAGAATCGCCTGGACTCGAGAGTCTGGCCCTCAAGACGGGCCCAGACCCCGAGAGTCCTCGCCCGCTTGAACTCCTCATCTCGTAGTCTATAAATAGAGGGTCACCCCTCTCATTGTAACCCCGATTGATCCGAAGCAACAAAGCGCACTCAAGTCCCGCATATCTCTCGTGTTCATTCTATCGTTGTGTTCTTGTGTTCTTCATCGTTTTACGATTTCGATCATTGTATACGAGGTACCTGTCGATTTGGACTCGCCAAATGACGGTTACTCAACAATTCCTTCGTTTATGGAATGCATCGCATGAGTATTCCTTGGGCTCCTCGCTTATAGAGGACTCCTTCAACCAAAGTATACATTTTGGCTTTTCGGGATAATCGATCTGCCTCAAGATCACCTTCGGGTACGGAACCCTTGTAAAGATACTCGTAGATGGGAGTCATCCAGGTATCCTCGTAATCTAATGAGGCTATCTCAAGAGGAGGTGTTTCTGGTTCTTCGACCAGAGACGGTTTTTGGAGTTGCTCCAAGAAAACTCCTTTTGGTACTGTGGATCGGGAAGAAGCCATCCGAGCCAGCTTGGTCTCATGAGAAATTATCCTTCGAGGGATAAATTGTACCTCAAACATAAAAATGTTTTTCTAGCTTACGATACTTGATAAGTACCGAGCCATTGTTGAGTTAGAGCATTGGTACTCTTTCCGATTTGATTCACGACTAGTTGAGAGTCTCCTCTCACGAGTAGTCGATTTAATTGAGAGTGCTTCGCACTGTATGCCGCCTAGCAAACCTTCGTGACTGCTACATTGTTAGTAGCCCGAAAGTTTAATTGTATGGCATACTTTAAGGTTTCTCCCAGAGGAGATACCAGACCACTCCTAGCCCCGAGCCACTTAAAGTAAGTGACCCGTCAAAGTACATCATCCATCGGTCGGGAATCGATCGGGATCCCGAACAGTTCAGATTTGTCCATTCGGCGACAAAGTCCGCCAAGATCCGGGATTTTATGGCCGTCGACACGAAATGGAGGTCGAACTCCCATGTTCGACCGACCATTTTGCCATGCGCCCCATTGCTTCCTTATTATGGAGGATTGCTCCCAAAGGAAACTCGGACAGCACAACTATTTTGTGCGCCAAAATAATGCCGCAGCTTCTCAAGACATGAGGAGGGCATATAGAAGTTTTGGACCCGAGGGTAACGCCTTAGGCCCGTAAAACTTCACGACGAGTAAACCGGTCGCTGTACGTTTTCACGCTCTACGACTAGTATCGCGCTTGTCGCTCGTGGCGTGGCGGCTAGGTAAATTAAGAGCGCCTCTTCCGCTTTGGAGAAACCGAGCAGAGCACTCGAAAGATACCTCTTGACATCCTCAAAGGCGTTTGCCTCGCTCGACCACTCAAAACCTTCATGTCTCCCGAGAAGTTTAAAGAAAGGTAGTCCTTTTCTCCTAGTCGTGCGATGAAACGACTTAAAGCCGCCATGCACCCAAAGTGAGTTTTTGACTTCCTTTTTGTGTTTGGAGGACGATCCGAGGATGGCTTTTATTTTTCAGATTTGCTTCGATTCCTCGCTCGGATACTAGGAATCCAAGCAATTTTCCAAGAAATTCCAAACACACACTTCTCTGGATTGAGTTTTAAGCGGTGCTTTCGAGGTTGTCGAATGTTTCTTGTAGGTCGGTGATATGATTAAGTCTCTTAATGCTTTTACGACTAGATCATCAACATAGGCTTCCAAATTCGGCCTAATTGAGATGAAAAAGTCGATTGCATTAGGCGTTGAAAAGAAGCACCGCATTCTTTAGACCAAATGGCATTTTGACATAGCAAAAGGTACCAAATGGAGTAATGAATGCGGTCTTTTCTTCATCGCTTAAACACATATTGATCCGTGGTATCCGAATATGCATCTAAAAACTTAATGTCTCACAACCGCAGCTTGAATCAACCGGTGATCGACACGAGGTAAAGGGAAATCATCTTTTGGACAAGCTTTATTAAGATCAAGAAAGTCCACGCACATACGCCATTTGCCGCTTGACTTTTGACCATTACAGGTTAGCCAACCACTGGGTGGTTGACTTCTCTTATAAAGCCCGCTTAAGTAGCTTATCCAACTCGATTTAATAGCATCTCGCCGATCGAGGGCAAATCTCCGTAATTTTGTTTTACTGGTACTTTATCGTGCCGTAAAGCTAGCCTCGTGCTCGATCACCTCCCCGGGACTCGGGCATGTCGGATGCTTGCCACGCAAAGACATCTGCGTTAGCTCTGAGGAAGGTAATGAGGGCATCTTCCTATTTGGGGTCGGAAGTCTCCCGATGCGAGCAGTCTTCGAGGGTTCTTCAAGGCCCAGAGGAACCTCTTTGACTTGGTCGCTCGGCTTTGGTGCGCTTTTAGGCTTCGACTTGCTAGTCGAAGGTCGACTTTCATCTCGAGTTGGTATTTGACCAACCATCTCGAGGATCGACGGCCGCAGACTATACGCCATCTTTTGTCACATCGAATGGTAATCACTCCTTTGGGACCCGCATCTTAAGACATTGATACCCGTAATGAGTAGCCATTAAGAATTTTGCCAAAGTTGGTCGTCCGAGTATGGCATTATATGCCGATCGAAATCGACCACATCAAAGGAGACTTTCTCGTCTCCGAAATTACTTGGTGAGCCAAATGTTAAAGGAAGAGAAACTTGGCCAATAGGTTTGGTCAAGACCCCAGACAATTCCATGAAAGGAGTATCGCATCGCCTTACCTTTGTCCCGGTACTTGCATCTCGCCCGGGGCATTAGTAAATAATATGTTCAAAGAATCGCCACCATCAACCAACACTCGATTGACCCGACAGCTTGTTGATGGTGGGTTCACCACAATCGGATATCGACTGATCGACTCAGAGTGATCGGGCAATCATCCTTCTCAAAAGAGATGGTAACTTCCGACCACTTCGTAATTTATTGACGAGAGGAGTATGTAGAGAATTTACCTCTCGTCCGCAGCCTTTAAGTTGTCGCTTGGAGTCGATGTCGATGATCCTCCGTAGATGTGCTCAACGGTATGTTGTGGATCTTGAACGGCATCTCCTCATCATCCGACGACTTTTGGCCACTCGTATGTCCCACCCGCCGAGAGTAGGGAGTGGTGCTTGCCGTTGTAGTAGTCCTCGAGCTTTCTTTGGAAAACTTCTAGCTATGGAGGTCATGTCCTTCCTTTTATGAAAAGGACACCACCTTGGTTTGTCGCTCCTACGATCGGCGCTTACCTTTGCCTTGATCGAGTACGACTTGGTGGTTTGGGGCTCTCCATCTTCACTACAGAACCTCCTTGGAACCAGCGGCTTGTGGTTTTGATTTTTATCTTCTTCTTGGACTTTTTGCTTTTTCTCCTTACCAACTTCACCGGCTCTCGAGGAGTATATGTTTCTCGATCTATAGTGTTGTTCCACTGACCGCCTCGTAAGCGATTGCATATCGATCGCCATCTCAAGAGTTCTAAGAATGTTGTTGGGAGGATTCAGAGCAATGTCCTCCGTTATTCTTCATCTGCGGACTCCTTGCTTAAAAGCCCCGATCACAGAGGAATCGAAATTTCCGAATTGAGTTACGAACCCGACTAAAGCGCTTGATGAATTGACGCAAAGTCTCGTTGTTGTTCGCTTTATCCGTGCAAGTCGCCTTCTTTCCAGAGCGGTTGTATGTGCCTTGGAAATTACCTGTAGAAGATCACAGAGGTGTTGCTAAGAGTAGATCGACTCGAGTGGTTGGTTTAATAACCACGATCGAGCGGATCCTTCGAGCACGATCGGAAGGTAATTCGCCATTACATGCTCTCCTCCTCCCGCCGCTTCGGACAATTGTAGATAGATCTCAAGAAATTCGATGGGATTTTGAGATCCATCAAATTTCTCCATGTTCATCGGTCGAAAATGAGGTGGCCGCTCGCTCAAGGTCGGCGAAAATGCCCGACATCCAGTAATCACTTCTTGACGCCTTCTTTGTAGAAAAGAAGGGTTAATGTCACCAGTGATCGATACGACGATACCCTGAACAGTCGACTGCTCGTAGTAGGCCTCGGTTCTACGAGGAGAATACTCCTCGTATTCCACTCGCTAGAATTTCTTTGTCGAAGTGGTGAATGATCACCTCTTCGAGGGGCTTCTTGATCTTCACCGATCGAAAGGTATTTCTCGAATAGGAATCGATTCGACTTATGGCCGTGTCGATTCCTACGAGAGAAATATTCGATTGATCGTAGCCGAGGAAGTCGATTGCTACGACTACCGAGTGTTGTCGATGAGGTACCTCCGCCTTGTCATCACATTCAAGTCTTTGCGTAATCTCTTCAAAGAAAGAGATCGTACCTGGCGCTCGAGCAAGCTCTTGATCGATTCTCGAGCAAGTCGCTGATGTTCGGAGTTCTTGTACCTCCTCCGATCGATGTTGAATGCGCCTGAGCAAGTTCTTCCGATCGCAATTTTCTTTCTTTCGACGACATCAAAATCCTCCTCATCGTCTTTGAGGCCTTCTTAGTGGAGTGCGAGAATGTCGAGGATTTCTCGCTCATCAGTGTTGGTCCTCTCGCCAACGGTGGTGCCCTTGCCATTACCACGAGGGGGCGCAGTGTGTGATCTTCGGGGAGTGTTCTTATCTCGGCCTCCATGAGGCTGACCCTGATTTGGGGGAAGGACGAAGACCTCCCGTTGATGATTCTCACTTGCGCCGAGGCCTCCCGCTTGAGGAGTGCTCGAGGACACCATCCGCGACTTGGAGTAATCCTTCCGTAGGGGAACTCCGGTTATAATCATCTCCGCTCGCAAATGAGATCTGCGGGAGACGGCCGAATTTGCGTGAAAAGCATGCTTGATCCCACCCTCTCTGGAGTTACCCTGAGAGAGAGAATCACTAGATGCTGGTGGAGTCCTGGGGATGGTGGCTCCCGAAACTTGACTTACCAAGTCGGACCGCCTTAAGGGGACTTGAACACTTGGAGAAAAAACTCTCGTCGCGTTGTGAGTCCTCCTGGGGGCGGTCCTGGTCGGATTGACCCTTGTCCTTTGAGGGAAATGGCTCCTCTGTTGGACGTATTGTTGTGGGGGATAAGGATCCCTCCTCAACTCTATTAATGGGATGGTTTCCTGGAGAATAATCTCCGAAGGCAACATCACCATCACGGATGCATCACTCGGCTCATAGTCGAAACCGCATCCATGTCGACGTCACAGAACCGCCAAGTCAAACCAGTTTCCTCGCTCCATTCTCCTGCCATGATTGCATGAGATTGGAAAAAGAGAGTATGTTGACAAGAGATTACCGGAAGATCCCCACGGTCGGCGCCAACTGTCGGTGTATTAGAACCGATCTTACGTAAAGATTGTTTGATTCGGGGGGTCTCCTAGAGATAAGATCACGCAGAGTGGATTGATACGGGATGTTTAGACAGGTTCAGGCCTTCTCCGGAGAGAATAATAACCCTAATCCTGTGTGTATGGTATTCTTGATGATCAAGTAAAAGACTAAGACTCTTACAGAGAATAGCACTTGTGTTCCTACTTGACTGACTCTTATTCGCCGCTCCCTTATCTCTCTGATCAATGCCCTTATATAGTCGTGAAGAAGTAGCCGTTTTGCTCTCATGAGATGCGCCGATTAATCCGAAGAACGGGCGCATGATGGCAGAATTACCGCGCTCGGCTTCTTCACGCCGCCCGCAATTATCTTCCGAGATAATGGGGTAATTACGCACCATTAATAAGCGGAATAATAGTGCGTGCGGCACTGCTCGATTCCTTAATCAATTGGACCCACTCACCGTAGGTTTGATTATAAGGTGGTCGTAGTTTACCCGGTCGTAGAAGAACTTACGACCGTGTAGCGAATGAGAAGGACTTACGACTATGTAGTGGTCGAGAAGGTCTTACGACCATGATATAGTCGTAGCAAGACTTACAACCGTGGGGTGATTGTAGAAGAACTCACAACCACTTATTGGGCTTCTCCCTTTAGATAAGGGGTACCTCTGGGGACTATGTGACATCATATTTACCCATAATAAGAATTATAGATAAAAGATAAAAATGAGGATTATTAGATCCTCGTCAGTGACAAAGGAGATGAAGACAGTGATTGGGAAGATGAGAGTGAAGCTTGGATGCACACAGATGATGATGAGGAATTAGATGCTTCCAAGAAAGTAAGTCACATTAGTGTTTATTCATCCAATTTGTCATATGCAGTACTTAACTTCTGTTTGTTTGTTGCAGGGCCTACTAAATGTCGTCAAGATTGGGTACCTAAGGTCGAGCATAGGATGTGTGCAAGACACATCTATGCCAACTTCAGAAGACTTACAAGAACAAGGCTTAATGAAGAAGTTCGTTGTGTGCCAAATCTCCATGTGTCAATCTTTTCAACTACCATTGGGCAAGGCTTGCAAAGGATACCCCTGAAGGTGCTAATGCAATCATGAGGATAGATCCACAACATTGGAGCAGGGCATGGTTCAAGTTGGGATCATGCTGTGAATCTGTGGACAACAACATGTGTGAATCATTCAATCATGCCATAGTTGAGTCAAGGTACCTCCCTATCATCAGCATGTTTGAATGGATAAGGAGGAAAGTGATGGTTAGAATCCATACCAACAAAAGCAAGGCAGATAAGTGGGACAGTGTGACATGCCCCAATATTTCAAGAAAATGAAGGTCTACATCAATGAGCCGGTTTTCATTGTCATCTTTGTGTACAATGGTCGAATGGTTTTGAGGTCACACATAGAGATCATAGGTTCTCAAGTGAACTTGGATAGTAGAACTTGTTCATGCAGATATTGGCAATATGTCGGTTTGCCTTGCCCACATGCCATTGCATGCATCAATTGGAGGAGCAGTTCCTTGATGACTACATAGCACCATGTTACTCCATTGCAGTACAACAAGACTTATGAGCACCGCTGTAACTCGTTGAGGGCATGACTTGTTGGCCCACATCGGAGAGACCAAGACCAAGGCAACCAAATAAGGAGAAAATGCCCGGGAGGCCAAAGAAAGATAGGAAGAGAGAGCAAGATGAGAAGCCTAAAGGAATAAGACTGCCCAAGATTGGCACAATCATTAGGTGCGAGCTTTGCAAAGGAATTGGCCATAACAGTCTAGCTGTGAGAGGAGACATGGCCAATCGAGCAAACATCGAGCCAGGCCACCAGATCAACAAGGTCATTGTGCAAGTGTTGGCAATTCTACACCAACTGTCCTGCTCTCTGGTACAAAATTCATTCCTTCATTTCATGCATTTCCTAAGTTGGTACAAAATTACATAGTTTAAGCACCTTTCACATTGCAAAGTTGTGATTCCTCCACCACAACAGAAATGTTCTAGCATGACCAAGAGAAAGACTGTGTATAATTCGGTGAACACACCACCTCCATCCAAAAAGAGTTGCACTGGGTAGGAGTATTGTACTCAGACAGATGTGCACAATTTTTCGTAATGTAGGTGCATTCCAAAATTTCCATATCTTCATTTATATTCTTTGCACTTGCAAACTACAAACCTCTAACTCAACATGGTGGTTCTCACATACTGGTATGCCGATCGAGGATCATCAAAACCTCTCGCATCGCTAAAGTCACTACACAACATGGTGGTTCGCACTATGAACTTGGAGGCAAGTGTGGCGTCATGAGTGCAAAATCAAGTGTGAACATCCGTAACTTCGGTTCTCGCCTCGTAAAGTCTGCGGCCCAAGAACCACCTTTCAAAATAGGAAGAAGCTGAGTCCAACCAAGAAGAAGCAAAGTTATAGTTCAAAGCTTGCAAAGCTTTTGGGTATCCCAACTAATGAGTGATGTTCTAATGGATTTGCCAGACAGTTATGCTGTTAGTGTTATGTAATCTTTTGAACTTGTGCCTTGTGGGCTGACAGTTATGCTGTTAGTGTTATGTAATCTTTTCAACTTGTGCCTTGTGGTCCGATTCTCACGACAAATACTTAGTGTTATGTAATCTTTTCAACTTGTGCCTTGTGGGTCGATAATCGTGTTTATTTCGAGAACCAATCGATATGTCGTTTATTTCGAGAACCAATCTCAGCTGTTTATTTATGAGCACCAATCTCAGCTTGCTTATAATTGAACACATGATCCTTGGTTCTGTTAGTGTTGATGTTTATATGGATTGAACATCTTACAATGCATTCCAGATTCTGTTGGGTTCACATTTCATCCAGGTTTACATTTCATCCAGTATTAGAGAGCATCCAGGTTTACATTTCATCCAGTATTAGAGAGCATCCAAAGATTAGATTGTTGGGTTCACATTTCATCCAGTTTACATTTCATCCAGTTTATATTTCATCCAAAGATTAGAGAGCATCCAAGATTAGAGAGCATCATTTCATCCGAGATTAGAGAGCATCCAAAGATTAGATTCTGTTGGGTTCACATTTCATCCAGGTTTACATTTCATCCAGTATTAGAGAGCATCGATTCCAGACAGTTATGCTGTTAGGTTCAATCATGGTACCTTGTTGACAAGCATCAGTATTACAGAGCATCAACTGAACTGGACAATTTCAGAGCAACACAGGTTCCATTACATAATAGATTGCGGCACAGGTTCAATTACATTCCCTAATCGTAACTCTAACTACCATCATTGCAAAACAACAAGCAAGACAAAAAGTCTCCTCTCTTTCTCCAAATTGTATACCCTACCAATGAGTCCAACAACTGCTACATCACGTTCTCCATGCCTGGACTCGGCCACACTCAAATCTTGTTCATTGTTCTGGTTCCTTAACGCCCTAAGCTCATGGTTCTCCTTCCTCAACGCCCTAACAGTGTCGCGCAAGTCCAGTACTACCTGCCTCAAGAAGGGGGTTGGTTCATCATCGTACCATGCCCAAAACTTGCACCTCCAAACCTTCAATTAAGATTCACAAATAAGAAGAGCCTCCACAAACCAAAATAACAAAGAATTGGTGAAGATTATTTACCCGAGCTCGCATGCATGTCATGTACCTCCGTCGGGTTAGAGTCGCCCACGAGATCCACCGACCACCTTCTCCCGAATGGCAATGGACCGCTGGAGCGCACTCGCTGGTCGCTCTCAGATGGAATCGGCGAGGTGGAAGCCCCATAAACCGTGGCCGACGGAGGGTGCAAGACATGCTCCCGACCTTGAGCTTCCTCCGGTGGCCAACGAACTCGAGCTCCCTAAGCCGCCATGGCGCAGCCTCCAAATGAGGGGGAAATCAACGCAGGAGCTCGGGAGGGGCTCGCAGATTGCTCGTCGGGAGGACAGTCGGCGTGAGCGCGAGACGGCCGGGGGAAGTTATCTTGGGTCGCGGCCGGCCACCAAACTACAAACCCTAGTCGCCGCCGGCCGCCAAACCCTAGTCGCCGCCGTGAGAGAGAGGGAGAGCGAGAGTGAGCTAGAGGGAGAGAGAGCGACCGAGTGCGAGGGCATATGACAGGACCCACTCGAGTCGCATGGCCGACTCGGCGCCAACATGGATGCCACGCCGGCCCAAACCGCCGTCGACGCACGGAGGGACACGATTTGCCCGGTATGGAAAGTTTGAGGTGCGTTATATCCGGTATTTAAGTTCAGGGACCAAAATTAATCATCGGGTATAGTTGGGGGACGAAGAATGGACTTATTCCTACCTCTTTTGACGATTTGCTGCCAGAATTTGAATTTTCCAAAATTTGGCATATTTTTTTTGAATTTTACCAAATTATGTCACAACGAATTTAAATTTACAAAACAGAATTTGAAAGAGAGATTGAGAATAGATGGGTGCTGAATGAGGGGGTATGGTGCCTATTTATAGATTTTTTTAAAGGATTTTCTTGCTATTTTTAAAGCCCAAACGGTAAAAAAAAAAACAATCAGAATTTCAAAAAATCCAAATGTTACAGGCTAAATGGGTTGTACTGTGTCGTGCCGGGCACGATCCATCGTGCCAATTTAGCCCCTAACGGCTATATTGCCACCTGGCCGTGCTATGCTAGGCACGGCCCACCGTGCCGATGCGGCCCACAGGCACATCTCCCCGCCTCCCCCTACCCTACCCCTTTGGCCCTTCGCCAGTTCGCCTCCCTATTCGGTTGCTCCCTCGCTACCTCCGCCCGTGCGCCCCGAGCCACCTCGCCTTCTCGCTTCTCATCCCTCTCGTCCCGAGTGGCTCCGCCCTACCCTCCTCCTCTCCTCCTCGTCATTGTGTCACCTCGCCTTCTCCTCCCTCCCGTCCCGAGCAGCGCCGTTGTCTCCTTCCTCCGCACCGCCCGCTGGCGCCACCCCGCCCTCCTCCTCCCTTCCCCTCCTCGTCGCCGTGCCTGTGCGCCCTGAGCCCGCTACGACGCCCCGCCTTCTCCTCCCTCCCATCTCGAACGACGCCGCCTTCTCCTCCCTCCGCGTCGGCCGCTGGTGCCGCCCCGCCCCCTCCTCCTCTCTTCTCCTCCCCTCCCTTACCCGCCGGCTAGTTTCCTCCTTCGGCTTCGGTCCTCCCTCCCTCGTCGGCTCGCTACCTCCCCTCAGACGCTCCACACGCGGGCCGGATGGACCGTGCCAGCAACGTGTTGTGCCTGGCATGGCCCGGTACTGTTTGTGCTGTGCCGGGCCAACCCACCATTCCAGAGTTGCGGCCCAAGCACAACACGAGGCTTCGTGCCGGGCCGACACAGCCCGTGAACAGTGTGGGTCGTGTCGTGCCTGGGCATGGCCAATAGTGCCGTGCCTCGGGCCGGCCTAGCCAGCACAACCTATCTGGCAATCACTATCCACGGGAGTGGAGAGGTCCTTGATCCTTTGAGGACGGGCTTGATGAAAGGGTGAATACTGTCGCGGATGTTCACTCATGCTATACCTGTATAAGCGATGAAATGAGCATGTCGACATGTAGTGTAGAGTTGCATCACATTAATTGAAGAATGGTTATGATATTCAAGTATGAGCATAAAGAGAATTAAATAGATAATGTTGACGATGATATTGATTATGGTTGATAAATTATTGTTTTATTATTGTCCTTGTTGAGTCCTGGGCCCACCCATACTCTACTGTTGTTTTTAGGTGGATGTTGATGACATTTCGCAAGAAAAAGGATAACGCACATGGAACAATTGCATTCACTTCAATTACTTGATTCACTTGGCCATAAGAAAATTTTATTATAGTGTGATTATTTATCCTTTAGGACTTGATAGACATAGAATAATTCTATATGATTGGTTGGAGCCTGTTTATTCATCCAATAGACTCTTTAGAGTTGGTTTTACTTAATTGTTGGATTATT
The DNA here is from genome assembly GCA_036346395.1 of Hsuehochloa calcarea. Classification (NCBI taxonomy): domain Eukaryota; kingdom Viridiplantae; phylum Streptophyta; class Magnoliopsida; order Poales; family Poaceae; genus Hsuehochloa; species Hsuehochloa calcarea. Next base: position 30,070,539 of record CM070606.1, read on the forward strand.
ATTCTGCTTTGCTATCTAGAGATTAAATACCTATATTTGTCGTGTCGTTATTCATGTGTTAGTGTGACCTGTGGACGGGTTTTATTATTAAATTGCTTGCTAGAATTTATTATAAATTATTGTTAAAATTAATAGTCGATGCATTTTAGTGGTATTTCGAGCTCATTACTGAGCCGGGCCCTCGTTCTCTTGTTCATAAGGGACTTGAATTATCTTTTGTAATCTCAGAAAGCATCATGTTCAGGTTCTTAACACCAACGAATTCCCAATTGATAGCTGCAGTACAGTTGTCATCGTAGATTGATTTTTTCATGTATCTTTTCTCATATGATATTTCCCTGATTTTTGAACTGGTTTCGAACTGTCTGACGGATATGAGAAGAAAATGGACTCCTAAATTGGCAAACTGAACTCTTATCTATAAATTAAGCTCCTAATTCGGCTTAAGTTAGATCAATGAAACCTGCAGTTGGCTTAAGATATAGCTACACCCGAATTTAAAAGGCAAAATTGAGGTGCAAAAAAATGCTCTTTTATTACATGTACTGGCATAAGCAAACTTACAAAAGGAAGGACGTTCAAAATACAAGAGGAACACCATACACGAGCAAAGCCAGAAGATATACACAATCATCTCAACAATGCAAAAGGAACGTCCAGTCCAGAGTAAACTTTTATCCGTCGACTTGCAACCATTTCAAAAAGAACTTAGAAAAGTTACTAATGTAATGGTACATAATTTCTACAAGCAAACAGGCTACTTGAGCCTCATAGGCTGCTGCATCCCTCCTCTCATCATAGCGCAAAATTCCTCGTAGTTAATCCTCCCATCCTGTAATACCCAAAAGAACATCAAGAAGATGGAAGGAATAAACATAATGTAGCTGGAAAAAATAATTTGTAAACAACTTACATTATCTGTGTCAACTTCTGATATAATGTCCTTTATGGTACTTGCATCGCCCATTTCATGCTCGATCAAAGCAGATTCCAGTTCATCTCTCGTGATGAAGCTGCATAAAATTAAGGTAACCCTCTGTCAAATCAACCAGGGGGATATACGCTACAGTGCATTGCATGGCAGACAAGCGAGCAGTTATTGTTAACAAAATGTGAAACTGTGATACATAATCATGTATCATAGACAAGATTTGATGATCACGTATCACAGTTCACAGACAAGACTTGATGAAAAACTAATACCGTGACTTGTGACGTCGGTTTTTGAGACGTGACAATTTAGAATACTTACCCACTGCTGTCTTTGTCAAAATACTGAAATGCCTTAAACAAATGCTCATCTTTTTCGAGTTTGTGTCTATGCATTGTGGCCGTGATGAACTCAACATAGTCGATGGATCCATTGCCATCCACATCAGCCTGGAATGGTTCAGAAGGTAAGCACACAAAGTCAAGAAAATCATAGTTATATGCAACTGAAGAACTTCGAATCTTCACAATATGCCTATGAATAACTTCGGATCTTCACAATATGTCACTGATGGACCTTGGGCCCACATGACAGCCCACAATGAGTGACATATTGTGAATGATGTAGTTATTCAGTAGCATATTGTGAATTTTCTTTTCAAAATAACACTGTAATAGTTCAGGATTGGTGCATACAGCATCCATCAACTGCTTTACTTCAGCCTCTGACAGCTTTGATCCAAGTTTGGCTAACCCTGCTTTGAGTTCTTCATATGTGATGCTCCCACTGTTGTCTGTGTCCATGTTCATGAACATTTGCTTTAGTCCCTTGATCTCTTCCTCATTAAGGTTTGAAGCAATAACCTGCATACACATTTGCTTATAAACATCAGAGATAAGAAAAGGGCAGCCAACTAAGCATCACAATGAAGATTACCTTCAGTGCCATCTTTTTCAGCTTATTCATTGCTCTGAATTGCTTCATCCTAGAAAGAACAGCACTGTCAATAGGTTTATCAGATGCTTCTCCTTCTCTGAGCCATGGATGTTCTGATCAAGAATTTAATAAACAAAACATTAACTTTTGCCAAAGGAGCTAAAAAAATTGGAGGTTAATGTACGTTCAAGAAGCTTACGAAGAACTTGGGCTGAAGTAATTCTTTTCTTTGGATCTTGTGTCAACATCTTTCTAACCAGGTCTTTAGCACTCTCAGAAATTGATGGCCATGGCTGACTTTCAAAGTCAATCTCCCCATGTAGAATAGTATCAAATATACCCTTTTCGGTTTCTACAAAGCAAAACAGAAGATGAATAACGACAGAAGGGAAATATTACTTCTAAATTGTATACATGAATTCACAAGTGAAAGTAAAAAGAGATCTTAAGAGGCAAATGTACCAGCCCAGAATGGAGGCACACCACTGAGAAGAATGTACAGAATAACGCCGGCACTCCAAACATCTATCTCTTTCCCATAATTTCGCCTAAGGACCTCAGGAGCAACATAATAAGCACTTCCAACGATGTCCCTGTACATTTTTCCTGATGTATTTCAAAGGCAATTAGTATACAAATTATAACCACAGAAAAGTTGGAAACTCGGGATTTTGTAATATTTAATTATTAATCGCCTAAGTTCTATTTGTGTTGTGGCGAGGGCCTGTGTAGCAGCAGTAGCGCAGACGTGCACAACAACAACAAATGACGTGGCCAGCCGGCCAGCCGGCCGTGTGGGCAAGGGATCCAACGGCAAAGCAGCATATGGCATAAGAGTAGAGTCCAGGGAGTCAGTACTTCACTATGGAAGCTTAAGGTTAGACATAAGAAGTAGAGTCCGTATGTTAGTTTATCTAGTAGCAGGAAAGGGACAACAAAGTAGTAGTTCAGGAGGAGAGTTAGGAAAGAGATAGAATAGGAGTTGAGCTTGTTTCCATGTTAAGAGTCCAAGTCTTAGGGGTTAAGCTAAGTAGCTCTATAAAGATCAGGCGTTGTAATCTTTCAGATCAAGCAAGAAAGAAACAATCTATTCTTCCCCAAATATTCTCTCATCTCAATCTGTCTATCTCCCCCTTCTAATACCCTAATCCCCTTCAAGCCATGCTGTATGGCCATCCTCTGTACGGTAGTTATCCCGTTGTGAACTAAGGTTCGCAACACTTTGATTGATTAAGAATGAGACAAACTAACTTATTTTAAAAAAGATATATATATCAGCTAGTACGAAGTCAGAAAGGAGATCATGGAAGCATGTTGTATTCAGTATAAGAGATGACAATGATGAAAATATAAAAGGAAAAAGAAAACAGAGCTGTCTTCCTCCACCATCACACCCAACCACCACCAACATCACTACTATACTTGGGAATTGCACAACAGTTATATATCACTCCAATAGTAACAACCAGTGACAGCAAATTTACTGTCACCAGCATAACAAGCAGCTGAAACATGAGTAATGATAGTATGTTTCATGCCGATTTCTATCTTAGAAGGTCTAACTTTTTATCAAATTTGAAAGTACTGCTTGTTAGGAATAACAACTTGTATTCTCAGGGGGCCAATGGGCCAGTATATATATACAAGTACAGGAGGTAAATATGCAAATAACCCCTCATAACAATGGAGAATAACACAACTATACATATATATCTCTAACACCCCCCCCTCAAACTCATGGTGGATCAACAACACTGAGTTTGGAGAGGTAGAAACCGTGTTGAGCTCGAGTCTGGGCCTTCGCGAAGAAATCCGCCATCTGAAACTCGGAAGGCACATACTGAAGAGCAATCACCTGATCATGTACACAAGACCTCATGAAGGAAGCATCAACACCAATATGCTTGGTGAGCTCATGCTTCACGTGGTCACTGCACATCGATAGCACTCAGATTGTCCGACAAGAGAGGAGTTGGTGTAGTGATAGAAACACCAAAATCCTCAAGTAACCACCGTAGCCATGTAATCTCTGCTGTCAAGAGAGCCATAGCCGTAACTCACCTCTGACTCGAACGGATATCAATCTGTTTCTTCATCTTCCAGGCAATGAGAGAACCACCAAGAAAAACACAGTAAGCAGAGATAGACCGACGATCAGAGGGATCGCTGGCCCAAGTAGCATCCGAAAAGCCTGAAATTGTAACGAGCTGGAGTGTGGGAAGAAGAGACAGCGAGAGATAGTCCCACGAAGGTATCGCAGAACTCGAAGAAGGTGGCTATAGTGGACCTAAGTGGGAGCAGAGACGAACTGACTTAGAATGTGGACTGGATAAGTGATATCCGGACGAGTAACAGCAAGATAGACAGGACTCCCAACAAGATGACGATAGCGAGTCGGATCAGAAAGAGGCTCGCTATCAGAGGGCCGGAGATGAACGTTGAGCTCCATGGGAGTCTCAACAGTACGCTGATCAATGAGAGAAGCGTGATCAAGAAGATACTGAATATACTTCTCTTGGGACATAAAGAAACCATCTGGAGTGGAAGTAACCTCAATCCCAAGGAAGTAACGAAGAGGACCAAGATTCGACATAAGGAACTGCTCACTCAGACGAGCCTTAACAAAGGCAATGTACTCAGAATCATCTCCGGTGATGATCATATCATCAACATATAGAAGAAAAAGTCCGACCACGAGACAAAGTGTGGACAATAAGAGCAGGATCACGATCACTAGCTGAGAAGCCGGCAGCAGTGACCACAGAGGAGAAGCGCTCAAACCAAGCACGAGGGGCTTGTTTAAGGCCATAGAGAGAGCGATGAAGACGACATACCATGCCCTCAGGAACAGAATACCCAGGTGGCGGATGCATGTAGACCTCCTCATGCAACTCGCCATTAAGAAAGGCATGCTTGACATCAAGCTGAGAAACGAACCAATGACGAACAGACGCCATTGAAAGAAGAGTGCGGACAGTGGGCCACAGGAGCAAAAGTCTCGTCGTAGTCACGACCATGCTCCCGCTGGAAGCCACGAGCAAAAAGACGCGCCTTATAGCGCTCAAGAGAGCCATCAGAGCGAGTCTTAATCTTATAGACCCACTTACACGTGATGGGACGAGAGTGAGATGGAAAAGGAACAAGATCCCAAGTACCAGTACGCTCGAGAGCAGCAATCTCCTCGGCCATGGCATGCTGCCACTCAGGGTGAGTAACAACATCCTGGTAGGAGACAGGCTCATGGGTAGCTGCACCAGCAAAACCAAAACGAGCAGGAGGCCGAATCGACTGACGATCGCGGAGACCGTAGCGAGGAGATGATGACCCATCAGGGGAAGATGGAGCATCAGGAGAAGATGAAACATCAGGGGAAGATAGCTCATCTGGAAGAGCCTCGATACGAGGTCGACGAGTGTAGAAGAGAGTGGGAGGAGAATGATGAGCCGCTGGGGACGAAGCAGGCGACGACAATGGCGGAAAGGCCTTAGGAGGTAAATGTGGAGACTCAGTGGGACGGGTGGACAAGGGCAAGACAGGGATTGGTGTATCTGGAAAAGTAAAAAAAGACAGGGACTCTACAGAGGAAACCGAAGGAGAGGCAGAACGTGGGTAGAAGGGTTGAGACTCGTCAAAAGTCACATCCTGAGAAATCCGCATCCGTCGACCAATAGGGTCCCAGCACCGATAGCTCTTGTGCTCGGCACTGTATCCCAGAAAAACATAGTTAACAGACTGAGCAGTCAGTTTGGTGCGTTCTCGAGGTGCAAGGAGATAAGATGGTCCCCTTTCGAAAGGAAGGGAGCCAGACCCCAAACATCTGAATGAATAAGATCAAATGATCGCTGAGACAGAGACTCACTATGAGAATAGGGAAGCTGAATCTGTTTCCCTAACTTACAGCCCTGACAATCTAAAGACACGTCTCCTGAGTCAGACCCCAAAAGACCACGACGAACTAAAGATGACAAACGAGATCCACACAGATGACCAAGACGGTGATGCCACTGATGGAAAGAGCTGGTAGACGAAGTGGCAGAAGCGGAAAGACTGGCGGCGACGGTGGCAGCGGAAGGAAGGTGAAGCCAGTCAAGCTCCCAGAGACGCTGTGAGTCAAGGCGCCGAGGGCCAGAGCCAACCAGAGCCCCCGTGTGGCGGTCCTGAACACAACAAGAGTCAGAGTCAAGAATGACCCGACAACCAAGGTCAGTAATCTATCCAGCAGAAAGAAGCTGCATGGTTAGACGAGGAACATGAGCAACAGAAGGAACATAAAAGGATGAGTTGCTAAGAGGTCCTTGACCAGAGACAGAAAGAGAGGTACCATCAGCAGTAAGAACACTGACAGGAGGATCAAGAGGTGTAATGAAAGACAAAGTGGAAGAAGCAGAAGTCATGTGAAATGATGCTCCTGAATCAAGAATTCATGGGGAGGTACTTGACTGTGTAGGAGGTGGTTTCTCATTGCTCAAGAGTCGATGAGCGTAACTCCGCAGAACTTGTCGAGGAGAACTCAAGCGGCAAGCAGCGTCGAAGTCCGGCTATTTCGCTTTCGGAGAGGCTGGCTGAAGGAGTCAATGCAGACGTCGATGTAGAAGCACCGGTGCCAGTGCTAGGAGAAGAACGGCGTGAAAGATGCCGCTGCTTCTTATAGCACTGGGACTCAACGTGGCCGACCTTGTCACAGTAGGAGCTGCGAGGATGACCATCGCCAAATGGAGGGCGGCCACCACCACCTGTGGCAGCCGCTGGAGGAGGCAGTGTACTGAAACGTGGAGCAGTCGGTGTAGCAGGTGGACGAGCGGCGAGCACGAGAGGGAGTGGCATCGATCAAAGACCACTCGACGAGTCTCCTCTCCGCAGATCTCGAGAAGAGCCTCCAAAAGAGTGACACGAGGTGGCGTGCAAGAAGTCGGGCACGCTGTGCTCGAACTCGTGACGGCGGGTAAGGAACTCGAGACACGCGAAACTGTGTCAAGACGCATACCAAGCAAAGATGAAGCAGGAGCGACAACGGCGAGAGTCCGGTGACGCTAGACATGCAGAACTCGGCGTAGAAGACGCCAACGAGAGCATCACCTGCCAAGAGAGTGCTCTGGCGAACCACCGAGCAGTAGAGAGCATCTCGGAGGGTTCAGAAGGCCGACGAAGGTGAGTCCACATCCGATACCGAAGGGGTCCCACAACCTCGTAAGAAAACTAAGGTTGGACATCGGCGATGAAGACAAAGAAACTCGAAAGCGCCGTCGCCGCACCACCGAGTGTAAGCGGTCAATCGATCCGTAGGAATCCAGAACCTCTTGGTAGGCAGAGGCGGCCTTATCATGAGTAAGGCCGCCACCTCGACATGGCCTTGTTTACCGTTCGGGGCAAAGCAACAGCGAAACTCCGGAGGAGTAGGGCAAGACGGGCAGGTGACATCGCCAGAGAGGATGCCCCAAAGACGAAGACCACACATGTGGATGCCCATGTGAGACACGAAGTCGGTGCAATTAACACCATCGAAGATCACCGGGCAGCGAGGGAGGGAAACGGTGCCCATTGGTAGGCGGCGCTGGACGGCGCGGCGGTTAGATCGGCATTTTTTTTTCTTTTCGCTGCTCAGATTAAAGCCGGCTGGGCCGGCTTCCTCAGCCCAAATAACGCGCGGTCGCGCACGGGAGGAGGGGGGAACGAACTAGGGTTCCACCTACATCCGCCGACGCCGGCGTCGGCGGACGCGATGGCGGCGGCGTCGTCGGCAGCTCGCCTCCTCGCGCTTCTTCCCGAGCTTGCGCTGCTCCCGAGCGAGCACACCTTCTTGGTTCTTGGCGGCGTGTCCAGTGGGGCCGGCGGTGGCGGTATTCAGCGGCGGCGGCCGGCGACGGAGTCTGCGGCGGCGGCGGCTGTTCACGCTTGATGGCGGCGGCGCTTCGAGAGGCGGCGGCACGACCGAGCCTTGGCGGTCGCGGATCTGTTGTGGTGGCGGCGGCGCCACACGGGGATGTCGTGGTGGCGGCGCCACACGGGGGATGTCGTGGCAGCCGTCACAAGGAAGCTGAGGCGGCTACCGATCCAAGAGAAGCGGCGGCTCTGCGCTCCGTGGCACAGCGGAGAAAGCCGATCGCAAAGAATGAGAGGAAAGCCGTGGCGCGGCTTGACTCGGAGGAGGCGGTGGCGGCAAGCCGACATGCGGCTAGGTCGATGAGAGAGACGAGTTGCGCGTCCGGGAGAGGTAACCCTAATGGGCTCTGATACCATGCTAGGAATAGCAACTTGTATTCTCAGGGAGCCAATGAGCCAGTATATATATACAAGTACAGGAGGCAAATATGCAAATAACCCCTCATAACAATGGAGAATAACACAACATACATATATATCTCTAACACTGCTTACTTATATCAGTTCCTCCATGACAATCTTGGGAGAGATACTTCCCACTTGCCAGGTTCCATATAGTAAATGTTGCCAGGTTAATGTTAGAAAAGATAACAGGTCCGGTGGGTAACTTGCAAATGACAGCAACAGTAGTGTGGCCAAATTTTTGTAAGTAGAAGAGCTCTATTAGAATTTCGCACGTTTCCCTAGTACTGTTCAGGTCAACCAGAACAGTGGCCTAGTCAGAAGTCTGAACCTCGTATTTACAGTCTTGCACTACTAGGGGTCAATAACAAATCAATGGTTAAGGCATTAAGCAGTCTTAACCCTCAGCATCTAGGGAGAACTTTCCAATAGTTTGAAGTGCTTCAACAACAGATGGTGGTTGCAATGTCATTCCCCCATTGAAGTATGAACACGCTGGTATGGCAGTTGTAGTGCTCCTAGAATATTCCTTTGACATGATGAATTCTATCATGCATCAATGGTAATTAGCCATTCTTTCCCTGCTAATGGGTGCATTACTGCATTTTACCTTTAAATTTTTGTAGAAACTGCTATTACACTTCTAAAAAAAGAGCTAGCTCAGATCATACCAAGACGCAGGGTTGCAGGCAGTAGACTGAAACATATAACAACCAATATTGATGTTAAATTGTTACAGATTTCCCCTCAAATTCAATTAATTGGCAACATATACCATTTCATATTTTAATCCAAGCAATAGTGACTGGGGTTCTCAAAACAAAACAAAATTCAAATGGTGCTAAGCTGCCAGTAGTACACTAGTACTGCACCACTAGTTCCCCGCTATTAATTAAATGTCATAGAAGATAGAACCAGCTGTTTCTCTTCTTCTTTTTTCAGTTCTAAGTTCTAACCTCTCAAACTGAACATGGCTCAAAATCACCAGTTTTGGCTGGTTCGTTGTGAAGCCTAGGTGTGATCTTTTCTAACATGATCGACAGTATAGTGAACTGTTAGAGATATATTTGTGTTAGAGTAGGACTCTAGATTTGTTTTGGTTTTCTTATCTGTAACCTTTTACTCGTGTATATATATACCGGCCCATTGGCCTCCTGAATATACAAGTTGCAATTCCAACATGGTATCAGAGCGAGGTTAGGGTTACCTCTTCTCTTCCACGCAACTCGTCGCCGCCGCCGGCCTCCCTCCTCTGCCCTAGCCGCCACCGTCGGGCCTCGCTTGCGCTGCGCTGGCCGCCGGTCTCCTCGGATCGCCGCTGCCGCCGCTCCGTCGCCGATCCGATCTCCCGCGAGTGCCGCAGCCCCGCTTAAGACCTCCTCGGGATCGCCATTGCCGCAGCCCCATCGCCGACGTCTCCGCCGATTGACCACCTCAACGCCGCGCCGGCCTCGGTCTCCTGGGCCGCGACTAACGCCGTCCGGCCCGGTTGCCGCCCCGCGAGGGCCGCAGCCTCGACGCTTCGGCTGCCGCTCTCCGGTCGTCGCCGCTGGCCGCCACGAGGGCTCCGCCGCCGCTACGCTTCGCCGACGCCGCCGCCGCCGCCACCGTCGGCTTCGAGCATCACGACGCCGCCGCCGACGGCGCCGCCGCCACACCGCCGCCGCCGCCGGCCGACACAAGGGAACCCTAGTTCGTGTACGCGACGCGCTTTGGGCGGTGGGCCGACCGCTCTTTAAAGACCGTGAGCGCAAAAAAAATCAAAAAACGTTTAATCGCCGCGTCGCCCGGCCGCCGCTTATTAGACTACGTTATTTGGTCGCCGCGTCGTCGGGGCCGCCTACCAATGGGCACCGCTTCTCCTCTCGCTCGGTGATCTTCAACGGTGTTAACTACACCGACCAGATCTCACATGCGCATCCACATGTGTGGTCTTCGTCTCGGGCGCCCTTCGCGCCACACCGCCCGCCATGCCCTACTCCTCCGACGGAGTTTATGTCCGCTGCGCTTCCGACACGGTGACAAGGCTGATATTGAGCCTGCTGGCCTTGCTGATGAGAAGGCTGCCTCTGCCTATCAAGAGGCTTTGAATTTCTACATGGATCGCTTGACTACCTACACTCGGTGGTGTGACAACGACGCTTTCGTTGCCGCTTGTCTTCATCGCGATGTCCAAACCTCGATTCTCTCGAGATTGTGGGATTTTCTTTACTGCTCAGATGTGGACTCATCTTCGACGCTTCACGAACCCTCCGGAGATGCCTCACCGCCATGAGTTCGCCAGAGCACTCTCTTCGCAGGTGTGCTATCGTTGACGCCTTCTACGCCGAGTTCGCGATCAGCGCCAATCGACTCTCTTCGCACCGCCGCTATCGCTCTGCTCATGCCGCTGGCCGTCGTGCGGACGACTGGAGTTTGGCGTGTTCACGAGTTCCTTACTCGTCTTCGCCCCGAAGTTCGGCGAGGCGTGCCCGACTACTTGCACGCCACCTCGTGTCACTCTTACGGAGGCCCTTACCGAGATACGTGCAGAGGAGACTCGCTCGAGTGGTGGCCGGTCCGATGCCACTCCCTTCGTGCTCGCCGCCCGTACACTGCTACACCGATCGCTTCACGCTTCAAGACATCGCTTCCTCCAATGGCCGCCACAGTGGTGGTGGCCGCCTCCATCCGGCGGTGGTCGTCCTCGCCGCTTCCTATCGCGACAAGATCGGCTACATTGAGTCCTGTGCTACAAGAAACAAGCGGCATATTTCACGCCGTTCTTCTCCTAGCGCCGCACCAGATTTCTACATCGACGTCAGATCGACTACTTCGCGTTTTCTCACCGAGGTGAGATAGCCGACTTGACGATCGCTTGCCGCTTGTGTTCTTCCTCGATGTGTTCTCGCAGATTCGCGACTAACTCTTCTGCACCGAGAAACCACCTCCTACACGTCAGTACCTCCCGTGGATCCTTGATTCCGAGCATCCTTCCACATGACTTCCGATTCTTCAACTCTATCTTTGTTACACCTCTTGATTCCCTGTCGCTGTACTACTGGCGATGGTACCTCTCTTTCTCGTCTCGGGTCGAGGACCTCTTAGCAACTCATCTTTTCATGTTCCTTCGTTGCTCATGTTCCTCGCCTAACCATGCGACTTCTTCTGTTTGGATGACATCGACCTTGGTTATCTGATCATTCTCGACTCGACTCTTGTTGTGTTCGGGACCGCCACACGGAGCTCGTTGGTTCCGCCTCGGCGCCTTGACTCACAAAGCGTCTCTGGGAACTTGATCTGCTTCACCTTCCTTCCACGCCGGTCTCCGCTTCGGCATCTCGCTCACCGGCTCTTTCAAAGCAGTGGCATCACCGCCTTGGTCATCTGTGGATCTCGCCTGTCATCCTTAGTTCGTCGTGGTCTTCGGGATCTGCCTCGGTGACGCCTCTTTAGATTGTCGTCGTAAGTTAGGCAAACAGATTCACTTCCTTATCCTCATAGTGAGTCGGTGTCTCGGCGTCCCTTTGATCTTGTTCATTACGATGTTTGGGGTCCCGCTCTTCGTTTGAAAGGGGTCATCGATACTATATCATATTTATAGATGATTTCTCTCGCCACACTTGGATATATTTCATGTCTTCTCGTGAGCGAGGTCTTGTCTATCTATAAACAGTTTGCCACCATGGTTCGCATACGCTTCTCCACTCCTATTCGTGTTTTTCGTGGCCGACTCATTAATGAGTACCTCTCTCATCACCTACGCAGTTTCCTTTGCCGAGCGTGGCACTCTCGTTGAATTCTCTTGTCCCGTGCTCATGCTCGAATGGTGTTGCCGAGCGCAAGCATCGCCACCTTCTTGAATCACCGCGCCCCGATGATTGCCGCCTATTCCACCTCACTTTTGGGCCGAGGTCGCTTCCATCGCCACCTATCTTGTCAACATCCACCTTCTTCTTCGCTTCTTTCAGGCACAATCCTCGTTGAGCGCTCTCGTGGTCTCCTCCCGACTACTCCGCCTTCGCTCGCTTGTTGCGTTTGCTACGCTCTCTCGCCGAGAACGCACTAAACCGACCGCCTGACCGTTGAGTGTGTCTTTCGGGATACTGAGGTCGAGCACAAGGGCTATCGGTCTTTGGGATCTGTTGGTCGACGGACGCGATTTCTGATGTGACTTTCGACGAGTCTCGCCCTTCTACCCACGCCCCGCTCTCCTTGGCTTCCTCTGTGGAGTCTGCTTTTTTACTTTTCGGATACACCTATCTCTCGCCTTGCCCCGCCCCATTGAGTCTCCACATATTTCTCCTGTGGCCTCTCCGCCATTGTCGCCGCCTGCTTCGTCCCCTGCGGCTCCTCAGGCTCCCCCCACTACACTCGTCTACACTCGTCGACCTCGTATTGAGGATCTTCCAGATGAGCCCTCTTCTACTGCTGATTCATCATCTTCTGATGCTTCATCTTCCCCTGATGGGCCGTCTTCTCCTCCCTACGCTCTCCGCGATCGCCAACGATTCTACCGCCTGCTTTGCCTTTCTTTGGCGCAGCCTACTCGTGAGCTCGCCTCCCACCGGATGTTGTTACTCATCCCGAGTGGCAAGATGCCATGGCCGAGAGATTGCTTCCTCGAGCGCATTGGTACTTGGGATCTTGTTCCTTTCCATCTCACTCGCCCCATCACATGTAAGTAGGTTTATAAGATTAAGACTCGCTCGATGGCTCTCTTGAGCGCTATAAGGCGCGTCTTGTTGCTCGTGGCTTCCAAAGCAGAGCATGGTCGTGACTACGACGAGACTTTTGCTCTGTGGCCCACATGACCACCGTCCGCACTCTTCTTTCGGTGGCGCCTGCTCGCCACCGGTGAGTGCATCTCTCGCTTTGATGTCAAGAATGCCTTTCTTAATGGCGAGTTGCGCGAGGAGGTCTACATGCATCCACCACCGGGTATTCATTCTCGAGGGCATGGTCCGCCGCCTTCGCCGCGCTCTCTATGGCCTTAAGCAAGCCCTCGTGCTTGGTTTGAGCGCTTCTCCTCTCCGTGGTCATCGCCGCCGGTTTTTCAATGAGTGATCATGATCCTGCGCTCTTTGTCCACACTTCGCCTCGTGGTCGGACTCTTCTTCTTACGTATGTTGATGATATGATCATTACAGGAGATGACTCGAGTATATTGCCTTTGTCAAGGCTCGCCTTAGCGAGCAGTTCCTTATGTCTGATCTTGGTCCTCTTTGTTACTTCCTTGGGATTGAGGTTACTTCCACTCCGGATGGCTTCTTTATGTCCCAAGAGAAGTATATTCAGATCTTCTTGATCGCGCCTCCCTCATCGACAACAGATCGTTGAGACTCCCATGGAGCTCAATGTTCACCTCCGACCCTCGATGGCGAGCCTCTTTCTCGATCCGACTCGCTATCGCCATCTTGTTGGGAGTCTTGTCTACCTTGTGTTACTCGTCCGGATATCACTTATCCAGTTCACATTACGAGTCGGTTCGTTCCGCTCCCACTCAGTCCACTACACCCACCTTCTTCGAAGTTCTGCGATACCTTCGTGGGACTATCTCTCGCCGTCTCTTCTTTCCACGCCCACTCGCATGACTTCAGCTTATTCGGATGCTACTTGGGCGGCGATCCTCCGATCGTTGGCCTATCTCTCGCCATCGTGTGTTTTTCTTGGTGGTTCGCTTATTGCCCGGAAGACGAAGAAACAGATCGCAGTTGTCCCGCTCGAGCGCAGAGGTCGAGTTGTGAGCTATGGCTCTCTTGATGCAGAGATTACTTGGCTACGGTGGTTACTTGAGGATTTTGGTGTTTCGCATTACACCGACTCTCTCTCTCGCCGATAGTACAGTGCTATCAAGATTGCGATGACCCTGTGAAGCATGAGCTCACCAAGCATATTGGTGTTGATGCTTCATTCATGAGGTCTTGTGTGCATGATCAGGTGATTGCTCTTCAGTATGTGCCTTCAGAGCTTCAGATAGCGGATTTCTTCACGAAGGCCCAGATTCGAGCACATCACGGCTTCTACCTCTCCAAACTCAGTGTTGTTGATCCACCATGAGTTTGAGGGGGGTGTTAGAGATATATTTGTGTTAGAGTAGGACTCTAGATTTGTTTTGGTTTCCTTATCTGTAACCTTTTACTTGTGTATATATATACCGGCCCATTGACCTCCTGAATATACAAGTTGCAATTCCAACATGAACTACCTTTGTCTAGTTATTGGAAGTATTATGGCATCGATACGTTTACAGCCACAAAAAGTTTACACATAACATGTCCAAAATGGCATGAACCATCTATCACTCAGAATAAACAACACCGTAACCCTCCAAACCCCCCAAATCAGACTATTATGAAATTTCAGCCGTAGCTAGGTGGTCCAGCAATACGAAAATCAGCACCAATCAATGAAATCCAGAAGATCAAAGTTAGGAAAAATATATGTCCAATTGCTATTATACTCAACAACAGACGCAATTTTCAAGTATATGCAGCTGATATATTATTCACATTACCTTCTTCAATGAAGACTGAGAGCCCAAAATCAGTTGCCTTCAGCATTGCATTCTCTTGCTTGGTTGCAAGCAAGAAGTTCTCTGGTTTCAGGTCACGATGCATCACTCCCATGAAATGACAAATGTTGACAACATTCACAATTGCTCTGCACATTATAGCAGCCGCACGCTCTGAGTAGTGCCCCTTAGCAATGATCCGATCAAACAGCTCCCCGCCTGCACAGAGCTCCATCACTACATGCACATTGCTCTTGTCCTCATATGCTCCCCAGAACTCGACTATGTTTGGTTGCCCAGATAAGTGCTGCATGATCTGGATCTCCCGGCGAATGTCCTCCCTGTCGGCCTTACGCACAAGCTTGCGCTTGGAGATGGACTTGCAAGCATACTGCCTACCAGTAGCAATCTCAGTGCAAAGGTATGTCACCCCGAACTGCCCCCGGCCAAGTTCCTTTCCAAGGGAGTAGACCGAGCGCACATCCTCATACTGCTTGCCAAGAATCGTGTCTGGTGCGGGCTTCAGCGGGGCAACCACAGGTGGGACTACCGGAGGGTTCATCGCGGGCGGCGTGTACCTCACCTCGGCTGGCAGCGGCGGCTGAGGATGGTTGTAACTAGGAGGTGTTTGCGCTGGTTTTGGCTGGTGAGAATAGCCATAACCATTGGTTCTTCCTCGTCCAGAATCCGGGGACGTAGCTCTGCTGCAACACTGCCCCATTTCTAGTCAAATTCTTCCTTCCAGTTCCAAATTTGCAACCCAGTCGTTGAGCAGATGAAATCAAATAAAAAACTGAACCTGCACAATAATTCAACAAAGATTTGTACTGAATCAGATACGAACCTTTCCACTTCTCATCCAGGAATCCACATACTCATAATTCATTCAAGAGAATCAAAGATAAGAAAAGGAAATCAAGACTGGATATACAAGCAAACCAAACAATAGAACTCAACAAAGAAGAGAGGGGGCATGCAATTTTTTTAATGCCTTTGACACAAAGTTGACCTCTTTCTACTCTCAATCCAGACTCGAGAATTGCACGACAAGGTAGATGGGCGGTCCCTTTGCAAGCAAATTGGGTAAAAAGAGACAAAGAAAGGACCATCCGAAATCAAGAGGAGCAACCCGGCACCCAGGGAAAAAAGAAAAGAAAAAGAAGCTACAGCACCCAGGATTTGCTATCGTAACAATGGATCCTTTCCACCGATTTAGACAAGAGGAAGCGATAAACAAGAACAGTAAACTCTAAACTCAACTATTTTTCCCGTAAAAAATATCAGTGTCAGAAATCTACGGAATCCAAGAACATGAACAGATTGCTAAAATTAGAAGTGCAGAAGTAGAGCACATGTGAGAAATGAGCACTGCTGCACCACTTTCAGATCCAAAGGGGCAATATTTTCAATATCAGATAAAACTCTTAATCTCTTACCAAAAAAGAACCCCAAAACAAGAGACAATCTCGAATCTTTCATAAAACCAACAACGATCTAATCCACGAAAGGTCACATGAGCAAGCCTCTCAAGTCTCAACCCCAACACAATGAACCAAGAACCGAGGCGGAGATCCTAACCTCTGAGCCCGCAAAGCTCCAACCTTCCCACCGATCCAGAGCACAAGAATTGCACAAGTCGAGGTTTCTCCTTGGGCAGAAGTATTTGCGGCACAGGAACCCGCGTCTAAAGAATCAAATCTCGGAGGAGGACGACAGAGCAAGAACAGCTCGGCGCGGCGACCGCGGGAGTGGATTGGAGGTGGTCGCCACCGCAATTGGTGCGCCCCCCGATCGTGACAGCGACTAATACACACACACGGAGGTACGAATTAAAATTTCGCGAAGAAAAAATAAAGAAAAAAGTTGGTACGAATAAAGGAAAAGCAGAAGAAATGGGGCAGTGTGTTTGACAAAGCTTGGAGCTTTGAAGCTTTGTTGTTTGTTTGGACCTTGGATAGGTTGATGCTTACGCCAAGAAATGGATTAGCAGTTTTCTGTAAAGACCCTCGGATTAGCTGGTATATACATTTTCTCCCTTTGGAGTTCGGATTTTTTTTTTCTCCCGAAAGATGAAGAAACCGTTTCACGTCTCAAATAACGTGGTCCTCTTTTTATTACCGTATTTGTTAATTTCCAGTTGCCTAATTTTTTATTATCTATAAGTTACCTATAATTATATAGTACTAAACTTAATATTGTAGTAACAAGTGATGTATAATTTTAATATAGCTTTACTGTAACATTTAATTTTATTTATTTTTGTATTTATAGAGTTCACGTAGATTTATTTTTGACTATTTTAGATTTTTTTTATATTTGTAGGGTTCACATACATTTATTTTTGTCTAGTTTAGAATATTTTTTTGTCTCAACACAAAAACTTGTATTCATTGGATTAAAATCCTACGACTAGGAAAGGTGACTGATGGATAAAGATATTTCAGTCACCTGAAGTATAGACACTCCCTTCTATTATTTAGAAATAAAAATGAAAAAAAGATCGCATATTGGTACGATAAACTGGTAACTCAATGAGTATTCTCCTGGCTTAGGGAAAACCAGATTTGATGAGTTTTTTTTAGAGTTTGATAAGATTTAGTTGACAAGCTTATTTAGGGTTTATGGTACCAAATCGGAACTATCAAATAATTGAGACTCTTCTCCGCATCGCCAGGGAGATTGCCTAGATAACAACGTAAACAAATTCATGTAAAATTCATACATTCCAAACGCAAAACTGGATTTTGCTAGGAAAATTACTATAGTAAATTGGTACTATACTTTAGTACTCCATTTTGCATTTCCACAATTGTTTAGAAATATACTATATCTTAAAACCACAAGAATCGATGCCCCTTGGAGTGTCCACCTAGCCGTTTTCACGAAAAACAATGGCGGTTTCTAGAATTGCGTCGAGCTCAGCCTGTTTCCGCACTGGGCCACCACGGATCGTCATCGTGCGGTCGGGCCTGAACTAGCCGTTGGCCCCGCCCGATCGGGTGTAGCGCCGTCCGATCGTAGGTTTGCGACGGACGGCCCAGATTCCTTCCTCCCGCTTCCGACCCCAAACCCTAGCCCTTCCTTGTCCATACACCGCGTCCCGATCGCCTCCCTCTCGTTCCCCTCCTTCTCGCTGGCGCCGCCCACAACCTAGCCCCCCTCCCCTCCCTGCCCGCCCAAATCGGCCGGCCCGCGTTGAGCCCACGCTGCGCCCTCGCCCTCCTCTCCCCTGACGCCCGTTTGCCCTTCTCGTTTCATCCGCCGCCTCTTCCTCTCCCCGCACCGCCGCCTACAATCCCCACGTCTCCACACCCGTCCTGATGTCACCTCACCCATTGTAACAGTCCAAATTTCAAATTTCAGTTGAAAATAAAATTTAATTATTTTTGTGGAATTTTCAAAAAATTAAAGTTGAAAATATTTTATTTAAATCCAAAATAGCTTAGGGAATTTTTGTGAATTTTATTATATTTTTTGGATTTTATTTGCTATTTTCTAAAGCCTTTTTGAATTACTAGAATTATTTTTAATCAGAAAATGAATTTTAAATTGCCCACACAGTGTTCGGACCGAATTCAATCCGGCCAACATCGTTTCTCCACGCTGTGGCCCGGCCATACATGACCACGATCCGCCCACAAGCACTCTCTCCCATTCTCTCGCCGCTCCTCCTGCGCGCAATCATCAGGGACCGTTTGATCTAAATTGAACGACCTGATCTTGATGGCGCGTCCGGACAGCCGATCGTCCAAATTAGTATGGACTGTCCGATCTAAATCGAACGACCCAAACACCATCAGCTCCTCTCCCTTCCTTGCTGTCGCCGACAGGTGGGGCCCGCACTACAGGGTCGTCGTCTCCCTCTCCTACTTCCTCCCGCGTCCGCGCGCTTCGCCGCCATTAGTTCCCGCTCGGAGCTCCACAATCCAGCGATTCATTCCCCCATTTCTCGCGCAATCACGCGCATTAACTTCCCCGATCGTCGCCTCGCCCGTTTCTGGCAGTTTCCCCCCTCAATCACGCGCATTTACGCCGGATCACGCCATCGCCGCCGAGAACCTCGTGCGCATGATCTCCTCTCCCGGCCTCCCCTTGGCCTATAAAAGGACGCCCCGGGTGTGCCTTCCTCCACTCATCCCAACGCCCAAACTCTCCTCGCCCAATCCCTCTCACGCGCCCGAATTTTGAAGTTCCTCGCCGTCGGCTAAAGCTCGGTTCTTCCTCGATTCTGGTGCCGTCCAAGGTCCTCCATCGACGCCGACCACCTCTTCGGCATCACCGCCACTCCGCTGACCCCGTGCGCGCGCTAGCTTCGTTGGATAACCCTGAGACTCCATCTCCACCGTCGACCCAAAATCGTCGCCGCCAAACCTCGTCGCTAACGACCATTTCGCCTCGCCCTTCCGCATCTGTGGTAAGCACCAGATTCAGCGTCACCCCTCTCTCTTTTTGTGCACACCCGTGAGCCTTGCTGTGGCGTGTAGCGCTGGTGAGGGTGTCGCCGGAGCGCGCCACTCCTCGGGCCGATGTGGCCCAGCCACGTCGACGCCACCTCAGCGCCACGACCCCCTAGGATCCCAGTCAGCGCCTGCATGGCTGCCGAGTTAGCAGTTGCGCCAGCGCACGTGCCTCTGTGCACTGTTTCATGAGCTGAGTCCACCGTGGACTCGTGACTTTTTGTGGACTCTGTCTTTTGACTGTGGGGCCCACATGTCAGTGACTCAAAGCTTCCCCTTTAGAAAAATAAATCGGTTGAAATTCAGAATTTCCGTATGCTAACATCAGCATGCGCAATAATTCGAATATCCTTTAGAAAAATAATTAAGAAAATCAATAAAATCTGAAATTAGGGTTTTATTTAGATTTAAAACTTCGAGGAGATTGTATTTCTTCATACAAATTCCGATTTAGGTGAATCAAATGTTTAAATTTGTATAAAATCAAGATCTAGCTAACTAAGCTAAAATTATTTCATTTGGAGTTAATTTGAATTTATTTTTGTATTATTTGAATTTGACTTATTTTCGCGTATAGATTTTGACGACTCCGGAGAGCTCGATCCATCTAAAGAGTTAGATTATCAGGACTTCGAGCAAGGCAGGTTATGCCATTGATCATATTGATCCCAGTATTTTAAATTTATTTAATTCTATTTTGAATTATTATTGCATGCATAATTTTTATTCAGTTAATTTAAATTCCTGTTTTAAATTCCCAGTTATTCCAATTCCTTTGTATAGCCAATATTGTTCATTGAATCACCATCTCCTTGTGGTCTTAGTCAAATAAAAATTTAAAAATAAAGATATGCTTAGATAAAAAATATTTGATTAGGGAAATTTAGCCAAATGACCAACTATTGTTGAAAATCCTATGACATTGTTTTGTCATGGAAGAATTTTGCAAGTGTCTTTGAAAAAAATAGAAAAATTGGTTTGTACTTGGGCGAAATGGACAGCTGGTGGGTGCAGGTTTATGCACGGGCTCAACACGGGTCGGGTTGAGGCCTAGGGGTTGTTTTGAAAAGTCGCCAAAGTCAGTTACGGACCAGCCTTTGAGCCGTATTTTGCAAAGCTCCATCGTACTACCACATGTCCTGTATGGGCAGGACTAGGCTTATTAATTTGTAATACCTCATTGTCTTATGTGCCATTTTATTGAGTAGGCATTGGTTAAACAGTATTCCCACCTGGCGCAAGAGGGGGCTTCCGGCAGGTGGTTAACCCAAAGGAAGTGAAACCTTAGCGGGCGTGTTAGCCTTGAGGTAGAGCATTGGAAAAGTATGATGATATTTGCTTTGTCACACGCCTAAGGAAGCACGTATTGGCCGCCATAAAGAGCAAATTATCTCGTGTGGGTAAAGTTGTACCCCCTTTGCAGAGTGTAAAACTATTCGAATAGCCGTGTCCACGGTCATAGACATGCTGAGCAAAGCCACTCTAAGTTAGACTTTGTTTTTGGTTTTAAAATATTTTTATTAAATAATTTTAGGATGGTGAATTCTTGTGGTAAAGTTGGGCGGTTAGCCATGTGATGGAGGGTATCTATCACCATGTTTCTGTTGGAAATATGCCCTAGATTCAATAATAAAGATGATTATATTTCATTATTTCATAACATTGGATAATATGTTATCTGTTTCCTAGAATAATATCAATAATATTTATTATCAAGTATGCGACTTGATTGTGAAACTCTATATTTCTGCGATGATTATTCTTAAATGTTCTCTGGTCGGAAACATATGAGAACACATATGAATAGACTAGCATATGTATTGGTTGATGACTATGTTTCACAGGTCATGGATATGGAGATATCAAACCAATAATATTGACACGTGTCAGAGAACATGGTGTTAGAAAAAAAACCCACCTTGAGACACTGTTGAGATTGTTATAATTCTATGTATTATTAGTTGGTCTCAAGCAATGATGATGTATAATTGTGGATATCATGGGGATATGCTCCAGATCTTAGAATGATGTGACAATTGGCAATGGCGTTTACGGTTTGTCGTTTCACGTGTTTTCGGCAAAGGTACAGTTCTGTCAGGTCTCAACCGGTCTGACCGGCCAGGGCGGCGCTCAGACCGGTCCCAAATCGGTCCGACCGGCCATAAGCGGCGGTCGAACCGGCCAACGTCAGAAAGGGTTGGATTGAGCTGGGCCAAAAATAGAGGTAGCAGGCAACAGAGGGGATTCTATTGCACTTGGTCTCATAATTTTTGGAGTCTCCAGTCAAAAGTTCTATTGGTTTGAAATTTCCAGTAGGTTTCGGTTTTTAGAGGTTGAAAATCGGCTAAGTCATTATCGCGCGATCGGCCGGCCAATAGTGGCGGTCGATCGCCAATAGTGGCGGTCGATCGGCCGGCGAGGGCGGTCGACCGCCCTAGGGCGTTCTGACCGGTTTTCACTTGGATCGCCGCCCGTCGTGGCGGCGATATTTGGTTTTTAGGTCAAAGTCATGAGTTTCAGGGCATATATGTTGCATGATGCATGTTTTGACTAACATGGGTCAAGTTGTGAAGAACTTGTTCCCAAATTCGGTTTACTTGTCTATTGTTGTGCAGATTGCTTGGTAGTCAACGACGGTCAACGGCGAGGATGATCGGGACTAGGCTTGGAGAGCTGTGGTCCAGGACGATTGACGATGCCGGGTGATGTCAATGTACTCAAGCATGGTGCAAGATGGACAAGGGTGACCTATTGGCTAATCCGAGGCGCAAGATGGCACAAGGTGTAGCTAGTTAGGTCAAGGGGAGATAAAGATGGTGCATTAAAATGCGTGCGTAAGTGTCCTGTTTGTTTTGGGCCTTAACGTGAGCCCAATAGAGTCAAACTTCTAGAAGGTCTAAGACTCCACTATAAATAGGGAAGGGTGGTGGCTGCACCATCGCTTCGTCTCTTTTATAATTTTTGTAAACCCTAATTTTCTTAAGGAGAGTTTTTGTAGAGGCTAGGATTCTTGATAGTTTGTAGGACCGTAAAGGCGACTAAAGGGGGTGAATAAGCGCTTTCTCAACTTTCTCGCCTTAATCAAATTCAACACGAACTTTACTCCTTTAGCTATGAAAGCTAAGAAGATCAGTAAGTGCACAGAGGAAGCCTTGTGCTGAATTCGATAACCCCCTCAACCACACGACACAAAAGTGGAGAATTGAACTCACTGCTCGACGGGCAGATGCACGACCGGTCGAGCCATTTGAGAGGCAGTGACCGACGTTTAACGAGCGGTCGGACCGGCTACTAACTGGCGGTCGGACCGTTGGATATCGGTTCGACCCGGCAGTACTGAGCGGTCTGAAAAGCGGGCGGTCGGACCGCCGTTGTAAGACCGGTCAGACCGATTCAGTCCAGTACTGAAAATACTAAGCCCAAATCCAAAACGAAATTTGATCTAACTTTTGATTCAACCAATGGAACTTGACCAAATTTGAGCACACCTCCCTAAGGATATTAGAGACCTATTTCTAGCAACGATCCTTCAGATCCACTTTGTAGAAACGATATCTCAAGGTTTTACCAAAGAAGTGCACAAACCCTAGAAATAAGAAAAACTTTGATTCAAGACTTGCTTGTGGGGGTTGATGGTCTAGATGATTCTAGTAGTATTCCCACACATCAAAGCAAGAGAAAATAGGTCAAGAGACCAAGCTTAACCACTTGAATCAAGGAAGCACCAAATTCATCCAAAAGAGAGAAGAACACAAAGGGAGACAAATGATCTCTCAAGCAAGCATCACAAGATTGATTGATCTCACAAGATGCTTACAGAGCCACTCCAACAAGGAGGACAAGAGCTCAACAAGGAGCACACTCATAATCTCTCCAAACCCTAGCTTCTCCTCTCCTCTCCTCCAAACCCTAGAAAATGAAGAAGGGGGCCAAATGAATGCTTGGGGATTTTTCATCTCCCCCCTTTCTACTTATATGAGAGGCCTAGGGTTTCACTTTTGGGACCCACTCACACATGGGACCCACACACACACACAACTATTGAAGCAATCTCCCGCTTCACCACGTGTAGGTTGATTAGCGGCTCTCATCACGTCGCTAAGTCCCTCCCGTCCGAATCCCATCGGAAACTCCTAGAGACTTGCACCGACTTCCGCACCGCCTGATCCAACCAGCTGCACCGAACTACCCGTTCGATCCATCTTGCCCATTCTGCACCATGCTTGAGTCACACGACCACACTGGCATCCATGATCGTTACCGACCTCGGCTCTCCAAGCGTAGTCCCGATCCACCTCACCGCTGACGCCGTTGACACGCAAGCCACCGCACAAAGAATAGACAAACAAATCGTTTCCGGGAACAAGTTCTTCACAACTTGACCCACGTTAGTTCCGCAATGCAATATGCAACAATAAGGCATTGAAGTTCATACAATAAACACAGCCAATACACAACAATGCCAAGAAGGCCAAGCTTCAAGTGATCGGCGGTCTGACCGCCCCACTCCACCGGTCTGACCGATTTCAGGCCGGTCGGACCGATCCCATAACGTCGGTCGGACCGCCCGAAAAGACTTAGCCAAATTTTCAGCTCGAAAAACCGAAACCTTCTGGAATTTTCAACTGAATAGAACTTTTGACTGGGAGCTCCAAAAATTGTGCGACCACATCCAGGAGACTCCCCTCACTTGCCTACACAACCTATTTTTGGCGCAGCCCCAAATTCCATCATCACTTTTGGCGGTCGGACCGACAAGCACTGCTGGTCAGACCTTCCCACTGGCCGGTCGGACCGACGACCTGGCCGGTCGGACCGACGACCTGGCCGGTCGGACCGCCCGTGACCTGACAACCCTGGAGCAAACCCAAAAACGCGACAAATTGCAAACCAACAAAGCCATTGACAATTGACTCATCATCCTGAGATCGTGCACATATCCTCACGATATCCACATAGTTTGATGTGATTTTTATGCTCTTGGATTGAGCATTGTCCTCCATTGATGGAGAGGCTGTAAGCCCATATCATATCAATCAATCAAAGGAAAGTTTGATCAATGTTTTGTCTCATTGCGTTCTTTCTCTATATTTGATGATTTTGAATCTTTCTTTGATCTGTGAGTTTTTGATTGAATTCTCCACGTGATTTATCTTGCTGTGACGTGTGGGAACCTATCTAGGATCATCTTGATCATCAATCACACACGAGCAAGATCTTGGATCAAAATTTTGTTTTGACCTGGTTTTGAACATCTCTTCAATTAAATCGAGAATGATCGCTATTCTTCCAGGAATTATCACAATCTTCGATTGAAATAGCTTCCTGATATCATAGAGAAGGTGTGTTCCAAGTTTCTTCTAGTTTGGAGTTGTAGATCAAAAGTTTCATCTATTTGCAACTTCGTCATCGGGCTGTTTGATCTGTTATGGAGTCCAATGATCGATCGGCCAAGATCACCGGCCGCATCAAGAGAAATCGGTCCGACCGCTAGTTAGACAATGGTCCAAGCCGCAGATGTATTGATTCATTTGTAATCTTTGCTGTTTTTGTCGTATTGCTTAGGGGTTTATATTGGATTCAATATTAGTCTTCCGCTGTACTGATATACTAATCTTCATAGCTTCCATAGCTACTAGTGTGAAATTGTTGAATCCATTATTTGAATCCATCTCCAGAAATTGCAATGGGAATTCTTTACAAAAGGACATACAACATTAAAACAATCTCTAAATTAAATACAAGAATCCATTGCAGGCGAAAGCAAAAGATTATTACAACTCAGACTTAATTACAAGAATACTTTACAACAGAATCAATTACAAAAATCCCTTGCAATAAATGGTAAAACATTAATTACAGACTCGAAATTAAATTACGCTAATCCTTTACATCAAAGCATCATACAAGAATTATTGGCAAGCGAAATTAAAGCATTAATATAAACTAGGAATTAATTACAAGAACTATTTGTAACAAGAATTACAATAGGAATTATTTCAACAAAAATATAGCGCTATGTCGATGACTACAATTCAACAAAAATATAGTGCTATGTTGACGATCTTATGAAATAAAATAGAGGAAAATGGCAAAGAGTTCTTGGGAGAGAATAAGATTGCTCTTTATTGCTATCAATTGGATCCTTTACAGGGAGTGCCTTCAACAACGCGGTGGACTAATCCTAATTACACCGAGCGTAATGCTTGCTATGCTATTGAATCAGACTTGAAACATGAATCTAATGTTGATTGTGATGCCTCAATCTGACGCTCTTGTTCCTCCGTGATTCATCTTTAAATAACCATAGAAGAGGTGGCAGTCACTCCTGGAGAAGATGTTTGTTGGAAGTGACGCGTCTGGTCGGAGGGTCAATTACAGTTAATGAAACAATAACTGATCGTCGGTTGGCGTCTGTGAGACACTCAACCATATAGTGGTTGTTGTCAGTATCTTAGGATCATGAAACATCGCGTGGTATGGAGCAAATATGATAGGTATTCCATTCGTCACACAGTGAGGAATACACTTGAAATAGGATCCAAGTGCCAATTCAAAGCTCCTAGAGCAGCTACCTGATCGGGATTAAGGCACATGACCTTTTTCAATCAGGGTACACATAATGTAACTGTGGATATCGTGAGGATATGTGCACGATCTCAGGATGATGAGTCAATTGGCAATGGCGTTGTTGGTTTGCAAAATCTCGTATTTTGGGTTTGTTTCAGGTCGTCGGACCACACAGTGATCGGCCGGTGGTGTCGGCGGTCGATCGCCGTGGAGGAGTCCGACCGGCCATGGTGGCCGGTCCGACCGCCAAAATGATTTTAGGTTTTTGGAGCTGGGCCAAAAATAGGTTGTGTAGGCAAGTGAGGGAGTCTCTGGATGTGGTCCCATCATTTTGGAGCTCGATCAAAAAGTTCTATTCGCTTGAAATTTCCGGAAGGTTTGAATTTCACGCTGAAAATTTGGCTTGTTTGACCGGTCCGATTGTTGTGGGAGCGGTCCGATCGCTCGAATCGGTCGACCGGCCTTGTGGGCTGGTCGGACCAAGAATGGCTTGGAGGTTAGCCAAGTTTGCATTGAGTTGATTTGATTGTGTTTCATGTTTGGTTATCAATGCTTTATTGATGTATATTGCATTGCGGAGCTAACGTGGGTCAAGTTGTGAAGAACTTGTTCCCGGAAACGGTATGTTTGTCTATTGCTGTGCAGGTGGCTTGCAGGTCAACGACGTCAACGGTGAGTGGATCGGGACTACGCTTGGAGAGCTGAGGTCCAGAACGATCAGGGATACCGGGTGAGGTCGTGTGACACAAGCATGGTGCAGAATGGGCAAGATGGATCGAACGGTGGTTCGCTATACTGGTGGTTGGATCAGGTGGTGCGGATATCAGTGCGAGTCTCTGGGAGGTTCCGATGGGATTCGGACAGGAGAGGCTCGGGGACGTGATGAGAACCGCTGATCAACCTACACGTGGTGAAGCAGGCGATTGCTTCAAGAGTTATTTGTGTGTGGGTCCCATGTGTAAGTGGTCCCAAAAGTGAAACCCTAGCTCTCTAGTATAAATAGAAAGGGGGGAGATGAAAAACCCTCTTAAGCACTCATTTGGCATTCCTTATCTTTTTCTAGGGTTTGGAGGAGAGGAGAGGAGAACTAGGGTTTGGAGAGTTTGGAGTGTGCTCCTTGTGTGAGCTCTTGCCCTCCTTGTTGGAGAGGCTTTGCAAGCATCTAGTGTGATCAAACTATCTTGTGATGCTTAATTGAAAGATCATTTGCTCCCTTTGTGTTCTTCTCCTTTTTTGGATGGGTTTAGTGCTTCCTTGATTCAAGGGTTTATGGTTGGTCTCTTGACCCATTTTGTCTTGCTTTGATGTGTGGGAATACTCCTAGAATCATCTAGACCATCAATCCCCACAAGCAAGTCTTGAATCAAAGATTTTCACATTTCTAGGGTTTGTGCACTTCCTTGTTAAATCCTCGAGAGATCGATTCTGCGTGGTGGATCTGAAGGATCGTCGCTAGAAATAGGTCTCCAATATCACTAGGGAGGTGTGCTCGAAATTTGGTCAAGTTTCATTGGTTGAATCAAAAGTTGGATCAAATTTCGTTTTGGATTTGGAGTTCTTTTTCAATCTTCGATCGAACCGGCCGACCGGTGTTTGAACGGCGGTCCGACCGCTCAGATATTCGCATCATTGCTCTGCGGGTCGAATCGCCGCCCACCGGTCCGACCGCTTGATTAGTTGCCGGCCGATCATTGGTTGACCGTCGGTTCGACCGCCGTGGTAGCCGGGCCGACCGCTGCCGTGATTTGCCCGTTGAGTTTTAGTCTCCACTTTTGTGTCGTGTGGTTGTCGGGGTTATCGAATTCAACACAAGGCGTCCCGTGCGGTGCTTATCGATCTTCTTAGCTTTAATAGCTAAAGGAGTAAAGTTCGTGTTGAATTTGACTTAGCGAGAAAGTTGTGAAAGCGCCTATTCACCCCCTAGTCGCCTTCCGGTCCTACAAGTGGTATCGAGCCTGTTAGCTCTTCTCATAGATTTTAACCAGGTCTATGGAGCCATGACGACCGACAAGTACTCAACCAAGCCACACATTTTTGAGGAGTTGACTTTGCATCTTTGGAAGGCTCGATGCAAGCATATATCGAGGCTCAAGGGCACGCTATTTGGCTAAAGGTGAAAAATCCTTATGTCGTGCGGTAGATGACGATATGATCACTCGGATGTGGAGGCCAACAAAGAAGGCTCGAATTATTTGATCCAAGGCATTAGTCGATCCGAGTTTGAGCGTGTTGCTCACTTGCGGTCCGCTCACGAGATCCGCGGACTCTTTGTGACTATCATGAAGGGTCCACTACGATCAAGGAAGTGAGATGAACCACCAAGAAAGTATAGTCAAAGATTGAGCAAAGGCCCGTGAGTCTTTGGATGAGTGTGGGAAGATTCTCTAAGATTCTTCATGATCTTCGTATTTGTTGACTTGATATTTTCGACCGAAAATGCACGCGACTTCGGGTGCTCTTGATGTGAAGGTGCAGGGAATGAAGATCACTTCCATCAATGACAACATGTCATGAGTGAGCTTACCATGGATAAGCTTTACTCGAGGTTGAAGACGCATGAGATTGATTTTATCTCGCGTCTTCCCAAGACAGAGTCGATGGCATTAGTGGTCGACAAATCCAAGGGTTGTTCTTCAGAGTCTCTTGATTGTAGCTCATATGGTTTTTCATTATCTGCTTTACATTTTTAAGTGATGAGCAACTAGAGAAATCGCCGAGGTGACTTAGCCCTCCTTTCCACCAAATTCACAAGAGCGTATAACAAGGTGAGGAATAGGAGGAGAAGTGGACCTATCACGTGCTTCGAATGTGGTGAGCCAAACCACATTCGCTCCAGGTGCCCCAAGCTAAAGGGCAAGGAGGAGAAGGAGACACGAAGACATTCCGGAGAGGATGCTAAACCCAAGAAGACAAACTATCGCAAGTTTGTCGGTAGGGTCCTTGCCGCTCTAGAGAATGTCAATATGAGCGATGTGGACTCGGAAGCGGAGGACTACGAGAGTGACTCTCGTGGCAAGAAGAAGGCGCATGACTTCAGGCATGTGTTTCATGGCCAAGAACGACCACGACAAATGACTCCTCCAACGATGAGGATCCTTTTAGTGATCCCGATGAGGTATGCCCTTCTATTGTCGACATGAAAAGGGCGTTGGTGCTTCTGAATGTAAATTGCATAAGCAAGTAAAAATGATTAAGAAGGAGGATATTATGATTGATAATTTGAACCTAGAAGTTGTTAGGCTTAAATCTATTAATCTCGATGATATTTGTGAATCTCGCACTACCTTGCTTAATGACTTGACAAGCTTGAAATCTGCTCATTCCTCCATCACTAATCAACTTAAAGATGCTCTCGATGAACTAGAATCTCTCAAGTCTAGTTACGCTTGCTTAGATGCCATTTCACTTGATGTGACTGCCATGGAAGCTATCCCTTTAACTTGCTCAAATTGTGCTTTGCTTGAATTAAAACTGGATAGCTCCTTAAAAGAATTGCAAAAATTTGATGCTAGTCACACATGCTCTCATTGTAAGAATAATAAGATCAAGATGCAAGAGATGAAAGAAATACTAGTTTACTCTAGAGTTGCATCTTGTGAAAATTGTCCCAAGCTTACAATTGAGATTGAAGCCTTAAACAAGACCCTTGAAGAAAAGGCTAAAATTGAAAGATCCATGTCTTTTACTACTTCTAAGAAAGTTATTGATTCTAACTCTTGTGCTTTAAATGCTGAGGTTGAAACCATGATTAATCAGATTCAAGAGGCATTTAGAGTCAAATTTAAGGAGCAGTTGAATAGGATTAGAGAATCCTATTGTGTGTCTTGTGAGGCCATCAAAGTGGAAGTGGCCCTTCTTAAGAGTAAGAGCACTGAGATAATCAAGTCTAGCAAGTGCACTAGATGTGAGGGTTTAATGGAAGAGAATGATTACCTCAAGGTGACTCTTGAGAAGTTTTCAAGTGGGAAAAAGAAACTCAACATGATTCTTGATCAATCCAAGGTGAGCGTGAAAAATAGTGGTCTAGGTTTCAATCCCCTAGAGTATTCCAAGAAAAATCCACCTAGGATTGCTAGAGTTGTGAAGAATGGTTTGTTTGAGCTAGAACCTCCTAAGCCATCCGGGGTTGTTTTCAAATCCGCTGGTTTTGCTCAAACTCTTTCTGGCAAGAAAGGTGCCTTCACTCATTCTGTACAGACCTCTCAAAAGGTCCAGTACCATTGCACCTTCTGCAAGAAAGAAGGCCATCTTGTTGAGTTACGCTTAGGAGAGCAAAACTTGAGAGAAAAGAGAGGATGAGCGTCCTAAGATCCATTAGAGGAGTCACTTCTCCAGCTATAGTCTCTAGAGCTAGGCAGTCTGTTTATCGCAACACATATAGGCCTAGAATTGTAGAGAACCTTGTAGACTCTTTTGGTGGGTCTAGGCAAAGATGTTGGATTAGGACATCGTGAGGAGAGACACCTGTAGCACCTAGACAGGGGAGTATCGATCTTTTGGTAGATCGTTTGGAGAGGTCTAGGTGGTTCTCATGTGCATCCTTATGATTTTATTCCTGATCATGTTTCTGCTATTTCTACTGCTGCTCCCAGACATCGTGCTTCTCAGTACTGGATTCCTTGATCATTTATCACTAACTTGAGATCGAGGCACGGATGTTTTTCGATTGTGCTTTTAGGTCCGTCGTGCGAGGAAGGAGGACATATGGCTTGTTGACTCGGGTGTTCTCGACATATGACCGGAGATTCTAGATGGTTCTCCTCCTCACACGTGCATCCAACAACGAATTGATTACATTTGGGGATGCTTCTCCGGGACCGTGGATCGCAAAGGGTCTTGTGTGGCGTCAACGACAAGTTCATGCTAAAAGACGCCGCTTTGGTAAGTAAGTCGAGGTATAATCTTCTATCTGTTTCTCAGCTGCTTGATGAGGGTCTAGAAGTGAGGTTTAAGAGAGGTGAGTGTAGAGTTCTAGATTCCTCGGGTGAGCTTGTTTTTGAGATCTCCAGATTTGAGATCTTCTGTGCAAATTTCAGTATTTCTTCAGTTTCCAGTCCTAGGTGTCTTGTAGCCTCTGATTCTCTTGACCTTGTTTTGTGGCATCGTAGACTTGGGCATATAGGTTTTGATCATTTGTCTAGAGTCAATTGCAAGGACTTGATTAGAGGTTTGCCTAGGCTGAAGGCTGTTAGAGATCTTGTGTGCTCACCCTGTAGACATGGTAAGATGGTGTCTGCTTCCCACCCACCTCTTACTTTGATAATGGTGATGGACTGTGACAACTTCTTCACTTAGATACTGCTTGGTCCTTCTAGAGTTCATCCACCGTGGGAAATGGTTTGTGCTGGTGGTTGTGGATGATTACTCCAGGTATTCATGGGTTTATTTTCTTGCTTCTAAGGACGAAGCATTTGGATTCTTTAGAGATTTGGTCCTTAGAATTGCTGTTGATATACCTGGAGCTTTGAGAGCCATTAGGAGTGACAATGGGATGAGTTCAAGAATTCTTCTTTTCTACCTTCCAGACCGATAGGGAATTGAGCATCGTTTTCTTCTCCTAGAGTTCCCAAACAGAATGGTGTTGTGGAAAGGAAGAACAGAACCCTTGTAGAGATGGCTCTGACCATGCTAGATGAGCATTCTACTCCTAGGAGATTTTAATGAGGCGATCTCTACTGCTTGTTATATCTCCAATAGGGTTTTCTTGAGATCTGTGGTTGGGAAGACCTCCTATGAACTTAGATTTGGTCATTCTCCCAAAGTCTCTCATTTCAAGATTTTTGGTTGCAAGTGCTTCATTCTTAAACATGGCAACCTTGATAAATTTGAGTCTAGATGTTTTGATGGCATATTTCTTGGATATCCCGCTCATTCTCGTGGCTATCGTGTTTTTAATGTTGACACTAACAAAATTGTTGAGACTTCATGAAGTCACTTTTGATGAGGCTAGTCACAGTACTAGACCCGATGCTTGTGTACATAGGTTCACGAAATTCAAGGAAGCATTTTAAATCGATGATGACTCTGAGGATGAAGAACCAAACCATCCTCCAGCTACTTCTGAGAGGGGTGGAGAGCCTGCTACTACTACGTTAGTTTCAGCTGAGCAGCCTCCTCCTATCCCCACCGACGATCTGAGTGGCTCTGTTCCTACCTCCACAACTCATGAGGTAGAGGCTACGTCTGCACCGGGAGCACCTCTTCGCATACAACGACAACATCCACCTGAGCAGATGATTGGAGATCTTCAAGAGCGAGTCACTCGCTCCAGGTTTATTTCTCCTGATTCTCATGCACATTCTGCTTTTGTCGCTTCTTTTGAACCCCGAGATATCACCCATGCTTTATCTGATGCCTCTTGGGTCAATGCCATGCATGAACAGCTTGAAAATTTCGAAAGAAACAAAGTCTGGTTTTTAGTTGAGCGACCTTCTGATTCTCATGTTATTGGAACAAAATGGGTTTCTAAAAATAAGCAAAGTGAGGATGGATTGGTTGTTCGCAACAAGGCTAGACTTGTAGCTCAAGGTTATTCCCAGGTAGAGGGCTTAGACTTTGAAGAGACCTTTGCTCCAGTAGCTAGATTGGAAGCCATTCGCATTCTTTTAGCATTTGCAACATCCAAGGGTTTCAAGCTTTTTCAAATGGATGTTAAAAGTGCTTTCTTGAATGGTTTCATAGAAGAAGAGGTCTTTGTCAAGCAACCTCCTGGTTTTGAAAATTAAAAATTCCCAAATCATGTTTTTAAACTCTCTAAAGCCCTGTATGGATGGAAACAAACTCCTAGAGCTTGGTATGACAGGCTTAAGAGTTTCTTGCTTGAAAATGATTTCAAAATGGGAATGGTTGACAAAACCTTGTTCACTCGTGCATGGCGTTGATTTCTTGTTTGGTTCAGATTTATGTGGATGATATTATTTTCGGTGGTTCTTCTCATGCTTTGGTGTCCATATTTTCAGATTCGATGTGCAGTGAGTTTGAAATGAGCATGATGGGAGAGCTGACATTCTTCCTTGGCCTACAAATCAAGCAACTGAAAGAAGACACCTTCGTTCACCAGAGTAAGTATACAAAGGACCTTCTTCGGCGCTTCAATATGGGAAGCAGTAGGCCAATGTCTACTCCCATTGCTACAACCACCGTGGTCTTTGGACCACGATGAGGATGGAGAGTCCGTGGACCGGAAGGAGTACCGCATATGATTGGCTCCTCCTCTATCTTCTGTGTACGAGGGACATACAATTCGCCCGATGTCCGTGCGCTCGCTTCGAGCTTCCTCGTGCTTCTCATCGTCAAGCAGTACGCCGCATCTTCAGGTATCTTCAAGATACGCTTGACTTTGGACTCTGGTATCCTTCTTCTTTGGCTCTTTCAATTCGAGCATTTTCTGATGCTGATTTCGCCGGATGTAGAGTGGATAGGAAGAGTACTTCTGGCACTTGTCATTTCTTGGGCACATCTCTTGTTTCTTGGTCTTCTAGAAAAGCAGTCTTACATTGCCTGATCACCGAGGCCGAGTATGTAGCTGCGCGCGCTGGTCGCTCTCGTGTTCTCTGGATTTTATCCACGCTGCAGGACTATGGGTTATCTTTGGGAAGTGTTCCTCTTTTCTGTGACAACACTTCTGCAATTAATATTGCCAAAAACCCAGTGCAACATTCCAGGACTAAACACATTGATATTCGATTTCATTTTCTGAGAGACCATGTTGAGAAAGGTGATGTTGTGCTTCACTTTGTAGAGTCCGAGCAACGACTTATGATATTTTCACTAAAGCTCTTGATTCTTCTCGTTTTGTCGCTTATGGGAGAGTTAGGGGTTATTAGTCCTATTGGGCTGTTTTGAGGGGGAAGTTGTTCTTTTGCATTCATTGTATCATAATGCATGTTTCAATTCATTTGTCTTGCATTGCATAATAAAATTAGTGGAGCTTTGATTATTATCCTTGTATGACTTGATTTCATCTTCTATACCTTGTCATATCAAGTGATAGTCTGCTAGACTTCTTTTATGGCTCTTCGTGTGTGGCTTAGCTTTTGCCTTGCTAGCTTTATATCTGTGAGCAAATTGAATCAAATCATGTCTTGTTGGATCTTGTGACTAGTTTTGCTCTAGTGATCCTCTTATGATTCTTGCCATGTCTTACAGGTTGAATTGGGTCTTGAACTTATTTTGAGATGAAAATTGAGCTTTTTATCTTATTAAGTCAAGCAAATGAAAAATGAGATTTTCTGTGAAAAATCGATCTCACCAATCCTTTCTCATGAGACGGCTTGCCATTGCACTAGGCATGAACTCAGGGGGAGTTTTGGATGACCTAGATCATTCTTTTAAGCTTATCGCTTGAGATGGTCGCGGCAAGGCTTGAGATCTAGCACAGCAAAAAAAAAAGAAGAATAAGAAAATTTGTCCAAAAAGGGCTAAGTGCTTGAGTTTTGCTTCAAAAGAATTTTCTTAATGCTCAAAATGCCTCAATTCTTGTTTTGAGTCTCTTTTTACTTATAGACATGGCTTGACTCATTTTTGGTTGCTTTGAGAGAATCTATGATATTGAGCAACCCTTCATGATTTTAATTCTGTTAGTCTCAGATTGCTGCTATCCTGGTTTTAGCTTTGCAGTACATGTTTTGTCATGATTGAATATAGCGTCTACTCTTTATATGGCTTGGTATAATACTTGTACTGTCTTCATGTATAATAGTCATGGCTCCTTTTTACTAAGTTCAAAAATAAAGTCATTCCTTCATGCTCTTTCTTTTTCATGCATCTTGATGAATTCATTGTCAAAGGGGGAGAAAGATTGTGAAGAAAATGCTGTTGGAGCTTTTGGTTTCATACTTAAGGTTTAATATATAAGAACTTCATAAAATAAAAAAATTGAACCTTTTGAAAATTTGTGATCATAGTGAGTTAAGTCGTATGGTTCTATTGCCTTTTCCTGATTTCATTTGCACTCGAAGAAGACTCACAATGATCAAAGGTCAAATAGAAAAATTGCCTTTCATTTGGACCTAAGTGAGATTTTTGGCTACTTTCTGGAAATTGAATCCTTTGGTGCTTTCATTGCCTTATCTCACTTGCTTATACTATTCTGAAGCCAGCTTGGTCGGTTCCTAGGCTTTTTCTTGCTTATGGACCAAGTTGTGCCTTTATGCGAAAACGGCGAAGTTTTTACTTTTCATTTCGAAAAACCACATTTTTTTGAAAATTGCCAATGTGTTCATCAAGGGGGAGATTGTGGATATCGTGAGGATATGTGCACGATCTCAAGATGATGAGTCAATTGGCAATGGCGTTGTTGGTTTGCAAAATCTTGCGTTTTCGGGTTTGCTCCAGGGCTGTCAGACCACAGGCGGTCTGACCGGTGGTGTCGGGCGGTCAGACCGCCCGTGGAGGAGTCCGACCGGCCATGGTGGCCGGTCCGACCGCCAAAATGATTTTAGGTTTTTGGAGCTAGGCCAAAAATAGGTTGTGTAGGCAAGTGAGGGGAGTCTCCTGGATGTGGTCCCATCATTTTTGGAGCTCCCAGTCAAAAGTTCTATTCGTTTGAAATTTCCAGAAGGTTTCGGAATTTCACGCTGAAAATTTGGCTAAGTCTTTTTGACCGGTCCGACCGCCGTTGTGGGAGCGGTCCGACCGGCCTGAAATCGGTCGGACCGGCCTTGTGGGGCGGTCAGACCGGCAATGGCTTGGAGGTTAGCCAAGTTTGCATTGAGTTGATTTGATTGTGTTTCATGTTTGGTTATCAATGCTTTATTGATGTATATTGCATTGCGGAGCTAACGTGGGTCAAGTTGTGAAGAACTTGTTCCCGGAAACGGTCTGTTTGTCTATTGCTGTGCAGGTGGCTTGCAGGTCAACGACGTCAACGGTGAGTGGATCGGGACTACGCTTGGAGAGCTGAGGTCCATAACGATCAGGGATACCGGGTGAAGTCGTGTGACACAAGCATGGTGCAGGATGGGCAAGATGGATCGAACGGGTGGTTCGTTACAGCTGGTTGGATCAGGTGGTGCGGATATCAGTGCGAGTCTCTGGGAGGTTCCGATGGGATTCGGACAGGAGAGGCTCGGGGACGTGATGAGAACCGCTGATCAACCTACACGTGGTGAAGCAGGCGATTGCTTCACGAGTTATTTGTGTGTGGGTCCCATGTGTAAGTGGTCCCAAAAGTGAAACCCTAGCTCTCTAGTATAAATAGAAAGGGGGGAGATGAAAAACCCTCTTAAGCACTCATTTGGCATTCCTTATCTTTTTCTAGGGTTTGGAGGAGAGGAGAGGAGAACTAGGGTTTGGAGAGTTTGGAGTGTGCTCCTTGTGTGAGCTCTTGCCCTCCTTGTTGGAGAGGCTTTGCAAGCATCTAGTGTGATCAAACTATCTTGTGATGCTTAATTGAAAGATCATTTGCTCCCTTTGTGTTCTTCTCCCTTTTTGGATGGGTTTGGTGCTTCCTTGATTCAAGGGTTTATGGTTGGTCTCTTGACCCATTTTGTCTTGCTTTGATGTGCGGAAATACTCCTAGAATCATCTAGACGTTCAATCCCCACAAGCAAGTCTTGAATCAAAGATTTTCACATTTCTAGGGTTTGTGCACTTCCTTGTTAAATCCTCGAGAGATCGATTCTGCGTGGTGGATCTGAAGGATCGTCGCTAGAAATAGGTCTCCAATATCACTAGGGAGGTGTGCTCGAAATTTGGTCAAGTTTCATTGGTTGAATCAAAAGTTGGATCAAATTTCGTTTTGGATTTGGAGTTCTTTTTCAAGATCGATCGAACCGGTCGATCGGTGTTTGAACGGCGGTCCGACCGCCAGATATTCGATCATTGCTCACGGGTCGAACGCCGCCCACCGGTCCGACCGCCTTGATTAGTTGTCGGCCGATCATTGGTTGACCGTCGGTCCGACCGCCGTGGTAGCTTGGCCGACCACTGTGCCCAGATTTGCCCGTTGAGTTTTAGTCTCCACTTTTGTGTCGTGTGGTTGTCGGGGGTTATCGAATTCAGCACAAGGCGTCCGCTGTGTGCTTACTGATCTTCTTAGCTTTCATAGCTAAAGGAGTAAAGTTCGTGTTGAATTTGACTTAGGCGAGAAAGTTGTGAAAGCGCCTATTCACCCCCTAGTCGCCTTTCCGGTCCTACAGTAACCTCTGGAATCCTTATGACCACTGGGTCGTTAGCTTTAGTGGTTATGATCATGAAGACATATGGTCTTTCATAATGTGTTAAAGTAATACATAGAGATTTTAATACTCGTCGGCTAGCCCCTGAACTTTAAATGAATTGGTTGTGAACCTTCCTCCCATAAAAATCATATCGGACAGATCGTCATTTAATGTTGTGACAAACGAGGTGGTATGTATTCACTTTAAAGTTGGGAAACCATATGGAAACTGAATAGGTTTTCTGTCCGTTGGACTTTTGGGTAACTCCCGTGTGCAGTTACTACTTGTGTGGTTATAAATCCCTACCGCATACAGGTTTAGGGTTTTTATGCCTTCAGATTTTCCTTCAGTCTTTCTTCATTCTCTTGTAAAAAATTTCTTCCGACCTCCTTTTGCCAACAATCTTTTTCGGCCCCTTTTTCCTTTCATCAAAATCCAACCATGTTGGATTATATCACCAACTGGTCGGTTTCTGATCTAAGCATGGAGAAACTTAAGAGCCTGGAGAAGATCGGGATACGTCCCAACAAGGATCTGATCTCTTGGTGACCAGCGGCAGGGGAGCATTCTCCGAGCAACGAAGATGGGGAAATCCTTGTTTTCCTCTTGTATATCGAATGCGGATTTTGACTACTAGTTCACTCATCCCCCCAAGATCTTGGAGCACTACAGCGTTGAGTTGGTGAACCTTGCTCGTAATGCCATTGCCAATCTCAGCATCTTCGTCTATCTCTGTGAAGCGTACTTGGGGATTATAGCAGATCTGGAACTCTTCAAGTACTTCTACAAGATGGTGAAGTCGGGGAAAACAACGGAGACTCCTGGAGAGTGCACCTTGCGCCTCCACGATGGATAGGCTAATGAGTATATCCGTATGTACTCAAAGTCTTCGTGGTCATCATGGAAGAAAAACTGGTTCTACATGACAGTCACAAAAAAGATAGCCTTTACTACCCTGGTAAGAAGGCAGTCGAGAATCCAGAATGGTGCTCCTCCGTGAAGGAGGGAAAAGTGGGGAGATGGGTCGAAGCCATCCAGTACCCAAGTACAAGGTGTTTAACTTCCTGACACATGGTCAAGGATTTCTCTATGCGCTGGATTAGCCCCTTAAAATCCCAAGCATATTTCATGCTCTGGTACATTGGTCGGGATGATGCGACCAAGGATTCCTCGGAAGGTAAGTCCTAAAAAATCCCAACCAGTTTTTTTATTTGTGTTGATTATTTTTGTAACCTTAAGGTCTCTTGTTTATTCATTCAGTCCTTTCGAATGAAGAAGTCAAAAACCAGATCAAAATGATTTGTGTCGAGGAACATTATGAAAAGGCTGATTTTCATCGGATCTTAGCGATTGTCTCTACAGAAGAGAGAGCTGAGAGGATTAAGGTAAAGATAACAACCACCTTTCATTATTGGTGTACTTTTTGATAGGTTTACCGTAAATCCCTTTTGTCATGTAGTCGATCGGATTGAGGATCAATGAGCTTACACAGAGCTATGAGCCGATTGATCCTCCGACCATTTATGCCTTTGCGACCACTTAGGACGATGGTCCTGTGGAGGTAGGGATCCGAACAGAAATTGAAGGACCGAAATGGCAACAGAGGGGGGTGAATGGTGCCTTAAAAATTAAGATCCTCCCCTCTCAAGTGTCCACACAGCAATCCAAAAACTTATGATAAACAAGAGACGTGAAGTGAATCAAATCCAAAAGGTTTAAACAGAATCGGGTCGTTTCGCTTGATATCGGAAGTTCGATTCTACCTAGCGGTAGTTCCGATCGCGTAGTTCCGGCTTCGGTCGGAAGTTCCGCTAGCGGTAGTTCCGCCTTGTAGATAGCGGAAGTTCGATTGTCCCGACCAAGAACAAGACGTCATCGAAATTTCTAAAAATCCGAAATACTCAAAGATTGTTGCTCTTCTCGGGTCAAGTCTTACAGGACATCATCCTAAACAACATCTTGACCTCATTGAGAAGGAATCGCAGACAAAGATCCATTAATCAAAGCAAAAACGGATTTCTTGAATATTTGACAAGAGAGACCAAAACTACAATTCGCAAGATACTTAGATTCTTGGCTCATGAAACTTTGAGGATAAGTTAGCAATATCGGTAAGACTCTAGATATCAAGTTTCATGCCATCTCATAAGAGGAATCAAAAGTTTCACAAAACCCTAGGTATTCAAGCCAAGAACAGAGAGAAGAAAAGATGCATATTCAAAGAACCAAACAAAGATTTCATTGCTCAAATAAAGGATTACAGAGGTAAACAAAGAGGAATGATTACAAGAAGTTCATTCATCCTCTCAATCTCAACAACTAAAGCTATAAAGCAAAACAACCTCTCCAAAGGCTCTTTAGCTAAAGCTAACCCTAATTTCTCTCTCAAAAGTCCAACCAAACAACCGTGGGTTCACCTCTATTTATAGCCCTTGGCTAACGGGTCTCCAACCCGTTATGCCGGCTAAACCCTAACGGAGCCCGCTTCCACTTGTGCCGCTTTGAAATTACCCTTTCACCCTCGCACACCTTCCGAAGCTCCGTATTCCTTGTTGTTCACGACGCAACCGCCTCGAGTGTACGCCGCCTTCGACACATCTTTACCGCTCGACCTCAACGCGCTGCGCCTAGTCCGGCCTCCACGTGTCTCGCCACGACTCCACCTCGATGCCCCGCAACCAAAGACAGATAAGAAACACATCACATAGCATTGCTCAAGATAATAGAATCATCATTTGCTCTTAACTCAAAATGATTCACAACTCAAAATCAAAACTATCCTCTCTCGCACGCTTCGCCCACAATCGGAGGTTCCAAGACTTACCATTGCGGAAGTTCCGATTATCTAACGTCCGCACTCCTGCATTGGAAATTCGATTATCGTCACACAAGAAGACACTTGTCAGGTTTATCGGAAGTTTCGCGTTCCCAGGAGCAGAAGTTCCGATTATCGACACACCAGAACACAATCGTCAGGATAATCGGAAGTTCCGTTTTACAGTATGAAGTTCGATTATCTAACTTCCGCATTCCAAAACCGTAAGTTCCGCACACTACGTAAACATACCAAAGAGCCATAAACGCAATGAATCCAATCACAAACTTTTTAACACACACAAATACTCATCACTCGAAGGGACCCTACTCACATGGTCTCTCAATCTCCCCCTTGATGAGTATATTGACAAACACGAAAAAGCATACAGAAGAGTTTGTGATAATGACCAAACACGGTCTAATCTAGGAAACAAGGAGGCTCAAGACCATGTTTATCAAAGGAGAACGACTGAAGCTTGAAATGAAAGAGCAAATTGTTCTGCAAAGCTCCAGAAGACTTTTTCTCTCCAAACTAACTTCTCCCCCTTTTGGCAATAAACACATCAAGATTAAAGAGAGGAAATGACTATATGATATTCATTTTAAGCATTAGGAGCCATGAAGATTATCCAAAATGACTATTGGAGTATTACACCAAGCCATAACACATAAGAATGCTATCAAGATCATGACAATTGATGTATAGCATAGCTAAGACAGGAAATCCATAATCTGAGAATTGGTCCAATTCTTTAGCATGTCAAATAAACCAAGATTATAGTCTAGCTAAAGGTATCCAAGGATGATACAAGCTATGTCAAATACTCTAAGTGGAACCAAGAAGCATATTATTGAACAGTTCAGAGTGCTACCAGTTTTAAGAACGACTCAATTGAACAAGTACTTGGTCTGTTCGAAGATAAGCAAATTTAGCACATTTTTCTTTTTCTGAAAATTCTTTATGGTTTTATCTTAGTAAAGCAAGTCCTGGACTAGGTGCCATCCACAACTGCCTCCTAAGCTTCAACCATTTTTCAAATCTTAACTATATGCTAGATCCCAAGCCTTATGCGACCATTCCAAGCAACAGACTTAAGTAAGTGATCTTAGGTCATCCAAGACTCCCCCTGAGTTCATGCCTAGTGCAATGGCAAGCAGTCTCATGAGAAAGAGTTGGTGAGATCAGTTTTTTCGCACAAAAGAGATCATTTTTGCTATTGAAGTTTTTAGACCAACGATTAAAGATAAGTCATGTTTCTTAACGAACTGACATAGCTTACTCTAAAGTCCAATAGAGATTCAGGACTCAACTCAGCCTATTTGACATGGCGAGAATCATAAAAGGATAACTTCAACAGACTAGTCTCAAGAGCTATCATGACAAGATTTTAGTTCAAGTTTAGCAATTTTAGTCACCTTATCATGGCAAATACTAAACTACACATAAAAAGTCATGATAAATCTAGCAGTTTAGCATAAATAATGGCAAGATGTAAAACAGTGAAAATAGGTCATAAGAGATAATAAACAAGGCTCCATGTAATTATATTACAATGTAGGATGAAATGCAAGATGAAAAGTCAGATTCTCTTCAGAATGAGAAGCACTTTTTTTTAATTCAGGTTGAGTTATGACAAATTTAAGAACTAGAAGAACCAAAATGAACTCCCCCTGAACCAAAGCAACAAAAATGAAAAACTGGGAAGAGAAAGAGAAAAGGCAGACCTTAGAGCATAGAAAAGATATAGTGAATACCATAACTCAGACTGATTCTTATCTACCCCATATGATTCCAGGACTATCAGCTGATCAACTAACACACTAAGGAGCAAACACTGTCCCTGTCTACCCAAGGGTGGCCCGACCCTTGCTAGAACCTATAAGAAGTGAGTAAGCTCAACTTAGAGAGAGGAGAAACAGCTAATAAGCAGCATCCTAGAAGCACAAGATAAGAACAAGCAGTCAAAGCAACTTGGCCATAGAACCATTCTAACCTATGTGGAAGGACTTAGACCCAAAACACCCAAAAGAAATGCAGCCAGAAAGGAGAAATAACATATTAAAATATAATACAGTAGTAAAGCACAAGCTCCCCCTCACAACAGTCCATAAGGACAAACCACCCCAAGCTCTCCCGCAGAAGTAAAACCGAGAGTCGCCCAAAGGCTTGGTGAAGATATCACCAACCGGTGTTCACTCTCCACAAACTGAAGCACAATGTCACCCTTCTCTACATGGTCTCGAAGAAAGTGATATCTGATATCAATATGCTTGGTCCGAGAATGTTGCACTGGGTTTTTGGCAATGCAAATCGCAGACGTGTTATCACAAAAGAGTGGAACACGGCCGACATTAACCCAAAATCCTCGCAAGGTCGAGACCATGCAAAGCACTTGGCTACAAAGAATCGGTCGCAAAGAACGTGCTCGCCTCTGCAGTGGGATGTGTAACACCGGATCGCTTCCTCAAGACCAGAGACAAGAGAAGTGCCAATGAATTGGCAAGTGCGGAGGTGCTCTTCCTATCTATCCTACACCAAAGAAAATCAGACGGAGAAGGCTCTAAGAGATAGACAAGAAGAGGAAGAGTACCAGATACCATAGTCAATGGTAGCTCGAAGGTACCGAAAGATGCGCTTCACCGCCTGGCGGTGAGATAAGCGAGGAGAAGCCTAAAACCGAGCACAAAGACACACGGAGAAATGTATGTCTGGTCTCGAGGCTGTGAGGTACAAGAGAGAGCCTATCATGCTTCTGAACTCCTTTTGATCAATTGGCTCGCCGTCTTCATCTGGGTCAAGAGAGGCTGTAGAAGCCATTGGAGTTGATACTGGCTTACCATCACTCATGTCAAAGCGTCTCAGGAGATCACGAGTGTACTTGCCTTGGTGCAGAAAAGTACCTTCTCGAGTTTGTTTGATTTGGAAGCCAAGGAAGAAACTCAACTCGCCCATCATGCTCATCTCAAATTCCGAGCTCATGACATCGGAAAACTGAGAGACGAGAGCATGCGAGGAGCCGCCAAAGATAATGTCATCCACATAAATCTGGACGAGCAGAAGATCGGTGCCAAGACGGCGGATGAACAAGGTCTTGTCAATTTTGCCCATCTCAAAGTCATGACTCAAAAGATAAGACTTAAGCCTTTCATATCAGGCTCGAGGAGCTTGCTTAAGTCCATAAAGAGCTTTTGAAAGCTTGAAGACATGATTAGGGCACTTGGGGTTTTCGAAACCTGGGGGCTGTCTGATAGACTTCTTCCTCAATTAGTCCATTGAGAAAGACACTCTTGACGTCCATCTGGTAAAGCTTGAAGCTCTTAGAAGCTGCAAAGGCAAGTAAGATTCTAATAGCTTCAAGTCTGGCTACAGGGGCAAAAGTCTCCTCAAAATCGAGACCCTCAACCTAGGAGTAACCCTGAGCTACCAGTCTCGCCTTGTTTCGAATGACTACCCCATCTTCGCTTTGCTTGTTCTTGAATACCCACTTGGTCCCAATGATATTGTGACCTCGAGGGGGCTCAACAAGCGTCCAGACCTTGTTTCTTTCAAAGTTCTCCAATTCCTCATGCATGGCATTGATCCATGATTCATCGTAAAGAGCATGACAAACGCCTTTAGGCTCAAATGAGGCAACAAAGGCGAACTGAGACAAGAGAGACATGGCGCTTTTGAACGAGTGACTCGCTCAAAAGATCTCCAATGATCCGCTCTCAAGGATGGTCCTTTGAATGTGTCTTGGAGGTCCAGGTGAGATGAAGAAGTGGCCTCTATCTCATGAGCAGATGAGATAGGACAGAGCCACTAGCTTCGGAAGAAGCGAAGGTAAGGGCCGATCTCCTCGAGGTGCGGTGGAAGAAGGCACCTCAGAGTAGGAGAAAGAACTGGATCGTAGACAACCTCATCTCCGTCCTCCTCATCATCCACAAAGATGGACTCGCATCGCTCTAGCGAACTCGAGATATCGTGCCTAGTCCCCAGACCGCCTCATCGAAAGTCACCTCACGTGTTTCTACCATTTTGCTAGACTCGCAGCCTGCACTCTATAGGCACGAGAAGAAGTCGAGTAACCTGTAAAGATCCCATCACAAGATCGTGACTCGAACTTATCTAGGTTCCTGGACTTGTAATAAAACACTTGCAACCAAACACTAAAATGCGAGACACCGGGCTTTCGCCATATCTCAACTCATAAGAAGTGCGATGCAAGAGTGCCCTAAGAAAACTCGCTTGAAACATGGCATGCAAATGGCAATAGCCTCACCCAAAACTTCCTAGGTGTAGAATATTCATTTAGCATCGTCCTGGCCATCTCGACCAAGGTTCGGTTCTTCCTCTCCACAACACCATTCTGCTGAGGGATGTGCGGAGAGGAGAACTGGTGATCTACACCTGTCTCACCACAGAAACTCTCAAAGTAGGAATTCTTGAACTCGGTGCCATTATCACTGCGAATTGCTCGTAATGCACCTGGGAGCTCAACAGAAAGCCTACTAAAAAGACCCCAAAAATGAGTAAACGTCTCATCCTTCGAGGCTAAGAAAAACACCCAAGAGTACCTCGAGAAGTCATCGACCACGACAAGAACATACCACTTCCTCCCGCCGATCGCAGATTTGAGCCGGGCCAATCAGATCCATATGGAGCGCTTGTCCCGTGCATCACCATTGTCATCAGAATCGAGAG
Organism: Hsuehochloa calcarea; assembly: GCA_036346395.1. Classification (NCBI taxonomy): domain Eukaryota; kingdom Viridiplantae; phylum Streptophyta; class Magnoliopsida; order Poales; family Poaceae; genus Hsuehochloa; species Hsuehochloa calcarea. The sequence goes on from CM070606.1 coordinate 30,114,871, forward strand.
TGAGAAGCGGCAACCATCTTGTCGTGCCGGCATAGAGAGCAAACTAGATCCTTGACCATCTTGAGTTTCGGCAAACCACGAATGAGATCGTGACCGCTAACTCGGGTCAAATGATCAAAACCTATATGACCAAGTCTCCTATGTCAGAAGGTCAAATCACGGGATTCAGAAGCAATTAAACACCGGAGAGGATCAGCAGAAGACTCAGAAAAATCAGCACGAAAGATCCTCCCATAACGAGAAATTCCGCAAACCAGACTACCCGAAGAATAAAAATTTTGCAATTGTTTTTCTTAAAACTCACCTCGAAATCGTCATCGGTGAGCTGAGAGACTGAAAACAGATTATACTGCAGCTTACTTACTAAGGCAACATCTTTCAGAATAAATGAATCATTAATGCACACAGTACCTTTAGCAATGACGCGCCCAAACGAAGCATCTCCAAAGGTGATCGTCTCATCACCTGGAGCATGGGCTAGGGAAGAAAACCAACGAGAATCTCCGGTCATATGGCGAGAACAACCAGAGTCTACAAGCCAAACCTTTCCCTTCCCTGCCCGGCGAACCTGAGTCAAACAGAGAGTAAAGTCTCAGTACTGGGGTGAATCAACAGTGATTTTGGCACCCAATACTGAGTAACACGTCGAACAGATGAAGTAGTCAAGCAAGACTGACCTCTATCTACCCTACGCTCTCTGTCACTCAACGAGCTAGAAGGTTTGTGTGCAGACCTGAAGCTGTCGCTGAATCCGACTGCTATGGAAGAGCGAGTCGGAATACTAGCAACATGCTGATCTCGCCGCGAGTAGCCATCTCGAAAGGAAAACCGAGATCTACCCTCAAAACGACGGAAGTCACGACCAAAGGGAGCATGAGGACGAAAAATCAGAAAACTCAGAAAAACCAAGTCCTCGATGCTGCCCTAAATCATCAGTTGTAGCAAACCTAGACCTCGTGTTAGTCTCAGGTGCACTCAGGGTCTGGGGCTGACCCTGAATGTGCCTAAAAGACTCAACACTATCTCTACGCGCGATCTTGGCGCGCCTGAAGCAATGATCAAACAAATGTCCATCCTTCTGACAGAAGGTGCAATGATACTTCGCTTTCTGAGAGGCCAAAGCTGCAGGTGGAATCACCTTGCTGTCAGAGATCCTTTGAATAAAACCCGCTGATTTAAAATTGACTTTCTCAGTTCTGGGCTTAGTTTTGATCACACCTGGTGCTATGGTTCTGAGCACGACAGGTGGATGCTTCCTCATGTCCTCATGGAAATCATATCCTAGATCCTGATTAAATATGCAAATCTTAGATTGGTCTAGAATGAGGTTGAGCTTCTTCTTGCCTCCTACAAACCTCTCGAGAGTGTTCATAAGATACTGACACTCCCGAAAGAGAGAGGTGCAAGAAGAGCAGGGGGAAGAAGGAACAGCAGAGGATAAGAGAGCGTAAGAAGAACCAACAATAGAGGAAAGATTGGCTTGTGCATGCACAAATGACTGGGGACAAGCCCTACTACTAGCCAAAGACAAATGACTGGGGAACAGTCCTACTACTAGCCGCTTGGTTTACGCCGCTAGGCGTCTCTACCAAACCCTCATGATTCTTCCCAGCGCACACATTACAAGCATATGGTTGCTTCTCTAGAAGGTCCTTAGTTAGCTTCACACATTTTTCATCCAGAACAATCAATTCATATTTGAGTTTTTCACGAAGCATCGCATGGTGAGCTAACAGGGTCCTTAGAAGCAAATTTGGCCAATTTGTTATTGTCATCAACTAGTTCTTGAAACTGCTTGGAGACGATTCAAGTTCAAGAGTAAGTTTGGGACAGTTCACACATGAAGCAATAGGCTCAAGAAGGAAAGCTTGTAGTTCGTTGATTTTGTGGTCCGCCTGCTTTAGATTCATCTTCGATTATTACAACTTTCACAAATCTCGGGCAGATCAAGCAACATGGTATAAAGACCTTTAAAAGCATTGTCCTTATCCTCACACGAGGTGCAAGAAGTAGTTTCTACACTAGTCGATGAACTAGGTGCTACCCTACTCATTTCTAGTTCAGAAAGCATACTAGCATTCTCCACCTTAAGTTTATCAAGCTCAGAAGTCAGACTATCATGCGAGGTCCTTAATTTCTCCATGTCATCAATCAAAACACAAAGATGTATCACAATCATCACGGAGGCAGCAGATTTAAGTGAAGTAAGCTCCCGTGATTGTCTATCTACTTCCTTCTCAAGATCACCAACCCTAGCTCTAGATCTAGCATAAAACTTTCCTAGCTTAAGAAATGCATCATTGAGCTGGTCGTAGTAAGGAGCTACCTCATCTGAGTCGCTGTAGAGCTCGCTGTCGCTGACGTCGGTCCCGTTGGCCATGAAGCACATACCGATGAAGTCGTCACCATCCTTGGAATTTTGATCATCCTTGCCCTCGTCGCCGCCTCCATCCCTCCACGTCATTTGAAGTTGAGGTCGTCGAAGGCGATGAGGACGCGATGGAAGAGCTTCTTGGCCTTCCCAAAGTTGCGGAACTTCTTCTTGTCTTGAGCAGGTGCTGAGGGCTTCATGTTGCGGTTCTTGTCGATGTAGTCGTTCTTGCTCGGACCGCCGTAGTCACCTTTGCCCTTCCCGGCCTTGGGGCGCTTTGCTCGGATGTGGTTGGGGCCACCACACTCAAACAAATCACGGTCCTCCTCTTCTTCCATCCCTCCTTCTCTTGAAAGCATGGGAAAACTTCCGAGCTAGGAGGGCTAGTTGTTCATCGCAAGTCGCTCTAAGCGATCATCGCTATGTCACGAGAGCACCAGGAGAAACCGCAAAGAGAATCAGAAGAAGATCCAGAAGTGGGATCGGTGACTAAGGCCATCGACTGTGACTTCTACCTTCGAGAGACTATGTCAATCTCGTGAGTCTTGAGGCGCGAGTAAAGTGCATCAAGAGTCAAAGTCGAGAGGTCCGTGGTATCCTTGATAGTAGTCACCTTCATCTCCCAAATGCGCAAATCAAGATATGCGAGCATCTGATGAGCATTGTCCGAGTCGGGGTATGTAAGACCGACCGCTCGGAGGTTACTCAAGATCTTGTGAAAACGTGCAAAGCACTCATCAAGGGACTCGCCAGCGAGCATTTCAAACTTGTTGTACTCGCTGAATCGGTCCTCGTCGAACTGTCTTGATCTGGGTGGTGCCCTCATGGTAAGCATCGAGGGTCACCCAGATGTCGAAAGCCGACGTTAGATGAGAGATGCGATCAAACTCTCTTCGGTTCAAACCTTGGATTATAATGTTCCTTGCCTTTGCATTGGCCTCAACATCGGGCATGTTTCCCATATTGATGTTTTCATCGGCAGGAACAGCGAATCTAACCTTCATCTTCCGCCAGATGGCATACCCCTGAGCCTGGATGTATGTTTCCATTCGGCTCTTCCAGAAGGGGTAATCCAGGCCATCAAAGACGGGAGGCTTGGTGGAATACTTGTCCGTTGCCATGGCTCACAGACCGGTTAAAGATCTATCGAAAAAGAGCTAACCGGCTCTGATACCAATTGAAGGACCGAAATGGCAACAGAGGGGGGTGAATGGTGCCTTAAAAATTAAGATCCTCTCCTCTCAAGTGTCCATACAACAATCCAAAAACTTATGATAAACAAGAGACGTGAAGTAAATCAAATCCAAAAGGTTTAAACAGAACTGGGCTGTTCTGTCGGATATCGGAAGTTCCGATTCTACCTAGCGGTAGTTCCGCACTGCCTCCATCTATTAATATTGAATTAAATTTGTAGTTATTAATAATAGGCTCAACAATAATAGGGAACCTACCTGATCGTGTCGACGGGAAGGGGCAGTCTTCTTTGCTAAAGGAGATAACTGTTTTCGACCAGCTGGATGGCTTGATGGTGATCGAAGACTCGGCAAGGTTTACTTCTCGCTCCACAGCATTCAGATGATGTCTTGACTCATATGAGGAGGATCCGCCGGAGATCATATCAACGGTGTGTTGAGGCTCCTGGTACTCCATTTCTTCGTCACCATCTTGATCCTTCTTGGAACTTGGTTCTCCAAGTTCTGTTATGAAGAGGAAGGGACCTTTACCTGAGTAGTAATCCTCTAGTTTTTTTTGCCAGGCTTGGCAGGTGCGCAGATCATGCCCAGTTGCCTAGTGAAGTGGATACCACTTTTTGTTCTTTTTGTACTCATCGGTTGGAACCTTTGTCTTGTTCCGACTAGAAAAGTCTTTTTTGCCCTTTGTTAAAATTTTCTGGAATCGTAAGGACTTCCTTATTATCGAGCATACGATTCTTCTTACCCTTGAGAGATTTTTTGCTTTTCTTTTCTTGTTTCTCCAAGCCAGGTTGAGGGATTCTATCTTTTCAATCAATAGCTTCACACCATTCAATCGCTTCGCTAGAGGTTGCATATTTGTCAGCCTTATCGAAAAGTTCGATAGTCGTTCGTGGAGGATTCATTGCAATATCTTTTGTAAACTGTCGATTCCTCAGCTTTGCTTTAAAAGCCTGGATAACGAAAGACTCTGCCACCTCTGAAATAGTGTTTTGAACCTGGCTAAACCTCTTGATATATTGTCGAATAGTTTCATTGGTCTTTTGCCTGATCCGATGGAGATCGCCTTCTTTTTTGGGGCGGTCGTACATCCCCTGGAAGTTGGCGATCAACATATCATAGAGCTGCTCCCAAGTGTAGATAGATCTGACCGGCAGGTTGAGCAGCCATGACCGGGCAGATCCCTCAAGGACCATTGGTAAGAAATTTGCTATTACGTTGTCATTACCACCAGTAGCTTTAATGGCGGTAGTATAGATCTGAAGAAATTATAATGGGTTATGAGTCCCATTGAACTTCTCTATGCTGGCTGGATGGAACCTGTCCGGCCAACGAACATCTTGGAGCCCAGTTGAGAAGGCTCAACAACCTGCAATGGAGTCGTGGCGCCTTCTCTGAGAAGGGGCCGAATTGTAATCGGTTGGGGACCGATTCCTTAGGTTAGCATACCTAGTATCTAATGCTCCAATCCGGTCGTGGATGTTAGAATAACGCCTTTGACCACCTGCCTAGTTTAGATGGTGTCGAAGATCATCGGAACCAATTTGTTGTTCTTGACAACGAGGAGGAGTGGCTGCTTGGAAAAGCCGTCTTCCCTCGTGATTCTACGAAGGGGTCTTTGTATCGATCGGTCCTCCGTCCGACTATATTGTCCGCTGCTGAGGAAGGAGCGCTGGGAAGAATTCATTGTGTGACTTTGTGAGTTCCTTTGCTCCCGGTACATTTCCGTACACTGCATGGTCTGTTGGAGATTCTCTGTAACACCCCAACCCATCAGGGGGCCTGGAATGCTACTAAATAAATATGATAAACAATAAACATAAGACATAGTTCTAAATTTCGGCAGAACCTCCTTTGTATAACTAGGTATACCGGAGGTTCCAATAGATGCATATATTATTATCAATCTCAACATCCAAAGTTCATCAAAGCATTCATAAATAATCTATTCAGCTAAAGCATAAGCAAGCGTAATTAAAACTTACCACTCTCATTATTACAAATAACCCAATGCATTTAGGCATAACCAAAATTAATCCTTAAACAGTTTGCTTATTATTAAGGTACGACCTAAATGATAATCATATTTAAAAGATTGTGTGGTAGCGAGTGCATCCAAAGCAATTCTACTCCCTCCCATGCATGCCGTTCTTGCAAGTGGTACCTAAAAGCACAACAAAAACAAGAGGTGAGTCCAAAGACTCAGCAAATATAATAAATGTCATCAACAACATACAAGCATGTAACTCATCAACTATACTTCACAAAATCACATATCAATCACTTTACACATGTATGCTATGCAATATGCTCAACATGGTCTTTCTCTTTCTCTTTCCCTTTTGCATTTTACCGGTAATGCAAAGTGCGCATCCGTCGATGCACACCCATGCCTGTAACATCTGGTACAGGGACCTTTGCCCATACTCCACGTGTATGGGGACCTGAGCCCATGCTCTTCAAGCATGAGAACCTTTAGCCCGTCATTAACATGACGGGGACCTCAAGAATTGCTTGGTCCTCACATGACCAAGACTTCAGTAAACCAACATAATGCATATGTATGAATTCTCAAAGTAATACAAATATGCATCCACAACAACTTTGCGTATGAATAACCTATTCTTACTCTAAAATCTCATAACCATAGATCAACAACCATGAATAACACGTGATTCATATCTCTAGCAACCATGAACAATACCAATAATGCCATCATCATCACAAACATGAACACACAAGTACTCATAATATATACCAAACATTGCCATTCAATAATACACATTATATTCATCATTATACTTGCCTTAACCACGAGAGAACGAGGGTTGTACAGAAGGTGCTACCCCCGGTACCAGTCCACCACCTGAATAATAATTATAACACACGCTAAGACACAGCAGCGGACCAAAGCAAACTATATAACAACAACCATGGACTCGCAAAACATCTAACTCGATCCCGTCCCCAAATTCCTAAATGTCGATCTATCCCCTCAGTGGATAGTCAACTTCAAAAATCCATATCTATTGGGAAAGGAGTCCAAACAAGATGTTCTTAGAATTTCTGGAAAGGTAATTAAATTCTCCAACTAAGTCTAGTTGGTGATCCTTATTGAATCGGTCAAATAATACCCCTACCGGGCCAGTTAATAAAACATCAATTTCACATCGGATTCTCTGGACAGAGCACTAAAACTACCATAACTTTTGCTACGTAACTCGGAACGGGGTGATCTTGGACTGTCTGGAATCACGACAAAACCAGATACGATAGTCTAGTTGGATAAGTCTCCTGATTCGTCATCCTACTAATTCTTATATTCAGGTAAAGTTTTCTAAGTTTTCCGTCTCTACATTCTGACCGTTAGCGAAACAGCGGCGATAAAAATTCCATAACTTTTGATTGCCAACTCTAAAAATTGAATTCTTTATCAGCTTGGAAATCTTACTCAAGCCTATACAATATTTATTTTGGGTGGTTTTTCTAATTCGGCCTCTAAATAATTTATAATGGCCAGACAATACAATTTGCCAAAACTCGTCAGCTCTGCTAGTCAGTCGCGGTAAAACTACCATAACTCCTAAACCGTAGGTCCAAATCAGATGATCTCGGTGCCCAAAGAAATCTAAAACCGAGATCTAAAACTTTCTAAGAGGTGGCCAGATCTGAAAACATACGAATCTTACCGAAAATAGACGAGCAACAGCGCTGAACATATCTGATCTGCTATCTTCACTTGGCCGACCCTCCAATTGTCGTCTCCTCGCCTTCCTTCCAATGGGCAGCAGCAAGGGGCTTCGCCAGGGAGGGAGGTGGTGCTATTGGGGAGGTGGTGGTGCAGGGGGACGCGCAATGGAGCAGGGTTAGGGCGGCCAAAGGGCAGGGGGGTGGCGTCTCTAGGGGAAAAAAGAGGGAGGGGAGAGGTGGGGCTAGGGTTTTGGGGGTGGGAGCCCCCCTTGGCCGGACACCCTTGGGCTTCCCCTCTAGGCCGCGGCCCGGGCCCAGGTTGTCGAATAAAGGCGAAAAACCCCTTTAAACTTCAGAATTTTTACTCCTTTCTTTGCCCTCTCTTCTTCCAGCTGATTTTCTAATTACCCGATTCAATTCCGGGATATTACAATCTCTCACACATGTCCTACGAGTTGAACATAACCTGGAGTCTCTGCTAGAGTAGGGTCTGGGTTATTTAAGATATCATGAACTCGTTGCAAGTTTTGCAGTGTTACCGAAAATCTTGGAGGATGGCTGCTAGCAGTGGGCGTTCGATGAGTCGAATGTTCTTCCAACCTTTCGTCTTGTCCTGCCCGACCTGTCACGTGTTGTGAGGTAGGAACAGACAGATTAACTAATCGATGTCCATTAGTTTCTTTGCCTCCAGCAAGTGGTGTTCGAGCACATGTAGCATCTCCATCAGTATGTGGTGGCGGGTTAAGCTGTGGAGGACTGTGCATGGCATCTTGACCAGTATCTCCGATAGCGTTAACCTCGTGGCGCCAGTAGCGATCTTCCGATGAGCTTCCATCGTAGCTAAGGGAGAGCCTTACAGAGCTTCAGCAAGGAGCCTCCACGACGAGGAGCGGTCAGAGATTACCACCTCTAGCAAGCTTTGTGGTGGAGTCAGCCGGATCCGGCGGATTGCCGATCGTATGCTGAGTTTTATCATTCCCACTTGGCCTTCGACCAGTAGTAATGGTAACTTCATTGACACTCTTACCAAGTGTCGGTTGGCTCCTGGAATACATTAGAGCCATTGGCGAATACTGGTCGCCCATGATAGCATCAAGAGTACATCGATTCTCTGATGTTGAGCTATTGTCGCCGTTCTTGCCGGTCGGATTGACCGGGCTTGTAGAGGCATTCGGATGCTTCGAACTAGTTAGAACGACTTGTTCCTCTCGAAGCGCCATGGATGGCGGTGATGAATCCTCATCCATCCGGTCGACCTCTCTAGTCTCAGCGAGAGGCAAGCCGACGGATGAGGATGACGACGACATCCTGTTTTCTTCCATGGCGCGAATGCATGTGTCCATGTCGATGTTGGAGTAGTCCGCCAAGTCGAACCAGTTCTCCTCATCCCAAGTTCCTGCCATGTTCGCATGAGCGATGATGAAGTGAAGGGAGTGAATGAGGAATGCTTGAGCGAGGTGATCTTCAAGAACCCAACACCTTTCTCCACGGACGACGCCAACCGTCGACGATCGAGTCGTTGATATTATGAAATAAAATAGAGAGAAATAGCAAATAGATCTTGGAAGATAATGAGATTGCTCTTTATTGCTATGAATTGGATCCTTTACAGGGGGTGCATTCGACAAGCCAGTGGACTAATCCTAATTACACTGAGCATAGTGCTTGATATGCTATTGAATCAGACTTAAAACATGAATCTAATGTCGATTGTGATCCTTCAATATAATTCCCATGTTCCTCCGTGCTTCACCTTTAAATAACCATAAAAGAGATGGTAGTTACTCCTGAAGAAGAAGCCTGTTGGAAGGGACGCGCCCTGTCGGAGGGTCAGTTACAATTAATGAAACAATAACTAATCGTCGTTTGGCGTCTATGAGACACTCAACCGTATAGTGGTTGTTGTCAGTATCCTAGGATTATGAAACGTTACATGGTATGGAGCAAATATGATATGTGTTCCATTCATCACACAGTAAGGAATATACTTAGAATCGGATCCAAGTGCCAGTTCAAAGCTCCTACGAGCAGCTAGCTGGTCGGGATTAAGGCACAAACCTCGTCCGACCAGGGTACCCATAATGTAACATCTGAAATCTATGTAGTAAAGTAATACATAGAAATTTTAATCCTCGTCACATTATCTCAATCATTGAAATAATTACATAATGAATAGTATACAATTAGACATCCAAATCATAATCCAATCTTTCCATTCAAGCGGAAGTAAAATGTTCATACACACTCAGAATTAAATTACATGAAATTATTACCACAAAAATAAATCCTCAATTCAAGCTCGGGGTTATTTACAATAATTCGTGCAAGCAAAAATAGAACAATAACACAATCTCTAAATTAATTACATGAATGCATTACATCGGATCACATTATAAAATACAACTTGAGTCCTACTCGTTGGCCTCAGCGTCGCCGTTTGCTACGTGACCGCACCTGAGCCACCCTCGCTGACCTGTGGACCCCACCAAATCCCTGTTCTTCGTCCCCGAGTCAGTTGAGATACGAACTCCACCGCCGCGTTGAACTCGGACACCTCCGTGGCCCCACCGCTATAGCCTATTTAAGGCCTTGGCGTGCATGTCACGAGGATCGCCTCAGCCTCCTTTACACCAAAGCCAGAAACCCTAGAGCGCCGCCTCTTCGCCGGAATTGGAGCTTTTGGCCTAGCACCGCCGAGAGCTTCTTCGTAGGATAACTCCACCGTCGGTGAGCTCCAGCCGTCATCAAGCACATCTTCGAGTCCGCCGCGTCACAGGCTCAATGATGCGTGCACTCTTCTTCCCAGAAAAACCCTAGTTCGCCGTCGCCTCCTCAATTCGCGCCGCTCAGCCGCTTATCGCGTCACCGCCGTCAATTTGGTCACTACCGGCGGGTCTCGATCGCGTCATCTTGTTCGCCGTGTCGAGTTGTCCACATGCACACTTTCACCACCGTCGAGCCGCCGCTGCTCGCTAGATAAGAGTTCATTGGCATTCGGCCGTTGTGGACGTCCACATTTGCAGCCATATCAGCGCCCTTGCTTGCATGTCGTCCTACGTGGTGCTGAGTCTGCCGCCGCATCAACACTTGCGTAACAGATCCAAACCCAAACCCTAAACCCAACTCTCGGTAGATCTGTTTCACCGTGCACCAAGCCACTGTCTCATGGGACCCACCTGTTAAGGCGACTGTTCCATAGGCCCGTGCACCCGTAGACCCATGAGACGAGTCCATGGACTGGGTCTATAGACAATGGGCCCCACATGTCAGTGTCTCAGCCATTTTTGTGGTATTTATTTTAATTCAAAAATTCCCTTGCTGACGTCATAATCCAGATTTTTAGTAGAAAAATAATTCGGATAATTCCAGAAATTCCAATTTAGGTTATTTCTTTAGTTTTGATCTTCCAGAGGCCATATCTACTTAATCCGAACTCCGATTGAGCCCATTAAAATTCCCAAATTTATCTAAATTTGAGCTCTATTTATTTGATATTTTTATTTAATTTTTGGAGTTTTTTTCTCTATTATTTTATTTATTTATTTTATTTACAAGTAGACGTTAATTCTTTGGGGATTTTTGAAGGAGTGTACCAAGATCAAGACCAGTACCTAGACCTATTTCAAGGTAAGTTATACCTTTGATCATATTGCACCCAGTTTTCAAAATACTTTGATTCAAATTATTGTATTTTACTTTAAGTATTTCTTTAAATGCTTTTGAGTTTAGTTATTAATCCAATTTGTAACATTCACCTTGTCTATTGTTATGTCATGATCTTTTGTCACCCTAGGTTGGTTCATTACTAGTTGGTATTATCATAGCACCAACGTGGGTTGGTTAGATATGAGTATATTGCTTAGCCATGCTACGAGTCATCATTTCACGTGAGTTGCAAATATAAACGTGACTAAGTGATTATGGAACTTTGTGTAAAACTGTGTGTGTGCTGTGTGCTATTACTCGTTGATGGCATGTGTTGCACTTAACCAACAGGGTGGGAAAAGATTTAGACTGAGGCAAGTGGTGGATACTGTGTGATATGATGGAAGCTGTGTGCATGAGAATATTTGTCTGTGTGACATAGTTAGAAATTTGAAGTCTTGCCTTGGCCAATTAAGGACTTAACTTTGTGCGTCATTGAACTGGGTCTTCAGTACAACCACATGTCTGATGGGACGGGCCTAACTTAGTAGGTTATGGAATCTTGACATTGATTACTCAGGCTGATAGGTTAGATTGTGTGCTAGGGTGGAGGTGTGTTTCTGTCTCAGTGACGACTCACATTACGGGACGGTTCACCGCTTCCCTGTCCAACGGTGTGTGTCTACCAAGAGCTGTGTGCATAAATTGGACGGCGGTAAAGCACATCGGGAGTGTCACTGCTTGAGATAAAGTTTATGAAAGGTTTTGTTATGATTAGTGCTAACTACACTAATTATATCATGCGGCTAAAGTGTACAACCTCTGTAGAGTGTTAATCAATCTATTCGAATAGCCGCGTCCACGGTCATAGAACTGCTCGGGGATTTCACACGAGGGGTAGATTTTCATAAAACAATTAGGAAGGGACAATTGTATGACTTAATCCATATGGCTGTGTGAAAGAATTTGTTTAGGCTTTGTGTCCTTTGTGAAAACATATGTTAAACTATTATTGTTTATTTGTTTTTAAATCAAGTTTTCAATCTATTATTTGTATTCAATTACAAATGTTGCTTTATGCAAAATAACCATAGAAACTATTCCTTTGGAATAAGTCATCATTTATAAATTGCATTCTGTGGTATGACTTGCGACAATTGTATGACTTAATCCATATGACTGTACTCATGCTTGCTGCAAACATTCAACAGAAGTGGAGGAGTCTTTGCCTGCCTTTGAGGAGGAGTTCTACAAAGGTGCTGATCGTTAGGGTCTTGATCCTAGTCGGTTGCCTGTGGTGAATTGATGGGATTCCGATGGAGTTTAGTGTTGTTCCGCTGCTACTTATTTCTCTATTGCCACCCCTGTGATGCTTAATAAATGTAAACTCGACCATAAGGTTAAAACAATTATTTGTTATTCAAATTACTCGTCTATGCTATTATTCGTATTGTGCGGATCGATATTCATCTATGTTGACTCTGTGTGCACTAGCGTGATCCTGAACTAGTACATTGTATACAGAAGGTCCTAAATTGCATTTTTTTGGTCCAACATCCGGCATGTTATGTGACTACAGCTACAACCTATAGATGCTAAATGTATACATCAAGGGTCAGCTTAGCATATTTTTGTTAATAAATACTACTACTAACTAAGGTCAAAAACCTACTAGATTTGTTCAGAGTGATGATATTGTTCAGTGATGGAATTTTCTAAAAAAAAGGTATTCCAAAAAAAGTCTCTCATCAAATCAGTGGCAACGTTTTTCTTACAACATATATGTTTAAACTTGTGGCCGCTATTCTACTCGTGGTTATCTTTTGGTAGGATCCAATTAGAGAAGGAGACTCTGTTAGAAGATAGAAGATCCATAAAATTATGGAATGTTCGGTTCAATTTAGGGCACTTTATCAATGAGACACTGGATACCTAACCTCGAGGACCCTGATGGCGGCAATGTCGTGAATGCCAAGGACATCAAACTGTAGAATTAAACTATAACCTTAGTCATATCATTTTGCAGAAAAAAGTCTAGTTATATCATTTTGCATGAAATAGATGTATGCTTTAGTTTCTGCCTGGTTCACATTTTCCCAATTCTAACAAATATACATTATTATGTAGGGGTATTGGTACTTGTTTGTACACAATATATGCTTCTACTCTAACATTTTTGGGTATGAGATGAAGGTAATAAATGATATAGAGAGTCTATCATCATTTGTACTGTTTTGTGCTTTTGATTTCCTTGCATTTCTTCTAGTAGTACATAACCAATTAATTTATATACTTCATAAATATTGTCCAAGACATAAACGATTTTGCTGATGCCATTGCTTCAGTGTTGCTTTTTTTATTTATTTATCATTTAACACATTTTATTGCACTAGATTCATGTAAAGAAACATTGCCCTCAAATTTGCTTCAGAGTTGGGACCATGTTGTCTAAATTAGTATTTCGCTCTCTGTGGCTTGAAATTTTACATTGCTGATGATGGGCCATTATAAATAGTATTTGCACTCTACTCTGCTTTTATCTTTCAATGTTCTGTAATAGGCTAAGCGATTAGCAACTCGACAGTTAGGCATCCGCCCTATTTCTACGGGCGCAATGTTGCGCGCTACTCTATCCAGTGGACTTTGAAGTGGGACAGAGGTAGCCTTCTCCTCCACATCGCCAGGGAGATTGCCTAGATAACAATGTAAACAAATTCATGTAAAATTCATACATTCCAAATAGGCTTTGACGTAGAACTGGATTTTGCTGGGAAAATTACTATAGTAAATTGGTACTATACTTTAGTACTCCATTTTGCATTTTCCACAATTGTTTAGAAATGGAATTTGAAGTGGGACAGAGGTAGCCTTCTCTTCCACATCGCCAGGGAGATTGCCTAGATGACAATGTAAACAAATTCATGTAAAATTCATACATTCCAAACAGGCTTTGACGTAGAACAGGATTTTGCTGGGAAAATTACTAGAGTAAATTGGTACTATACTTTAGTACTCCATTTTGCATTTCCACAATTGTTTATAAATGGACTTTGAAGTCGGACAAAGGTAGGTTCCATAACAATTTATGGAACATTATTTTTTAGGTAATTTATGGAACATTCCTTTTTTTCTTTTTTAGATTAACAATAGAACATTCTTGAACAACATACATGTCTTTATATTTCGAAATGGAGAAAATGTATTTCTGCTTTATCAATACGATGGACATTGTTAGCGCTCGATTTACATACTTTTCTCACACTATTTATCATCATTTTATGGGATATTATGTGTGTAATATGCCATTTGTCACTAACCCTAACGATTCCCGAAGATGTTGGATACTTTAGTAATGTGCAAGAAATATGATGAAATGCGTCATATTTAGCTGAAAAGAACCAACAAAGAGCTTCCTCAGAAAATATGCCAAAATGAACTTTATCAAATGACAAATTAAAGGACACTATCATGCCCACATTGTCGAAACGATCGAAATGCATATATTATTTGCCCAAATCGGAGGTCGGATGTCAAAGTTATGAAGCCTGAAAGCCATTAGAGCCTGGCTTGCGAGGCCCCTATGTGGCCTATGAGGCCCGACGCTCAGGTCCTGAGAATCCTTTTTCGGCCCAAATTGAAGACCAAGGACATACGAGTCTCCACAAACATTCTAAAAGGTTCGGGAATTGACTTTGGTTGGTGGAGAGTCCAGAGTGGCCCCACTCAACCCTAAGTGCAGCCCCATGCACGGCCTATGCGGCCCGACACTCAGGGTCATGAGACCCCCCTTTTTTGGCCCAAATGGAAGCCCAAGGACATAGCGAGGCCCCATGCACATCCGGGAAGGTTAGAGAACCAACTTCGATTGGTGGACAGTCCAACATGGCCCGCTCAACCCTAGGTGCGGCCCTGCGCTTACCCCCTCCTCTCCATTTTCAATCGAAACTCTTCCCAAGGAGTCCCTATCTAAGGAGGAGGCCCTGCCACATTGAAGAAATACGCCGAAATCCCTCGAAATAACGAGATCAGGGTTAGCCATATAAAGAAGTAGTTGAGAGCGTTGCCTCGTGTTTCCACCTCGGTTCGTCCCACGTCTTCCCCTCCGACTCTCCTCCGTTGGTAACCATGTGTAACTCTGATCCTCGTATAGAGTAATCACATTCCCCCGCCCCTCCCTCCCTGGGTGCGGGGAATCTTGTTTAACATAAGACATATGGATTGATATACTATTTTAACACCCTTTATGTTATGATTGTGTCTTCTTGATATTTTGCATTTTCTTGGGTTGGTAACTGGGAACTCTTGATTATTAATTGCTTAGCCCTAGATGTAGACATGATGTTTGGATCTAATGTGCGGATCTATATCAAATTGTGCAGATCATGCCAGTGTTTATTAGCTTGATGGACCTGTGATAGAGGAGAACAGTGAATGGGCATATATTGGTTTGTAGGGTGAGAGCCAACATAGTATTATTTGGTGATAACTGCTACTCCTTCCGGTTCACAAAAATAAGTCATTTTGGAATACGTACAGTTAAACTTTAAAAACTTTGGCTATCCATATCTTTTTAAATATTTAGATTAGATACATAAAAATCATATGTGTATATTCGCCTCAAAAATTATTTTCATAATATTATAATTTTATTAGGTTTTACAAATATATTACAATAATAATTAGTGATCAAAGTTATATTTTAAAGAGCTGTGTCGATGTCCAAAATAACTTATTTTTTGAATCGGATTGAGTAATAGATTTATCTAGTCTTTAATTGCAGTTAGTGAACCTAGCTTAGGGGAGAAATTTTCACGTCTTAATTAAACCTAGTTTCTCTTGTTCTAGTTTTGGTAGATTTGCTTTAGTTACTTTCAACATCTGTAATCGTTCGTTTAGTTAGTACCAATTTATTCTAAGTAGTGAATCTATTCGTCACTTTCACGTGGATTACTTTAGATACCTTGTAATACTCCTTGGTGAGAAATTTGTAAGCATATCATGGGTCAACAGACATCTCTCCTGTCTACTTCGTTTTTTTTGTTGAGAAATGGTCTACAGGTAGAGATATATATATATATTATTCTCACCTTGTTGTACGTGTTTTCGGAGTTTGCAGTGCATATATAAACTCTTTGATTCCCTAACAACCAGTGAGTTTCAGAAGAAAATTAATTAATTAGGTGACATGTTTGATGCGTACTGTCTGCGACTAAGCTTGGATAACTTAATTAACTACCGTGTTAGTTGACTCAGATGGTTAGCAAGGATATGGTTTAGATGACAGTTTTATCTGACCAGTGAAGATTCGGGACTCGAAAGATATGGGAATATTTTGGTTCCATGAGGTAGACGTGAAAAATGTCTAGTATTTTTTTCCTCCAGGGAGATAAAGGCGGCTTATTTGTTTTACATTCATAGGGCCAGTCTAGCATTGTTGCACTAAGCTACGCAATCTATTATTGACAAAAAAAAAGAATATTTACTAATCAGTAGAGATTTTCTGTTTATAATTTGAAAATATTGTTTTTATTAATAAATTGTTTTTATAGTTTAGTTTCAGATAAACCCTTCAAACTTGTTTTATAAAATTTTGCTGGAAACTTCATGAACTCCAGCCTCATATTGGGTATGTTCAAAGTTATTTTTGAAAATAAACAATCTCTGCCACACCATCACCGGTAGCATTGCTGACAATTTTTTTCTTTGACGAGAGGCAAGGTTCTTTTTGGTAATAATATTAGTTTTAAAATCCTTCTAAAATATGGATTAAATAGCAAGAGATTTGGAAATATGTTAACAATCCACTACTACCAAACGGATATTACCCCACGGTCGAAAACCGTCGGCAAAATATAAAAAACCGTTAGGTTTCATTTTCCTGACGAGTAACCGTCAGGTAAATCCCCTCAAGTCTAGGTGGTCGGGAATGTCCGATTTGTCTGACGGTTAACCGTCAAGAAAATGTTTGCTGACGGTTTTTCCATATGTTGCTGATGATTTTGTGAACCGTCCATAAAACACATTTGGTTGACGGGTATTCACCGTCAACAAAAATTAACCTGACGGTTTTTTTTGCCCGTGCATAAAATGAATTATGCTGACAGGTAATAACCGTCAACAAAAATAAACTTGACGGTTTTTGCCCGTCAGTTATCTAGTTTAGCTCACGGGACAACCATTGCCGTCAAGAACCGCCAATCAAATTAAACCTGGTAGTTTTTGCCCGTTAGGAAATTGTTTTTCATAAGTGTCAAGACCGTCACCAAAATGACTTCCGTGCCTATCGGCAAAATTATAATTCTGGCAGCCCACTAGCAGAAATTGTCAATTGATCCATGCATCATATAATCCACAATACACATCCATGCATTACCCCATATACAAATAAGAAGTTCAAGCTTATCATTTCAAGCCCAATACCATCCATAAGGTTCACTTGCAGAAAGCAACATTGTAATCCACACAAAAGACATCTAAAAGTCCAGTACTACCACAATACACCTAAAGACTAATATCACATACAAGTCATATAAGTCCATCTAAAAGTGCAGCAATACCATGTTCAACTATTCAAAAGAGCTAGTAAGACATCGTCAAGTTCATGTAGACAAATTAGTTGTATCTGTCGCGGTCGATGTTGTTGGTATCATAGTTGTTACCGCCATTAATGCCAGCATTGCAGTTGTCGCCATCATTGTTAGCATCGTTGCCATTAATGGCATTGTCATCCGGTGCTGAGCCCACTTGGGAGATCCAGTCCCAGTCCTGGTCCGTTCCTGTAAGGTGAATAGAGTAGGCCAACATTATGAGTCTGCCTTAGCACAATTAAAACCATTAGAAGTGCTAACAGAAGAGCTAAAATAACCCACTGAACCCTAGCATTATGAGTCTACCTAAGCACAATTAGAACCATTATAATTGCTAAAAGAAGAGCTGGTGCAATCGAAATATATAACAAGCCTGTTTTTTTAAAAAAATAGTTGCATGCGTGGACAAAAATTCTAGACAAGCCCATTGCCACCTTACCATGAACATATAACTAAATGGGATTGAGGTTAAGCCCATGTGATAGAACTCTCAACTTGAGTCCACTCTCACTGCTGCACTGCTTGTTGTCACTCTGACACATCGAAAAGTATTAGTGTCTATTCCAAATTAGTCCTCCAAATGATAGAGGTTTGGACAACCTTGTAATTTTCATGAGATATTGTTTGTAGCACTGGCAATAATTTTAGTTGCTAAGTATTCTTACATGTGATTGTGCAGATGTTTCACGGCGTAGCATCTCTGGTGGTGGTTCTTCACCGATCTTTTGGAAAAGCATCTACATTTGGAAACTTTACAAGGTTAGATTTTTGGTTTTCTATCTATTTTGATGAAGATCAGTATGTCTCCTATCGATTCAATTAATTGCAAACATATACATTAAGATAAATCATGATACAGATCGAGATTATTTCACTATTGTTGACTGGTCATACATCTGGTGACAATTCACACCACATGATTGAAATGCACAAAAATGGATGATGAGCTTCAGCCTGTAGGTGCCATTTAGACTAGCTACAGGGACAACTTAGGCAGTCACATTTGGTTTTTATGGGCTCCTCAGGTTATCAAACCATGGTAAATAATCAAGCTAACACTAATGGACAGCTCAAACCCATCCATGCACAGTTCAAGTAATTCATAAAAGTTGTACACATATGCTCCAATAAATAGGTAACACATACGCATGCCCTCAGAAAGTCAGAATCCCCATAATTTAGTAGAGTTTCTTGCATCAGTAGATGTAGAAAAGCACACAATAAGACATGGAAATAGAACAATGTTTAATAATATGGGTGTTTTGAACCCACTGATTCCAGAAATTAACCTCTCCCATGCACCAATTCGCATTTGCAAATGCTACCTAAACAAATTCATTGAGGCTTGCATATCAGAAGGTAAGGGACAAGTTTAGGCAATTCTAGTTCTGAGATTGTGCATTTCTGATCCATCATGAGCTATATGTAATTTCACCCTAATGCATTCTCCTATTATAACACTAATGAGCTAAAATCAGTTGCATACTGGCATGGTAGCGTCAACCTACATGTGTGCATGAATGAGAAAATATCCATTGGGATATTTATACCTGAAGACATGCATTTGTCCCCACAAGTCCACAATGCATGCTGGATACAACCTCGAGACGGCGTTAGTTTGGAGCTGAGGCATATCTATGACATGCTTCTTCTTTGAATTATATGTCTTGTGCAAGCAATTGGGAAAAATGGTTATATTACTAGATCGAACTCAGAATGACCCTTCCAAAACCAGCCCAACACATGCATGGACACTCACTCTTACTGTGACCCTATCAATATAGGCAATGTTCTCACTAAATAATCAAGCTAACATTTGAAGTATGCAACAATAACATTAAACGTAAATTAATGTGTGTATTAACAATGTTACCACAATCATTTGGCGATGAACTTCTTGAAGGATTGCAGTAGGGCTACGATAGCACAAAACAAATTTTTTACTGCGCAACTGAAGGATCTATACCCGCCATTATGAGTTAATGGAGTGTTTTGGTGATTAATGATAAATCTAATTGTGAGACTAACATTTCTATTGCTATATCTAGTGTGTAGTCTCATTTGGATATAAAGGTGAAATTCAACGAGGTATGCATTCGACTTGTACTCTTATATATTGTTGCATTCCCCGGATCCAAAATATAGGAAGAACTCAACCATAAGGTTAACTTGAATATGTGCATATGTCTTCATTACACATTTGTGTATGCACACATTTAGGGGGAGTTCATGCTATATTTTGTGGTTTCATTAGTATTGATCCATATTCCGTTTTCCACATATATTTGGGATCTATACTTTGAAACATATCCGTTTAAGTATACAAAACTTGTGTAGTTTGTGTATACTTATATTTTGAGTATATAGAACTTGTGTAGTTCTTGTATACTCATGTTTCGAGTATGTAGAATTTGTGTAGTTCTCATATACTCATGTTGTGAGTATATAGAACTTGTGAAGTTCTTGCATACTCATATTGTGAGTATATATATGACTTGTGTAGTTTATATATACTCATATCGTGTTACATTATCTACATTCATTTTAATGTGCAATTAAAGTGGTTATCATTAATTACCAAAGAGGGAAATATTGAAGTATCTTGTCCCACCATTACGAGTTAATGGTATGATGTGATAATTAATGATAATTATATTGTGGAACTAACATTTTCCATGAGTTGGATGAATAGGTTATGTTCCAGGATAATGAAGACTTGGGATGACATCATGAGTTGATTGTCATCAAGTCAAGGTGAAAGTGAAGGATGCATCATATGTTGATGCATATGAAGAGCTTGAAGAAAAAGAAAATCATCGTGTGTCGATGATGTTCAAAGAGAAGACCCATCATGTGTTGACGGAGGTCTAATGAAGGATGCATCATGAGTTGATGCATATCAAGACTTGGAGTAAAAAAAATACATCATGTGTTGATGCACATCAAGTCAAGAGAAGACCCATCATGTGTTGATGAAAGTCGAGTGAATAATGCATCATGAGTTGACGCATATTCAAGAGAAGAACTTGAAGAAAAAGAGATCATCATGTGTTGATGATTGTCAAGTCAAAGACCCGGACTTGAAGTGTTGATGTGCGTCATCAAGCTTCAAGAAGATGCAAGGCAAATGTATGACTAGCTTGGGCTGAGGATGCGTTCCTAGTCTTTTATCAGTCTTGGAGTTTGGTTGGAAGACCGGATTGCTAGTATAGGTTGTCGTACTATTAAGAGGGGTCTTGACTAGTAGCATGAGTTAGTCATGTGTTGATAGCTCATTGTGTTTGCTCTAGCTCATCTATGCATGGAGTTATTATTTGCGAATGTGTTTTGCAAATAGCCGAGACTCGTGCATTTAATCTTTGTAGCATGGGACTATAGTTTGCAAATGTGTTTTAGAAATGGTTGAAGTTCATGCACCTTTACATTGTGGCATGATGCTGTTATTTGCGAATGTATTTTGCAAATAGTTGATGCTCATTTTTGATTTCTTGTAGCATGTGACTTAAGTTTGCAAATGTGTTTTGCAAATGGTGTAAGTCCATGTACCTTATTCTTTGTGGTGAGTATTCTAAACGTTGGCAAATGTGTTTTGCAACTTGTTGAGAATATCACCTATATTCCTTGTGGCAATTGCACTCAAATGGGCGAATGTGTTTTGCCATTTGAGCGAAGCCAATGTGTTTGGCCTCTGTGGTCTAGCGATCTCTCCGCCAGTGGTCACCGGTCTGACCGGTGGCATAACGGTTAGACCGCTGTGCAGTTGGCGGTCCGATCGATTTCATCTTGAGTTGATTCTCTGTGCGGTAGTACCGCCGTTGAGAAAACGGTACTACCGGAGTGCGGAAGTACCGGAGTTCTCGCGGTACATTTTCTCCAGAGAAGCACTGTCGGGATCCAAATATGCAAATCTGGACCCTCTGTGTATTCTGCACTACTCCAGGATCACGCTAGTGCACACAGTGGCAACATCGATGAAATATCAATTCTATATACAAAGATGACTAATAACTAGACAAATAACAATAATTATCATAGTAAAGACCTTAAAGTCAAAGCTTACAATTAATGTCTCAGAAGACAAATAACTCAATACAGCTGCAGCGGAACGTAACGGAATAACTTCAGTGAAGCCCATCCATATGCCCACAGGCAATCGACTGGGGTAGCGCAACCTAGTTCTCCACGATCCTTGAAGTAGACCTTGTTGACTGACGATTCTTCTACTTTTGTTGATTGTTTATAGCAAGTATGAGTACACACCGTACTCGCAAGTCATACCACAGAATGCAATTTATAGATGATGGCTTATTCCAAAGGAATGACTTCTGTGGTTATTTTGCAGAAATGCAACATTTGCAATTGAATACAGATAATAGATTGAAACATAATTGAAAACAAGTAAAGGCTATTAATTTAACATTTGATTTCACAAAGGACACACGGTCTAATCAAGTTATTCACACAGCTGCACAAGTTACCTCACACAGCTGACCCTTCCCATTTGCCTCAGTCTAAATCTTTCCCCACCCTGTTGATTAAGTGCAACACATGCCATCAACGAGTAATAGCACACAGCGCACAGTTTTATCACACAGTTCCATATTCACTTAGTCAAGTTTATAATTGCGACTCAGATGAATTGATGACTCGTGGCATGGCTAAACAATCTACTCGTATCTAACCAACCCACGTTGGTGCTACGATAATACCAACTAAAAATGAACCAACCTAGGGTGACAAATGATAATGACATATACTAGACAAGGTGGATATACCAAATTGGATTAATAACTAACCCAAAAGTATTTAAATAAATACTTGAAATAGAATGCAATACATTGAAACAAAGTATTTTAAAAACTGGGTTCAATATGATCAAAGATATAACTTGCCTTGCTACAGCAATGATGGTCTTATTTATTTGCAATCTTCTACTTTCTTGATCTTCAGCTCCTTTGGACGATTCTGGCACTTCAACGTCTAACGATAAAGAAAGCGTAAAAATAAATTAAATTCAAAAAGATAAATCAAATAAATTCCAAATTGAAATTGAATGGTACTGGAAGATAGATATTGAATTTAGATGAATGTAGGAATTTGGACGGGTTCAATTGGAGTTCGGATGAAGAAGATATGGCTTTTTGAAGTTTAAGATTCATATGGAATGATAAAAATAAAAAGGAAGAGAGAAGCTGACAAGCGGAATATTCTCATAATATTCTATTCTGAAAATATTAGAGATTGGATGAGTGTATGACATGTGGGACCGATTGATATTTATGGATTTCTAGAATTAAAAATAATTCCAGAAAAAGGTAGAGAGAACGACATGTGGGACCAATGAGATAAAAGAATTTTCAAGAATTAATTAATTCTCAAAAATAGGATTAGGGGTTGACATGTGGGTCACTGGTCTGTAGACCAGGTCCACAGAGATACGCTAGTCCACGGTGAACCTAGCTCTTGGAGGAGGATTGACCAAGGTTTGACTGACATGCGGGACCCGTATGTACGTGAGAGAAGGTACATACATACATACATGTACATACATACATACGTATACATACATACGTATATGCATATATACATACGTACGTACATACATGCATACATATATATATACAGACACACACACACACATATATATATACACACACGCACACATATATATATACAGACACACACACATATATATACACACACGCACATATATACGTACATACATATATATAGGCTTGGATGGTGGATGACAAGTGGGGTCAATATGTAAGAGAAAGGAAATTGCTTTATTGTACTGCCATATGGGGTCTATACACTAGAGGGACAAAGAAAGCAAGAGAAGCCAACGCAGAAAAAAAACAGATGCAATTCAGTTCCTGTTACAGAGAGAAATAACATATGACAAGAACAAAGAACTCAGGCTTCCCGGCCGGTTATGACGCAAGGAATTGGTAGCCATGTAGCATGGGATAGCAAGAATTGACGAGCAAAGACTAGGGAAAGAATTAACAAAGATAACAGGAACAGAGAACAAGCCACTGGAGCACATACGAACTAATCAAACAGAATTGATGAAACGCAACAGTGAACACATGGGATTTGGCTAACAACCTGGCCAGCAGCCGGCGGCGGCGCGGCGGCGGCGAAGGGGCAAAACGGAAAGGAAACGATGAGCCGAACGCGATGGCGCGGTCGAATTTTGAAAATACTCACCGAGGAAGCGGAATACGCGAAGAATACGGTTGGGATTCGACAGACGGCGGAATCCCAGTGAACTTCGAGCGAAGGGGCTGGCACCATGACGTAGAGCACGACGACGCGAACCCAACGCCGCAGACGGTTCGGCAGGCGGACGTCGGATGGAGGAGAAACTCGCTGGAGAACACTTTGGGACGAACTCCGTATTCCGCAAACTGCGACG